>JAOWCC010001729.1:5610272-6210272 GCA_030867875.1 Actinernus sp. WN-2022
ATATCTCAGTGCAAGCTCTTTCACTGGTTGGACTTAACTGATTTGGTATTGTGATCGATAAATATTTGATTTGGTAAAATTTTCTGGAATTTCTTAAGTGTTATTGCTTTAATTTTGGTTCTCAAATTTTGTATATCTCGAATACTGCATATTAGTAATATGTACATTAGAAAAAAATGATTGTTTGGGACTCAAGGGTACATGTACCATGTACCAAATTTCCTGCTTGCAGAACCTTCATTCCTCCCTTTCTGTAATTGAACTGGTGGGGGAAGGCGGCTCTACCCCCGTCACAACATTGTTTGATCTACATGTAACTACCATCCACAACCATGGATGAATAAATTATAAAAAACATACAGTACGTAAGCTTCCAAGCATGGCAAGTGTTTTTGTGTCACTTAGTAACACAACGCTTGCGCAACACCCAATGTTGTGACTGAGGCAGAGCTTTCTTTCCCC
Organism: Actinernus sp. WN-2022; assembly: GCA_030867875.1. Lineage (NCBI taxonomy): Eukaryota > Metazoa > Cnidaria > Anthozoa > Actiniaria > Actinernidae > Actinernus > Actinernus sp. WN-2022. Next base: position 5,610,735 of record JAOWCC010001729.1, read on the forward strand.
TTTCATTTCGATTATAGGAAGGAAGAATAGAAGGTTCTGCAAGCAGGGAAGGGTACCAATGAAATGACCTTATAAACGACAACAAAGAAATAAGGAATATACTGTACATGGAGGACAAGACAGAGAGCAAACATATTATTAGAAGTTTCCCTTACGGAAAAGACTGGAACATACTAGTGAGAGTTCAAGTGCTCTCAACTCAAGTAACTTGATCTTTTTCTCTCTAATGTAAATGCATATGGTCCTTAATTCTCAAAAAATGAATTTCAAGTCACTTGGCAAAATTTTTAAATTGTACATTTCACCACGGTGTCTAATAGAGAAATTGACAACAAATAGGAAAAAATACACTGTTGACATAATATATGTGCATTTCACAGGCCCCACTCGAGGGTCCACCTCTGCCTGGAATATAGTGAGTTCAAAAAAAATTAACCAGTTCAAAATATTTACACCAGTTCAAAATATTTACACCAGTTCATTTTTGTAAATCTGGTTTATCTTTAAGATTCTAAAAGGGAACTGGTTTGAAAATTTTGAACCAAAATATTTTGCAACCACAACATATACCTTATTTTGAAACCAGTGCTCAAGTGGATCGGCTCAATGGTAAAGTGGTAAAGTGCCCGCACTTTTGATTCCAACGTTCAGAGTTCTATTCCCACACGAGCCACAATTTACTTTAACTTCTTTTTCTCCTTTCTCAGTTTTATTTAATATTTTCCTCTATTTTAAGCTATTAGAGCTGCCTTCTACACTAAAAACATACTGGTGTTTTGTAGTTGTGTCCAAGGAAGGAGAATAAGAAGTGCAAAAAATTGTGGCTCATGTGGGAATCAAACTGATTGTTGAATTCAAAAGCGTGTTCTCTAAACCACTTTACCATAGAGCCGATTCACTTGAACACTGGTTTCAAAATAAGGTATACAAATGTATGTGTAAACGTTCCGAGACCATGAACTTTGGGAACTTGCATTGTCAAGCGTAAATTGTTCGACTCGAGAAATGGGGTTATTTCAATTAAATGGCATTTGGCTCTTGGAGTAGGTATTGTCATGCTAATATTTGAGGTTTAGTTACATTGATTTTGGATGAAAATTCGAGTGTGGTCAGTTCTAGACTCTTAGGTGGAGATAGAGGTAGAGAGGTAAAATTTCAACAGAACTTGCTGAAATTGCATACAGAGCCCAATGAAGAACAGATAAAGACTTCATGTGAGTTTTTTATATATTTTTTTCCAGTCTGCATTTTATACGAGTCTACATTTTACACCCAGTCTGCAGATTACACTGACCGTAGTGAGACCAGCACTTTCACTGTCCTCCTACAAGTCTCACCTTTTACAATATTATACGTCAGCCCTGAAAACATCTTATAGAGCGCACATGGAAGTCAGTTTGTGTAAAATATAACTCTGTCTGTAGCCTACTCAGTCCTTTAACTTCTTGTTTTTAGTCACCTTGTGGTTGTGAAATCCTTATCATTAGTTCTTTCTTTGACTATTATTAATTTAATTTAGTGTCATGGTCCCGCAGTAATTGGCTTGAGCTGTTGCGGTCAACCTGCCTTTTATCATTTTGTTTCTTCATCATTGTAATTTGTTAAAACTATTGTTTGTGGTATCATTCCTGATATTTATGTTTCCTTCAGGCGAAGCTTGAAATAAATAAATAAATAAACTCCAAAATGACAAACTTTCTCATGATGAAAGACAAAAATAATTACTCAGATTAGCAGAGTATGCTTTCCAGGTAAACTGGAGAAAATGTGGGACAATTTTGCTGAAGGATGGCAGAGATTCGAGTGGATGAAAATTATTGCTTTCGAGCTTGAAATCGAAATCAATTTTGTAGAATAAGCTTTTGCAATGCACTTTAATCTTTGCCATCCTCTATCGTAATTGTTTAAAAAGCAAACCAGGACATTCACATAGTATTTCTCTTCTATCTTACGGTGTTATTAATGTGTAGTTTTGTTTTAAAGAAGCTCTGCCGGCGTTTGAAACATGCACGTGCTTTGTCGGTCCAATTTATATAATAGGGCCGCTAGAAACTTCTTCTATAAAAATCACTCGAAATAAACTCGGGAAAAATCCACGAATGATTCATTGACAATAACAGATGAAGCATTAGTTTTCTATTAAAGATTCCGTATTGAAACTAAGTCTTCTTAGTGAACAACATTGAGTCGAATTCGAAGGTACGGTGTGATAATTTCTAACTAGACTCTAGAGTAAAATTTTCCGGCTAAACCACATAAATTGGACCTTCAAATTCGTATATAATCTTACCTGGATATTCGGATATTCTTCTGATGTTCATAGTTGTTTGGAGTCTGTTTTGCTTTGTCCTTCAAGTCATCTGCACAGATATCGTAAGTTCTCCATGTTCGATGACAAAATGGCGGACGCAAACTGGGGTGTTTCGTATTGCATTGTGGTCCATACACAAACCACAGGTGTCCCAGTCTCTAATTATTCCCCAACTTCGTGAATACCGTTGGGCGAAAACTGATATTGTAAAAACGGCTAGAATTCGTCCATATTTTCCGACTGGCAACAAAGGAGGTTATTAGTTGGCAAAGCAGCTAATACGGCTGTGTATTTTTACGAGTCATTTGAATTTTGGACAGCGTTTTGGCTACCCTGGTTCCAGAGGTTTTCAAGAGAGAGCCGCGGACAAAGAGGCTGCGATCGAAGCGGCGAACAGCGAGCTTGCGGCACCAACAAAACCTGGATCGGATCGGACCGGATCGAACCGGATCACGGATGGGATCGGATCGTGGAAATAATAGCGAGTGCTGGAACAACACGGAAGACATTCAGTATAAAGCATTTACAAACCGATCTCGGGCCGCCAAAGCATCGATTTACAAAGTATTTACAAACTACCTCGAGGCCTCCAAAACATCGATTTACAAAGTATTTACAAACTATGTCGGGCCTCCAAAACATCGATTTACAAAGTATTTACAAACTATCTCGGGCCTCCAAAACATCGATTTACAAAGTATTTACATACTGAGTGTTCACCTCTGTACATCACAATTTCCAAACTATTTCCAAATTACATTTACAAACTATTGACATACTTTGTAAATTGTGTGTAGTATAAATACTCTTGTATAATTTTACAAACTATTTACACGGTAAGATAGTTTGTAAATCAATTTCCATACTATGTAAAGAGTTTGTAAATCAATTTACAAAGTATGGAAATTGGATTTTACAAATGAATTACATACTATGGAAAAGGGTAGATTTTTCCAGTGAAATGGCAAGGGTTGTAGTCCCGTGATGATCTGGGTAAACGAGATAGGATATAGCACACAGGCCTAGTTTTTCATCGCACATTTCAAAAATGCTATAAAGATGTGTTCCATATCCCAGAAGCACTCAGGCATACGGTGATGCCAGGACTTCAACCTGGGTCAACCAGAAAGGATATAGAACACAGACCTAGCTTTTCATCGCACATTTCAAAAATAATAGAAAGTTGTGTTCCATATCCCAGAAGCGCTCAGGCATACGCCATGCCAGGACTTCAACCTGGGTGAAACAGAAATGATATAGAACACAGTCCTAGTTTTTCATATAGCACATTTCAAAAATACTATAAAGTGGTGTTCCATACATCCCAGAAGCGCTCAGGCATACGGTGATGCCAGGACTTCAACCTGGGTGAACCAGAAAGTATATAGAACACAGTCCTAGTTCTTCATCGCACATTTCAAAAATAATGTCAAGTTCTGTTCCATATCCCAGAAGTGCTCAAGCATACGGTGATACGAGGACTTGTGAACCAGAAAGGATATAGAACACAGTCCTAGGTTTTGTTCGCACATTACAAAAATACTATAAAGTTGTGTTCCACATCCCAGAAGCGCTCAGGCAGACGGTGATGCCAGAACTTCAGCTGGGTGAACCAGAAAGGATATAGAACACAGTCCTAGTTTTTGTTCGCACATTTCAAAAATGCTATAAAGTTGTGTTCCATATCTGCAGAAGCGCTCAGGCATACGGTGATGCCAGCACTTCAATCTGGGTGAACCAGAAAGGATATAGAACACAGTCCTAGTTTTTCATCGCACATTTCAAAAGTAATGTAAAGTTGTGTTCCATATTCCAGAAGCGCTCAGGCATACGGTGATGCCAGGACGTCAACCTGGGTGAACCAGAAAGGATTTAGAATACAGACCTAGTTACGTTCTTCATCGCACATTTCAAAAATAATGTAAAGTTGTGTTCCATATCCCAGAAGCGCTCAGGCATACGGTGATGCCAGGACTTCAACCTGGGTTAACCAGAAAGGATAAAGTCATCCGCCAATACTGAAGTGTGTTCCAGATACCTCGAGATTATTCTAAAAGCTTATGGCGTGGTAAAATCCAATGGATCTAAATAGTTACTATGGTTTCGTAAGAGTTCAAGGCAAACACTGATCAGGCATGCAAGTGGCTACTTGTAATATCAGACATATATAAATATATGCCCTTACGTGCCATTGTTCAGAAGGCTGTGTTCCAGTGTTAGCCCTCCTGCCTTGTAATCCTACCGTGTCATTTACTAGTTTAGTAGTAAGCGAAAATCAGTTCAGCTAAACAGAATACAATCCACGCCTTAACGATGAAGGCAGTCCTTTTAGCTCTCTTAGTCGGAGCTCTGGCTGTAAGCTCCGATGCAGCTGCAGGTAAGCGCTTCATTACCTTTGAACCGCATTTTATCAGAATCCCGGAACTTTGAAGCTTCAAGTAGATTCTGTTTTTGAAACGTTAATCAGGAAGACCAATTCGTGCGAAACAATTATAACAAGTTATTTCAGTTGCTCTTGCGCTGTGCAAAGATAACACAACTTAGAGGCACGGAACGCGATGTGGAAAAAATGTCTAATGAAAATGTTTTGCTATGTGCTGTACGGGTGGTGCAAAGAACACAAAGGCAGTTATGTTATTCTTTGCAAAATCCTTTGAAAATGATTTCATTTATTTCATTGCAATTCATATAGGTAACCGGTTGTGTTTATATTCCCGATTGAATTCGGTTATTGTATTCATTTTTTTGTAAGTATAAGTGTAGTATAAGTTTTGGTTTGAAATGTTGTGTGCAAATAATATATCGTGGCTTTAGGCTGTCGAATTATGATGGAAAAGTAAACTGTGTATTCTATGTAAACTTTACCACGAATTGGTACAGTCAACTACGTATACCGTCTCGAATAATTTCTTCTGAATTCTGAAATTGATGATATTTAATTGTATGTCAATGGTACAGGAATTGCCACGGTTTTTAATGCCGATATCGTAAAAGTACATAGGCAATTGAAGGTATTTTCTCGGTGTAAGAAACCTAAACTTGTAGGGTTCCTGAAAGTTCAAATTAAAGCGACACTTAGAAATTTTTAGAACGAAAATACTCACAAGTGCGCCACCCTCAACTATATAAAAAATATTTAGCATTTGGGAAGAATCGAAACAAACCCGAATCCTGATTTGAAACCAAATCCTAACCCTCACTACTACGCCACGAGGGATTTCGCTGCCGATGATCGCTTTTTTTAGAACTTTTATCTTGCTTTTCTCATTAGCAGACACCACGAAAAAGGTAAGGACAAATGGTACAAACTCTGGTTCCGTTTGAATCATAGTTCGTAGCGGCTTCGTTCAGTTGGGAATTCCTTAATTTGGATTTTGAAATAATGAAATTTATTGAAATAATTCTCGAAACCGTGATCTCGCTTAACCATTAAAAACGTTTCCAATTTTGATGCTTTATCTTCTTTTATTATTTCATATCTCTCTTCATTCAATCCATCTAGTAGCTGTTTTTCGTCACTATCCCTAGGATTGATTTATGATTGTTGACAGGTCAGACCTAAATGCTAACACGATTTGAACAGAAAATATGCAGTTTGGGCGCCTTTGAAAGGCGCTCAAAAACTAATCAGTCTGGGCCGGGGCTCCTCATGCAATTATTATTATTGTATTGTTTGTATTGTATACTTAAACACGGCTGAAAATGATTTGCAATTCAAATATTAGGGTTTCTTACACCGAGAAAGAACCTCGTTCTTGGCCATCCCTTCATGTAGGACGACACGAATTGCTACCAAATTGTATTCTATTGTATTGTATTGTGTTGCGTTCTATTGTTGCATTGAATTGTATTGTGTTGTATTCTATTGTATTTTTGGTAAAAATTCGTGTCGTCTTACATAGTTACCTAGTTCTTGATAGAATATAATTTAGAATATTGTAGTCCCATCTTGTTAGGCATTGGTAAAGGTCTTAGCAACAAAATCGAACCTGCAAATAGCTATGCTATCAGAACACTATTTAATTTAGGTAATAACGCAAATCATCAAGAAACACTATTAGACATGGCCTCAATGCGGTCATTGAAACATAGACGCAACGTACAATCTCTAATGTTATTCTTTAAATGCTTCAGAAATCAAGGTCCTGTATACATATCAAATCTTTTTAAACCTAGAGTATAACTTAAGAGGTAGCGGTAATAACGTAGTTCAGCCATCCTATAACAGCCTTTTCCAGCATAATTCTTTTTCATACACAGTATCTCACATTTGGAACAGCTACCATCGGCAGCTAAAACTACAACTTCTTTAACACAGTTTCGGCAATATCTTAATAAGTTTGACTTTATTGGATGCCAGTGTAAAAACTGCCTCTAACTAGCTCCTGCACACATGCACCTATATAATTGATCTACTTAGTTTACATTGATATCTTTAAATTTTGGCACCTTTAACTTAGAGTTTGTATATATATCGTATGGTATTGGTATAGCTAGACTTGCTTACTTATTATTGTATATATGTAAATAGTTTGATCTAGAGTTCTCTTAGTTTTTATCCATATTGTTATATACTAACAATATTACTATATATATGTAAATAGTTGAAACTAGAGTTATCTTAGCTTCCATTCGTGTTATAATGTCATGCCCTAGCTTTATTGTCCTACTACAAATTTTATATTTTGTTACTATTAATTTGTCGAGCGCTTATATCATGAGCCCCTGGCTCGGGAGATTGGGCAACCACTTCCTGCGTTACCGACGGTAAATAAATTATTATTATTATTATTATTATTATAGAATACTAATCGTGACACTGCTCCTTTAATTCTAAAATGACCACCGTTAGATTCTCCCGGTACCTTTCAGGGTATTAAGCCGAAAAAGATATGACAGCCACTGCTTGTCAGAAAATTAATTTCAATTTTATTTAATAACATAATAATCACTCGGCCAAGCTGGCTGTTGGCAGCCTTGTGTGACTCATCACTCATCTCTATAGCTATTAAACAAAATATATCGGTTAATGTTTTGTTTTAGAATTGGTACCTCTTAGGGGTGAAAATGAATTCGAGCCACGCCCACAAAACGAGATTCTGGTCCCTTTTAGGGATTCCTTTCAAAATTTGCGATGATCATCCCCATCACTTCTTATATGGGAGTTGCCCTCTCCCCCTCTCCCCCCCTCCCCGGGCTCTAATGGTGCTCCACCTGATTTGAATAAAGTAATGTATGTGCAACTGAACGTGCTAATTAAGAGTTAGATGCAGATCGCGGTCTTCTTGACATGGTGTCCTTTGATCAATAAATATGTCGTTTAACCAGTGCTGCTATTCAATATCTTGTAGTCTCAGTTTGAGTTGTGATAAGAATGTTTGGTAGTCGTATCCGTCTTGTTGGTCGAGCCAAGTATTACCAAAACCAAGTCTATATGGGAGTTGCCCTCTCACCCCCCCCCCCCCCCCCCCCCAATCCCCAGGCTCTAATGCCTAGAAAGGAGATTGAGGATGAAGCTCATTTCCTCGTAAAATGCAATAAATATAACCATTTACGAAATGCGTTCCATGCTTCAATGCAAAATGAATTTCAGATAAACATAGAAAAGTTATCCGAGGAAAGTCGGCTAAAAATAATGTTAAGCCCCAACAATAGGACAGCAGCTATAGTTGCAAAATTCATATACGAATGTTTTATGTATAGAGACAATGGCCTCAAAGAACTCTGATCGATTCTGCCTCGACTCTCATAATTCTGAAAGACCCCAAACACCTGTAGCACAGTGAAGTGCATATTTATTTGGATAAATGTCTATGTACAGATGTATACGACTCCAAATAAAAACTAACTAACTATCTATCTATCTGTTCCACCTGATTTGAATAAAGTAATGTATGTGCAACTGAAAGTACTAAAGAGTTAGATCCAGATCGCGGTCCTCGGGAAGGCATAGGTGGAAATTTGAATTTTATTTCATCAAACACCCCACCTAGGGAATTCCTTCATTGATCAAAAAAAATAACATGTCAAATGCCCCTGCCCTTCATAAGCACTCGATTAAATTAATGTATTTCAATTGATTGATAGATATTGGTTTATACTCATTTTGCGCCTGTCAATCCACAATACACGAAGCTCTCTCCAAGTTACATTTACAGTTGCATTAATCAGAGTACAGGGAGCAAAAACCTCAGGACTATTAATATTTGGTAAAACACCATGCTAAAACATTGCTCGTTGGCATTTTACCGAAAGGTATACCTAGTAAATAATTTTAGAAGGAAATGAAGGATTTACGTTATCTTCACACTAAAAATTATACTGCATGAAACAGGAATTTAATCCCGGCCGGGGTGCAATGCAATTATTATTGCTTACCCACTGCTAACACCAACCCTAACCATTTGTCCACAACAGAATTCACTGATTGCATTCGGGTTGTTTTGCCACATTTATATCAACCTATCACCAGCATGGTCATAAAATATTCTTTGATAGTATAATACCGTCAAGTTCCCAAAGTAACGACATACCGAAAGTAACGATAAAATGTGGGACTGCTAAGAAATCCCGAAAGTAGCGACCTCCCGAAAGTAACGTCTTTTTTACCGTAAAGTTTTTTAAGCGTGCATTCTTTACCGAATCACCGAAAGCTGTTGCTATTTACATCAATGTCACTGGCATGCAATACATGCAAGTCTGTAATGTACCGCCTGTGCACGAACTGCGACATAGATATTAAAACCGGTGTTTTTTCTTTATATATACCGTTCTGCAATTTCCTAAACCTGCTAGTAGAGGTTCTTTTCTCTTACCCTCTCTCCACTAACGAGGAACGGTTCTTTAGATCTCGCCGGCTCCAAGTTTTTGGAGGTAAGTCACATGACAAACCGGTTTAATAACCAGTTTAAAAACCGGTTTTTCGAGGGCGACGTCACACGCGAATGACTTGTTGATACCACTAAAACACTGCCCAGTCTAGAGTCTGCAGTTTCAAGATGGCATCTGTTTTTGGAGTGAACATGAGCGCGAGCGAGTTCGAAGTAGCGTTAAAAGCAGCTGTGTCAAACCTCGAGGAAAGCAACATCACAGGAAATCTACAATGTTTACCGTCTCGTTTTTCTCGGCCAATGGAAATCCAGATACCGTGGCGCATGCTCAACAGAAAACCGTTCGGATCGTGGCAGAGGTTATTTTCTCCCTCCTTATAGTGGACAGAGGGTAAGAAAAAAGAACCTCTGCTAGCAGGGTTCAATTTCCTCTCCTTTGTTACTTCGCTGTATTAAAGGATCAATTGCATATCCGAGGGATTTACCGTAACAGATAGGTAATACTATACATTCTCATATTAACAACAATGTTCGTAAGTACTCTTACTATAAGCAGAAGTGGCATTTTCCGATTTGGTAAACTTGTGAACAGGCGCTGATCGCTTAAATGATATAAGCGTTTCATTTTATGAGAATGTAACGAACTTAAGCTTTCAAGGAGCTAAAATACGAGAGAATCGTAAGTAAAAATGCCTTCACTTTATTCTACGGTGTATTCCGTTGCTGTTTGTGTGGTCATCTGGCTCAGGTAAGGCGATTTCAGCGAGTTTTCGATCCCAATGAATCCTCTTGTGACTGGAATCTGTGATGTCTGATGAATCCATTGCACGATCACGAGCCTGATGAAATGAAAATAAAGCCTTAAAATCCAAACCAAAAAAGGCAGAAGATGAAAGAGACTCCCTAAGGCTTGCCGTAACATCAGTAAGCAAACGATCACTGTCAATATACCAGGTGAACTTCCAAATCCAAACCAAAACCTAGACCTGAGGCGCTGAGCGAGGATCGAACCATTCTCGTTCCCAGTGCCTCCTCAACTAACTGAAAAAATCAGAGGCTCTGGTAAGACACGGAACAGGCTCTAATTTGATTGGCTCGGCCAAATCGGCTGCGCAATGAAAAAAAAATGAGCAGGTGCTGCGCACAGAGCTTTTCTTCCGGTTTAGTTAGTGGATAAATCACTTCCGTTGTAAACATAACAAGTAAAGTAAGGCATTTTTTGAGGTGTTCTTTCAATAAAAGTAAAATAATCAAAAGAATTAACATTCATATGTGAAAATAATAAAGAATGAAGTAATGTGACTTTTAAAAGAACATGATTAAACAGATTAATTAATTAATTAATAAACATTCATATATGTAATGTATGGTGGCAAAAGCCGAAAGTTAATTAAAATCTCCCTTCGATCGACTATAACCCAATTATGTTTTATATTACGCCAAAAAAGGCAGCAGAAAGGCTTTTCGATCGAAATACATGCATTTGCTGCAACGCCGTAATATCGGATAAGAATCACCCAGTGATTTTAAACAGCGACCCAAGGAAAAGTTTGGTTTCTTATCTTAGCCACCTTTCATTTTCTGGGAAGAATCCTACCCTACAAAAATATGCTGTCCGTGCAAACGCTCTCTTAAAACTACCGAAATATTCCGTGAGATGGTTCAGCAATGGCATGAACATCAAACCGCGGCGATCCAAAATTCCAGGCTAAAACGAGGAAGAAAGCAAAATTATAGCTCTCCTAGTAATCCACCATCAAAACGACCAAAAGAAACACATTCCGCGCCGAGTGCAAGCGCTATAGCCCTTGCTAACCTACAACAGGTACATAGGCCTATACTTCCTCGACCATCAGCCCTGCAGTCTAATCCAGCAGCTGAAAATCAGCATGTTCTATGCACTCCTCGATAATTGCGTTGAGAGGAGATATGACGACCACGATTGAGTTGGATGACCTTGAAGACGGTAAACTTTGGTAAATTAACGATTTACCATAACCGGTCGGAAGGACACAGAAACAGTCCTTCTTATTGATACTAATTACCCGAATAGCTTCCAATTGTTTAGTTTTTAAAGAAAACTGTATTTTAAGCTTTGCAAGGGCGAACTGGATAGCTCCCATGAAGTCCGCCCTTGCTTTAGTTAGCAAATCAACGAGAATGTTAGCAAATCGGAAATGAGTTCTAAGAGCATGCGCAGTTTCAATGTCCTAGAATCTAGGACATCCGGTTTCGTGTCTTACCAGAGCCTCTGATTTTTTCAGTTAGTTGAGGAGGCACTGGGAACGAGAATGGGATCGAACCTGAAGAAACGACTTCTCAGGGTGACGTAATGATAAGCATGCGCAGATTCAACGGAAGTCCGTGATTCGCGGACTTCCGGAATCGGATTCTTCCAGAGCCCTATTTTTTCGTCGAGCATGCGCAGTAAGAAACAAATGGGGTATGGGTACGAGATTGGCGGATCGCCAGTTGGCCTCCTGCGACTCCGAGAGTCGGGAGCCAGACGTTCTTAGCAACCGAGATAAAAAACGATATCCCGCAGAGATGCAACAGGATTTCTATTACAACTCCACGGGGTTTCTAAGAGGCCGGCTGTATTTTCCAGTTTGGCCTTAAGTGTCATAATCCCCAAGTGTGAAAGTACATTCGAACCTGAATTAATGATACATTCTATCATCACTCGGGTAGCCTGGTTTAATTATGGCTATCATTATCGCCGATCGAGCCGCTCATATCGTGTCCGGGCAGAAATAAGTTTGAGGCGCAATAACAAGGCTCTCTACGGAAAATCGCTCGCACATTGAAACCCACACCTGCATGCCGCAGTTGCTGTCGAAACCATCGATCTAAAAGTAGAAAAAAGCTCCCAAAACCTTTCGGCTTAGTAGCCAAACACACACTTCGAAAACTGTTTTTAGCTACACGTGCATGGGTAATGCTAACGAGATTCAAAGCAAAACACTCACCGTAATCACAAGGACGAATAGTGGACTTGCACGATGTCCGCGAAAAGCGGTCCGAGGAATCTTGTGTCTATAAGCCCTAGCCAATTATTGATTATTTTAAAGTTAAAAGGTTCAAAATAGTATTTTCAAAAGAAAACATATCCGATTCGAGTTTTTTTTTTTTGCGCTGAAAGTCGTGGGACCGATCACTTATAAAACCTAGGAACTAGTCCCGTGACGAACTGGGTAAACGAGAAAGGAAAAAGAACACAGACCTAGTTTTTCATCACACATTTCAAAAATGCTATAAAGTTGTGTTCCATATCCCAGAAGCGCTCAGGCATACGGTGATGCCAGGACTTCAACCTGGGTGAACCAGAAAGGATATAGAACACAGTCCTAGTTTATCATCGCACATTTCAAAAATGCTATAAAGTTGTGTTCCATATCCCAGAAGCGCTCAGGCATACGGTGATGCCAGGACTTCAACCTGGGTGAACCAGAAAGGATATAGAACACATAACTAGTTTTTCATCGCACATTTCAAAAATACTATAAAGTTGTGTTCCATATCCCAGAAGCGCTCAGGCATACGAGTGATGCCAGGACTTCAACCTGGGTGAACCAGAAAGGATAAAGTCGTCCGCCATTACTGAAGTGTCTGAAGTGTGTTCCAAATACTTCGTTCTTTCCTTTCCTTTTTGGAAAAATAGTATAAACATGTACTTTACTTATAATTAAGTTCGTTCGAAAGTTTGTGTGAATCATAGCCCCGCATGTTGTTGTGTTGAGAAATGCCGTTATTTACGTTCGCTGGAAATTAGCTCTGTCATGGCTCTGTTACGGAACGGGTTCAAGTAATTGCGGGAAAAAACCCTCAAGATTCGGACCCCCAAAAATAAGACTCCCATCGTCATATCAAAAGCGGTGTGGGTAGACAAAATATATAGCAACTTTTCTTTACAAATACGCAAAAATATCACTGTCTCAAAATTTGATCGTAGTGAAACTTTAACCGTTAGGATGTGCCAAAAAAATACTCGTATTAAAATTTAACAACAAGTAGTATTGTTGAACGGATCAAAATTAAATCCAATAATGAATATGAGACGAACCATGCCCCTTCACAATGACATGCTTTTATGATATTATATTTATATCCCCCATGTTACCAAATTAATAGCCACCAGCATTAATAATTATTTGAAAAGAATATAAAACCTTATCTTACCGGCTACAGTGGTCACGGAGTGATCTATTGTGCCATAAACAAATACAACACGGATTTTAGGTCTAGTACCGCCATCTTGGAAATACTATGCGCGAAAATAGGTCTGGCGGGATACTACGGAATCCTCCTCTGTACTGGTTCCATCTTATCCACTGAACCTTACAAAGAGTAACCTAAGTGGCAGACTGCAGACAGCTCGCACTCAACTTCCGAATGATATTTACGAAAAGCGACCGAAAATGCGAACTCAAAGAGACTAACCAGAAGCCTTTGACCACATTCTGTGAATTGTGGAAAATGAAATTGGAAACTTTTACTTGACTGGAGTGAAGGGTAAATGAATTTATTACACATTTGGGGTTGATATCTGTGTGATAAAGCCGTGAATAAAAAACATATCAGTGAAGTGATACGATATCACTTCACTGTACTATTGCTTTTAGAAATAAATTTTGTGAATAAAAACGATATCGTCTTCGTATTTCTCAGTCAAGGGAGGTAACTATAGTACCAAGTTGAGCAGCATGAATATTCTAAAAGCTTATGGCGTGATAAAATCCTATGGATCTAAATAGCTACCATGGTTTCGTAAGAGTTCAAGGGCAAAGTGGCTACTTGTAATGTCACACATATATAAATATATGCCCTTACGTGCCATTGTACAGAAGGCTGTGTTCCAGTGTTAGACCTCCTGCCTTGTAATCCTACCGTGTCATTTACTAGTTTAGTAGTAAACGAAAATCAGTTCAGCTACACAGAATACAATCCACGCCTTAACGATGAAGGCAGTCCTTTTAGCTCTCTTAGTCGGAGCTCTGGCTGTAAGCTCCGATGCAGCTGCAGGTAAGCGCTTCATTACCTTTCCGCATTTCATCAGAATCCCGTAACTTTGATGTTTCAAGTAGATTTTGTTTTTGAAACGTTGACCAGGAAGACCAATTCGTGCGAAACAATTATAGCAACAGGTTATTTCAGTTGCTCTTGCGCTGTGCAAAGATAACACAACTTAGAGGCACGGAACGCGATGTGGAAAAGAAACGTATAATGAAAATGTTTTGCCATGTGCTGTACGGGTGGTTCAAAGAACACAAAGGCAGTTATCTTATTTTTTTGCAAACTCCTTTGAAAATGATTTCATTTATTTCATTGAAATTCGTGTAGGAAACCGGTTGTGTTTATATTCTCCATTGAATTCGGTTATTGTATTCATTTTTTGGAAGAATAAGTGTAAGTGTAAGTATAAGTTTTGGTTTGAAATGTTGTGTGCAAATAATATATCGAGGCAGTAGGATGTCGAATAGACCAGTTCGCGGTAAATTCCGATATTTTGAAAAGGTTGCAAACATGGCGCGAAATACAGTGTTTGTATGGGAATTGATGCGAATCCGATGCCAAATAAAATCCGTAAAATCGAATTTCTGAAATATTCTTCAGATACAAACTTAAGATACCAGGTAAAATATTAACATATAGAAATTTGAGGGATGTAGCTGTGTTGGGAAGCGTGCAATCGTGATTTCAGTTTTCCATACATTGTCTGTACATTTTCACGCGGAATTCGACTCGTTTTTACAGACAATGTATGGAAAACTGAAATCACGATTGCACGCTTCCCAACACAGCTACATCCCTCAAATTTCTATATGTTAATATTTTACCTGGTATCTTAAGTTTGTATCTGAAGAATATTTCAGAAATTCGATTTTACGGATTTTATTTGGCATCGGATTCGCATCAATTCCCATACAAACATGCACTGTTAGTATTTCGCGCCATGTTTGCTCCCTTTCAAAATGTCGGAATTTACCGTGGAAAAATAAACTGTGTATTCTATGTAAACTTTACCACGAATTGGAACAGTCAACTGTACCATCAACTGTACCGCTCATTGATGCCTCTTCTCGAATAATTTCTTCTGAATTCTGAAATTGATGATATTTAATTGTATGTGAATAGTACAGGAATTGCCACGGTTTTTAATGCCGATATCGTAAAAGTGCATAGGCAATTGAAGGACAATTTTCAGTATCTTTATTCGAGATGATGAAGGTTCCCAGTTAACAGGCAATCATCTAAGGCTTTAACTTTTACTATTAATAATAGGTTTTAGTATAATTTCATCAGTGAATATAGAGATTCCCGTGCTCTGATTGGTCGAGAATTACGTGATACGTCGCTATATTCACCTGGAGAGCGCCTGGAGGTGAATATAACATACAAGCTAGGCATTTACCAAAATGGCCGCTCGCATATTTACCGGTGTTTCTCATGAAGAAATAAATAATATGAAAGAAAACGCCTTTCCAAAACCACCAAAGAAGCAACTAAATAAGTATGGCTAAACTTGAAGCTTTTATTAAATCCATAAGCCTTCACAAACAAAGTTTAGTTACGAATTTCGGGTTGAGTTTATTCTTTTATTAAATCCATAAGCCTTCACAAACAAAGTTTAGTTACGAGTTTCGGGTTGAGTTTATTCGGTCCTCGTGTCTTCATAAATCACAAACGTTCACAAGGAAATAACGTCTATTTAGAGCAATAAATAACACAACGAGACCTTTTCCTACAAATTTGGGAACGGTTCGACTCAAAAAGAGTGTACTTACTTGTCTGAGTTATTTTTCCCCTAGTTCTTGATAGAAAAACAGCAAGTTCTTGTTAAGTTTCATTCAGGGAGCAGGTTGCTGTTATGCTATTCTCTCGCCGCTGTCCGTGTTTTTTTTTCAAGTTTTATCTCATACCGAAATCATTTGTCTCTTGATTTACAATTGTCTTTGTTTCTGTGATGGCTATAATCCACAAAACTAGTTCGTAGTTTCCAGCAAATTTGTCCTTTGAAGTGAACTCATGAAAGCTCCTTTCGATCAATTTTCACTCGCCGTGGCAGATTTTTCCACTCATTTTCGCTGCATTTCCTGTCTTTGTAACACGGTACGAGGTCTCAAAAGTGAAGATTGCTGCTTCTTGAATTCTTAGCGAGTGTTCATTCTTTATGGCTTGGGGGTCGGCATTTCATCTGCTTCTCTTGTTAAAACTTTTATGACCCCCCTATGAATGAATTAAAACTTAGATGGCCCCCTATAAAATTGCTCAAAACTTTATTGCCCCCCCCCCCCCCCCCCCTCCCCCAACTCAAAAGATGTATGTGCAAGAAAGAATGCAAATTACATATACATGTAATCTATTAAATTTACTATTAAATAATGTTTCTAGATTTATGGTATTTTCCATGATACATTACCTTTGTTTTGTAGAAATCACATATATACATGTATTCTTCTGAATATCTCTACCATTGCACCGTTAATTTGTATGGCGTACCATCCCCGCCAAAATTCATGGTTTGAATTCGAAGTTCTTCACATGAATTTTACACTCAAGTAGAATATTTCATATTGTTATTTTGTATTTTATAAGCTTTAACAAGGTTTCAACATACGTGTTTTATATTTGTCGTTCAAGTTTTACATTCGAGATTGTCACTGTTCATTCTAAACTCCACGTCATGCATTCGTCGATCGAGTTTCACATTACAAAGTCGACGACTTTTATTTTCAACTCGACGTTTTGAATTGAACTTCACGCTTCAGTAACTTCCCGGTTGACCTTGGGAACCTCGTACCCAGAACTCCTCGTTAGTCATCCTTGGAGTTGTTAGGTCTGGTAATAAGCGCAGGCGCAGATGTGACAGGAACAACACACGTGCTTGATCTCTGTGTTCTACTGACTATGGAACCCGTTAAGACTGAATACGAAAGATGCCCTTCGCCGTGTTGCAGATAGCCTGCTGTCAGCGGAGAAAGCGGCGAACTGCGAGAGGTTTGTTGTCGAGTTATCTTTTGCAAGTTCGTAAACCGTAAATATCATGTTTTTCCATAGCGCCAGAATATCTTTACTTAGAAGTAGGCTCTGCTATAGCTTCCTCCTGCTCCGTTTTCAAAGTTCGCCTTCGCCTTTACCCTCCTTCGCCTTTACCTTGGTTCCAAAGGTTTTCTAGAGAGAACACAGCTGCTCGCTTCTTTCTCCGCGGCTGGGTAAAGGTACTTTGAAAACGGAGCAGGAGGAAGCTATACAGAGCCTAGGCTTCTAGGTAAAGATGTTCTGGCTGTGCTTTCGACAGGCTTTGGAAAGAGTATGATATTTACGGTGAAGAGAACTCGACAACAAACCGTGATTTAATTCGCCACTGAAAAGTACTATTGAGTATTGTCGACCAAATTGCAGAGATGCAATCCGGCTATTGACTTCACGGCCGTTGAACTTAGTAGCGAATATTGTACAGTAGAGGAAATAATCAGAAATCCGCCTCAATACATTTATGCAACGGTCGTCCATTTCTTTCGGCAAACATTCACTAAGCGGATGGACTTCGACTCCTCAGAGAAAGACTGAGCTTCTCGTTTCTACTCTTCTCGTTAGGGTTGACGATCACAACCTTTACCTGTGTACTTTGCACTCGTAGTTTGTTTGTCCACAAGTTCTTCAATATCGAGTTCTGACAAAACATTGTCTCTAAACGAAGCACTATGCTACTATAATCATCCTCCTGTTGGCAGTTATCGAGTCGTTGAATTGTTTCTTGAACTGACTACGGAGAATACAAACTCTGCCGCCATTTTGTGATCGACTGACTGTTGCGCCTGCGTTGTTTATGTCAGCGGTTCCCAAGGTCAACCGGGAAGTTACTGAAGCGTGAAGTTCAATTCAAAACGTCGAGTTGAAAATAAAAGTCGTCGACTTTGTAATGTGAAACTCGAATGACGAATGCATGACGTGGAGTTTAGAATGGACAGTAACAATATCGAATTTAAAACTTGGACGACAAATATAAAACACGTATGTTGAAACCTTGATAAAGCTTATAAAATACAAAATAACAATATGAAATATTCTACTTGAGTGTAAAATTCATGTGAAGAACTTCGAATTCAAACCATGAATTTTGGCGGGGATGGTACGCCATAAATTTGTGCATTATATTGCATTCTAGTGCATCATATTGCATTGTTCCGTAGTCTCAAATAAAGAAAGAAAGAATTGAAAGAAAGAAAGAATTGAAAGAAAGAAAGAAAATTCGGCTGCACCTCGTGGGCTGTTGACTCGTAGCCCATTCGGGCTGCGGATCTAATTGTTAAATTCGGCTAAAATTCACAATGTTTTATTTTTTGAATTAGTTTTATCTTGATCTTCAAAGGATTAACAGGAGTCAACGCGTTTGTAAAAATTGTCCGGTGCCGAATTGTGGATCAATTTTTATCTTGATCTTCAAAGGATTAACAGGAGTCAACGCGTTTGTAAAAATTGTCCGGTGCCGAATTGTGGATCAAAATATTTAGTGAAACTTTCCAATCATTTATCGCAAGTACATACCTTATCACCAGAGAAGCACAAGTATTATTTACAAGAAGCAAAATTACATAAACCTAAAGTGGTTCGAGTTTATAACCAATCAGCTAATTCATGGCTCATTTCAGATAGTATAAATAGGTTTTCTTTATTAATTTATTAAAACGATCAGCTATCTAATTACAAGTATTTTATATCCCTTTCATCTACCCAAGAGTTAAAACTCTCGGGATACCTCTTCCACTGGACAAGGTATTCAATCCTGCCTTTCCGTTTACGCTTTTTTAAGACTTTTTCTACCCGGTAGAAATTATCTTGCTTTTCGACTCTCTGTAACTCGGCTTCGTAAAATGGTCCTTCTAAAAGTTATCCATGATAGTCCTTTAAACGATAGACAGGTGGCTGTCTTGCGGTATTCTTTCAGATATGGTAAATATCTCTTCGGTCTAGTTTGGAAAATAACCTAAAACAACGATAACGCGTGTCTTATTCTTTACGAATAGAGTGTAGCCTGGGAACATAGTTAATAGAGTGGAATGGTTAGGAAACCCGGCAAACTTCAAAAGGGCTAACAAAGGCGCTGCGATTTAGGTTGGAAGGGGTAAGACAAAAGATTGTGCACGATCATAGTTCATTAGCGTTCCCTGAACGACTGAACTCACACGTTTCTATTGGCTGATTGATTAACATGTTGGAATTTCTATTGTGTTTTGTGCACGGTAGTGGTTGAAAAAAGCTAACAAAGACATATAACAAAGAAGATCCCTGAGTTTCCTAACCATTCCACTCTATTAACTATCTAATGCTGGGAATGACAAACTATTTGTTTTCCCCTTCTAATTGTTGTCTTGGTGTTCTTTCAGATATGGTAAATATCTCTTCGGTCTAGTTTGGAAAATAACCTAAAACAACGATAACGCGTGTCTTATTCTTTACGAATAGAGTGTAGCCTGGGAATGACAAACTATTTGTTTTCCCCTTCTAATTGTTAGCTTATCCAAGTTAAGCAGCATTTGTCAACAAGAAAAAAATCAATGAAACATAAATCAGTGTAATCTTGTAACACGGTACATTATATCAACCCAAGAACTGAGAAATAAGAAAGTTATCAACTCCGCGACTATAAGGAAAACGAACTGTAAATTGGTGTTTTTGAGATTGAATAAACTTTGTTTTGGTGGTTTGTTTTTATTCGTATGGTAATTATAGTTCAGTTTTAGAGAAGAATTTGCATCACAAGAGTTTTCCTCAAAACAATAGGCTCTTCAGTTATCGCTAATCCCTAAGAACAATAGCTGAGTCGATCAAATGAGTCACAGTGGATTTTGTATACAATTATCGTATGAGTTATTAACTGTAAAGGAAAAAAATAAAGACAGTTTAGAGCCTATCACGAGTAGTTTGTTCTTACTATTTACGCTACAAAGGGGTTTAGATATTGCGAGATATGTTTTACTTTTTTCATTCAACTTCGAATGTATTCAGGGCCGACAGCTCCTGGTTGTAGAGACGACCCCAAACAATAGGTTTTACCCAAACATGCTCGAATAGATCGATGACCTCATCCAAAGGAACACTAGATAATCCTCTGAGTTAATGAGCTTCCACTTTATTCATGAGCGCCGCACTTTACCGCACTTTATTCATGAGAGCGCCTCACTTTATTCATGCGGAAAGACAATAGAACACCCTAAAAATTAGCATAACACCCTAAAAAAGGGCGTACGCCCTAATTAATTTATGCATGACCTAAGACAATAGGACTGTGACGTCATCCTAATTAATGCATACGCCCTAAAAGTTAACATAGCGCATCAAAAATTAGCATAGCGTCTCAAAAAAAGGGCCAATTCGGTGCCTCTTCTACTACTTACGTGATACTCGATGTTCATTTTGCCTAATAGAGGAAGAGTCAATGCTTTACCTTTTTGTACAATGTTCGTTCTCAGTCAATTTTTATTACTCCGGCGCTGCTATGGCAGCAGCCGGAGTCTTAAAATGCAGTCTGTGTCTTATTTTTTTTATTATTGTTCTATCGGCGACAGAAGTTCATCAGTTCAGACCTTTTCCGCTAACAATGTGGGTCGGAGACGCTGTGATCAAGCGATAAAGCAGGAGGCACGTTATAAATTGATTTAACACTTTTTACATTACCTAAAATCATCACTGAATAATTACCACTATGGGAATTGAGCAACGCGTGAGACTTCGAGGCGCTATCAGTTCTTTTTAACTACTTTCTCATCTTATGCTTCTTGTAAAGGAACTGTTTGTTATTGACCATAAAAATACACGAACAACGTAATACATTCGATCTGCGCTGCCTGAACAGATCTAATAGCATAAGCGAAATACAATCTCAAGTTAAGTGTATGCAAACACGTTTAGATAACGGGGTCAGCAGTATGAGACAACTCGAGATAACTTGTCCGTCTTATCGGCTGATAACTAATCAAAGTGAATGACAGGACAGGGAGTTTGTTATTTTATAAATTAATTGTGTTTTCCTAGTCTAGAACAAGTCAAAACATGTCTGGAAACGAGGTCACATTTTTACAAGCAGGCGTTCTATATGCAAAATTGCTGGTTAATAAAAAAAAATAAGGCTGACTGCCGGAAAATTCTAGCAAACTCGTAAGGTTGTTTTCTCAACTGACATTTGGTATGTTTTGGAAGTGCTCATTTGCGGATCTCACCGGCGTTGTGGCAGTGCCTTCTGGCTTCCCCTGCGGGTTTATCGGGAGATCAAATCGTATTGGAGTTGGATAACTGTATAAATGTAAACAGAACTAGAAAATCGTTTTGGAAAACCGACTTGGAAACAGAGACTGGATATCGTTTAAAGGAAAACAGTCTAAAGAATATTCAAAGTCGCTAGTCACTTCACAGACTTCCGGACTGCTGAACTTTCTAGCGTTAAACGCGCTACACTATGTCTTAGTTTTCGAAACTTTTGAACCAGATATATTGATTGAAATTGTTTATTTTTTTTGAGATGCTGACTATGCGAAAGAAAAAAATTGAAAACATTTGGTCGAATGTTCTATTCTAGATGTACAACATTAATGACATTGACAATTATGCGTAAAATCTAAGTCGGTCAATCTCGTCCAAACACTGTACGAAAAGCAAGTTAAAAATACCTTCTGATGCCCAAAAAAGCCTCAGCATCACAAAGAGCATATACTTCTGACCAATTGACATACATATGAAACTGTAAAAGTACGTTTTCAGTCCATGACAGCCGATAGCCCGAACTACTAGAAACCAGCTAGTAATTTTAATTTACCGGACTTCCGTGACAACGTAACTGAATATGGCTCTAGTGTGAAGCGTGCTCTGTTCAAAGTAGAGGCTAGAAATACTGTACGAAATCTCCCGTTATAAAAACCCTACAGCCCAAAGAACCTCAGAAGCTTTACGAGGATAGCCTTCTGACCAATCGACATACATATAAAGCTGTAAAACAAATTATTCAGTCCATGACAATCGATAGTTCGAACTACTTCAAAGTCGCAAGTCACTTCACGGACTTCCACACTATGTATTAGTTTTCGAAACGTTTGGACCAGAAATATTGATTGTAATTGTCTAATTTTTATGCAGCAGTAAACAGGGATGCTAACTATGCAAAATAAAAAAAGTTATGTTCTTAGATGTGCAACATAAATGATGTTGACAATTTTGCGTAAAATCTAATATCGGCCAATCTCGTCCAAACACTGTACGAAAAGTAAGTTAAATATACTTTCTGATGGCCAAAAAACTTCAGAATCACAAAGAGCATAGACTCCTGACCAATTGATAGCTCGAAGTACTAGAAACCTCTGCCAATTGAAGTTGGCACTCAACATCCAACTGATCAACATCGCACTATGTAACGACTATGTAACACGCTTCGCGCGGTCGCAGACTGGAACGAGATATGTCTAAAAGGTCAAGACATGCGGACGGCCACCGAAAGTGAGCCATGTTACAACAATTTATTGCGCTCCCCTAGATAACACAGATAGCCCGAAAATACATAGAGTATATAACAATAGGATAACACAGGTAACCCGAACCTACAAAGACGACACACACTGATACCACAGGTAACCCGAAACAACTAAGCCGATAACACAATTTTTATTATGTTATTATTATTATGTTTTGTATTAATTAAATGAAGCGCTAGTGTACTCATGTTCACTCCTGGTCTGACTCGTGTGGAGTTATATTTCAGATCCTACTAGTATTTGGATCCTAGTATTTTTGGGCTACCGATGTTATCCTAGGTTTTCTGAGCGGAGGCTGCGAGGAAGGTTTCAGCTTTTCACTTCATTAAGACGCGTAACAGAAAATTTAAATAGCACAATTTATTTATTTCGAATACATCTTTGCATAGATATTGAATTGATTTTAGGCTTTAGTTCCTCTTCAAAGGTTCGTGCAGCTTCTTGTTACTCTGGCGCTGCTACGTAACGCGACTGTGCGTGCATACTTTCGCATCTGATTGTCCAATTCAATTTAACAGATTGTGCGTGTGTACTAACGTGATCTGTCTGTGTGCATGCTAATAACGATATGTGAACACAAATAGCCCGAAAATACAAAGATAGGGTACCTTACTTAAAACACAAGTAACCCGACACAACTAAGCCAATTTAGAATAACACAGGTAGCCCGGAAATACAAAAATAGGGTACCGCACTGATAAAACAGGTAACCCGAGACAACTAAGACGATAAAACAATTATAATTATATTTGTTTATTATAATGTTTAGCTAATTAAATTATGAACCGCTGTGCACTCGAGTTCACTCATGTCCTGATTCATGTGGAGTTTTAGAACAGATCATCTTAGTATTTGGACCCTAGTATGTTTGGGCTACCTGTGTTACCCTAGAGTACCCAGGCTTACTTTAAGTCGCTCGTGTTCTACTTTTGTTCACTCGTGTTCTGACTCGTTTTAGATGAGATCAAATGTGGGTGCGTACTTTCGCATCTGATTGTGCGTTGTAATTGGCAAACACGCAGGTATCTGAAATAGTCCGCGTTACAAAAAAACGCCGGAGTTTAAGCTGCGTGCAGCTTCTTGTTATTCTTTAAAAACCTGGCTGGTTTTGTGTGGCATTACCTTGCCTTTTTGAATCCTATTAATGCTATCTTTGGTGTAAAGAAAGGAGACAATAACAACACAGTAAACTTTGTTCTTTTCATCTTTAAGTTGATGTTATATAAATTTAGAGAAAAAGGAAAGGCTCCAGTCTGGATGATTTTATCCACAGACTACGTCGTTATTATAGGACTGAAAAGTCAATAGTAGAAAAAAGTGACAAAATGAACTTACATTTAAAGAAGTGGGAAAAGCTGATTCCCCTCATGATTGTTTAATTTAGATTCGTAAGTGCTATGACGATTGTCTCTCCTTTGCTTATTAGTGTAGTATTTGATAAATTTGTATGTGTTTTTTGTATATTGTATTTAATAATATTCCTTAATAAATATTAATTAATAAAAAAAAGTTTGAACAGTTTCCAGTTGTTTGAAAAAACAGTAATTAATGGCTCAAAATGTGAAAAAGTGGGGTTGACTTACGTCGCATACGTCATTAGTATGTGTGATCGGGTCAAGATTTTGACATTAGTTGTATCAATTAATTGTGTACTGTTCGTTAAGAAATTTGAGCAGAATCAAGCGAAAAATCGTAAAAGTTATGATATTTTGTTTTTATCCGCAAATTGGCGTCGGAGTTTCGATCGAGAAACCTTAATTAAAGCCAACAAAATGAAAATACATGTTAATTTCTCGTAATCTGAAACTAATTTAAATATAAACTGATTAAATGATACTGTATATCCTCAAATGTTGGTATTATCTCCACATTACGGCTCTACCGGCCGGTTGATTTAGGCATGCATCTTAAAGTTTATTATTCCGGCTGACTCTTGCTAACACCATATTGTAATTATGGTTAAATATTTGCGGAAATACCTATAAAACACGTTTAATTAGCTCCATTTAACACATTAAACAATTAAGTTATTAGAATAATGACATGTTCTGATTTTCAATCCCATGATGCACCACAATGCTTCGAATTTCACGGGCGTCGCCATCTTGGATTATGACGTTTTAAAGGGAACCTCGGCTTAAAAACAATGTTCGCTCCCAAGTGTTTGTTATGGTTGCCTAAGTCTGTTTCTGTGTTTGTCTCCAGTAAATTGCACACTAGATGTCAGTTATGCACCGATTTTCCTCTCGATAAAACTCATTTGAATTTCCTGCGCGCCGCCATCTTGGATATCATGACGTCACAGTGTTGCCCTATTGTCGCCTAACAAAAGAGCTATTGTTTTCTGACAATAAGGCAACACTGTGACGTCATAAAATTCAAGATGGCGGCGCGCAGGAAATTCAAATGAGTTTTATCGACAGGAAAATTGTTGCATAAATGATATCTAGTGTACAATTTACTGGAGACAAACACAGAAACAGACTTAGACATCCATAACAAACACTTGAGAGGAAACATTGTTTTTCAGCCGAGGTTCCCTTTAATGGCTGCCCTATTGTCGGAAATCAGTAGCACTTCGTGTAACAATAAGGGCAGCCGTGAAACGTCATCAGATCCAAGAAGGCGACGTCTGCGAAATTCAAAGCTCAAAATGGATCACGATCGTATCAAGCTTTTTCAAAAATTAAAATTTATTTTCAGTTCTTAAAAATAAATCTATTTTGACTAAATTGTCAACAATTTAACGGCAATTTGTTCCAACTGTTGGGGTTTCCTTTTAAAACCAACTTAGCTTGTTTTTCATTCAAATCACTGCATTTTAAACCTCTCTTAAGCGACCACCTTCATTTGACATTAAGAGTTATCAGCCTGCTTTATTTTTTATATATATCAAGCTTGTCAAAGAGGCATCGATCTTGGAATAGTTGTGGATTCATCTGGAAGTGTCGGGTCACAGAACTTCGAAAAGACAACTAAGTTTATCGCTCAGCTTGCAGGCAGTGTAGGGATTTCCTCAGCTGGTACTCACATGGGGTATATTACTTACGGCACCTACTCTTATTTGGAATTTGACTTAAAAAATCCTAAGTACCATAACACTGGGGAACTGCAAAAGTATGTGCGTGACACCTATTATTCTGGTGGAGGAACGCGAACCGACAGAGCGCTCACACTAGCCAGTGATAAGTTCTTTACGGCAGCTGGTGGCGACCGTCCTGATAAGAGCAACGTCTTGATTGTGTTAACTGATGGCAATACGAACGAAGGAAGCAAGCCGTATTCTGATGTCTTGAAGCCACTTCAGGTAAACCTCCTCTATGTAAAAATGGCATCATTTCAAAGGGGCGAAATTGAGATTTTCTTTAACTGTTTTCATTTGTATTTATTAAATATGAGAGCAGGGACGCGCAAAACATAAGTCGTAAAGTGCTTTGCTAGGTTTACTAGACATAAGTTTTCTCCTTTTTAATTATATTAAAACATCTATTCTGAAACGCATTTATGGTCTTTTAAAAGGACAAGGGCGTCAAAGTTCTGGCAATTGGTATTGGCTCATCTATCTCCCACTCTGAGCTTGTACAAATAGCAGGAGGGAATGAGGAAAATGTGATTGAAGTTGCTGACTTTGGAAACTTGCAACAACACCTGGCGCAGATCATAAAGGACACATGCAAAGGTAACGACGTGAATATGTATAGGTAAATTATCCAAACACGGTAATTTTGCATCATTATTGTTTTACATATTCGATGAATTTCAGTAGACTAAAAGTAAAAAGGAGGTACATATATGTATTTATCCTGATAACTGACGGTTCTTCCAAATTGAATACAACATAAGAATTAGGTTTCCAAATACTTGCGAAAACTGTAAAGGTATTCGCTCACGCAATACAACGACACTAGTACAACTTGCTATCCGACTTATTCCTGCGCGATGCTCGTTATAACAGATGACATTAGTTATCTTAATAGAGGGATCCGGTGTGGCGCAGATGTTAAGCGCTTCGCCTCTCACTTCTGTGGCCTAGATTCGATCTCCGGATGCGGCGCCATATGTGAGTTGGTATTTCGCCCTTGCTCCCTAGGATTTTTCTCCGAATTCTCCGGTTTTCCTCCCTCCACAAAAACCAAGACGCTAAATTCCAATTTGATCTTAAATTAGTCAGGTCCTGTCTTTGATCAGCCTCTATGGTTTTGTTTCAGGTCCCGTTAGAAATTCAGATTTTTTAAATATTTAAATTGTTTAGTAAGTAGAATCATTCATGTTGTGGCGAAGGTGAACCTTTGTAACACAATACTCTCCTCAACTTGGTCAGAAGCTTTCCTGGGTGAACAAACACACACTTTATATATAGGTCACAAAATTATAAGTTTGTTTTAGCTGTAAGTTTTACACTATTTAAATGAAGCTTGTTATATTGCATTGGATATTAATTATTTTACGGAAATTTGTAAATGACATTGGGATTACAAAATATTTACAATGGAAAAAACACATCATCGACTAAAATCAATTAATTTGCTCAACTAAACGTTTTTCTCCAAAAATGTTTTTGATGTTTAGCATTTATCACGTTTTTATCATGATTAGAGTTTTTAAAGCAATGAAATGTCTTACTGTTTCTCATACGAACAGGATTAAGTTACCTCACTATATATTTATAAAGTTACCAATTTCAACGGAAACGGAACAAATACACATGAATAGTCTCACTTTGTCAAACAGCTTTTACTTTTCAAATTAAATTTGAGAAATGAAATCTTACCAATACTGTCCATGGCGGAATAAACAGGCATAAAAAAGATTTGTGTCCAAAACTCACTAAAACAGACGATTTTTGAAGAACAAATGTTGGGACCGAAATTTGGAACCAAGATTGATGTCCATACATGGTAAAACATGATTTCAGAGGAACAACTTACGGTGGCCCAAAAGGGTCAAACACAAATGAATTTCACAAAACACAAATCAATATCCCAAAACACAAATCAATATCGCAAAACACAAATCGGTATCCCAAAACACAAATCAAAACTCCAAAACACAAATCAAAATTCCAAAACACGAACCAATTTCCCAAAACACAAATCGAAATTCCCAAAACACAAATCGATTTCCCAAAACACAAATCAAAATTCCCAAAACACAAATCGAAATTCCCAAAACACAAATCAATTTCCCAAAACAGAAATCAAAATTCGCAAAACAAAAATCGAATATCAATCGAGAAAGTCTGGGAACAGATCGTACAGGAACGCCTGCTGTAAATTTACCAGAATCAGAAACTCTTGCAACGCCTGAAATGTTTTGCCAAAACTGTTGTGATCAAGGAGAAGAAGATTTCCAATATTATCCTAACTGCAGCTCTAAGCTCGGCACTAGTATACCTTCGTATAGAGCTCTTTTACCAGACTTCAACGTCACTGAGAAAGAAGCAATCGAGGGGGTCTTCTACAGCGGATTTAGCTGCGAGACCATTTTGAACTTTCTTTCCAAGTACCATGCATGGGTTTGGGATTGCCGACGTATAATTTCTTCTCTTTAACTTTCGTCGTTTCCTATCCGTTACTCCATCTGGGTCTAATCGCCTGAGGAGACACTCGACCTCTCTTCTAGGAGCATGAATGCCGTACTTAATGCGTAGCCGGGTGTGCCAGGCCACATCCTTCGATATCCATAAACACAACCTGGGCCATCTAACTCATTCCTTATCATTACCTCTACGTCGAACAAGTTTATTTCCCGCTTGTTTCGTTTAAGGTTATAGTGAGATAATCGCCTTTTCAATGTTGACATCGACATCGAAATGCCATGGTACCAATGGCTTCGAGTAGCTAAATCCGCTCAGAATATTTTTGGGTAGGTGTGTGCCGCGGAGACCTCAAAACCATGACCCTATCCCAGACCTAAAAATGCCGTTTACCATACCCTATCCCAGACCCAAACCATAGATTCATACTCAATTACACTACGAAAGCCGTTGTTTTGTTTTAATATGATATTTTAAGCTGTACATAGTGTGGTCGATAGAGCGGTAAGCATGGCGTCAACGACAAGTATATCAAAATCCATACCCTTTCCCAGACCAAAACCGTAAAAAGGATACCCTATCCCAGACCTCGGCAGCTCAAAAACCATACCCTATCCCGCGGCACATACCAGTATAGCCCCGGGTGTAGAAGTTCCATTCGATTGCTTCTTTCTCAGTGACGTTGAAGTCTGATAAAAGAGCTCTATACGAAGGTATACTAGTGCCGAGCTTAGAGCCGCAGTTAGGACAATATTGGAAAGCTTCTCCTTGATCACCACAGTTTTGGCAAAACATTTTGCAAGAGTTTCAATTCTGGTAAATTTACAGCAGGCGTTCAGGTATTTTGGGTTAGTTCCCAGGCCTTCGATTTTCGATTTGTGTTTTGGGAAATTGATTTGTTTTTTGGGAAATTGATTTGTGTTTTGGGAATTTTGATTTGTGTTTTGGGAATTTTGATTTGTGTTTTGGGAAATCGATTTGTGTTTTGGGAATTTCGATTTGTGTTTTGGGAATTTTGATTTGTGTTTTGGGAAATCGATTTGTGTTTTGGGAATTTCGATTTGTGTTTTGGGAAATTGGTTCGTGTTTTGGAATTTTGATTTGTGTTTTGGAGTTTTGATTTGTGTTTTGGGATACCGATTTGTGTTTTGCGATATTGATTTGTGTTTTGGGATATTGATTTGTGTTTTGTGAAATTCATTTGTGTTTGACCCTTTTGGGCCACCGTAACAACTGGATCCGAAAATGCAATTGAATCATAGTCATGCATCCCTGTTGTGATAGTTGTTTAGGCGTAATATTACTTTTTATAAACTGAAGTCTGTGAGCTAAATCCTTGCCAGAATGGTGAATGCAGTGAAACAGAAGATAAAAATAACTACGAACATTTTTAAATCGGCCATTGCTAGGGAAAGTTTGCAGCCTCGTAAAACCCGGAAAATTAAAGAGTGGGCAATAATGATTGTCAAGCTGACTCCTAGTGTAAAGTCTTTTCAGTCCAATTTGAAGCTTTATTGCCGAATGAAAAGCCATAACTTTGGCATTTATTGTCGGTTTCCAAAATCCATGCTCGATTTTGTGGAGAACGTGGTCAACATCATTTTAACGGGAAAAAGTTTGGTGTTTAGTGAAAGTGCGCAAAATGTTTAGGATTTTTAGAAACCGGAAGTCAAGAAATTAACGCATGCGCAAAAGTGCCTGTTTTGTGGTCGTGAAATAGTCACAGAACTGTTGTTGCAGTAAAGTCTACAATAATTGGTCGAACAGGATGTGCAATTTCTCCTATTTCCACCGACAATGGCCAGTTTTGGGGCTTGGCTGAATACTCCAGTATGCAATGAGCTAGCTTGATTGTCTGCAATGAGCTTCGGAGTGTGGAGCACATGCCAGGAACCCATTTCGGGGCAAACCGAAGGGTCGGTAGAAATCAAGCTAAAATTAGACCGAGATTCGACAACTTTCACTTGAAGTTGAATCTCGTGGCATCAGTTCACAACAGTTTGTTTTCCAACATCAAAAATGCTTTTTTTAAGGATGAAAACTGAGGTTCAATCACAACTTTACCAGGAACCCGAAAGCATTATCTGGAGACAAAAGTGTGCATGTTTGTGGAAGATTTGCCGGTCGAAGATCAGTTGACTTCTTGAGTGGCCGCACTTTTTTTTCGTGTTTTTAGAAGCCATGTTCTCGCTGGAAGCAGCCATTTCAGCTTCTATATCTTTGACAACTATATATACTATTTACTAGATGTTCTTTCAATCTATCAACAGCGGGATGAACTCGGCTACATCTGAGAGTCCAATACAAGTTTGCTTTCCCATTCATCGGCGATTTCCTGACTGATTTCACTCATTACTGTGTTGGCGGTGCCGTACGCTTGCCGTTACTTTTTTGCTCGGTACAAATTATTAATTAATTCCATTTCTCTAGGTTCAAGTACAGTTAGGTGCCTTTCGAGTCCTGAACGATTCCTTCAAAATTATCGGATTGAGTTTCTTGTCAAGTAGTATCAGTTTCACTTTTCACTTTTTCATTTTCCAGCGACAAAAGTACCCGCTACGGCTTGCTCCCGACTTTTGAACACTTTACTTCATTCATTCATGAAAACCTTTCAGGTAAACCACGAATAAAACTTACAGACACATGTAAGTATTAAAACTATCGGGTGGCCGGTGGACATGCACGCATAAAACAAATTCTTCTAGCTTAAAGAACTTTAAATCAAACTTTAAAATATTCTTACTAACGTCATATTGACAACTTAATTACTGCCATCTAAAATACAGCTTCATTGTCTATATACTCTCTTGCTGTAAAGTATGTACAGTGCTCCCTTGTCTATCTTAGCTTTATATGTATATATGTACCCGCCATCTCCTGTAATGTTTATTTAGTTATCTGTCTCGTATGTAAGGGGAAGCCTGAACTTCCATAAGCCTTACGGTTTCTCGTTTAGGCTTCCTCGTCACTGTTTTCCCCCCACAAATTATACTGTTTATGTTATTGTAAACTGTGGCAAACAAATAATAAAATACTTAGTACACGAAACTAGCCTGAGAAAACAGCCGACTCATATCTACCACAATTATATAACAATGATTCTTAGGCTATGTACTGTGACTATATAAGATTTTCTTCAAATGGCAATAAAATGTATACAATATATATGTTATAATAGTCTTTTATAACATATTACAATATCTAATATAAACCAAAAATACAGCTGAATGAAATTATTAAGACACACAAATGGTTATTACCACAGTTATTTTTACATCTCCTTTATTAGTCCATCATTTTGTCCATCATCAAGCGGTTGCATCTATGGGTATGCTTAAAGCTCCATGATTTTTTGTTCCTATATTTTATTTTGTTTTTGTTCAGTTTGAACTCAACTCTAAGCTTAATACTAGCTCAGTGAATATGCAATATGTAATCAATACTGTTTTATTTCCATGCCCAAAAATCAGTTTTATTTCTATACTCATTCTTATTACAACTGTTCGAGCTCACCGTATTTATTCAAACACACCGTGTATAGTCACCTTGTTTATTTTATTTATTCAAGCACACCGTATATAGTCGCCTCACTTATTTGTCGTCAACTATACTAGTATCATCACTGGTATCCTCATCTAATCACCACCTCGTCTTCATCTAATCATATCATCTAATCATCTCATCTCATCTGGACATCTAATCTTCTAACCATGTCAGTACGATGCCTTCACGTCCTCATCTAATCGTGTCATATAATCTTCTAACGATGTCAATATGGTCTTGTCGCACCCATGTCATATAAAAACAATCTCTATTATGTTGTCTAACCACTCCTTTCTCTCTTCTCATCTTCAGCTTTGTTGTATTTCTCATCTTCAACTTTGTTGTACTTCCCATCCTTGAGCTTTGTTGTACCTCTTTAACCATATAATTTATCACACCTAACAAATTAATCAATCACCATATTAAAATAATCAGTACACTACTTCACTGGCCATTATTAGCCATTATTATTATATAACACATCACATATCATTACCTCTATCATCATATCACTATAATTTTACATCTATATATCATCTATCGTCATATCACTATGTTTTAACATATCGCTATATTCGCTATATTTGTCATATTTATAATCTTGATCATCATATCATATCATATCATATCACCATGATTACATTACATCTTAATACACATATAATTATACAATAAAATAACCAAAACAAAATCACTGTCACTATAACATACATATAATGTACTTTTAATACACACTAATCTGACATATTTTGTACATTTAATACATTTAATATACACTAATCTGACATATAAATACAATTAAAAAATAAGTATGAATTGGCAATGCTTGTCTTATAGAAGCACATATACACATAAACATGCGACTTTGCTTAATGGTATTTGCTTATTACCATATATGTCCAAGCCATATATGGTTAATTGTTTTATTTATTTTCCAGTAAACATAACTAAGTCAATGCAGTAGACGTCAGAATTACCTTGACTATGTAGTACTATCTGGAAGAGGGAAGAGAAGGTTACGAATTTTGTTACGTTTCGCTGAATATTTTTTTCAAATCTTTTTTTTATAGAAATAAACCACTGTGCTCCAAACTCTTGTCAGCATGGAGGTAAATGCATTAACGAAGCAAATGGATACACTTGTACATGTGCTGCAGGATACAAGGGAAAGAACTGCGAAACTAGTGAGTAATGTGGTTATTGAAGTGAACGACTTCAGTAAGCTCAACGATAATATCAACGATAACAATAGAATATATATTTATAAAATAACCCAAAGAAAATCTGCGGTCTTATTAGTTGAAAGCCGTGTTTGCACATGAGGCTTTGTAAACACATAAATTACGTCACAGCTTTTTGGCTTCTTTCTGCTAAAAAAATAACTCAAAATTAACCTAACTTAACGACAAATCTAACTAGTTTTCTAGAGGAAGGTTCTTCAGTAGACGGAGAAAAAGAGCTAAACAGGACAGCATTTTCACAAGATTTAGTGGTAATGAACAGGACAAGCTGTTGGACGGAACTCAGACATACTCTACGTAATACGCAACAAAACACGCTATTTCAGTTAATGTTAAGTTAAACATTTAATTCTGATTCTTGATAAAAACAATTATAATTACTGGGTATTTCATGATTTTCTATGGAAACCGGCGAATGTTTCACGCGAAATTTGTATTATTTGGTATACAACGAGCCTTAAGGAGGGATAACTAGCTTACTTGCTTCACTGTTCTGAATTTTAATTTCAAATTTTGAATCCCAAAGGGCGAGAAAAGGGGAGGAACAATCCCTTTTATAGTGCGGGAACTTGTTTAAGGTTTCATTATTTCAATCACAAGATCAGTATTTATAGTTTTTATCCCTTTTTAGAGAGTTATTGCTCATCTCAACTTGGATAATGCTGTCAACCTGATAAATCCCTATCAAGTGAATAAGTGTTAACCAAACTAGCTTATTTTATCCACTGGATAAGGATTTATTCGGTGGATAGCGTTATCTATCCTTTGAACAATCGGACTCCGTTCTATATGGGCAGGCTTATAGTGACTTCCTAATAACATATATTTAGCTTTTGTTACATTTATTGGCCCTTAGCCATGTTTGAATCTCACTTAAGTCATGGTTCATTTTGAATTGAAGGACATTTGGATCCTTTCAGTGATGCTGTAGTGAGACTAGTGTCATAAGCATCAATGCAATTATTTGTTTAGAAAACAAATTACATGAAAGGAGATCATTAATATATAGTACAATCAGTAAAGGACCAAAGATAGGACAGATCATCCCGCAGTACTATTAATAATAGCAATCTGATAATACTTCATTTACAAATGTTTCTGCTTACATTCAGTGAGATAAGAACTGAATCAGTCCAGTGTCATATGGAAACCACACCATTAAAGTTTCAACTTTTTCAGTAGGATCTAGTTATTCATGGTATCAAAGACAGTTATCAATATTGAAATACGATTCATATGCGGCGTCAAGTAAAGCAGTTACCCTAGAAAATAGGGGTCTAAAACCTGATTGGGATTCAGACAGTAGATTATCTTCATTTAGATATCTGTAGAATTGATTGAATACAACTCCTTCAGTCAGTTTACTCATAATGGGTAGAATTGTAATCGGTATATAGTTGTTAGGACTACTCTTCTCATCAGCTTTGTATATTGGGGAAACCCTAGCAATCTACCAGTCACTGGCGGAAAACTCGAGTTGTAATTGAAATTTTACTTATATAACTTAGTGAAGAAGTTATACAATGGGTTCAGCTTCTTTCCCCAATTTCAAGTTTGTTAATTTTAGTAGTTTTATTTATTTTCCATCATTTCATTTACTCCTTTCCGTGTATTTTCATGTTTCCACGATTCTCATTCACTGAATAGTAATTGTAATATTCTGCTTTTGCAGTCTTTTGCATGAGTAACTTTATTTCTTAACTGCTTATAGTTCATCCAGTTAATATCAGTCTGGAATTTTGAAGGTATTTTCTTTAACTTATCCCTTTCAAACAGTCATTAACTTCTTTATTTCAGATATGAGCGAAGGGGCAGAAGCACCCTTCACCTTCTTTTTCCTAAGAGCAGCATGCATAATGATTTGCAAATTGGAAAACAAAAATCCCAGTTTTCGCACGCAGTATTTGGATCACTTTCGCTTTCAATAACACCCCAAGTTGACTAACAAAATATCACCTCCGAACCTATCAGAGTCAAAGTTTTTAAAACGCCTACTTGTTATAATCTTGGGATTTGGTTTAGTAATATAATATTTGTTTCCTTATTGCATAAATAAGGCAATGGTCACAATCATATGGTCACTAAATCAGATCTCAGGATCATTGGTTACAAATACCAATGATCGAATCTGTATATTATTATTATGTGTGTTTGCCTGACTAATTAACTGATATTGTAAATATCTAACAATCTTTAAGAGTATGACCCTGTGGTGT
This sequence comes from Actinernus sp. WN-2022, assembly GCA_030867875.1. Taxonomy (NCBI): domain Eukaryota; kingdom Metazoa; phylum Cnidaria; class Anthozoa; order Actiniaria; family Actinernidae; genus Actinernus; species Actinernus sp. WN-2022. Next base: position 5,645,935 of record JAOWCC010001729.1, read on the forward strand.
TAAAGCACCCATATTACAGTTTAGATCTCCAATGGTGTTCTCTCTGATCTTATTTTTGCGATATTTGAAAGCTTGCTGTTCAGTTCATATTTATCCAAACATTCTCAAACTCGGTAAATTTACTAATTTTAGTGTGATCTTTCTTGTGATGGAGTTCATTTCTTAATCAGATTAATGTTTACACTCCATGCAAACGTATTCATAACTTCAATGCTAGATCCTGTATGTCTATACCGTGTACCCACGCACAAGAAAGGGCTTGGTCTTAGGTTTTATAATTTGGATGTAGAGCCATTCTAGGTTCACCTCTTGGAGGTTAGGAAATATTTGTAATTTATTGTATTCATGGTATACAGTGCCACACCTCCAGATCTATTGCGGTCTCTCCTCAGTTTCAGGAGCATAACCAGGGATATTATAGTTTCACCATTTAGAATAGTATTGTCTGAACTAGTCTCATTTATAGCCAGAATTGAGGGGCACATAAATCCATAGCTCATTGATATGTATATATAAATTAAACTGGTGATGTTAGGGGCTGCTATTTTAAAACCTCTGGTAATAGAAATGCCTAAGGTGAGTGCAAGACTTACTTCTATTAGGAATATAACGGTCATTAATCGAAGAGCGCACGCGTGAATGCAATGACTCTTTAAATGTACATTCACTTCACTTAAAGGGATACCCGAGTGAAAAACACATTGGGGCTCAAAAGAATCTTCAACATGTTCTTTGTTCAGAAAATGTATTAAAATTTGATCAAACGTTTTTAGTATTAAGAACGAGCACCTCAAAGTTGGCCCCACGAAGACATGGGCGCCGCCATCTTTGTTTGCATTTACGGAAGTGACGTCACTTCGTCCCACCAGCGTATCGCGGCTACTTGTCTTTGTATGATTTTCACACGCTCGGAATTAAAGTGGATAGTATTTTCATCGAGATTGCAGAGGAATTCTTACAGAAACCGGAATTATGATGAAGACGACATTATGAGAAAAGTTCAGAAGACTGGGAGGAGGAAGAAAAGCATTGGGAAGGCGAGAAATTATCAGACGAACAACAAGGTCTCGTAACTGCCATTTAATAACAGCAAAACAACATGGCTTAAAAGACTCGAGTGACTTCTGAATAAGTATAAGAACTACAATGTATGTGAGGTACAGTTAAGGCGTTTATCATCCTAAAAACACCTAATAAGTGAGAGAGTGAGAACGCTGGTGGGACGAAGTGACGTCACTTCCGTAAATGCAAACAAAGATGGCGGCGCCCATGTCTTCGTGGGGCCAACTTTGAGGTGCTCGTTCTTAATACTAAAAACCTTTGATCAAATTTTAATACATTTTCTGAACAAAGAACATGTTGAAGATTATTTTGAGCCCCAATGTGTTTTTCACTCGGGTATCCCTTTAAAAATGTCTAAAGAAAATGTATCCTATAGGCTACATCTTAGGAAGAAATACTTATTGCTTACATTGAATCGAAAGTTTTACCCTCACGCCGTTACATTGGAAAGTCACTAACTAGTCGACACAGTACTAGTCGACACAAGTACTTTGGGACATAGCAACAGGTACCAAGGGGGCGGAGCTAATTATGTGGGCGTGGAACTATGAACAAGTAATTCATATATAGCTGGTATTTCAACCGAATTTCAACCCATGTTGTTCTTACACTTCTAAACTCGACACAGAGACGGTCATTAATCGAAGAGCGCACGCGTGAATGCAATGACTCGGTGAATGTACATTCACTTCACTTAAAAATGTCTAAAGAAAATGTATGCTAGGCTACATCTTAGGAAGAAATACTTATTGCTTGTATTGAATCGAAAGTTTTACCCACACGCCGTTACATTGGAAAGTCACTAACTAGTCAACACAGTACTAGTCGACGCAGGTACTTTGGGACATAGCAACAGGGACTAAGGGGGCGGAGCTAATTATGTGGGCGTGGAACTATGAACAAGTAATTCAGTTATAGCTGGTATTTCAACCCAGTTTATTAATATAGCACTAGAATAACTAACGTGATACGAATACATAATATACCTTTATCACGCCGCGGCTATGTTGTTTCCCATGTTGTTCTTGCACTTTTAAACTCGACACAGAGACGAGGCTATTAGCTATTGTTTGTAGCCAAAATGGCCGCGGCCTGGAATTTAAGCCCAAGTTACCTACGTTCATCTTTTTATGTTATATATGATCATATGATACTTATAAATTATAATATTTTCCAGGCTATTGGATTCAGTTGAATCATCAAGGCCTTGTTTGCTTCAGCGCCAAAGGCAAGAATGCCGGTGACTTTTATCCTCGTCATAATGGTTTCCTGAGAGCGGTTAAGCTAGTTCATAGGAGTGGATGGGTCAGGTGTGGAGGATGGATCTTTCGAAATCCTAATGACTTCAACAGCAATTGGGGATGCCACAACAACCCAGGTCTGCCACACCATCGCCTCGACGTGGTTGTTACTAACGAAGCGAATCAAGTCCAATTCCCGCTAACTGGCGTCAGGTAAGTACCTCACTCAAGAAAAAGATTCTACAAATATTCCTAACGATAATCATAGAAATAATACGATCATTAATTAATTAATTAATTAATTAATGTTTGGTTTGCAGCAAATAGCTAAAGGAATAAAAACCAGCCTATCTTATGTAATTTCATCCAACTAGATTAAAGTTTTGCCTAATTACTCGCGCAAATGAAGTTCAGGGGGGGGGGGGAGGGGGGGTTAAGCCGGTTTGAAATATTGTTTTTGCTCTCATTTTTCCTCCTTAACGTAGATTTCAACCAAACTAAGAGGACCATCAGCAGTTTTCTATGGTTAACATGTTGGCGAAAACTCCATGTCGCTACGACATTCCTTTCTACCCGTAAAAAACGCATCGCCCTTTCTCTTGGCCGAGCGGGGCCTGGGTAACCATTTAACTTTAATTTGCTGATTCTTTTCTGAACTTGAAACGTTGGAAACCGATCAGTTTTGTCATGAATGACTTTCCGAACACGTTTGGTTTCACAAATGAAGTATAGGATATCCAGGGGGTAGGGTAGGGAATATTTGTAATACATATATTAGGTGTGTAGCGGCAGACGACTTTCGAGGTCAATTAACTTGAAAACAAGAGGTGTCGTGGCCTATTCGAATGTTCAATTTTGTGAAGGACTATTTTACGGGCTGATAAAGACTAGCTATTCAAGTGAAGACGAGGAACATCTTGGGATTAAGAGTAATCTTTATTCAATGTCAACAAGTAGTAGCCATAAGTAGCCGTAAACTGAAATCAAATTTAAAGGGTAATTCGTAAGCGCTAAATCATATTGCGCAGATCTAATGACATGCTAGCACGTGGTGACTACACAACATTAGCTTGATCGTTGCTATAATACTAAACAAATCCATTACATAAGTTGATTATAAGGTCGTTTCTACCTTTTAACAACAATATTGCTCTAGTCATTCGGTCAATCAAGTAAGATACAATTCTTATAGAAGGTTATACAATCACGTATTTCAATCACTGTGCTGGGTATAAATAGGTACTTAATTAACACACTAAAAATATTCAAAGGTTCATGAGACAAGGCATAACTTAACGTATCAATAACGATAAAGATTCACTTACATATCAGTACTGCGCTTGCCTCTAGATTCGTGTTACTCTCCTTTAGACCCTCCGATATAGGCGATATAAGGGTTCGTGTTCGATATAGGAGTTCGTGTTCGAATGAAAAGCTACCACGGTGATTATCGCTTTGAGGTTATAAAGCGGAAATGAGATCACGAGAAAATATAATTATCATGATAAACATAGACCGTTAAGCGGTCGTTACAAGGTGGTTTAATGTTTGGCATGTAGCACATAGTTAAAGGTAATAAAACCAACCTATCTTATGTAATTTCGTCCAACAAGATGAATGTTTTGGGAGAATACTCGCGCAAATGAGGTTCAGGGGGGGGGGGGGGGTTAAGCCGTTTTGAAATTTTGTTTTGGCTCCCATTCCTCCCCCTTAATGTTGATTTCAACCAAATTAAGAAGACCCCCTGCAGTTTTGCATGGGTAACATTTTGGTGAAAACCCCATGTCCCTGTCCAGAACTGGATTAAATAAAGTTGTAGCGCTAAAATTATAGTTTTGGTACTAAATACCACGAAAAGAACATGGTGTTTGCAAATTTGGGGTAAAATATGCGAACCCTGCAATACTGAGGGGGGAGGGGTGGAAAATGATATGCATTTCCTGTTAATAACGGTGCCCTCCCCATTAAAAGTGTCTTGATTGAAGTTGCAGCTTTAAAATGTTAGTTTTGATACTAAACAAGACGAACACAGCGTATTGTTTGCAAATTTTGGGTAAGATCTGCGAACCCTGCAAAACTGAGGGGGGAGGGGTTGAAAATGATATCAAGCACGTTCCATGGCACTACCCAACACACGCTATGACGTAGCAAGACTAATACAACATATCGTTTGCGGATTTTGTGCAAGATCTGCGAAGCTTACGAAAATAAGGGTGGAGGGGTGGAAACCATTGTATGATTATCGTTAGCGGTATCCACTTGTGTAATATAATATATAGATATAATAAAATGAATAATAACAAGCGATATAGAGACAAATACATGTCAGGCATGTTTTCACAAAAGGAGCCTTAGAACCTAAGACCCCCTTTTGTGAAAACATGCCTGATCTTGTGTGCCTTTAGCTTTAAAAGCCAGTAACTCGTGTTTTTGACGTTTTCTTGAAAGGGCAAATGACAGTTTAAGACTTTGCTGGCCTTTCTATCCCACTGAATTGATCTCTAGGTATTTTACTTTGCCTGGCGTATGGCGCAACGATTTGCTTAGTGAAAGACGTATATTTCCCACTAGGTCTGAGAATAAAAGTGCATTTTTTGGATGAAAACGTCGAAAAGTGAGTTACTGGCTTTAAAGCCAACAGGTACACATTAATTTACTTGTGTAACCTAAATTTCAAAGTGGCGCCATTTCTCGAGCTTTTAATGGATTTCGATGCACTACACGGCAATACAACGTTCTCTTCCTGTAGATTAAGTTTAATTCATGAAATTTTGCCGTATTGTGAGTAGAAATACCAGAAAATGGCGTTTTTTTCTAACCTAACCCTAACCTCTAGCTCTCAAATAAAGAAATTATGGGATAGATCTCACACAAGTAAATTATGGGATAGAAAGGCCAGAAAAGTCTTAAAATGTCATTTGCCCTTTCAAGAAAACGGCAAAAACACGAGTTACTGGCTTTTAAAGCTAAAGGCACACAAGATCAGGCATGTTTTCACAAAAGGAGCCTTAGAACCTAAGACCCTCTTTTGTGAAAACATGCCTGATGTACTTAATTATACATCGGAGCATAATATATACTAATGTATACTAATATATATTATACTCAATACAACACAGACTACTTCTAGAAATAAATCGATCAGCCCTGTTTCAATTAAGTCCTTAGTGGAGAGAAAACGTAAACGTTTCCAGCGCGTAATGCAATTTTAAGAGAAGAACGGCAAGGGTATACCTCTTCAGTTTTGCACTTGCATTTACATTTGTTGTTGATTTTAGCAAAAACCAAAGTGAAATTGTAACTGGACAGTAATTTTACTATAGAACAATGTTTAGCAACCGAATGGATGTTCAGGAAAACAAAAATAGTATTTACATGCTTGTGATTTAGAGAGCGGGAAACCATTAATATTGATGGTTTGTTTACCCTTGTTCTATTTGCATTCTAGTTACAAGAACTTTCTTGGAATTAAACAGGGTCTTTGGTACAACCTGCCAGGGTATAATGAGAATTCACCTTTCATTGTGCTGAAGGCGAACTTCAACAGCCCTTACCACATCAATGAGAGCTCGAAGCTTCGCATTTGGTACGGAGAAGACTTGACCAACTGGTGGAACCATGATAACGCCGGTACAGTGTGTGTCGACGTGTATGGGCAGTATGCATGATTGTAATCAGGCATTGAACAATGGTAAAGTACCATTACCATGGAAGTTCAAAGCGTTCAAGGTTCTTTATTTACACTATTCTCAATTGAATACAGATTAATTGTTATAATAATAAATACAAGTTATATAAAATAAATAAATAGAAAAAATATTGGAGTTTACAGGTAATTGTGTGAGTGGAAGAAGGAGCAAAGCTTTCGTGTCGACCACTCAGAATTAAAGTATAAAATGAGAGAACAGGCCCAACCTAGTTTTAAAGAATTTATAGCGAATTTAAGTTAATTACTAATTAATTATTTACATAAAAGAAGAACAAGAAAGTGATAGAATAAGGGGATGATATATATGACATTATCTGTTGAATACAAGATTATAATGCTTACAAAAAAAAAGGGAAAAAAGGGAATTTGATGGGCATGTATAGTTCAATAAAATAGATGAAGATGAAAACAACTTGTAGCGTGATGTTTTTTCTAATCTCCTTTTCGATTTTCCGTCTTTTCTAGACTGGTATGTTTCTATAAGTTGAGGAGGGTGTGTTTCATATCATATCCTCTTTCTTACTCAGTGCTTCTTACGAAGCCATCATTTGAGATATTTCCGGTCATCCTCTTCATCTCCTGTAGCGCGCCTTCAGATTCTACTTCAGATTCCGCGGGATTCTACAGCCATGAAAGTCACCCGCGGGATCATGTCCATCCTAGATCATTCCCGGGTATAAGTATGAAAGAAGCTGCCATTCCAATTAATTTCTGCTAAAAGTCGTATACGTAATTACATGCGAAGGCAGAACATGTTTACAACGGCTGAGCACTGGGTAACCACCCTTTTTTTGTTCCACGGACTGACGTAATCACATCTATTAGCGCGGACTTTAAAATAATTCCCACGGATTCGCATTGCAATACCAATCTATTGTATTGCAATTTCAGTGTTCAACACAGTTTAAATATCATTTTGAGTTCATATATGTGTTTTGGATTCGGGCATCCTTTAACAACCTAGGCCAACTTCCTGACGATGCTGTCTTGGTTAGGCCTGAGCGGATTGTGCTAGCATAATTTTTGGCATAATTCGAGCAAACGAGCATAATTTTTCAAAGAAGCACTGCTCGAGCATAATTACCAGATTGTAGCATAATTTGAAGCATTAAAAGCCAAAAGCAATGCTATTACTGCTTTTATAGTGCCTTTCCTAATTATTAGCTGGTATATTTTGCTTAGATTCTAAATTTTTCCAAAGCAAATACCTGAATTTCACTTAAAGTGCCTATGAAGCTTATTTTTTTATTTTAGATATCAATTCTACATCAAGTGAATAGTAGAATGGTAAAATAGATTTCGCTTTGAATGCTGTGCCGCTGAGTTAAGGAGGTTTTAATATCCAAAATGCTAATTGCATGACGTCAGGGGAGGCATCTGCAATCACTTCTTAGTGGTTGTGAATGGGCGTTTCTACTGATATAAGAAAACAAATTTCTAACATCATTTTATTTCAACCATGGGTATAACACTGATAATTTTAAAAATTTGTTAAATTGTAACAAAACAAATTGTATAATAATTGATGCCTCCCCTGACGTCATGTAATTAGCATTTTGGATATTAAAACGTCCTTAACTCAGCGGCACAGCATTCAAAGCAATATATATTTTACCATTCTACTATTCACTTGATGTAGAATTGATATCTAAAATAAAAAAATAAGCTTCATAGGCACTTTAACGAGTGTGCGTTAAACGTGAAAAAAGCCAAAAAGCCGTCTTTTGTTCAGAACGTGGGAACAGTCACGCCTGATTGGTTTCTGTGTCCGTTGGTACTAAAAAGTCTAGGACATGTCTGGGGCGTCAACAATGCCGGCCGTCTTCGAAAACCGTTTTTTTTGTGAGCATAATTGTGTAATCTTCGAGCATAATTTTTGAACTTTGGCATAATTTGGGCATAATTCGACAAAATTTGGAGCAGTGCTAGCGGCATAATATGCCACTTTTAGGAGCACAATCCGCTCAGCCCTAGTCTTGGTGACAGCTGATGTAGTTAATCTGTATCCTCACATTCCCCATGAAGAAGGTCTACAGGCATTGAAGAAAGCCCTAAACAAGACAACATCACCAAAGTTCCCACACATAACTTGGTGGCTTTAGCGAGGTTAGTACTTACCCAATGATATATGCTAACATCTTTATGGAAAAGGTGGAGTCAGGGATACATACATACATACATACATAAACTTTATTTCAACTCGAATTTGCAGAGTAGCAAATACATGCTAATATCTTCGAGAAAACTACTGTTACTAATACTATTGTTATATTACTAATACTAAAAATATTTACAATGAAACCTAGAAATTATTAACAAATAGGCATTACTGTAAAATTAGATTAGATTGTATTTACGGATTTCTCTCTTAAAATCAGTCATAGTTGTTAAAGATCGAAGATTATCAGGTATTGGGAGTTCCAGAATTTTGCAGTCGAATATTTGAAAGAGTGCAGGCCATAAGTTGTTGTTTGAGGTTTAGGTAGGTTCAAAATATCAGTGCCTCTTAAGGAATAGATTACAGATCTTAGAGTAAACATATCTTTTAGGTAGCCTGGATAGTTTGAAAATTTCAGAGATTTAAAAGGTATAATTAGCATATTCTGTATTCTTCTATTATATAGTGAAGGTGTTTTAGCTTTATATAATAGCTGGTTGTAGTTAGAATTCCTGTCATCGAACATAAATCTCAGAATACGCTTATTTAAGGCTTCTAATTTATCAGTGTTTCTACAACTACAAAAATGCCAAGCCATGGAACAATAATGGAAGTGCGGTAGGATATAAATGCCTTATATAGGCGAAGCAATGTACTTTTAGAAATAAGCTTGCGAAATCTAATCATCACATTAAATTGATTATTAACCTTTTTACAAATTGAGGTTATGTGATTGTCAAAGCTAAGCTCATTATCAATGGTCATGTCAAGCAAGTCTATCGAACTTTTGACCGGAAAAGAGAATTCATGGTCAGTCTTGCCCAGCACCATAGCTTGATGTTTTGTGGGATTTACAATCATACCGTTGTAATTATACCAATTATTCGCATACATAGGGATACTCAACAAATGAATGCTCCCACAAAGCTACATACAAGGCTCAAATGTATCTTCATGGTATGGACTGAGGGTGCAAAGAACCTTAGAACATCTACAGAATACATTAATACTGTTTATCTTACTATAAAATGTTCTTTTGATTGGTTTTATAACCAAGTTAAGTTTTTAGATGTTACTGTTGTGTTTGACGTGGCCGGTATAATTTCCACTGATCTCAGTAAACCTACGGATAAGTCCCAGTGTTTGTATCATACTTCTTCTCACCCTAATTCCTACAAGAAGGGGACTCCTTTTGGCCACGCTCCTAGAATACGACGAATATGTTCCGAGGACACCTACTTTGAGAAGCGGGTACAAGAGCTTTGTAATTGGTTGTCCTTAGAGACTATGGCATGATAAAACAGTCGTCGAAAGAGAAATTATCCGGGCTGGTAACATCCCCAAAAGTGACACGTTGAAGGACAAGGCACCCAAGGCGAACAACCGAATTCCTTTTGTAGTCACCTACCACCCAGGACTTACTAACATTGGAGAGAGTCAGGTCCCTTTTTGCTTGGCGCGGCCCATATATGTGGGATGTTTAAAATCAAAGCAGAAATGACTACCAAAGTGTGTATAGACATGTACATATAATTTAAACCAATCATTGGAGAGGGAACTATAGCTGTTTCTCAGCCAATAAATATCCATTAATCGATTCAGAAATGCACAACACCATAGCTCCTTGAAATTATTGATAAAAGAGTAGAAACACGTGTATATTCATTGATACTGATATGTTTTCGCTTCACGAAATGACTCCATGACAACATGGATCGCTTATTCTTCAGAGCACCAGTTGTAAAGCATTTCAGGTTTTAGGAAAGTAAATCGATCAGCTGCAAAAAAATATTTTATCAACTTCAGAATTCTTAGTGACAAAAACAAAAGTAAAATGTATGTCATATTATATCACTTGACCATTTCCGCCATGTTGGAGGGCAAACAATCGCGGTCGCCATAGGAAACGGCAGCGTTTGTGGGGTCAGGAGCGGTTCGACAATCCCTCATATATCGCTTTGTTTACCAACAAAAACACACTGACAGTCATTAAAGAGTAGTAATAGAACTAACTAGATTACATATGGCCATGGGATCATTCGGTTTCACGTTCACGAGAAGCTTAAAAACGGCTACTTTCTGCAGGAGCGAAATTTTACGAGTTGGTCTCTAAAGTCAGGTATAATAGCTACATCTTCATAGACCTCAGGGTTTGAACGGTAAGTTTCTCAACCAAATATTGTCCTAATTCTCCTACTGGATACTCGTAGAAGTTTTGCATCTCGATCAATGACGTTTTTTTGTTGCTAGCACGCGTGAACACAGCACGGCTCCCAAGCTCTGTGATTTGGCAATATTTACTAAATATAGCACAGGCAGCCCACTCGTGATTGGGCTCCCTGTGGCAGTGGAAATCATGATGGTTTCATCAGTTTTCTGTAAAATGACCGAAACAGTTCGCTAAATGGCAACACAAATCCTCATATTTGGTCGAATGATCCCCCAATACCTTTAAACTCGTAGCGAAGTAAACTATATACACTTTGATGTGGTCTACTGTGTTTTTCTGGGCGATATGCGATCGCTGCATGTATATACTGCTTATAGCTCACACCAAATCTGTTTTTGAAAGGGACAACTACGTCGGGGACAAGAAGTTAGAACGTGTTGTAGTTGAAAAGGATTTTGGAGTTCCAATTAGTCAAGTTCTAAGTTGGAATAATCATGTTGATTATGTGACCGCAAAACCCAGAAAATGCTAATTGTTTTGCATCGTACATGTATAAGGATATCGTGACCTGAGTATGAAGAAGCTGTTATACATCACTTGGGTTAGAGTCCGTCTCGAATATGCTAGTGTAGTATGGTCACCTTACACTAAGAGAACTATTTCAGCTTTAGAACGGATTCAACGTAGGGCCACAAGGTTAATTACTGGGAGATATTTATCATATTATGAACGCCTTAATAAATTACGTTTACTTCATTATCTTATCGTAGAGAAATTAGGGACATTAGTTTTCTTTTCAAATGTCTAAAGAGTATATGTGATGACTATGTTTCCTTTCGCACTTGTAGTAGGCCCCTTAGGAGTAGTAACCATCTTAAAGGGAACCTCGGCTGAAAAACAATGTTCGCTCTCAAGTGTTTGTTATGGATGCCTAAGTCTGTTTCTGTGTTTGTCTCCAGTAAATTGCACACTAGATGTCAGTTATGCACCGATTTTCCTCTCGATAAAACTCATTTGAATTTCCTACGCGTGGCCATCTTGGATATCATGACGTCACTGTGTTGCCCTATTGTCACATAACAAAAGAGCTATTGTTTTCTGACAATAAGGCAACACTGTGACGTCATAAAATTCAAGATGGCGGCGCGCAGAAAATTCAAATGAGTTTTATCGACAGGAAAATTGTTGCATAAATGATATCTAGTGTAAAATTTACTGGAGACAAACACAGAAACAGACTTAGGCATCCATAACAAACACTTGAGAGCAAACATTGTTTTTCAGCCGAGGTTCCCTTTAACCTAAAAGTTCCCTTTAGTTGGACTGAGGCATTTAACAACTCATATTTTATACGTAGGAATAAATAGTCTTATCTCTAGCGAAAAGAAAAAAGATAAACGCACCAATTCTATCATGAAACCAAATTCTGGGGTTACAACAAAAAATCAATCCGAAATCAGTAATATTCTAAATAATCATTTTGCAACCATTGGGCACAGACTAGCCAATAATTTTTCTTCGTCTCGGCACTCCTTTTCTTCTTACCTAGGAAATTCTGTTAATGATTCCTTTTATTTTGATACTGTTTTAACCTACGAAATTGAAGATCAAATAAGTCTTATTCCCGAGAATAAGTCCTATGGTCTTTATTATTGTCCAACATATATTTTAAAACTTGCAAAACATATTCTGAGTCCATTTTTGACGACCATTATTAATATGTCCATTGAACATGGGTCATTCCCGAATAGATTGAAATTTGCAAAAATTGTACCGATATTTAAATCTGGTGATCAATCTGATCCAGACAACTATAGGCCTATTTCCCTGTTATCAGTCTTTAATCGTATCTTTGAAAAAATCATGTATGCCAGACTAATTAATTCATTGATAAACACAACATATTATATTCTGCGCAGTATGGATTTAGAAAGCACTTTTCCACTCAGCATGCCATTATTGATATCGTTGATAAGATTCATAAAAACATGGACAACATAGAATTTACCTGTGGTATTTTTATTGACTTGAAGAAAGCGTTTGACACGGTTGATCATTCTATTTTACTTAAAAAACTTTATCACTATGGCATACGAGGTATTGTTTTAGATTGGTTCACATCCTACTTAAAGTGCCAATAACCCCCCAAAAAAATTTTTGGCCGTCTATTCTGTATAGCGCCCTGACAAAGAATTCGAAAAAATAAAAGTGAAAACACTAAACTTCGACGATTTTACTGGCGTCAAAGTTAGCGAAAACATCCGTTTTGGGCTTCCTGTTTCCAGTTGGAAGTCAGCGCGAGTCTTGGTGAGGGCCTGGAATTATGACGTCAATCGGGCGCATTTTACTACAACTACCCGAATCCTTTGCACGGTTTCTTTTGTTCCTTTAATTTAGACTATTGTCTTGGTATTCTCAAAGGAGTTGGAAAATCTGAATAAGAAAAAGAATTCAAAAAGAAAAAACGTCCTATTATAGTCTAATCAATAGGAAATAAACTCCATCACAAGAAAGAGCACAACTAAATTAGTAAATTTACCAAGTTTGGTGATATTTCATTGGATATTTATCATGTGGTGAGCTTGCAAGAGTCGCAGAAATAAGAGACGTTTGTATGGGATTGAACGAACGCCTGACTACATACACGTCACAGGCCACTGGTCTCCAGGCTCCCAAAAAGAATTGAAAACTGACGGCCACATGTTCTGGTTCTCAACTTTGAAACGCCGTAAAAAAAATACTGTTGAGTTTTAGCCTCCTATTTTTGCCTTAAGTTCTAAATAATGGTTTAAAGTTTCAATTCAAAAAATAAAATTTGGGGGGTTATAGGCACTTTAAGAAACCGATCGCAGACGACTGCTATTGGCATCAAAGTCTCCATGCAAGAAAGAAACTTGTTCTTTTGGAGTCCCACAGAGTTCTATTCTTGGTACCTTACTTTTTCTTTTATACGTCAATGGTATATGTATGCCCTCCGATAAACTCATTTTTTATTTATTTGCAGATGATACCAGTATTCTTTATTCACACAAAAATATCCATGTCTTAGAGCAAATTGTGAACAACGAACTAAAAAAATTATGCCGCTGGCTAGAGGCTAACAAGCTAATGTTAAATGTTCGTAAATCTAATTTTGTCATTTTTCATCCTCATCAAAAAACTCTTGACTATATCCCACAGTTAAACGTTTTTGATCCAGCGTCAAAACGAATGATGCCTCTAGAAAGGAAAAGCACAGTAAAGTATTTAGGCATGTTCATTGATTCCAACTTATCTTGGAAATCACATATTGAATATGTTTCGCTTAAGTTAAGCAGAATTGTTGGAATTATAGCTAGACTTAGACACTTTGTTCCCAAGCACACCCTGCAAAGAATTTACTACGCACTGATGCACCCCTATCTGCATTATGGTATATCGATATGGGGTCAAGCTAGTAAGACTCATCTTAATCATCTCCTTATTCTTCAGAAACGTGCTGTGCGTTTGATGAATTTTGCTAAATATAGAGACCATGCAATCCCTCTTTTTGTTGAATCAGGCATACTTCCAATTAATTTCCTTTACTTTCATTATATTGCTTGCACTATGCACGATGCTATAAATGGTAAATCACCTATTAATATTTCTTCATTGTTTACCAGAATAAGTGATGTTCATAATTATAATACTAGATCAAGAACACGCGGCAATCTTTATAAGTCTCGTTCAAGGTTAAATATTCACGCAAAGTCATTCTGTTCAATTGGAGTGAAGGTCGGGAATTGTATTCCATCCTCAATACGCTCTGTAAAAAAACGGTATTTATAAAAAAATGCAAAAGTTTACTTATTGATGTTCTTTCGTCTTGTGATGATTATGTTGACATGGCCCAGATTATGCAGCAAATCCATAACTTTTTCAATCGTTGGCTCTTCTCCTTAAATTCAACTTCCTGTCTTATTTACGACTAGGAAATTGCCTGAGTCTTTAAATCTTGTAAATTATAGTAGATTTATATTGTTGGCTTTTTTAAGTAGTACTTATTTAGAAGTCAGTTCTGCTTGTAAGTTCTTTATGTAATCTAAGATCTGTTTCGGTTCTTCTTTTGCTTGAAAATTGTTAATACGATCGTCTCTTGTACATTTGCTAACCCCCCACCTCGAATAGCATTTGCTAAATGTGGGTGGGTTAGATTCTTTGTAATGTAATTGGTAAATTGAAATAAAAGTGAAGTGAAGTGAAGAAAGTGAAGTGTTTACCGCTTGTAGAATATTTTTGTGTATGCTGTGTATTCTTATTGCAGAATACGGTCAATCCAATGCACCACATCCTTTGTTGTAAAACAATAGGTTACACATCATTCTATCCTAAAATGTCTACGGTTATACTGAATATTATTACGGTTATACAGGATAGTCAGTTGTGACAAACATTTGCATAATCACGTGCCGCTACGGTTCACTGCACACGCGACTTTCAGGGACTACAAGAATGGATTTTATAAAGAGACTGAAATACCGCAGAACACTCGAAATGCACACTAGAATTCATCTATATTCACTGATGAAATTATACTAATCGTATATATTACGTTCGATACAAGCGACTTTCTGTGTATTCGTATTGCACAATACGGTCAATCGAATGCACCACACCATTTGTTGCAAAAAAGTAGGGTAACTATCTATCGTAAAATGTCTACGGTTATAATGAATATTCGTATTTATTACGCTCGATACAACGATTTGTAGTGATCATTCTGTGTATTCTTATTGCAGAATAAGGTAAATCCAATGCACCACACCCTTTATTGCAAAAACATAGGGTAAACATCTATCATAAAATATCAACGGTTATACTGAATACAGTGCGTACCTTGCGAGAGTAACTTATGCCTGAGTTCCTAAAGTTTGAAATGCATTTGAAGACAGAGAACTAGTATTCTTGATTTCGAGCGGCTTGAGAAAAGTCCGTTCAATTTCAACTAGAACAATGTAGAAGTGAACGACAAGATATAGATGTGCTAAATATTCGATTTTAACAGCCTAATTAAGTTTGTCGTAAACATCGGGTAAACATTCAAGCCCGGCCCGGTCCCAGAGCCGTG
This sequence comes from Actinernus sp. WN-2022, assembly GCA_030867875.1. Classification (NCBI taxonomy): domain Eukaryota; kingdom Metazoa; phylum Cnidaria; class Anthozoa; order Actiniaria; family Actinernidae; genus Actinernus; species Actinernus sp. WN-2022. The sequence continues at coordinate 5,661,364 of JAOWCC010001729.1, forward strand.
GTTTTCTCCGGTTCATATTAAACAACGAGTGTCGATTTAGAGGTCTGGGACCTAGAAACCGCCATTTTGAATTTCCTTGCAGCTCTTCCAAATATGGAATATGGATTTTTTCTAATATGGAAGAGGCCGCGGGAAGTTCAAAACGACACTTTTGCTTGCTATTTTATTGATATGGCTCAGAGAACAGAACATATCATTTTCCCAGCTTTTAATTTGCTCCAACTCTGCCGTTGCCGGTTTATTCAGGATAAACATTTCTAAATTAATACGACCTTCACTGATCAGTCAAGTGCTGGCAGCTCGGCGTGAGGCTTCTTTCTCTTCTCTCGATCTCTAGCCTTCCTCTAGCTTCCTCTGAGCTGAACGGAGAAAATATCTGTGACCAGGGTACAACTCACTCCGCCAGTGATGCCATTGTCAAGCCGGGCTATTCGACAGTCTTAAATATCTTCGTTAAATTATTTAAGAAACAACCATAAACTTTCTCGTTTTTCGATGTTGGGGCAATCAACTGACGTTCACTTTTCTACTTATCCCACTCCCCTTGATTGCAATTTCTAACTCAATCCCTCTGTCCTGTCAGTAAACAACACCCACGTTATAAGATAATTATATAGTCCTCCAATCAAAGGCAGGAAGGTGGCTGTCCCTCGTTCAAATCCTGATAGGCGCCGTACGATCAGTCGATTAACGGGTCGCACTTCACTGATATGGTTTTTATTCACGGCTTTATTACACGGATATCAACCCCAAATGTGTAATAAACATGTATATATCATAGCTGTAAACAGAATCCAATACAGATATTAGACATTGGTGCCCTGTAATTAAGCAGAGCCTTCATTTGTCATACTCAAAGACAAGAGAGAAAAGAAGGCTCTGCCACAATCCAGCCCCAACTTTCTTGAGGCCACTCTGATTGCATGGCTACATGTAGTACATGTCATGTACTCTGGAGGTGAATACCCATTGCTATTTACCTCCAATTTGGTGAATAATTGTTCACTATCGCAACCCTGCCATCACAGTGCACTCTGGGATGGATATCTCAGTTTTCCATTCATTTTTGTTAAATCCAAGATGGCCACCCAACAATATAAACAATGGAAAACTGAGATATCCATCCCAGAGTGCACTGCGACAGCAGGGTTGTGATATAGTCCATACTGTTATGAATGAGAATCTCGCATTATATACAGGTACTGCTTATACATAATGTTGTCAGGTTGTATTTTACACACTCAGTATATTTGATTTAAATTCATTATTGACAGGGATGTCCCAGTGGCTGGGCTCATTCTCAGCCACCCTGCGGGATAACATTTCTCAAATTGCAGCCATTATTGACGAAGAACCAACTGTCAGTACACCTGGACCTCTGTTTGACAGAACTCGGGTATGTTCAATGTCCTGTACAGCTATATATTACACACATCCAGCTGAACAGAGAATATGTTCCTGACCAATCAGAGCTTTATACTACAGCTTTTTCATAGCAGGCCCTCACTCTGCTGATTGTCATCGTAACTGCAGGTCATTGTTATTAGATCAAGTTGGTAGCTGAGATATTGTGCTATAATAAATATTATATATATATAAAACGCTCACGTTTATACTTTTATTTATTTACTAGTTAAACTAGTTAAACCACTAGTTTGCCAAGTGACTTAACTAGCAGTCATACGATGAACCGGTCATTTTGTCCATTCATTCTTTGCGTGCTGGGATCTTCACTCAGTTGGATGCTGTACAACAGTATACAGCAGACTGATATTTCAGAAAAGTTTTTTCTTTGACAAATGGCAATATTCCCTCGGGCCTCAGATTGTTCTAGCTTCTTCACACTAGAGCAAATGTCGTATGATTGGGACAACTACGGCATGCCCGTAGCCTTACCGTAACTATACTGAACCGTACCATAACTACGGTATACCGTGATTTGATTGGATCAATAGGACAAAAAAATAATAGGAAAACCATTTGAATGTCACAGCATGCCGTTAACAGTAAACGGGCCGTAGTAATTCCCATACAATGTAGTTTTAATTGTCTCACTCTACGAAATCTGCTGTATACAAAATGTGTTCTAAAGGGCTGACTGAATACATGGATGTTGTTGCTTGTTGTTAGGCTCGTCTTTATGAGATCCAGACTGACCCAGCTACCTACTGTAACGACCCTGACGGTAAGACCATAGAACACGAATATTTAAGTAGTGTTGTTGCTATAGAAACTAGTTATATCCGGATAAGCTCTCGAAGACTGTGTTGAACTCCTCCTCCTCCTCCTCCTCCACCACCAATCACAGTGCAGAATGAAAACAAAGCATTCCAACTTAGGATTACTTCAGCCAATCAGTGTCGATTACACGACAGTATTTTGACTTGCTCGAGCTTCGATCCGATAAAAAGTGAATTTGGTCAACTAGTTCTGAAGTCAGTCTTTCAAATGAAAAACTGTGTTTATTTTATGTCCTGTACACACAAGACAGAGAGAGAATAACAAGAATGCTGCTAGACCAATATCCTAGTTCAGCGATTTGGTTGCTCCAACTGTTAAGGGTTTTATTATGTTTTTGTCTGAAATAATCCTATTGTTATATTCTCACCAGGCCATCCTGTTCATTACGAGGAGTGGTGTGAGGGTTTCGATTTGGAGCAGCGTAAAGCTGACATATCAGAACTACTGGTAAACAGGCTGGAAATTAGATCACTGTATACAAAACTGGTGAGTGTGTTACACGGTAAATCAAAATCTTGTTATTTTCATTCAAAATCACTACATTGAATCCACATGTACATGCGGAGATTCGTGATTTTTTGCAGCAAGTTTTAATGTGTTAACTATTTTGCAGACAGGAGCCAGGAGCAAAAATGAAATGCATTTCTGTCTCTGTTGTTTGCCATTTTCAAGACCCAAAGTCCAATGTTTGGGGGTGGTTATATGTTAAGCATTATCGACAGGATTTGTGTTAACCACTAGATATGCATATTTCTGTTGTGTTGATCTTATTTTAATGGACATATTGGTATACATTCCAATGTGACTAATGCCATTTCTATGCTAGTGTTGTGGATTGCATCTAATTCATAATTAAATTGTAAAAAATATTCTCCTTCCCAGTGAGAATACAGTGTTACTCAGCATCAAATTGGCATTATTTGGCAACAAATCATGGAAACATTCCTGTTCCTGTTTATTACTCAGTAATGCTATATGCTTTGCACTGAGGTGGCGGTCAGGGCCGATCATTAGAAACAAATGATAAATTGTCAACCGACGTCGCAAAAACACAAGGAAATAAATAATAGTTTACATTGCTGACAGGAACAATCCCTGCATTCAGCTCACTCCAGCAACAGTAACAATAACCACAAAGCAAGCATCCATACACAGGGAAACCACACAAGCGAACTTAGCGCGTCTCAGAGACACGAGTAGATCCCGTGGATGGAATGCAATTACCCAAGTACATACTGTTACTGTACCTTCTGATAAAAAAATAATGTTAGATTTGAACAAATTTACATTGTTAGCAGAGACAATTTCTGTATTTAGCTCATTCCGAGTCAATTATAGTTCTAGGGAAGTAGAAAAATTTAAGGCAGTCAGTTTGAGGTCCATGGGGGATTAGCGTCCACTGGTATCTTTTCCTAGTTTTTGTCTGTGAGATCTTGACATTAAGTCATTGGCCTTAATGGCGCTTATGGTGTTGATGACTTTATATAAGATAAGCCGGTTTGCCTTCCTAATCTCCGTAAGGGGTTTCCATGCTAATTTAGTGATTTTTTTTAGCGCTAACGGCAAAGGCAGCCCAAGCTCAAAGTTTGAAATCAGTGATTTCACGTTACAAGGCTTTGTATGGGAATCCAAAAACTCGGGATTTCCCCCCCGTATTTTAGGTCCTTATTTCCTATAAGTACACATAATAAGAGACTAAACTTTACTTTGAGTATTCCGGTGTCCTTTTGTCTTCGAGAACCGTCGAACCGCTCGAGAACCGTCATTTTCTCAACACGTCCCTCTGAAATTCTATTCAAAACTTCGTTCTTTTCTTTCCTTTGTGGAAAAATAATAAAACATGGTACTTTACTTATACAGTAAGTTCGCGCGAAGGTTTGTGGGAAAAATAGCACAAAGTCCTTGGTATCAACATTCAGTGTGACCTGCAGTGGAATAGCTTAGATACTTAGATGGTTATACTCCCTGGGATAGTTTTCACTAATACTGGGAGTTTAAATAATATATAAATTAGAATAATAATAATAAACTAAGTACAATGTAACATAATAGTAATGATAATAATAATAATACTACTACTACTACTAATGATAATAATAATACTAATAATAATAATAATAATAATAAACTACGCGATTTAAGTCGTGACACATACCAAAATATTAAGTAAATATTAAATAGATAAGAATAATAACTAAACATATATACGAGCGATCTATAGCCTGCGCAGGTGGCTAGGCACCTGCATAGATCGAATGGCAGGCAGGGCGGCTGACTTGAAACTGGCTAGACTGTTAGCAGAAACTGCTTCACACGGGAGCAGGTTCCATACTCTTATAGCCCTAGGGAAAAAAGAATAGCTATATGCTAATGCATTAACTGGAAGTTGTGTGTACTTATACTGATAGCGTCTACTAGATCTGGAGGAAGTAGTAACACACTCAGGGAAAGGGATGTTTACCAGCCCATTTCTAATTTTAAAAAACAGCACTGATTGATTAAGGAGGCGTCTTTGTTCTAGAGTGTCCCAACCTAATGACCTGACTAAATTAGATGTGCTTACAGTAGGATTATAATTGTTCGAAACAAATCTGGCAGCGTTTTTTTGAACTTGTTCAAGGCGATTTACGTCAGTGTCTGTGTGGGGATTCCATACAGGAGCAGCATATTCCAGGATAGGCCTGACAAGAGACTGGTAAGCTCTTTCTTTAACTGCGATATTACAGGGTTTGAGGGATCGTCTTATCATCCCAAGGGTTTTGTTCGCCTTATTAGTAATTTTGCAGCAATGGGGCCCCCATCTTAGGGTTTTACAGCAACGTACACCCAGATAATCATAGTGGGGGACTTGAGATAGATCCTGCGAGTTGGCCGAGTAGGTGGACATGTACGGCTTGTGCTTGTTTGTTACTGAAAGGAGATGGCATTTGGATATGTTAAATTCCATTTGCCAATCTGAAGCCCATTTGGATAGATTGATGAGGTCATCTTGTAGCAGCTGATGATCGGTTGGAGACTTGATGTCCCGGTATACTACTGCGTCATCCGCAAACAGACGCAGTTGTGAATTAGCCCTATTTGCAATATCATTGATAAACAGCAAGAACAATGTTGGACCCAGGACTGATCCTGTGGCACGCCTGAGGTAACAGCAATGCTACTTGAGTGGGTGCCATTCACAGTCACAAATTGAGAGCGATTGGAGAGAAAGCTAGAAATCCACAAGAGAGACCTTCCGTGGATGCCATAGTGCAAGAGCTTGTGTAATAGCTTCTCGTGGGATACTTTATCAAACGCCTTGCTTAGATCGAGAAGCAAGGCATCAGCTTGGCCATGCTTGTTGATGATGCTGGCCCAGTCGTGAACTGTAAGAACAAGTTGGGTTTCACAAGAGAGTCCAGAACGGAATCCGTGTTGTAGGTCAGAGAGAATGTTATTAGCTGATAAGTGTTTATTTAGGTGGCTAAGAACCACATGTTCCATTATCTTGCAGGACAAACAGGTAAGTGATATAGGACGATAGTTGGCAGGGTTTTCTTTACTAGATTTCTTGAAGACGGGTACAACCATAGCACTTGACCAGTCTCTTGGGAGAGCTCCAGAATTGTAACTTTGTTGGAAAATGAAGGTGAGCATGCCCGATATTTCAGCAGATAAGTCATGTAAAACACGACCCGATAGACCATCAGGCCCAGAAGCCTTGGATGTATTAATGTTATCAAGTTGTTTACGTATACCGGGCTCAGTAAACATTATATCTTCCATAGGAGTACAAATACGTGTAGTGGAGCTAAGTTCAGGAAGTTGTCCATCATCTTTGGTGAACACACTTTGAAACTGGGTGTTGAGAGTTTCTGCCTTGTCCTTATCATACAGCGAAATTTATTGCTAAAGGTTCTAAATGGCTGTACATCCTTCGGGTCCTTAAGCGGGATGGAGTTCCTCCTCCATTTTTGCTCAGGATATATTTTGCACATGTTCGTTCTGTGCTGGAGTATTGTTGTCTAGTGTGGCATGCTACCCGCCTTCCTGCCTACCTTTCGGACAAATCGAGTTCAACCAGAAGCGTGCCCTCCGCATTCTATATCCGCGTTTGCTTTATTCCGAGGTACTTTCTATCTCTGGCTGTCACCGCCTAGCGGCAAGACGGAATCACTTGTGCGACAAGCTATTTAGCAAGATCCTACAACCCAGCTTATGACTGAACCATCTCATACCATCGACCTGGGCTAGCACCCACGTCCGTTTGCTCCGCAACAGCAGCCACCCTTCGCTTTTTAGGTGCAATACCGAGCGCTAAAAGCGTAGTTTATTTCCTGACAATGAGCGCCACCATCCATAGTATAATAAATTTTCAGTTGAAAGACTGACATAACAAACTGAACACACGACATCATCACGCCACCTCCAGTCACGATAGGCAGTCTGGGACTGCATGTATCTACGGGGTATAGAATAGGAGTGTTGTAAAAGATAGACATTTCATATAGATTTTGAGTTGAGAGTAATCATTAAAGAGGAAAAGTTAATAGACCTCTTTACCTTCGTATGCAAATTGCTCATTTCAGACCACATGACATTCCGTTGAAAATTGTTCTTTTATGATGAACATCTAAAATATTTAGATATAAAAGAATCAACTCACACGAGTGGAATCACGTGGTCTGAAATGGGTCAACAAACAACCAAGGTAAAGAGGTCTATTACAGTTAATCACTGTAAAAATGGAGTCAAAATGATGAGCAATTAGCTTCAATCATTTTGAATTAATTGGGACTGTATAAAACGTCCTTTGTTGGAGGTATTTGATTTCTAAAACCATACCATTTTTTTATAAACTTTTAATGCAGTTGACTTGAATCTAAACTTACAAATATTAATAATAAATAACTCAATGTCTAATGCAAAATACAATCAGGAGCATTTTGTGTTTGATAGGGAAAGGTATGTGGCAACAATTGACTTATGATTGTCTTTGAACTTTTGATTTAATAACATTTGAAAATATTAGTATATACGTAATTGCACTAACATTGACTGTTTCAAAATCAATGAACCTAGAAGCTGAGACCGAAATGGCTCATGGGTACATTAGCAATCATTTTATTTTCATATGCTTTTTTATGTAGTATCTGATATGGATAGGGTACACAATCTCGACTAGAATATGAAAATGTATCTCAGTTGCTGTTTGGACATTATGTGCATGGGTTCATAGCAAAATCATCTAATCAACAGATATTCCGATCGTCATTTTGGTCTCAGCTTCAATGATTTTAAGGTGGCTCGCCTGGATTTTCCAGGGACGCACCATACCCACTTTGAACGGCTGATACTACACTGTCAGAGCTTGGTCGGACAAGCCACTTTATACCTGTGACATAGGACTACTTCCCATGAAAATTTTATTCCATTTGCTTTATTCGATTTCGGTTTATGGAATCATAAGTAATGTCACAAATATGCTCATTTTACCCAAAATAGTAACGTATTTGCTAAGAAAGCTGTAATTCGTAAACTAGTCGATAAATATTTTTTTAAATCTTTTTACCTGAAATTAAACATGTACTACTCTGTCCTTGTAAATTTCAAGAGCATTGAATCATTTTAAGGGTGCGAAATAAAAACAGAAACATAGGAACCTTTTACATTCATCCACGCAAGCTTCATTGCTGTATCATTTTGTTGATAGCTTGTGTCTTTCCGAAATTTCTCTTTTGTCTAGATTCTACAGGTTTGTGTGCTTTTGAACTAACAACTTTACCCAAAGCACATGGGAGACTCGACAGACGATGTAGAGCACCGAAAAACAGTCGATTATTTGTCGATCCTGTCGATGTGTACCGGTAAAATCCGAGAGATGTCGTGCCGATCGTGCCGGATACGAAAATCGGATGATATCGGAGAAGACCGAACCCAATTCCGACCATTATCCGAAGATTTCTATTGTTACGGACGGACGGACTTACACCTGGATAGCATAGTATCTACGACTTCACAAGGAAGCCCATAGATACACAAATGTTACCCACTAATCTACTTTTGTTAAAGCAGTTATAAATAGTTTGTTTGTTGCGTGTCATGTGACCCTAAATCAACCAATGAGAGAGCGCGTTATAGTTTATGTGGGAAAATGACAGCAATGTAACAATGCAGTTCAGTTAAGACTCCTAGGGACTAGGATAACAACTAGCCAATTGATTCAGTCACTCTTTGCTTCCGCTCTGAGTGGGCCTTGAAAAGTCCTTGAAAGTAATACTCTGTCAAAATTCAAAGATTTTTCAAGGACCGATTAGGTTTTCTCCTTGAAAAGAACTTGAATTTTTACCAAAACTCCTTGAACTTGTTGAAACCTCCTTGGATGTTTGAGAAGACAGTAAAATGACCTAATTTTTGCCTCCAAAAGATCGTTAGAGTGGCACTGAATGATTCATCATGTAACAAAGTCAAGCAAGGGTCTAACATCGGGTTTAAATTGCGTAGAATTTTAAGGTCAAGGTCAGCGGTCGTCATGGCGTGTAGACGTGTGAAAACTTGCTCCGCCATTTTTATCTACATTTTCATCTCTTTTCACCTCAATAACACATCATTTTACCGCACAAATGCCACACATCTCCCATATAATACGACAGGAATACCATCTGATGGTCTAAATGCTCAAATCAACTCATCCTATCAAGATATTTACACCCAATGTCAAGTGTCGCTACCACGTGTTTGGGGACGCCATCTTCATCTTCAACATCGCGGGAAAAAGTTCCTCTCTTCACGAACTCCTTTCTACTCTAACTCCATCGCCAGTCACCAACTAACAAGACTTGCCACAAGTGGAGACGTCAACCCAAATCCTGGCCCAGCATCAGTTAGAAACAGTACAATACACTGCTCGGTATGTCAACGAACAGTAGCCAAAAACCATCGCGCCATTAACTGTGATCTCTGTTGTCTTTGGTGTCACATAAAATGTGGAGGAGTCAAACCACGCGACTACAAACTGCTTCAAACACAAGATAATTTCGCATGGACCTGTCCTCCCTGCATATCTGACCTGCATTCATTGCCGTTTAGTAACGTCAGCAATATTGATTCAAGCTTCAATTCTACGACCACATCTGATAACGACTCGACAGAACTCTCTGATTGCTTTACACCTTTACAAAATCATCTGTCTAAATTCAAGTTCGCCCACCTAAACATTAATAGCATTGCCGGTTTCAAGTTCCACGAAATCAAGATTTGGCTCCTTAGAGGAAACTTTGATGTTCTTGTCCTTACCGAAACCAAGCTCGATGCCACATTTCCAGATACTCAGTTTGCTGTTGATGGTTTCAGATTTCTAAGGCGAGACAGATCAATACATGGTGGCGGTATCATTATATATTGGAGAACAGATCTCATTTTCCACCATATCGCCAACACATCCCAAACATCAAAAGTAGAGTCACTCATGGTAAAATTAAAGATAGGAAAGAAATGGCTATTGATTGTTGCAGTGTATAGACCACCAAGTATCAAGAAATCCATATGGAATGATGAACTATCCAAACTATTTGAAGAAGCATCCTCCTTATGTGAAGAAATACTGGTACTGGGTGACCTAAATTGTGACATTCTAAATCCTGACAAAAATGGTAAGGAAGGCAGAGATCTCCTGGACATATGTCAAATATTTAATCTGAAGTGCCTCATCAATGAACCTACTCGTTTGACTTCATCTTCTAAAACTCTTATTGATGTCATCTTAACAAATAACAAGCGTAAATTTCTATCATCTGGAACACTGGAACCTCACTTGAGTGATCATCGTCTAATCTATACTGTGATGAGGAAATCCAACTCTTTCCAAAGATCTAGGAAAATAACTTGTAGAAGCTACAAAAATTACAGCAAAGACCGCTTCACTTCAGATGTAGCCCTGATCCCATTCCATATTGCCTCTATATTTGATGATGCTGATGATCAAGCATGGGTTTTCGGCAAGCTTTTCACTGATATTGTTGATGAACATGCCCCAGTGAAGCAATTCCATGTTCGCGGTGGCCATGTTCCATACATGACACCCGAATGGAGACGAGCCATACGACATAGGAATCGATTATGGAATAAATACAAGAAAGAACCTACTGCTGCTAATTGGGATGCCTACAAAACACAAAGAAATATTTGCACATCTATGAGGAGGAAAGCCATAACAAATTACTACCATCACAAAGCTGAAAATATTGCATCTAAACCCAAGGACTTCTGGAAGGTATTTGGCTCTCTCTTCAAATCGAAACGAGGGCAAGTAAATGACATTGTACTACAGGAGAACAATGAATTTATCACTGATAAGCAGCATATAGCTAATATTTTTAATGATTATTTTATTGATATTGTCAGAGATTTTCCTGTACCGGATACTAACCAGTATGGTATAAATTACTCTAACCACCCTAGTATACATAATATCAGAGATTTTATGTCCAATAGCAAGTCCAAGGAATTTAGTTTTGAGCCAGTTCAACCTAACACAATATCTGACGTCGTCCGATCTTTATCAACATCTAAAACTATGGGTTATGACAACATCCCTGTACGTCTCATTAAGGATAGCATCAGTATCATTGCCATACCTCTTTGCAATTTATTTAATTTTTCTATTTCTTCCAATTGCTTTCCTAAGTCCTGGAAATATGGACAGATTACACCTGTATTTAAGAAAGGCACTGAATATTCTAAATCTAACTACAGACCTATTACTGTTTTACCAGCTTTTAATAACATATTTGAACGTATTCTTACCACGCAGCTTAACAATTTCTTCACAGACAAATTATCTAGTTTTTTATCTGCTTATCGTAAATACTACAGTTGCGAGACCACCTTAGTGCACATACTTGAAGAATTTAGATCAGCTCTTGATAAGAAAGAATTTGCATCAATTATTGGGATAGATCTATCCAAAGCTTTTGACAGTATCCCTCATGAATTATTGCTAGCCAAACTCAAAGCATATGGTGTTTCGAACTTTAGTCTTTTATTCATTCGTAGCTACTTAACAGACCGCTACCAAAGAATCAAGATCGGTGATCAATTTTCTAATTGGAATTTACTCTATAGAGGCATTCCACAAGGTTCAGTGTTCGGTCCTCTCCTTTTTAATATTTTTCTTAATGACCTTCTCATTACTACATTAGATTCTAAAATAAGTGCTTATGCTGATGATACACAGCTTTTTGCAACTGGCAAAGATCCTGCTCTAATTTATCATAATTTAAATACTGACCTTCAAACTGTTTCCCAATGGTTTAGCTGTAACGGTCTCAAGATAAATTCTGACAAGTGCTTAACCATGTCACTGGGTAACACCACTGAAAACCCACTTTATCGCATAGATAATCGAGCGATCACCACGGTCGATAGCTTTAAACTATTAGGAGTTACCATTGATAATGACCTTAATTTTAACAATCACGTGGCTGATACTGTGCGCAAAGTTAGTAGTCAACTTCAGGTCATCAAACGGCACAAGAAATTAATTGATACCAATACCAAGATCAAACTATATAATGCTTATCTTCTTCCACAACTTAACTACTGTTCTGTGGTCTGGAATCATTGTGGTAAGCGGAATTCTACTAAACTAGAAAAGCTTAATGAAAGGAGTTTACGCTTTGTTTTCAATGACTTTACTAGCACATATGATCACTTACTCCAACAGCTAAATCACCCTACCCTCCATAACAGAAGAATTCATGACACTTTAACTTTAGTATATAAATCCATACATGGAATTGCTCCCAGCTATATCACAGACCTCATAACTAAACGTTCATTAACCTGTAATCTCCGTGGTCATCTTTCTGTTGATATACCAAGAGTACAAACTACCAAACATGGACTACATTCCTTTCATTATAATGGCAGCAAACTTTGGAACTCCTTAAGTGACTCAATCAGATCCTCTCCAAGTATAAAAACCTTTAAAACAGCTATTTCTAAAATTAACTTTACCAATGACTGTTGTTCCTTCTGTAGATCAGATTAATTATATATTACCTTTAATTTTATATTTATCACTACATCATGTATATAGCGTTATATACTAGACCTTTATTCAGCATACTATAGCTTCATTTATTATTACTATGATTCCACACATTGTATATCTTATTTCTTTAGTAATCATTTCATTGAATTTACAACTTAAATTTATATTTTGTAGTTAATATATCCAAATGTATATATACAGGAGTAAATGTATCTCTATTTTATTTTATATTTATTTTAGTTATTTTATTGGATTTCGGAGATATTAGCATCTTGTAATTTGCTACCTTAAATTCGAAGAAAATAAAGTTTATTGTATTGTATTGTATTGTATTGTAAGGTCATTAATGTGTAGAAAATAAGTTCTTGAAAAGTGTGGATTGTCCTCGAAAAGTCATTGAAGAAAAAGTTCTGTAGTCTGTATGAATCATGTTATAGAAAACTCTGATGTCACCGACATCTAGTCATGTGTGGTGTTGTGATAATGGTGTGGGGTCGGGAGAGCCCGAGTTCTATTGATTATATATTTTCTTTGTTTCCTTATAAAGTTGTCTCATCAAGGCTCTACATGGAAGAATAGTGTCAAGAGTTGTCTTTAGGACAAGTAAAGCAGGGATCGAAATTGCACCTTATTTGGCGGCAATGCGACTAAATTTTGAGCGTTGGCGACCAAAGTTTCAGAGTTTGTCGCCAACTGGCAACTTACCTAAAGTCACGAAGTCACACGATGTTCTAAGTAATTTAGCCAATAAAACATGCCAGCAAATGTTCTTTGTTGCGTGTCGCTTAAAACTTGACATGTGGCGATCACAATTGGTCTTTTGGCGACTAATAATTGTTGGCCAGTGACCAGTTGGCGCCTACGTGAAAAAGTTAATTTCGGACCCTGTAAGGCGTAGAACCATTAGTGATATTAAATGGGCTCTTGTTAGAGTTCAGCTCGCTAGTGTACATGTGAAGTTTCTTGTGTAGTATCGTTCAACCTAACGTTCCAGCCGTTGCAGGCGCCACGGTTGGATCTGATAACGTCAGTTTGGTGGTCCCAGATTAGTGTTATTACAGGACAAAATAGCTGATGTTTTCTGACTATAGGAACCGCCGAAAAACGTCATCAGATCCAAGATGGCGAATCCCGCAAAATTCAAAGCCCAGAATGGCTAAAATATATTTTCCAATTTGTTCAACAAATTTTCAATTTAGACCACATTACCAACAATTTAACGGCATTTTTTGTTCTAACAGCGGGAGTTTCCTTTAATGTAATGTAGGTACCATCTGCTGTGACTCACACGCTGTTCTGGCATCGGTATTTTTACAAACTCCACCAGCTGAAACAGGTGATTGCATTCTTATCTGTGTATTTCAACTAACTAGTAAGGGACTGGTCATATATTATTAGCAGGGGGGTGGGGTGGATAAGGAAATCTAAAAAAGTCTAAACCCTCCCCCAACAAGAAGCATGAAATATTATGCCCCTCAGGCTTTATCCAACCTTGCCCATACATATATTGATGCTTTGGGTCAATCTGTTCTTGAATATTGTCAGTTTGGTTATCATTTCATCGCACAGACCTGCATTGTATACAAACAACGGTGCCCCAAGCATGTTCGCGGAAAACCCAACTGCACTCAGTCAGTCTCGCGCAGTTGCCGAACAATTATTATATATACTTTATAGCAGAACACATGATATCGTACTTGCGCAGGAATAGCATGCACACCTGAACTATGACATAACGAGCAGACATACCATTCGGAGCACTTTCAGATAATGGACTAACTAATCAGAACACTCGGTTTTCAATATAAACATATTCGGGATTTCCGGAAAACTAATCGGATGTTTCCGATGTTTAACCAACATACGCACGTACGTTTGGACCACATTTCAACTCGTATATAGGCCAACACAAGGAACCCAAGCGGGAAGCCCAAATATAATGCACAGCTCAATATTAGAAGCGTGAGGCAATTAATTAATGGATGGATTACTTGTTTATTAATATGTAGGAAGAGAAGCGACGTGCTGCTCTTGTGGAAAGAGCCAATAACATGCAGGAAGATGAACTGGGCTGGGATGACGAAGGTAACTGCCCAAAAATAACAAATATTTGTATGGGCTGTCTGATTGGGTAGAAACTATGTAAAAGAGGAACTAACAAAATCGTCACACAAACCTATTTACGTATCATTCATTAGATTAACAATTTTACAACCATGACATACTGGGACTTAGAGCGCTCGTCACGGCATGATTTTTCAATACATGTTTCCAATGGTGATGTCTTTGAAGCAATTAATGACCAAACTATCAAACTCCTCACTATTGCTTTATACTCTGAAATACTCTAATAAATGGTGGTATTTATTTCACCAAACAAGTAAAGTTGCTGGCACTTTGCATATTAGGGCAGCCTTTTTTGCATAAGATCTATACCGTTTGACTTCTTTGTTTGGTAGAAGACGTGTGGGACACTGATGACAACTCGAAGGAACATCTAGAAAGATCAGTTCAAGAGGATCGGCTCACCACCAGGGATGTACCCAGGGAGGGTGATCCCATAGCTCATCAACCAACGGAAAATGACTCAATCCTTCCACAAGTCGACCCTCAGAAGAGTGTATCATCATCTGATGCAGAAGAGAAAACGACTAAACCAGCAGAGAAATTTATTGAAAACACAGAAGTGGATGAGGGTGTCCAGAAAACTTTAGAAATCGTGGATGAACTGCAGGTAGTTGAGATCTCCGAAGGTGAAGGAGATTCAAAGGATGTCGATGACAAACCTGATGATGTACATACTTCTACGCAGTATTCCAAAATTATCCCAAAAGAGCAAATTATATTAGAACTTGAGAAATATGCAAGTGTATTAGGTAAGGGAGAGTAGGATACTGAATGCTTTTGGGACCCTCGGCTAAAAAATAATCTTTTTCTAAAATTTCCCTATAGATACCTAAATCTACTTGTTTTGCTGTATGTGTCATTCATTTTGCTGTCCATAAAATTCATTTGGATCTGATGACGTCACGCTGCTATTGTTTTCTGACAATAGGGGCATCACTGTGACTTCATAATATACTAAATAATGAAAAAAATAGCACTTATTTATACACGGTGCATCAGCATCAGCTGATGAGAATAAAAATCCCAGTCAACGTGGAGACAAATCGACTGGTTATTTACAAACGTGGTCGAGCGCACGGGGAATCGCACTCAGCGTCCTTGGATTACAAGTCCACCGTGTTAACCACTCGGAAATTCAACTGAGTTTTATGGACAGGAAAATCGGTTCGTAAAGGAGACAAACTATAGATTCAGGTGTGTATAAGGAATATTTGAGAGCAAACTATTGTTTTTCAACCGAGGTTTCCTTTAAAGAATTGTTCCGTACTTTCGCATTGTTTATGTATCACTAGGCATGTGTTTACTGTACATTTGTGTTTATAAAGTAGGCTTTATCCTCATGCAAATCAGGGTAACAGCCAGTCAGAGCGCATCTACCATTTCATGACATTTATACATCTCTGTACATAATATACATTTTGTATAATGAGTACATGTTTTGGTCGCACGCATTCCGTTGGTTACCCCAATGCCCCACTTAGTACTCTACTTTTAGAGTGTGTTGATGCCTAAGCTACAATGGCGCGCTGTCTCGCAACAATTTCATGTTCGCTTTGATGGCTTTATTTGAACGTCTTTCGATTCTTTGTTTTATTTTTTAGAACATAAGGAAGTAAAACGGCAGGACTCCGAGAATGCCAATTATAAAGAAGCTTCGAGCAAAGGACACATGGCTGATAAAAAGGAGGAAAGTCTCCCAGAACCTCAACCGGAGGGCGAGGCAGAACTGCATCTTGCCAATATTGCAAAACCATGTCAAGAGAGAGAGGAGAAGAAGACGCCTAGAGTAGCGGAGGCTGTTCTCACTGATGGAGAAAAGGACGAAATCAAACGGGGAAATAGCTCCAATGGCTCCGTAGATAGCTCGTGGTCAAAAATCAGTGAGGAGGAATTGAAAAATCCATATGGGAATGGCAGTACGAAAGGTAAAAAAAAAAACAATAAACAATGACAATATTACGCTAAGTGTTTCCCTAGAGGCTACAGTATCGCGCTTCTGTTGAAAGAGTGTTGTCATATAGCCTCTTGCTGTTAGAATATGATGAATACTGTCGCATATTTAATTTGAGGGAAAGGGAAGTTATCTGTCTAAATTAACGATCCCGTTATTGATGTAAATGTTTTGTCTTCATGTTAAACTTTCTTCCAAGTGCGCTTCGAAATAAACGCAACAAATAATGCAACACTTCGATATCAAGAATACAGATACCGTAGGCTCGAAATAATGAGAGAGAGAGATTAGAATAGAAGAGCGAGATTAGAGTAGAAGAGAGAGAGATTAGAGTAGAAGAGAGAGAGATTAGAGTAGAAGAGCGAGAGATTAGAGTAGAAGAGAGAGAGATTAGATTAGAAGAGAGAGAGAGAGAGATTAGAGTAGAAGAGCGAGATTAGAGTAGAAGAGAGAGAGATTAGATTAGAAGAGAGAGAGATTAGATTAGAAGAGAGAGAGAGAGATTAGAGTAGAAGAGAGAGATTAGAGAAGAAGAGCGAGATTAGAGTAGAAGAGAGAGATTAGAGTAGAAGAGTGTTGTCCGTTGAGAATCTCCATCCATGCGAACATGACAGAGCTGAATATCTAGTACGCCTATTTGCAATAAACACTATCTTGTGGCGGCCATTGTCTTGTGTTTGTAGTGAATTCATCCCAGTGTTCGGAATTTAAGCTACACTGTTCAAAACATGTATTTTCTTAGTTTCTTAAGGAAGTGGTCTTGAGTATTTGAAGCCTATCCTTGCCATACAATCCTTATTCTTCGCAGATAACATATAACAGATAACACTCACCATATTTCGAAATTTCCGCCATTTTTGTATACGCTGCTGTCGCCCCTAGTACCCGCGTGTGATTCAGAATTTGAACCTCGTTCCTGATTGGATGATTTACTCATTACCAGGCGCAACCGTGAGTGCTGAATGTAACGGTAATTTTAATTGGCTTACCAATGGCCCAGCAAAACCGGTTTGACGTGTTTTCTTGATTTGTCACTCAGCGCATGGAAGTGAGATTCTCAACGGGTAACACCAGAGGCTCCTCTTTTTCTTCTCTCCTCTCTCGTCTCTTCGCCATTATTTCTTTGAGCTCCTGGCACCCAGAGTAGAATACGGACAGCTTCTGTCTGACTCATATTTCAAACTTTCATTTTAAAGATACTCGGAAATCAGCGAGTGCCAATAAAGGAGCATCACCATCCCCAAGTGACTACTCGTCATCAAGTGCAGTCCTGGTGCCAGCTGTAGACGACAAAGACGTAGACTGGGACGATGATCTGGACTTTGACGACGATGACGTCATAGGTGATGCCGCCGGACCTAAAACTACCTCTGATAAAGATGGCGATGCTAATCAAGACATTGATGTAAGTGTGCCTAAATGGTAGTCCACATGAACATTTCAAGATGTTACTTAATCAGTCAAATAAGAAATAGTTATTGAATTGTGGGCCCGATTGTTCGAAGCAAAGCAACTTGCAGTTACGTTCTTACTTTTGACCCCGGAGATTCCAGTTTCATGTACAAGTTTCTCGTGCATTCAAGCCACTTTTGTTCCATTTCACTGGTGTCATAATCCAGAGATCTGACTTATTAGATCCTCCATGTAAGCTACTGGTAAGTAAGTAAGTAAGTAAGTAAAACTTTATTTATACACGCTTGCCCCGTCAACTATTAGATAAAAAGCTGGTTTCCACAAGGGGCGTGTGGTTACAAATTCATAAAAATTTAAACTATTAATTTAAAAGTTATACTGAAACTACATTAATACTAACGACTAATAATAATAACTACTATACATTAATAATAACTACTCTAATTTATTACTATAAAAACCTTTACTAAATAGAATCATGTAAAAGTGTGAGCATTAATTCTGCTAGTAAAGATAGATAGGGAGTCAGATTTTTGAATGGCTTCAGGAAGCGAATTCCATAATTTACCTCCGCTATATGAGAAGCTTTTCTTGAGATATTCCGTTTTTGGTAGTGGTAACTGCAGTGAGGCAGAGGAGCCCCTGAGGTTATATTGAGTTGTATTCTTCTTACTCGAGAACAGATCTGCAAGGCAACTCGGAGCTAAGCCATTGATCACTTTATACATTTGTTTTACTTTTGACTTTGCTCGTTGAGTTTCTAGAGTTTCCCAGCCTAAGGCATTTAAAGCCTCTATGGCAGGGGTATCGTTACTCATATTCATAATTAGTCTTGCAGACCTGTTCTGGAGTTTCTGAAGCCTATTAGAGTGACCTTGACCAAAGGTATCCCATACCTCACTACAGTAATTAAAATGAGGCTGAACTAATGCGTTGTATATGCTGACTAGAGTGGCTATTTCAACAAAATCTCGAATTCGTCTCATGGCTCCTATTCCTGAGCTGACTTTTTTGGCAACATTATCAATGTGCTTGTCCCAGGATAGATGTTGGTCTATTTCAACGCCAAGAACCCTACTATGGTAAACTTGTTTTAGAGTTTTATCATCAATCGTAATACACGGTTGAGATTGAAGGGTTCTAAGGTTATAATGCGAGCCAATTAACAAAAATTCCGTTTTTGCGACATTTAAGCTTAATTTGTTTGCTAATAGCCACTCCTTTACACATTCAAGGTCGTCGTTCATGGCCGTCTCAACTTCCTCTATGTATTTCCAGATGTCGTTAGGTTTGTGTCATCTGCAAACAGCCGAGGAGAAGCCCGACTAAGACACTCTGGTAAATCATTTATATATAGAAGGAAGAAGAGTGGGCCAAGAATAGAGCCTTGGGGGATACCGCACGTAATCTGACTTTCCGAAGACACTGCTTCATTCAGCTGGCATTTTTGCTTGCGGTTAGTTAAGTATGATAGTATTAAGGATAAGGCATTGCCGGTGATACCATATAGTTCCAACTTGCGCAGTAAAACACTATGATTGACCGTATCAAATGCCTTTTTTAGATCCAGAAATACAACCAAATTAAACATTTTCCGATCCATGTTTACAAACCAGCTGTTTGTGCTATCCAAAAGAGCTGAAGCAGT
This sequence comes from Actinernus sp. WN-2022, assembly GCA_030867875.1. Taxonomy (NCBI): domain Eukaryota; kingdom Metazoa; phylum Cnidaria; class Anthozoa; order Actiniaria; family Actinernidae; genus Actinernus; species Actinernus sp. WN-2022. The sequence goes on from JAOWCC010001729.1 coordinate 5,680,777, forward strand.
TGAGTGATGTCTCCGAAAGCCAAACTGATGCTCAGAAAGTATACTATTTGATGTGAGATATTCATATAACTGTTCAAACATAATTTTTTCCATTATCTTACTAATTACAGGCAGAATGGAAATTGGTCTGTAATTATCCGCTGCGTTTTTTTCCCCTTTTTTAAAAAGAGGCAAGACCCTGGCTATTTTCCACTCGTCTGGGAAACAGCTCGAAATAATGGCATTGTTGAAAATATGTGTAAGTGCCGGGGAAATAGCAGGTGCTGCAATTTTTAACATTTTTCCAGATATTTTGTCAATGCCTGTTGCTTTAGAATTAGAGAGACTACTCAAGAGCTTGAGTATCTTTTCATTAGATATCTGCTTAAAGCGTGATATGTTAGATTGGCAAGGCTTTACAAACTGCTCAAACGTAGCGCTAGAGTCGGCCATTGAGTTGGCCAAATTTGGGCCAATATTGGAAAAATAAGTATTGAAAGCTTCCACTATTTCATCAGGAGAATTAATTTTAGTATCGTTGACCTTGAGTTCGTTTACAACAGTTTTACTGGAAGTGCGCCCAAGCAGATCATTAATTGTTTTCCAGGCCTCTTTAGGATTATTGTGTTGCTTAGCAATCTTGTTGCGATAATAGTTGGACTTGGCCTGACGCAAAGCAATGTTAACCTCATTTCTGGATGCTTTGTAGTCATCCCAATCGGAACATAATTTGGTCACCATTGCCTTGCGTTTGTTTTTATCTCTCGTAATAATTAATTATTTTATCTCTCTGGTCAGCCATGGGACATTAAACGATCTTTTTCTTTTGGATTGTACTGGGGCATGCTTGTCTAACACGTCTAAGAATATATCTTTCCACGCGGCCCACATCGTGTCTGTGTCAGGACTTAAGACAATTTGTTCCCAGGGCTGAGCAAAAAGGTCTTCAACAAAACATTTCTGGTTAAACCTTTTCATGTTTCGTATTTCAATTGTTTTGGCCTTGATGCGCGTACTTTTATAAGGATTTATCTTTCTTATCCCATAAATTAAACTATGGTCACTTATTCCCAAGTGTATTACGCCTGAGGAATTGATTTTGTCTGTAGATGAAGTTACAAAGTGATCAATGAGACTTTTTGATTGAGGTGTTATGCGCGTGGCTTCAGTTATCAATTGAGAGAGTTGATATGTCTCGTAAATTGCTTTAAGTCTTTTGGCTTGACAATCAGAATTTTTCTTTAGCAAACAACAATTCATGTCCCCAAGGATCACGTGCTCTTTGTTTTCATCATCTACTGTCTTAATCATTTTTTCAAAACTAGTAAAAATTCGCACGGAGTGTTGGGCGCTCGATAAATAGCGCTGACAATAAATGGTCGGCTATTTGGCTTGCAAATTTCCAGGGAAACACCCTCAATATCAACAGGAATTATCTCATTTCTAATTCGGTAGTTAATGGAGCTTCGAAGAAAAATACAAACACCACCGCCAGTCCTTGATCGGTCTTTCCTTATGATATTATATCCACGGATTCCTACCTCGCCATCCGAAATCGAAGAATCAAGCCTAGTTTCACATAAGCCAATAAGATCGAACGACTGAAATAATTTGGATATACGAATTTCATCGACGTGTTTTAGGAGGCTTACAATATTAAGAAAAGCCATTTTAAACCCCCTTGCTTTTGGGCCATTAGGAATAAAGCTTTCATCAGATAATGTAATATCTTTAGAAATTAAGCTAGGTTCGGATGGTGAATTTATGCTCACACTTTTGGCCGATCAATTATTAATAAGAGAATTAAAATTGTTCTGCAAAGCTATACTACCTGCGGGGTTTAAGTGTATGCCTTTCGCGTTGAGGTGAAATGCTTTGATATTAGAGTTTGCGGCAAATTCCCAGCCATTCTGGTTACAAAATGAGCGCAGTATGCGATTGGTTTCTCTTACCCTGTTATTCATGTCATTCGAGTCAGTTCTTGTTATAATGCCTGATACTGCGATGCTCGTGTTAGGAGATTGTGATTCTATCTTGTGCGCCAAGTTAGTAATCCCATCTGCGACTATCTGCGGCTCAGAGCTGCGAAGATCGTTAGTACCAATATGCAATACAATCTTGTCAGGCTGTTTACGGAGTAGTGGTTTCACAAAGTCGTTCATATCTTCCACAGTGGCACCAGCAAATGATTTTACTGTGACGCGTTGTGAAGTATTGGACAGCTCCCAGCCTTTAACGTACTTGATAATTGAGTCTCCTGCAATAACGACGTCAAATTTCGATTTTCTCTCTTCATTCTCAACTGTCGGTGGCGATTTTTGCTTAGTAGATTCGCCGGATACATTGGATTTCTGTGCACTTCGATTCTGTTGACGCTTCCATTTGTTATTGTTGGATCCAGCATTATTTCCTTGCTTGTTTTCTGGTATTTCAGGAGAGGTTGGAGGGTCTTTATTCGCTTCTGCTGCTCGGTTTCCAAATGATTTGTTGCCTTGATGGCTCTGATACAGATCTTTACTTATGATGGAGACAACGAGCTTCAGAGAATCTCTCTCTTCTGTTAGATGCTGTAATTTATCCTTTGATAATTTAAGTTGGTCCCTCAGTATTCTATTTTCTTCATTCAATTTCTGCGCGTTCAGGCGGTCGTTGTTGTTAGTGTGAGGTGTTGGTCCGAAGAAATCTTTTAGCTCAGCTATATCATGTTCGAGGCGATCGTAAAGTTTCTTGAAGTAGTTGTGGCTTGGACACGAATGGTGTTTTTGATTATTATATCCAGCATCGTTGTTGTCAGCAACTTCGTGTACATCTGGCTCGATATTTTCGCTTAGCGGTTGGCTTCGGCTTCCATTAATATTTAAATTTTGGCGGGAACCACCGTTAAGTTGCCCATCGGTATGATTTGGATTCTCAAGAATACAGCATCTGAGTCTCGCCACTAGCACACACTTCTTGCCAGATTTTGATGATTTCCTTTTCCCAAGTTCCATCTTTAGTTCAGATGAACTAAGCGAATCGATCATCCTTCCGTTGAGTGCTTTCTTGATGACATTTGCTTCAGAGATCGAGGTAGTTTCTACATTTGAAGACGAATTTTGTGACAAATTCTCAAGATCTACAAATTCTATTCCTCTGGTAGATAGACTTTTGTCTAACTGACTGATATCCGACATAGATAGGGATCTTTGAAGTTTTGAAGGGAAGGAACTTGAGTTTAGGCTAAGAGCTTCAAAAGCATGACCGTCCGCCATGATTTATGCTAATTTCTTTAAAGACTTGAACAGCTTACATCTCAATAATCACGATTAAGTAATGATTCGCGTACGAAGTACGGCACCGAGCGGCATTCAGATGGAGCAAGGTGTTAATTTTGTATTGTGAAAATTCTCGATCTCATTGGTTGAAATATGGAAATCGCCCTAAAGGTTAGGAAGACGTTTAATTTCCTCCAATTTTCGAACTATTAAAACTACGATTTGCACTGCGGTTCCAAACGTCGTTTATAAAGCAAATCGATTGTTCGGAACCTTATCAATCGTGCCTGTTTCTTAGCTGTTCCTATTGGTTGGAAGAGAATTTGTTCATCATAATTATCACCTGGTGTTTTCGTAGTCTAAAGCCTTGCGAGGGAGGCTCAGTGCCGCAGAATAAATAGAGATTATTACATGTTAAGAGCTTGATATCGTTTTTATTCACGAGGTTTTCGTATCATATCGCAAACGAGCGAGTCCTGTTTATTATACATTTGAAGTGAATACAATAACACAAAATTAAGTATAACAAAATTTATTTCTAAAAGCAATAGTACAGTGAAGTGATATCGTTTTTATTCACGGCTTTATCACGGATATCAACCCCAAATGTGTAGTAATGGACTTTATTACACATTTGGGGTTGATATCCGTGTGATAAAGCCGTGAATAAAAACCATATCACTTCACTGTACTATTGCTTTTAGAAATAAATTTTGTTATGCTTAATTTTGTGTTATTGTATTCACTTTAAATGTATAATAAACAAATTATGTCATGTTAAGAGCCTGATACCGTTTTTATTCACTTGATTTTCGTATCATATCGCTCACTCGCTCGCGGACTCGCTCGTTCGAGATACGATACGAAAACCTCGTGAGTAAAAACGATATCAAGCTCTTAACATGTAATAATCTCTATTTATTTTACTTTTTACACGGATCATTACTTAAAATCATCATTCTTATATGATACATACAGACCTAATAAATACTAGTTACAATATGAGCGGCTGGATTGTATCAGATATACAATGGCGAATCGTTGGTCGAGTCATTGTATATCCGTTCAATTTGGACGCGAATATTAAGCAATTAAATTGGACGAGGTTGAGCAAAGTATTATGATGTGTTTGTGTCGAGGTGCCGGTTATTTGCCGATGATGAAATATAACTTTACCTGCAGAGTTTCGAAACTGAAAGTTTGAGTCCCCAACAGCCCGCCCCGAGGTCCAAACCCTTACCCTATTAAATACCATTTTTGACAGAAAAGGTAACGCTTTCATATACCTTTTACTAACCTTTTCACTTGAGTAACCCCTTAAAATACTTGGATGAATCAGCCCTTAGGTGCGTCTGTTCGAGATATTTCGAAAGGCCCTTTTAAATACCTAAATGACAGTTTTTCCCTACCCTTTTCTATACTTCAACTCGTGAAATCCCTACCCTTTTATATACCTGCAGCCTGAAAAGGTACCCCTTTCGGCCGGAGCCTCCCCGTATAGTCCATTATAGGGAGCGCCCCCCCCCCTTCCCCACCCCCCCCCCCCCCCACCCCCCCCCCAAACGGAGTGATCAATAGTGCACATGCAATCAGTTATTTGCAGGTGAATCAACCAATCAGAATTGGGGATGGGAGAAAGTCTAATAGTTGTGTAATGTACTTACGATATGAACTATATAACATTGAACACAAATCTGATTTTTTGATGAAAAGCGTAAAATAAGAGTACGGCGCTATCGTTTGCGTCACGGACATGCGCAGTGTGCACAAAAGCAAGTCCCACATGGGAGAGACGGTGTGTATGTATTAAACCAGGAGTTCTATCTTGTCATTTTACCCTGGCCGGGATAGGGTAGGTGAGTGATCGGTGTGATACGTCCCTCATACTAACCCCAGCGTAGTTACTAGTATGCTGTATGTTAGCTTAGTTAAGTCGTGATTCAGCTAAGAACTGTAGCAGAAGACAACAGGCTGCGGCTAGGGCTGAGCGGATTGTGCTCCTAAAAGTGGCATATTATGCCGCTAGCACTGCTCCAAATTTTGTCGAATTATGCCCAAATTATGCCAAAGTTCAAAAATTATGCTCGAAGATTACACAATTATGCTCACAAAAAAACGGTTTTCGAAGACGGCCGGCATTGTTGACGCCCCAGACATGTCCTAGACTTTTTAGTACCAACGGACACAGAAACCAATCAGGCGTGACTGTTCCCACGTTCTGAACAAAAGACGGCTTTTTGGCTTTTTTCACGTTTAACGCACACTCGTTAAGTGAAATTCAGGTATTTGCTTTGGAAAAATTTAGAATCTAAGCAAAATATACCAGCTAATAATTAGGAAAGGCACTATAAAAGCAGTAATAGCATTGCTTTTGGCTTTTAATGCTTCAAATTATGCTACAATCTGGTAATTATGCTCGAGCAGTGCTTCTTTGAAAAATTATGCTCGTTTGCTCGAATTATGCCAAAAATTATGCTAGCACAATCCGCTCAGGCCTAGCTGCGGCAATGGGCATATCCCCACATACAATTTGCTTAAATATGCCTGAAGTGCTGTATGAGATGTCTACAATCCAAACTACACCCAGAGAATAAAGTTGTTTTTTTGCTATGGGTTCTTTTTACTGTGAAAATTCAAAGAAGCCACCATCCATCCAATTGGAAAGATCTCAAATTGATAACTTTCCCCACATACGACGTTCTTCGAAATTAAACCATAGTTTGATCAAAAATAAATTCAAACTTCAATACTAATTAACTAACTATAATGTATCGGTTTGCAGGGTTATCCACGTGACTTGAATGCTACGTTTAGATTGAGTAGCAACCTTATGAAATAGTATAAGTACATATAACCTGGTTCATGGCATTGAAGTGAGGCGTATGGGTCAATAATTATAAGTAATAGCATGACAAGAGGGAAATTAGTGATTAAATTTTCCCGCAAGCCGAGGGAGAGTTGAGGGGAAATTTAATCACTAATTTCCCGAATTGTCATGGTATAACTTTGTAATACTCTGATCTCCGAGGAACGGAACAAATCTCTGAGAATTTAGTTTTCTCTGCCTAAACTAAAGACGTCGTAGTTGAGTTCCTTTCGAAAACGTTTTAATGCTCGATTGAATGACCTTGACTTCCCTGGGGACAAGTGTGTTGTGTTTTTGAGAAGAATAGCAGTAAAACACAATGTAATTATGTGCTTGACTAAATATGTAAAGGTCATGCGTATATGGTTTTAAGTCTCCCACATGGAAGAAGCGGGTTTGAGAAATAAGAGAAGAACGTGCAGATTGAAATACGTGATCCCACATGGATTACGTTGAAGGTTATGATGAAGCCAGGTCAGTTTTGGGTTCAATATTTTCACCCGGGAGCGCAGGGCTAGTCGTGCCAGAGGTGAGCAAGAGTTGATGCTTTTCATCCTCTCATGACCACCCTGCATTGTCTTCTAGTTTTCCCTCATTACGATGCAAGGGAAAATTAGTAATATGCATTGTTCTTGCAGGGAAATTTAGAAATTTCCCTTGCATTTGTAATGAGCCGGGAATTTAGAGATTAAATGTGCGTGAACAAACAAAGGAATCGAAGGCGATCATGGTATTATCTAACTAATTTCATTGCAGCGACGTGTGTTTAACACGCGTTCTTATTTGTCTACTCCCTTGTATTCCAGGAGGATGATTGGGAGAACTGGGAGTGATGCATTGTGGGCTTAAGCCGTAACTCACGCAAAGCAACTAACTGAAAGAAGAAAAACACCGCTTCATCTTCTGCAAGAGACTGTTTCACATAGCCAAATAAGTCCTGAATTGAAACATATTGTATTGCGGTCATTGCCTATAGAATATCATCAATCGTACTAATATATACAAACGTGTGCTTCAGAATTGTTTGGGTTATTGCGAGTAGTGAACGGCAAACAGTCTAGAGTTCTTACGATACAATAATTGCTATAATCCGAGCCTAAAACGATTTGATAACCACTCAAGCCTCCAATCTGGCTTAAATAGCTCCCTTAAAGAGTTACAAACATTTCTTGGAATGATGTACAGTTCTCGACTTGGATTTGACTCGTTTTTCTTTGTTTCATTATCGAGCGGTTTTCGATTGAGTGTCGAAAGTAATGAATAATGATTGCGTTTGGTTTGTGTAAGCTTAGCTTTTCTATTGGCTGTGGAAATGTGTAATTATCAGCCAATCAACGACACTCGATCGAAAACCGTACTATTACGGGATTCTGCATGAGATCTTTAAGGGTTGTATTAGTAAATAGTAGTGCCTTTATACTGAATCTTCTCGAGTTAATTATCCAGCGCTATTAAAAAGATAAGACTAAACTTTGTTAACTTATTAAGATATTGAAGAGTCGTATTAAAATGGTTGTATTTTAATCCTGATTTTCAACTCCTAGAACGGACACGAGCGACTTTTGCCAGCACAGGTGACGCGAAAATCATAAAAAAAATCGCGTCCCGAGCGCGCGGTGAAAATCGCACGTGTAGCCACTCTTACACAGCCGAATTGACAGCTGAAAAAAATACGACAAAAAACCCGCGATAAATGTTTGGCGACAAAAATGGCACCGACTTGCCACACGTGTAGTCATCCTTAAATGTTTCCCGACGACGCGCCAATCATGAACAAGTACGAAATCGAGGCGACAATGGTTCGTACCCAGTCTTTAATTGGTCGCGCTGCCAACATTTTTCGCCGTGTTACCACCATCGTGCGATGGGTACGCGACAGTTTTTCAGAAAGTGGCGTCGCCTGTTTTAACCGGCAAAATATCGTTTGTGTACACGCGGCTTTAGTGTTTCTTAATATAGTCAAAATTTACTACGGCTAAGATCTCAGATTACTTATCGAAAACTTTAGATGCATGAGCCACGAAGCTCCATCTTGCTAAATCCGAGGCCACACGAGATTTTTTATTTAATGCACAAGTGACGCGACTACCTGAAGTTCGACTGTCGTGTTACCACCGCGCGGTGAAACTCGCACGTGTAGTACTCTAGCATGCGTCGCATCCGAACTGAACCCTGGTTAAGTCCGTCTGCGGTCTGCGAAACAGTGACAGAAAGCTTGTTCTAGACCTACAGCGAAGTTGCAGGATTATTTATAATCGATTTTGATTGGCTTTTACTAATGCTCATTCTTACACGTCTTCTGACTGGCCATTCAACTGTCACCAGCCTCGGAGATTGTCAGAGGCCGCTCGCTCGGTTGAAACTGTTCGTTTGCGCGTGAGTCGTCTGTTTACTTGAGATTTCTCGCCCTAGACGAGCTCTGTCGTCGTTTCCCGGTGTTTTACTATCGGAGAAGTTAGGTTTATTTCAATTTCGGGTCAGGTTTTGAAGTAAAGTAACGTAATAGGCTGCCCGTGGTTTAGTGACACATGAAAGGAAACTTGCCGAACGCATTAAATAGGATCTGTCACGACAAAATGCTCGTTCGAGGAACACAAACAAATCTCCCATGCCGCTTGGAAAGATCTAGTATGTGTCACATCCGAACTCAACTCCGTTCAACTGCTCTTGTTCTAGTTAACGAATCTCGATTTCAAATTGATATTGGAAAAATATCATTGCTCTTCTCGACGTGCCGGTATAAAAGCCGCCATATTTTGAAATGTAAATTAGCCGTAAGTCGCACTGGTGACAGGCTGGTGACAGTTGAATGGCCAGTCAGAAAACGTGTAAGAATGAGCATTAGTAAAATCCAATCAGAATCGACTACATATATACCGGTACTTCGTTGGGGGTCTAGAACAAGCTTTCTGTCGCTGTTTTCACCGGGGTTCTGTTCGGATGCGACGCAGGCTTAGCTACTACAGCTTGAACAGGCGACACCTGAAAAAAATTCTGAAAAGAAAACAGCGAGAAAGTCGGTGAGTTGAAATGTTGGCAGAAAGATTCGCATCCACCCCAGAAGCTTTTCAAGCCGCGCCTGCGAAGCGATAATGGTATAGTAGTGGAGTAGGGAGGGCAGTTGCCTCCCTCTGCCCAGTCCCAGAAGAGAGATTAACAGAAAGCATCAATGGCAATGTCTCAGAATTCATCATTTTCCCCCACCCACCCCCCCCCCCCCCCCTCTTCCATTTTCAAGACCTCCCTACGCACCTGGTAAGGAGCACGTACGAAATCGAACCTAGTCCTCCATGTGTCGTGCGCTGCCTTGCCAGTATTTGTCGCCAAAGGTTTTCACGCGTGTAGCAACCTCGCGCTGGGAACGACTCATCGCCTGTGCAAGGAAAGCGTCGACAAACGCGTGATTTCTGATGGCTTGTCCCAAAGTTTTGACTAGTCAAATCATCCTTAGCTGCATCGGATAAATACCCAGAGCACCTCTCGTGGACCACATTGAATCCTCCCTTGGTGCAACTCTCTTGTAACTGTAAGTTGAACGGTTGACCGTTTTCGTCGAGCTGACCATAGTGAAAGACCAGTTCGCGCGGGTGTCGGACATTTTGAATGAGGTGCAGAAGGGTTCGATTTATAAGAAAACGTGGAAATGTTGGAGTGGGATAGCCGAGTCCGAAACACACATGCTCTCAAAATGATCTTTAGACTGCTGCACACTGAACAGGGGCGTAGCCAGCATTTTTCATAAGGGGGTGGGAGGTGGAGCACTCCACCACTCATTACCAAATACATACATACATATACTTTATTTTGATACGCTAGCCACTACAACACTAAATGTTGACCCGCGAGCTGATTTCCAAGTGGGGCGTACAAAGATTGGTGTATATATATACAAGATTCGTGAATGGTATGAATTAACGATGGCTCATGTTAAGCTTACATTTTTTTTTAAAGACTGACGAATAAAAATGAAAATAATCAGCATAACTCAGTGTCAGGCATGGAGGCAATATTACGTTTAAACTGAGCTAATGTATTTGCCTTCTTAGCCTTATCCGGTAGGCTGTTCCAAAGCATAGCACCGCTGTATTTGAAGCTGCGCTTTAGATAGTTGGTTTTTGGCTTTGGAAGTGCTAGGTCCGTGTCAAGGTTTCTTAGATTATATTGAATTTTACTTTCAGAAAGTCTTATAAATTATTCTCTTAAATAAGGTGCAGATTGATTATTCAGGGTTTTATACATTAATGTCGATTTAATTTGAATTTGTCTTTCTTGGAGAGTTTTCCAGTCTAAGCAATCAAGTATATCTCCTGAGCGAGTTTCATAGCCTGCACCAGTAATTACTCTTGCCGCACGAGATTGCAATTTCTGTATTCTATCTTTAAGGCCTTTGCCGCAGGTATCCCACAAAGGGGAGCAGTAACCAAAATATGGTTGTACTAGGGCTTTGTATATACATTCAAGTGAAGTGATTGGCACGAAGGGCTTAATTCGCCTCAAGGCACCAATCCCTGCACTCGCCTTCTTACAAATGCTATCAATGTGATTTTGAAAGGTTAGTCTCTCGTCAATTTCTACTCCAAGACATTTGTGTGAGCCCACCCGAGCGACGCCAGCATTGACTATAAATACATTGTTTGATATTTCCTTGATTTTGTTATTAAGATTAAATGCAGAGTCAATAATCATCAGCTTCGTCTTTGAAGGATGAAACTAATTTGTTTACAGCAAGCCAATCACATATATTATCAATATCTGAATTTAAGTTAGAGGCAAGATCAGCTTCATTAAACGAAGATGTAAAGATTTGGGTGTCGTCTGCATATAGACAGGGAGTGGTAGAGGTAAGGCACTTTGGCAGGTCAGTTATATATAACAGAAATAGGAGCAGTCCTAGGATTGAGCTGGGGAACACCGCAAAGTATTTCTTTTGGAGATGACAGAGACCCATTAACAAAGCACTGTTGTTGCCTGCATTTAAGATAGGAAACGAACCATTTCAGCTCACAACCCGAAACGCCGTAGTGTTTCATTTTCTGAAGCAAGATTGAATGGTTTATCGAATCAAAGGCTTTTCGTATGTCTAAAAATACCACACCTGTCAACATTCCCTTATCCATACTTTCAAGCCACTTGTCGCACATCTGTATTAATGCTGATACCGTTGAATGTAGCGGACGGAAGCCGGATTGAAATTTTGAAAGTATAGAGTTTTCCATAAGATACCCATTTAATTGTCAAAATATTTCTTTCTCGAATACTTTACTTATTATCGGTAGGATTGAGATGGGTCTATAATTACCAGTTTCTCGGCGGTCATCCGCTTTGTAAATTGGACTTACGCGCGCATGTTTCCAATCATCAATGAAAATCCCGGTAGAAAGGGAAAGGGAACGCGGTCTTTCGCACCAATCTCGCGGTCTATTCAGGTACATCGGTAAGAAATAGAATGCAAGCAACCGTGGACGACGATCCTTCTGGTGTACGTTGGATCAGTGATTGATCTAATCGGCTGGACACATGAAACTAAAAGTAGCAAAGCCGACACAACGTAGATTTTCGAGGTTTACTTACATCAGTAAGACTGTTGCATTGTTCACTAGCTAACTCCCTGTAAATCACTTAGCTTATTAGGTGCGTTACTGTGACACTACTTTTCAGTTGCGTTTTTTTAACGAATGGGGGGAGAGCCCCCTGGGCCCACCCTCTGACTACGCCCCTGCTGAAATCGTAATACAATAGGCCCTTCACGTGCTGATATAATACATACTCATTAACGAATGAATTGAGCTCATGATCACCATGGGAAAGGCGTTGCCATGAATACTGGAGAGCAAGCTATCTTTAAAAACGCAGTTTTAGAAAGATCGGCAATTGATTGGAGGTGGAAAATAGCATTTGCAAACAGGTTTTTCTAATAGCAATACCGATCTCGTACAAGGCCTTTAAATAAATGAAGTCAGTTATTGTTTTATCTCCAGTACAACCACGTGATTTGTTAGCTGCAAAGAGCGTATTGATTTATTGCATTGCGAACCCGTGGGAGTCTTTAAAGGCCGCGCTTATATTGCGCAATATTTAGTTCGTATTGTAGTACTCAGTTACTCAGTGCATGCTCAGTCATTTCGTTGGAAACGTGCTGCCTTGGCATCTAACTACTGTTTTTAGTAGAAGTTAAAAGGAATTGCAGCTCCTTTCTTGCTTCAGCCCGAGTATAAGGACGGACAACAACGACGTTTATTTTTACCATTACAGATAAGATGATTACAATAGGTAAAGAAATGAATAATACTAAAATTATGGTACAGGTTAACGGAAATAGCTTACGCCAAACGATTCCGATAACCATTCAAATATATAGTGAATATTGACTCTTCTTAATATTTATGCGCATATCTAATTCGATACCTGAAAACGAGGTTATCCCCGCATCAGGATGCCGCAACGTCCACCCGAGTTCGAAGGGCAATTCAGGATTTTTTTCTTTTGTCTCCAATGCATAGAGGAACTCGGCAATGTTCCGTCCGCGACGCCATTTTGCTTTTCAGCTAAGAAACGATTCGGGGATAGCCTCGTTTTCGAGTAGCTATTTGTATGTGCATAAATATTAAGAAGGGTGAATAATAGGTCAAAAATATTATCAGTGGCACACACATACAAAAACAAAACACACAAGAGATACTAATTAGTGAAATACACACAATTACATTTACACGAGGCCTGTCTGGAACAAACTAATAAGGGGGAAAGCATTAGAAACTTCACAAAATAATATTGAAATATCCAACTACAGGTACGGAGCGGAAAAAAATGCCGCCATCTTCGACCAAACCACGTCACGGTACAGGAGGGAGAAATCTGAAGGCTGAAGTGGATGACCGGAAATGGCGGGCTTTAACAGTAATCCTTATTCTTAGCTTTGCAACAGGATATTTTCATTATGACGTCATTATTAATATTACCAGAATCCTTTTGAAATTCTCTTTCTCGTTCAGATTTTTAAACACCGTTGAGAATTCCAAGACAATGGTCTAAATTAGAGGAACAAAAGGAATCGCGCAAAGAGTTCTGGTAGTCGTAGTATATGACGTCATCATGCAAAGTACTATTGAGTCAGTCTGCGTATTACCTTAATCCAGGAGCCCATAACTAGGAGCGTCCATATCTCCTATATAGTTGCTACGTCGTTTTTACAAGTTGGGCTATTTTTAGATTATTTTCATTGCCAATTGGTGGGTTGAACCTTGGCGGAACAAAAGATGCCTCATTAGCTACTTTTGTTATACCAAACAACATGCCTGCTACGCTTTTATGATTTTATTATATTCCCTTAGGGATAATTACAACTCAACAATTGTGGAAAACGTTCTAAAAATAACCTAACTTGTGAAAATGCCGTAGCATAGGGGTAGTATGGGAGATTGTCGGGCTCTTGTTTAATCTCATTGGCTCTCATAGAATCTGATTGGTTGTCACCAACTTTATTGGTTCAGGGTCAATCATGAATTTTGAACACACCGATACAGGAAAATTCTTAAATATTTCAACGCAAATTTTATGTAACCACTTCTATCCATATCTCCAATCATGGGGAATTAGTTAATGTGTTGCAATACTATTTCATTGTACTTCTGATAATATGACTGTTATCTCGTATTTTAACTAGTTAATTTGTGTATGTAATTAGCATATTATCAAATAATCATATGGCATTTGTAATTGTAATAATTCTAGTATAACTAATCTGTGAACACATAATTTTAGAAACGCTATGAGGCAGTATCTCTCAACATGTATCTTCTGCATACATATGCATATTCTCTTTGTCTCATTAGCTCTATAATCAAATCTTTTTGGCTTGGATCTCATCAACTGTTCAGTTGAGTCAGTATCTTTCTCAACATGTATGATCCGTACGTATTCCCTTTATCTCATTGACCTTTATCGCGAGGCGGCTAATTCTTATCTTGGAATAAAACCATTGTATATGCCCGCCAAGCCTCGTTCTAAAACATGTTTAATGTCAAAAACGTTAGCGCTGGAAAATAGCATTTACAAGATTTTGCAAATAACACTACCGATCTCGTACAATTAGCACTTGAAATAAATGAAGTCAGGTTTTTTGCCATCCCGTGCAAGTACAACCACGTGATTGCATTTCTGCAAAAGGCTTATTCTCCCCCCAAAGCGACAGCAATTAATTAACGCCAAACTAAAATAAATAATCATGACTTAATACTTTATAATGTTAAGCTAGCATTTCAAGATTTGAACTCGATTGTTGTAAAAATCCGTTACAATAATTCTCCCATCTAAAGTGACGGCAACGTCTTGTGGCTTGTCAAACTCTCCAGTACTCGTGCCATGGGTCCCGAAAGAGATAATTTTCCCGTCTACGGAGAAAACCTGGATACGATGATTACCACTATCGCAGACTATCAAGCGATCTTGGCTGTCTATAGCGATTCCACGGGGATCTTTGAATCTTCCCTCTCCATGCCCCTTGTCCCCTATTTTGTACAGAAAGTATCCTTCTTGATCGAAAACCTGAACCGAGTGATTATCGAAGGATACGAAATATTTTGTCCTTCGTTCAGTGACGTAGTAAGGTCTTGGGGTTTCACCTGAAGGATTCATATCAGGGCTTTTGAATTCATACAAGAACTTACCCCTGCTCGAGAATCGCTTAGTGCTACGTGCACCCCAGTCACATACGAGTATTGTGCCCGGGGGGGGGGTACTCCTGTTTGTGACGTATTATGTATGTGCCGCCCGGGTGGGTCAGGGTTTTGAGCTCCGTTTGGGCAGGTAGGGTCAGGGTTTTGGCCTGATTTGGGCAGATCAGGGTCAGGATTTGAGTATAATTTGGGTGCAGTCAGGGTCGGGGTTCAGTATTTTTTAGGCAGTTAGGTTTTTTTTTAGCTACTATGTCAAAAAAAGACATTCTGTTGCCGCATTTTGATCGCCTGCCCACATGCAAGCACTGAGGTTCCCGTACTTCAGTACTTATCTATGTACTTCATCTGCTGATTTGTTTACCCAATGCCACGTCCCGACTTGAAATGTTCCGTATTTTGCATGCAATCCCGGTACGCGGTATACCGGCCGGGATATATATCCGACCTTGTTTTGAAAACAATTTAAAGAAGGGGCATTCAGGTTTTTTTTTTCCAAAAAAGGGGGCAATCAGGGTTTTGGAGCTCGGATTCGGTCAAACAGGGTCAGGGTTTGAGCCTCTTGGCCTCACATACATACCCATTTTTCATGTAAGTACCCCCCCCCCCCGGGGTATTGTGCCGTCATGGCAGGTACAAATACCCCAGGGAGACTCGAGCTGTTGACCGCCAAAGGTTCTTATACAATCACCACTTGAACCAAACACTTGAACCCTATGCTTATCACAATCTGTTACCAAGATGTTATCGTCATTGTCGAAGGCGACCCCAATCGGGTTTGACATCGTTGAGTTCGAATTGTCGCCATCTTTTTCCAGAATTCTCAACGCTCCGCCTTCGATGCCAAGGACCTGTACCTGGTGATTCCATGAGTCTGCTATGACGATGACGTCGCTATCGTTCACTGCAATACCACATGGTCGCCTGAATGGACTTCCGCCGTGCTCCAAGTACCCTAGTGATATCACCACTTCACATTCAGTCCAAACTTGTGGACATTCTTAGGCTAAGAGTGCTAGCTTGTAGATAGTCCGCTCTAGTGGTGACATAAACCTTAAAAGGACTCCCCCTTACTGGCTCGTCTCGGACTTTAACATTGATATCATAGACACCAGTCTTCAGCGGGGTGTAGGCAACATTATAGCCTCCTTCCTTGTTATCTTCTATACGTGAATGGATAATAACCGTTCCTTTCTCTGACTCAATATGGACCTTGATTCGGTCATGTTCGGAGTAACTCGGATTCCCATCGGAGTCTTTCGTTAGAACTTCGAAAAAAAGTCGCTCGCCGATTCCTGTTAGTGCTTCTTTAACGTTTTCACTCTTAACTTCTGAATGAGATGGATCGGTGTAGCTCACATTAAGTCGACCGATTTCAGAACTATCTAGAAAGCTAATTATGTCGTCATTATTTGTATAATCGATATTAACCCTTCGGTCTACGACGTTTTCTGTAGGCACATCCAAAAGTTCTTTAAATCGTTTCGTAATTCAATGTTGTAAATTCAGCAACTCAACGCCTATACCCCTATCCAAAACATCTCCAACAGAATTCTTAGTCTTCCTTGCTTGCCATAAATGAATTTCAAACTCTGTCTTCTTTAACAGAATTGTCTGGCGAATGTCGAGCTGTATTCGTTCTAGTTCACTAATCATCTTTTTTTCGTGGTTTCTCAGAACTCTTATAATTTCGTTCACGCTATCACGAACACTCTTCCTTACTGCAACAATCTTCCTGACTGAGTTATTGTAGCTTGATTCTGTTGTTTGAATAACGTCTAGGAGAGATCTGGCTTTAACCTCAAGTTGAGTTAATCCTTCATTTATTTCTCCCTCGCATTTAAGCTTGGCGTCTTTGATGTCACATACTCTGTGATCATTGTGTTCTGTCGCTTTGCATTTTTCACAAATACACTTCCCACAGTCATCACAGAATGATACCAACTCTTCACTCTCGTGCGATCTTTTAGAACAGTGATCCAGCCCTTGAACAATCTCTCTTAAGTCGTTCGAGTGTATGTCTCTAAGCTCCATGATGCGATGGTTTCTTGTGGCTTTCATAATGTTATGAACTTGAATACATTCATTGCATACAAGGCACTTGCAGTTAAAACAATAAGAGGTAGCTTCGATGTGTTTGTCACAACTGTTACATGTAATTGCTAGTTCCTCTTGTCCAAAATCCAGCACACTTTGTAAACAGGTGATATAAAATGGAGCCGGTAAAGCTTTAATTGCAACCACATCTTCAAACTCCAACGCATACTTACACAGTGGACACCTAAGCTGCTCGAATAGCCTTGTTCTTCTTTGCATTTCCTTCAAGCATTGGAAGCAGAAACTATGCAAACAAGGCAGCAATTTTGGGTTTCGGTATAACTTATGGCAAAGTGGGCAAGTCAATTTCTCCTTCAGGCCTTCAGTTATACTCGATTCAGCCATATTGGGAAGCTATATAGACATTAGATACCCGTTCAAATTTATGTTGAATTGTTCAGAATTAATCAGCTAGTCTGATTTTAATGAGAGTTATAAGGTTGATTGCATTTGTTGTTGTAGTCTAGCCCCTCTGGCGATTTAGTGTCCAATATTGCCGTGACTCATTATTCCTCGGTTAAGCCTCCTGTTGTGTATCTGAGTATCAATCAAGACATTGATGTTCTAGTATAACACAAGTCAACTCTAATTTAATATCTAAAAATAGAAACAGTCCCCCAACAGCTAAGCTTGGTCATTAATCTTCAAGAAGTCACGGATCTACGATCGAAGTAGATTTGAGAGTCGTTCACTAATATATATAACTAATGCGTTACCTTTTAGGAATGCAAATAATGTATTACGCGGGCTACCTGTGGTAGAGTCTTCACTGGATACCTTTAATATATGAGGCTGTCACCAAATATTTATAATATTTTCTGTGGCATTACGTATATGTAAATCACGTGACAAATGATGTCAAATCTGTCAGAAAATAAAAGAGGTTATTATATACGGAAAGTTGTGTAATACGGCTGAGTATTTTTACGAGTCACCTTTTTTTTTTCGAGCCTGAAAGGCGAGAAAAATTATAAAATTGACGAGTAAAAATTCCCACAGTTGACACACAAAAAGTTTATTTTCGCTTACCTTACAGCTCTGTTTGAGGAAATTATCTTGAGAGCAGAAACTATCAGCCTTCTTTGTAGCCAAATGTCGGAGGCGGGCGCACGCTGGAAGATCTGTTTTTCCGCGCTAAAAGCTGATTGGCTATTACACAAACAGCCCCATTTTGATTGGCTCGCGTGCTTACAAAACCCTTTAAAGTGCCACTACGACGAAATTCGACCATTTTATATTCTACTTTTTTGTCTTCCAAAACGACATACAGTGTCGAAAATATCCAAATCATTGAACAATATTACCAAAGGACCAAATTAACCTATGAATTTTGCAGAGAGTTTACCGTCGAAATCACGTCCACCAAGTGTGTTCCAAATACTCCGAGATTTTCGACCAGCGGTTTGCTGTCGTGACGTCATCTTCTCAACGCGTCGCTCTTGTAAATGCGTATTTCCATTCAAAACTTCGTTCTTTCCGCTTTCCTTTTTGTAAAAAAATGTATAAACATGTACGTTACTTATAAGTTCGTGCGAAAGTTTGTGTGAAACGTAGCCCCGCATGTTGTTGTGTTGAGAAGATGACGTCACGTTCGCTGGAAATTAGCTCTGTCATAGCTCTGTCACGGAACGGGTTCGAGTAATGGCGGATATAGAAACTCAAGATTCGGACCCCAAAAAATAAGTCTCCCCGTCGTCATATCAAAACACGGTGTGGGTAGGAAAAAATATCACGCTTGGCACAAATTACCCGCTAAAATCGATCACGTTGCTATATTTTCAAAAGTTTCCAACGTAGAAGATTGTTTTTTTTGTGGGAGGATGAAGACCATTGACCAAAACAAAATCCGATAATTTGAACTACCGTAGACATCTTAATGACGTCACAGTTACGTCATGTATCCATTTATAATAGGTTTCTCGATGTTTTCAATTACCTTTAACATAATTAAATTATATATTTTCGATTTAAACCCACGACTAGTCTTCCGGCGAGTCAAGTTGACTATCTCTCTTGACGAGTTGACTCAAGTCGTGTGTATTGGACATGGATGGATTCATGTGTCAAAGACTGATAGCTGAGGAAGCATTTATACCCAGTACAGAGTCAAGTTGCTTCTCTACACATAATTACTGAGAACGTTTTCAACTTGTCATTTCATTTTTACACGAAAGATTATCTACTTCTTGCACACACATGCCTCCAAACCTCAATATCATGTTTTCAAGTTATAGAAACATCCACAATCGGCATACAAAAAGACTGATAGTGATACCATTGTGCAATTCTCTCTCCGTACAAATGGCGGCTATTCCAAAATCAGAATACCTCGAAATCTTGCAGGTATTCATCTCCCGAAATGTAGAAAGTATTCGCCACATTTAGTTCCTCATTTGTGCCCTTAGTTCTGATATACTATCTGCGATATTCTTCTTTTCCCTTCAGAACACATTCAAATCTTAGAAAACTGGATAACCAATCAAAACAAGTGTTACAATGAGGCTATTGTGTTTCATTGTAGCCAATGAGAGCAAACGTAGTGTCGAACTTTACCAGATACCACTTTCTTTGGATATGAAACATGGGGTGGGATCTGGGTACGAGATGGCGGATTTCACTAAGTTTTCGACTTCTCTTCAAAGACACCGCCTTCCGACGGTAAGTAGCTGATCTGTAGTCACTGTAAGTACATATGATTTAAACAATGAATTAATTGTATAGCGAATTACTGTGAAAACTTACAAGTATTGACTCTAAAACAATAAAAGAAAGTGTAGTTTTACTCGGCTTTAATTCATGAAGTTGTCTTTTTGCATTTCATTCATTTCTTGCAAACTGGCTGAAAAACGTTCCTTCTACCTATAAAGCCCGTGAAAAAGCCAAAGAAGAGACGAGAAAATGATGCAGCAGCTTAGAAAGCTGAAAACAATATTGAAAACGTTTTAAAATCTCCTCTGGTAACTTTTTTCAGTAAACTGGCTTTGTCAATCGAATTGAATAATTGAGTAATAAATTGACACCAACAGAGATTCACAAAGAAGTTCAACTGGAAGAAATTGTCACTCATACTCCTCATCCTACTACTGATGATATCAATATTCTTGGTAAACAAAACCTCGCCGGATCCAACAGAATGGCAAGAGGCTTGAAGTACTCTTTGTATCCCGTTTATCCTGAGTTGAAAACCACACAATTAACCAATCCACATTCACAGGTGGTGCCGATGTATGTTAAAAGTATCTAATAACTATGGAGACTATATACCTAGTAATATATATACACAATTATTATTATGTACTTTAGGTAGTAAAACAATATTCGAGTAATCAAAACCACAAGTTCTATAGGATTTACTTTTATTTTATTATGTGAGAAACTGGGCTTTTACAGGAATGCAATCACGCGGCACTGGATGGCAAAAAATATTGTTATTAGCAAAACCTGTTTGTAAATGCTCTTTTTCACCTCCAATCGATATTGTAAACCTTTCTAAAATAGCGTTTTTGAAAACGCTCTAGAACGTTTTGAAAACGCAACGCTATCACTTTTGTGTGGACGGTAGATGAAAAAGCAAAGTTTTAAAAACGCATATTTTTTTTAAACGGCATCGTGTTGATGGGGTTCGCTAACTGACCCATTTTGATAAAGAAAAACAAGTTAGAGAAAAGTGTAATCAACTTCAGGAGCATATGGAGGTCCTGAAAATTGGTGAATTGATGATGAATTCTGGGACATTTTCATTGATGAATTCTGTCAATCTTTCTTCTTTCTTCTCCCCCCTCCCACCCCCCTCCCCCTCCCATCTTTCTTCTTTCTTCTCCCCCCTCCCCCCTCCCACCCCCCTCCCCCCACGCCACGCCACTGATCCACCCGTTTCTTTGCCATTTTTTTTCGAAAACGGTTAATAAGCATATCAGAATATTTACAAGGTGTTTCCCTTTTAAATTATCTCCAGTATTAAATGTTTTAGAGAAAGTCGAAGGTTGTATTCTTTTGACAGTGTTAGCTTTTTCTTGGTTGATAATGAAATATCTAGGAGGAAGATAGAGTTGTGGAGGAAAAGCAAGCCCAACAAGTCATAGTTGAACCAAAGCCAGACAATCCAGTAACCAAACCTGTTGTGAGCCAGTTTAACAGGTGTAAACCATGGAGAAAGATGGCCTCATTTGTACAGCTTGGTTTGGTTTGACCTAAACTTATATCACGTCCCAAGGGGCATGCATGGACAAACATG
Organism: Actinernus sp. WN-2022; assembly: GCA_030867875.1. Lineage (NCBI taxonomy): Eukaryota > Metazoa > Cnidaria > Anthozoa > Actiniaria > Actinernidae > Actinernus > Actinernus sp. WN-2022. Next base: position 5,701,879 of record JAOWCC010001729.1, read on the forward strand.
GCGAGAAATACAATGTTTGTATGAGGAGCTGATGTTCAATGTTTTGTCCAAATTTGTTTTCGGTACATGACCATTCCAGACCTCAAGAAAGATTCTGATGATCAAATTTAAAGGCTCAATTGAATAAGCATCCTATCACTGTTTCAGTTTGGTGTTGAATTGCTTACATATTTGTTGTTAAAATCCGCTATCAAATACTACAAACATTAGGGTTTTAGACACGTGCGGGAGGTCGCGGGTTCAAACCCTGGCCGGACCAACACTCAGGGTCAGTTACAATATCTGAATTAAGAAGGTGCTCCCTTTGTGAAACAATCTTTCGTTCTTGAACTGCAAATGGTTAGACCTTCACGTCTATTCGGATAAGCATGTTAAATCGTAGGTCCGTCATCGGCCTCAAGTTTATCAGTCTCACCAGACTGTCACGAGTTACCGACGTTAAATTAGGTTGCTGTGCCTTTTTTTATACATTTCTACACAGGCTCGCAGTGCTGCTGCTTACGAGGACTGACACGATGAAGACGCCAACCTACTCGTGTCGCGATGGGTTGAACACTGAGAATTGTACATGGCTTGCATTCCATGCGCGGTGCCCGCTTAGAAAATCACACATTAATGAGAATGGTTACAGCAATTAGAACTGGTTTGTTAACGATAACCGGACTTCACTTTATTAGGAACAAAGTTAGTTATAAATTCTAGAGATATAGTTGATCTTATTCGATTTATTTATTAAATGTTCCTTTGGCCTGGTCTGTCCGACAATTTAGCATTTCGTCAAAAAGAATGTTCATATTATAATTGAAGTGTCAATAACTTCGCACCAGCCCCTTCGTAAAATCGAGGTGGGGGTGGGGACTATATACATGGACATGATCAGAACTCGTCATCCGCCGTTTAGACTGCTTGTAGCCCTTTCTATATATACATTACTATTTGTCAGTATTCTCCCTCAGCGCGTTTATCATCATCAGGGATCACTCGATAACGAGTAGGATTGTCCACCAAGTATTCTTCAGTTCTTGTGCACCATCAGGTGACTGACCAGTCCCTCAGCGCGTATATAAGAGATGAGCGCACTCATATCATTCTCTCTACGCGCCAGTCTAGAGCTTCGAGGTGCTACTCCGCATTTCTACCTCCTCGCACACGTTGTGCTCCGCTGACCGAAAGAACGAAGGCTTTGGGCTCAAATACAAATTTCCAATACAAATTTCCAAGGGCTTAAACGTTTTTAGTAAATAATTTTATAACTTAGTAAACTCACAGTGAATTACAAATTAAGAAACTGACTTCAACCTGTTAGTCTTAGGATTAACTTTTTAAAAGTAGTTTTCTTGTTTTCTTGCGAAACATTGTACATTCGTACATAAAACTAGAAACAGGGGTGGTTGCCTATGTTTTCTTTTAGTTTTGGCGGGAAACTGGGGAGACGCCCGCGCGACTGGCTCATCAAAAGCGCACATCGCGCAGAATTCTATTGTTCTCGGCGACATGTACTTACGGCCGAGAGGTTAAAGTGAGGACGGAATAATTATAACATTGCTAATTAATTCTGCGGGAGAGCGATTGTTATTGGCTTTTGACAAATCGGTTTGGGAATACTCTACTCCCACATCACATGAAGCACATGTCAATCACTGTCAACTGCTCGCTTCATGGGAATACGGGACTCCCAAAGCTCGTTAAAGAAGGTCATCACACTAACTAATGTTGTTATATCAGAAGCCCATTTGTCATTACCGCCCCTGAAGTTCAAAAGCAAAGCCTTTCGTCTGTTCGATCTTGTTATTTCCTTGGTGGGCCAATTACACAGATTCAGACTTAAAACTTATCGATTCGAAGTTTAAGATACCTTGTCTTTGTAAATTTTGGGTTAAATCCATGATTCGAATCGCCGCTTAGTTTATCTCTGAGAAATTAAAGAATCGTGTTGGTTTACTTTTTTCCTATGAATCGTATAAAACGGAGAAAGTTATAACTTTGAGATCGCCGGTGCGATGTTTTTAGCTTTTAAATACTTCTAGAGCACGTACGAACATGGGCAACTTCTCAATTTGAAGCTTGAATTATTCTGAATACAACGTTATGATTTGCTTTTGACGAGCTAAGTTTATAGTTTCTATTTAATGTTCTCTAAGATTTGTTTTGTCGCGTTTGACTTTACTCAGCTTTGGATTGAATGGACTTTGCCGCCAACTCTGCCTGGGAGATTTTTTTAGGGTTTAAGTATTTCTAGAGAACGTACGAACATGAACAACGTCTCAATTTGAAGCTTGAATTATTCTGAATAGAAAGTTATGATTTGCTTTTGACGCGCTAAGATTATAGTTTTTATTTAAAGCTCACTAAGATTTGTTTTGTCGCGGTTGCCTTTTACTCAGCTAATAGCTTTTCACACTTTTACGGATTTCAAAGCTGTATTGTGTCAATTCAATGGTTAATTAGGTGGCGTATGTGCTATTGTTCATGGGGGAGGAGCTTAGAAGTCCAGTGAGGCCCCGCGGGAATGTTCAAAATCCAAATTTAGCAAGCGAATCTGAGTTGCCAACATATCTCCTAGAAATGTTGATTTCGATAATACTAATAGCCGTCGGATTCGTACAAGAAAACGGCTGCGAGTTAGTAATATATCAAACTAACTTTTCCATACGAAACCTAATAAAAAGAAGTATTATTGAACGTGAAAATTGACTCCAAAGTGAACCAAGCGTCATTTTCCACTGTAAAAACTTCAAAAATATCCCAAATTAAAGTCAAAACCGATAATACTTCCACTCACTCGAATAAGTTGATTGAGGGTGGAAACTGTTTATTGATATCTCTTCTACAAAAGCCAGTGGAAACCTAAACTTTAAAATATATAGTTTTTCAATAAATGAGTAAAATCATAACCTACTTCGTGCGTTTGAGTACATTTTCTCTATTGTTTGGCTTACTATTCATTGCGTAGCTTTTGAATTTAGCGCTGCTTGCTCTGAGAAATGTCCCGGATGTGTCGCGGCATTCTGCGCGATGATGCGCGTGACTTTGTACCGCGGTGTGGCCTCACTTCCCACGCTGTTGGAGTTCAGTTTGTTTTTCTTTCATTTCCCACCCACGCTCTCCGTTGTCTGATATTCATAAACTGAACGTGACAACTGACTCCCATTCTCATCTCTATAGCATGAGGGAGAGCATTGGTCAATAGCGAAAGATCGGAGTAAAATCAGAGATTAAAGATTTATTAACCAAGGCGGCAACCTCGTTCCCAGGGGTTTCACACGGGCGCCCCAGTCCTCACGCAGCCAATCCTAACAGCTCCGCGATTTTACTCTGTAAATGAATCTACCCGGCGTTCGCAAACGTCCCTCACCTTGATTTGTTTTGAAGGGGAACTCAGACCGGCGCAGACAGCTGTAGGCAGGCTACTTAGCACTGAAATGATAATAAACTAGCGCAAGCATTTAGACTTCAAGGACAGATCTGTAGTATTTATAAGGCGAAAGCCTCGCCATGTGTCTGAATCATCCATACCCTGTATTAGATTACCATTATATAATTAATTTCGATTGATTAATTCATTTTTTCGTAGTTTTAATTTTGTCTGGCTTTCTCGCGTATTTATTTTTTGCGTTTCTTTCTCTAAGTGAAAAAATAACCGTAAGCCAGTTCCCATCTGACCATCAAATTACACTGAATTTCTAACGGAACCGGCTGAAACAACCATAGGGGCTGATCAAAGCCAGGACCCGGCTAAACCACAGATCGAATTGGAATTTGGCGTAATAGTTTTTGTGGAGGGAGAAAAACTGGAGAATCCGGAGAAAAACCCTTGGAGCAAGGGCGAGATCTACCAACCGCTCACATATGGCGTTGCCAAGGGAACGAACCTGGTGCTGGGCCACAGAGATGAGATCTAGGCGAAGGGCTTAACCACTGCGCCACCTCGGCTCCCCAAAAATTATAGAGTTACCGTACGGCAAAGCCGTTTAAAGCAGATTTCGTATGGGTGGGACAAATAACGGCAATGACTGTAGCACGGTTATGCGAGTATCAGCGGCCATCCCGAGGGGGCGGCCCCCGGGCACCCAGGGCCATTTGTCACAGCAGCCATGACAAATACATGCTAAAACTCCTCGGGTGGGGCAGAAAATTGTGACAAAAACCCCCACCCCTGGGGCAACCTGGGCAACATATAAGTATTATAAATAGAAGCTAAACGTTTTAGAAGTGTCAAAAATCTTAATAGTTTTATACAAATATTATCCTTTATTTCTTTGTTCTGTCTTCCGACAGTGGATGGCTTAATTTAATCTCTTAATTTGAATGATAATGATTTGACTTACAATCGAGCGAGTCCTGTGGCGAAAACCGCTGAACGTTGAGACAGCAGATTACGTGCAAACCCCGTGGGTATGTCCCCGGGGTATTTTGACGAAAACGCAAAAGCGCTCTAATGCACCGCGTGTGGGGCATGTTTTTGCTACAAATCCCCTGCTAACAAGCCCCTGGGTTGCCCGTGGGTTGCCCGGGGGCCGTCCCCTCGGGATGGCCGCTGATACCCGCATTACTGCGTGTCGGAATTTCAAATCGATATATAAGTGCATTATTTTCTCCAACTCACATAAAATACTTTAATAGGCCGACGTTCGACGGCTATATCAAAGTTTGATCTTGACTCCGAGGCTTTCGGGACAAATTTGTATATTTGGTCTGGTTAAGTGTGGCGTGGGCTATTTGGTAGGTCATTCTTACCGCGGAAGCCTGGGTCCAGGCCTGGGGCGTTTTGGCTTTTCCTCATTCCGCCATCTTGCTTTCTTCTTTTCGTGCCATTTCTAAGTCAAGTTTTATCGTGATTTGGTCAAATTTTCGGTAATGATATTTTCCGGGAATATTTAAATGCCTCTTGTGAATGGCATGGGATGAAATACCCGGCGATGGATTCTAACGTGGCATCGAGGTAGTTTGACACATAACAAACTGATTTAAGTATTCCCTGAATTTGCTGTTATTCTTGACGAAAATGACGAAGACGTGAATTAGCAGCTCTTGTGGTAGAAGAACCGCCTACTCGCGATTAATAAAACTGCCATGGACACCTCTTACACAAGTTACAAGCCTGTAGAAAGAGTGTACTGGATACAATCAATGCATTGCTTTAAAATCAAGTCTCACAAAATACAGAGATGTAAGTTAAATAATAGAACTATTCCATGTGTTTAATACTAATAGGACGTTTGCATTATAACTGTTATTACTCAGAGTTTCATTGAAATACTTCTAGTTAGTAATAATTTATGTATAGTGGACCATACAGGGATGCTCTGCCCGAAAGGGGTAGGTTATTTGGGCTGGAGGTATATAAAAGGGTAGGGAATTCGCGAGTTTAGGTATATAAAAGGGTAGGATTTTACGAGTTCAGATTTTTCACATTTCCATGAACCGTTATTTGTTCTAATTGGTGCAACAGGCCTATCGATTTGATAGAAACCATGGTATAGTAGGTATAAAAGGGGGTTCCTTTTTGTATGACGTATATAAAAGGGGTACCTTTTTGCAAGAGGTATATAAAAGGGACACCTTTTTGCCCAAATTTGGTATATAAAAGGGTAAGGGGTCGAGAGTCCAGGCGGAGCATCCCTGTACAAAATTTCTAGAAGTACCCCTCCCCCGGGAATTTATGTCTTCATTACTGTCATAAGTTATTATCCAGTATATCCGGGAGACGCCCACATAAAATAGGGCTGGGATGCTCATCTGGAATTTTCGTTTTGACACCTAACAACCAAAATGGGCATGACCCAAGCTTATTTTGACCCTTTACAGTCAAAACGGCTCAAGTTTGCCACCCTAGAGTCGATTATTGATTTCATTATTGGAATATTGAGTTCATTATTCGTTGAAGAATGCATTATTGAAACAAATAATCAAATGTTCAAAATTTTAAATCTTCGGATTTCGAGCTGTAGTTAGATAACAAGTCAAACAAAGCTCGAAATTTGAAGATTTAAAATTTTGAACATTTGATTATTCGTTTCAATAATGCATTCTTCAACAAATAATGAACTCAATATTCCAATAATGAAATCCATAATCGACTCTAGGGGGTACACTTGAGCCGTTTTGACTGTAAAGCCGAAGGTACCAATAAAATCAGCCAATTTATTGTTTAACTACATGTAGCTTGATAATTAAACCATGTACATTAATAACAGTTTTGTCTGGTAGTGTAGAAAATTCATGCATTCTACTGATGCCCAACCCCTAAAAGGTATCTCGTCATATAAAATATGTAAACAATACTAATGGCAGTCATTTTGGTGTTTTGCTCACCAAGTTTGGCCAAATGTAGTCAAGTTCTAGGCTTTTTCCGACGACCAAACTTACAAACTGGCAGCTAGAAAGGAAGATCACCAGCGTTTCTGATTTCTTGTGTCTAAACATGTTGTTGGAAGAGTATCAAATTCAAGATCAATGTGAACTGCAACTCTAAGTTACTTCTGTGGCAAAAGACGACATAAGCTGTTTTTTTTATACAAAAACTGTAATTTTACAAAGTTGATAACTAGTTTCTATAAAAAAAAAACTAGTGTTAAAAACTGATTCTCTTCTGGATGACTATACTGATAACTAAATACTTGAATCAATTTCATTCTCTTATAAAAAAATAAAAACAAATCCCTTTATTATCGGCTTTCATGGACTGAAAAGTTACTATTACAGCTTCATATGTATGTCGATTGGTCAGAAGTCTATGCTCTTTGTGATCCTGAGGATGTTTAATTTGGCCATCAGAAAGTATTTTAACTTACTTTTCGTATACAGTGTTTGGATGAGATTGGCCCGGCGATATCAGATTTTACGCAAAATATATTGCATATGTTAACATAAACTATTCGCCCAAATGTTATCTTTTCTTCTTTCGCATAGCCAGCATCCCTGTTTACTGCTGTAAAAATATTAGGGAATTCCAATCAATATTTCTGGTCGAAAAGTTTCGAAAACTAAAACATAATGTAGCGCGCTTTGTACTGTTATATATACATGCAGGTTTGAAGTAGTTCGAACTATAATTTGTTTTACAACTTTCCCAGTTATATTGGACATCACTGAGGGATTTATTCTGGGAGATTTCGTACAATTTTAGCAAAGATATGTCTAAAATAGGTAAATTAGTTCGCTTGTCACGGCAGTGTGTAAAGTGTCTGGCTTTAATAATCGTGTTTGAGTTCATGAGGTATTTTGCCAGTATCTACAGTCTTTGCACTGGACAGTCGAGTTCTCTGAACAGAATGACATGATTCCCTTACCTGTTCCTATAAAGGAATTGCAAGGCCTTTAGTCAAATTGAAGAAAAGGTGATAACCTGTGCTTTTTCAATTATAAGTGTTTACACTAAGCCAAGGACAGAAAGCATATAAAGGACATTACATAAATTTTATATACCACAGGTAATTCAAGAACTCGCGAATATCTTGCCAGTTTATTTAACAAATAAAGAAGCCTTAACCATGTTTTATGTAAGGGTTAGAGACTGCTTGTGAGTTCTTTATCGACAAATACAGGCACGCGCTGACTGTACGATGAACGAAAAATAATGAATACTGCATGAGGCCGAAGGCCGAATGCAGTATGAAGAAATTTTGAGTTCATCGTACAGTCAGCAAGTGACTGTATTTTGCCGATAAAGCACAAACATAAAGTCTCTAACCCTTTTAATATTCAAACTGAGTGCACTGTCAGCCGTGAATTTCAATTTCAATCAGTTGTCAATAACAATTTCATAAAGAAGTCAAATATTTCGCATGAATTAAATCATTTTATGGTAAATATCTCCACAAAGAAAAGTCATTTCAATAGACAATGAATAAAAACAGAAGTAGATAACTTTGCAAAGAATAATTTACTTTGGCGTTCGGTCAGTTTAGTTGACGCCTTGCGAGTACATGTTTGTACATTTAACTCGAAAACGTTTCTCTTGGAGCCATGTATTAAAATATCGAGTATTTAGCCGGCTTAACTCCTAGATAGTCTACTTTCTTTAATAGTTTCTTTCATTCGAAAATAACTAACCTGCAGATTCCAGTGAATTGAAATCTTGAAACCGGCCTCCATGTGCTCGGCTCTGATGCAAACATTTTCCAAATAAAAATATCCTAGGTTTTCGAACCTTCCACTGAATTGTCGCTTCATTGTCTCCTCTTATTGACAGAGTAAGGTCTCGCCGGAAATAAAATCCATTTCTTCAGTTTGGACTGCTAGAGTGGTGAAGAAACTTTTGTTTACTCAGACACATGTTGACTAGTTAGTTGTTGTACTTCCAGCGCTTGCAAATCAGCCATTTCTAACGAACGATTATGCAAATGTTTGCCTGAAAACATAATGCGAGGCGAATAGTATGATTGTACATTTAACTCGAAAACGTTTCTCTTGGAGCCATGTATTCAAATATCAATTATTTAGCCGGCTTAACTCCTAGATAGTCTGCTTTCTTTAATAGTTTCTTTCATTCGAAAATAACTAACCTGCAGATTCCAGTGGGGCAGTGAATTGAAATCTTGACTCGAAACCGGCCTCCGGCCATGTGCTCGGCTCCGATGCAAACATTTTCCAAATCAAATATCCTGGGTTTACGAACCATCCACTGAATTCTCGCTTAATTTTCTCCTCTTATTGACAGAGTAAGGTCTCGGAAATACAATCCATTTCTTAAGTAAGACTACTAGAGTGTTGTAGAAACCTTTGTTCACTCGGACACATGTTGTACTTCCAGCACTCGCAAATCAGCCATTTCCAACGAGAGTTTATGCAAAAGTTCGCCTCAAAATATATATCTTCTGTCACACAGGCAACAGAGTTCAATCCTGCCGTTACCTTTCTAGTAATTGTCTGCATTTTCACTGTTTAATATGCGATGAGGTTTTCCAAGCCGTCCAAACACGTAACTAAGCGAAGGACTAGGTCTCCCTTTCCCTTTAGGTAAGAGAGGGTCTGGGTCGAGTGCTGTGGTCACCAATAATGCACGCTCATTAGCCAATCACATGCTTGGATTTTGTACAATGCACGAAATTTGAACATTAAACTCTGATAAAACATGGCTTCTTAGCCAATCAGAGCGCACGTACTATCGTATCTATATTATAAATCACAATATTTAAGGTGTTGAAGGCAAATATCACATGTCCAAAGAGAGAAAAATTACCGAGGCATTACATTGGTTAGTAAGAAATAACCCATGCACCCTCTAATGCCCACCCTCTAATTACACTCCCAAAATGTATTAAAATTTGAGTTGAGAACGAGCCCCTCAAAGTTGGCCCCGCGAAGACCTGGGCGCCGCCATTTTGTTCACATTAATTGCTGTGACGTTTTTTACGTCACTTCGTCCCACCGGAGTCTTGCGGCTAACTCGTAGCGACTTTCTTTGTAGAATTTTCACACGCTCGGAATTAGAGTAGATTTTCATCGATATGGCAGAGCAATTTCGTACTAGAACAAAAATATGATGAAGACAATATTGTGAGAGAAGTTCAGAAGACTGCGAGGACGAGGAAAAGCGTGTGGAAGGCGAGAATATCAGACGAACAGCAAAAGGCGACTACCGAGCTTAAGTGCAAAACTGGTGTTGTGCTATGACGTATAGATTCGCTGTGTGTTTTTGTATTGAACTTGTCAGCCTTAAACGCAAGACTAAGGTAGATTATGACAATATTGATATTGGCATTGCTTTCTAAACTTATGTATTATTGGAGTTATATAATTTGCGAGTTATCCGGTTCGTACCGACTGTACTGACTGCATGGCTTTCTGCTACTGAAACGAAACACCTGAAAAGTTAAAACCTCCCTGTAAAAACCGATCATAACTAGCCCAACATAGCAGAATATAGGCAATGACACAAGAACGAGACACCCGGAGCAATTTTATTGCAAAAATAATTCCATTCCCTTATTAAATTGTGTGAAAGCATTGGCATGGCGCGATCAAGCCCGGCATGTTTGTGGTGGAACTTGGCGCGCGCACGCTGTTTCACAACACATCAGTTAGGTAAACGAAATTAAAATTATGTAGCTTGCTACACCCTGATTATCTCTCTGGGTCAAATTAAACAAGTTTCGATTGCTATGCCGATATCAATATTGTAATAATCTACCTTTAGTCTTGTGTTTAAGGCTGACAAGTTCCATACAAAAACACACACAGCGAATTTTTATCCGGGGGGGGGGGGGGGAGAACTCCCTTATGTGAGGGTACATGGATGCTCGTCGTACCTTTTAGGGGTCAAAATCAGGAGTTTGGTACCACTTAGGGTATCCACCATCAAACACAGACATTTCTATGTAAAGCGGTACCTTTTAGGGGTCGGGTGTCAATTGAACAAAAAAGCTGTTATCAATTTACATTTTTATTATCTTTTAGGGGTCAAAATAAGCTTGAGCCACGCCCATTTTAGTACCTCTTAGGGGTCAAATCGAAAATGTCCGACGAGCATCCCTGCCCCTTTTACATGGGAGTCACCCCCCCCCCCCCCCCCCCCCGGGATTTTTTATAGCACTAGCTCGGTAGTCGCCTTTTGTCTGATATTCTCGCCTTCCACATGGTCATCGCCCAGAATCAGTGGACATATTCATCCCTGAATCTCATTAGAGGCCCAAAAATCATTGAACCATTGCTGGTTAATGAGGCAGCGGGAGATTCGAATACAGAGAAAACGGCGAAAACCGCTTCACCAGCATACCTTTGAAGCGCTCTAATATTATGGTTTTTGGACAGAAAAATGGCTTACACGCGGCTTATTATAGCTAATGGTCACACAAAACAGCTGGGCTATTTACTTTAGTTATATCTTTCAAAAACCCCTGTACCTTAGCCTTCTGAATCTTGGCGAGTTTTGAGCGAATTTTGTATGGAAAGTTGCAATATTCATGGTCGATTTACAACTAGAAATATAAGACGCAGAAATGGCTTACACGCGGCTTCTTGTAGCCCTAAAAAATAACTTTAAAATGAGACCTCAAGCTCTCCAAACGGTCACAAAAAACCCTGTACCTTGGATTAAAAAAAAGAAAAAGTTAAATAATTCGGCATTTCTGTCTACCAGATGAATTGAACTCTTCAATTGAGTATTAGAGTGTTGAGTCCCTTGGGGGTGTTTAACAAGCGGAGCGAAGCGAGCGGGATTTTCAAAGTCGAGCAATGATCAGCGTGTTGAGTCCCGTGGGAGCACAGGTAACCCAAGCTCTGTAAGTGGCTTTATTTACTAACATTTGTATGGATTTGTTTTAGTCACTAATATTGAATAAAAAGCGACAATACTTACAGCATGTGTTTATTTGTCCATGGGCTGTGTCTAGCTGCAATTTCAGCGTTTTTCGGCAAGTTTTGACCCCAGCAGTTCTGCTAACTGTATAACCTTGGTATACAAGCAACTCCCAAAGCTCATTTATTTAAGCCAATCGTAGGGCAATCCTCTAACTCATTAATATTATAATTAGTTGACCTTAAATAAACTTAAGATTCCCCTGCCGCGTACCGATTATCGCAAAAACAGCTTCAGCTATAGCGGTGCTGTTCTCTGGAACGGTTTACCAGGAAACTTAAGGCAAGTTGAATATCTGAGCAAATTTAAGAAATTACTAAATGAGCACTTTTCTCAGTAAAGTAAGAAACACGGCATTCATGGAAAGCAGGTTTTTTATTTATTTTTTATATTTAACATATAATCGTAGTTTTAAATAGCTAAGTACAAGCAGCAGGGGGGCTGAGCAGAATTGTTTTTGTTGCTTGTGTTTTTTTGTTGTATTTCTTAACATGGCGAATTTGGAAACCACCAGTCTGTCTCAGCCCCCCTGCTGCTATATAACCAAGATTCAACCATTTGTTGTCCTATTTATATATTTCGATATCTATTTAGAAACGTGATGGTACTAAGGTATGTCGATCGCGTCCACTATGGACGATCTGATTGATGAGATCCTTGCGGAGTACGTACCAACTACAGAGAACAATACTATGCGATATACGACTTAGACGTCCAAGTACCTCATCCTACGACGCTTCCAGATGAGCAATGGGTAGAACTATTGACAGATGCCAAGGAGATGTTCGAAGTCGATGGTGCAACTGCTGTCTTCTCCACATGGAGAGTAGAAATGAACGATCGATTGGTTTTGGACGATCGTATGACTAGTTCGAGATCAACGCGACTTCTTGCAGCGCTTCCAGATGGCGAGTTCATCTTGAGGATCAAGTTCCTTAGGGAGTACCACAACGATGGAAACACGTATTGGGTTGTCGACGATAAGTTCGATCCGATTCGCGTTGAGAGAAATAAGGGCCATGGCGTGGTCGAGATCTCCTACGATACTAATCCGGGTGTGATAGTTGGAATTGACAAGGTATTCTACCAGAACGCATATCCAGTTACTGCAGTAGTCTATGGACTCCAATCAGAGCCCCAGACATAGAAAATCTAGCTCCTATGTGCATTGGCGAGCTTAATTGCGTTGCACAGAGAGCGATGGAGCATTTTGAAGGTGCTTCTAGGGGTCATGGTCTAACCCCTACGAGACGTCGGAAGATTCAGGAGTGGGAAGAACGAGTTCATGACATTGGTGCCACAGTCGACGACATGTCTAAGCTCGAGACGATCCTCATACGGCCTATAATCCTGAGTGACATTACTGGTGAGGATATCTACAATAGCGGCAAGTATCGGACACGTGGTAGTAGCATAGAACTAATTTACCACAATGGTCATGCTTGGCCCAAGGATCTGCACTTCCCACAATCTCGTTCTGTCCACATATACGAAGGCGATGTGTGGGAAGCCATTCGACAAGCAACCTTGAACGAACCAAAGGCTGTATGGCTACTGGGAGGATCTGAAGGACGGCAACCCAACGTCAATCAATTCGTACTTCAAGATGGTAGTACCTACAGGACTCAACAAACTCAAGATAGACTACGACTAGTATGCCAAGACTTGGGTGATGGATCCCTTGCTGATCGGGTCTTTGGTGAGAATCATGCAGCAAGCGTAATCACAAGAGAAAAGAATAATTGGAAACCAACTCCATCCAATTTCCTAGAAGACATCCAAAAGTCTTGTGTGGAACACGGGAATGGTGGCCTATGGAATTCAATGGACTACGATACTAGAGACGTCGTTAACATCGACATGAAGTCTTGTTATCCTGCTAGTTTTCAAGGCGAAGGTGAAGCTAAGCCATATTTCGAACGATTCGGTCATCCAACTAACCACATGACTCGATTATCTGTGAATGGTCCTCTTCCTATCGACATTGGAACTGGATTTGCTGAGATCCAAGAATGGTCATTTGATCCCACATGTCACCCTGTCATTCTATCTTGGTTTGGAAAACACTTCTCAGAGAATGGATGGGCACCGACGCAACTCCTCGCCTTTCTTGTAGACCAAGGATTCCTACGAACCCTCAAGGTACGCGAAGTCATCGTGTCGTTCGAAAAACAAACTAAGATCTGGTTCCCAGAAAGTCGTGAACAAGGATGCGCCATCATCGGAAAGTTCACCCAAGGTAGCAAAGCTGATGGAAAACGCTTGACCAGACGATTGGTAACGGACCAAGGAGAACTCGACTTCCTAGTACGAGATACGATACGAAGTGGAACTCTAGTCGGATCACTCGAACGATGTCCACTTGGTCACATCCTGACTTACTACGATGGGAGTCAACCTCAATACACACATCTACGAGCAAGCATGCTGGCTTATGCCCACATAAATCTACTTTCTATGCTCCAACGTTTCACCATCAACGAGGCCGTTCGTGTTGCCACCGATTCTATTTACATCCAGAAGACTGCACTTTGCAAATTAGATGGAGTATCGGCATACGTAGCTCCCAAGTTCTGTGACTACAATAAAGAATGGTGCATCTCATGTTTGTTTGGCGAGATGCATCTTTCAACAGTAGCTCCAGCCCAATGGCGCGTCAAAGACGAACAACTGTGTATGCCACAGGGTCACGCATATTACCTTCCAAACCCAGAATACATCGTCCAACAAAAGGAACCACCACTTAGTACTTCGCCATGTTATCGAGATCCACTATCGCGACACCAACTCTGTTATCTCAACGGCGGCGGTGGTAGTGGCAAGACCACGAGAGCAATCGAACTCTTTCGGACGAGAAATCCTATAGTGTTCACTCCAACTCATCGACTAGCCAAAGAGATGCGCAATAGAGGTGTCCAATCCCAAACCTACCATAGCTTCTTTCGTTATTGTGGCGTCAAAAGAGCACGAGCAACGGATGAAGATCTCGAATCTCTCCAGTCCCTACCGAAGTACAGAAACAAATCGATCAAAGTTTGGAAAGCGAAAAAGGATTGGACTCGAGATGACGATGAAGTTCTCATAGCAATAGATGCCAATGTAGCTCCCGGACTAGACGTCAATGGAGACGACGAAGAACCAGAAGAGATAGCATTCGTTGCTCGAAAACATGGTGATCCACTACATCATCCTGGATCTTCCACTATTGGACCTCAAATAGCGGATAAGGAATGGACACCCGAACGGTTGGGACAGAAGTACATACCTAGAATCGTGATTTGGGATGAAGTTTGTACAGTGCCTCGCGCAATCTTAGATGTGTTTCTTGGTTGGCTCGATCAAAAAGGAGTCCAAGTAATTTGTTGTGGCGATCATGGACAACCTCCCCCAATAGCGGGTGACCCCCCGCATCTATGGCTTCGAGAACGAGCCGATTACTATGAAGAGATAGATACTGATTATAGGGCAAAAGATGAAGAACTCAAAGCATTGAAAAAGAGAATTCGCCTTCGACCCGATAAATACCAATGTGAACAGATTCGTCGATCTCTACATAGTTGTCTCGAATGGAACAAATTCGTTCCAACCTGGAAGCCGTGCGATGTCATATTGACCAGTCGTCAGAAAGTTCGAGACCACGTACAGAATCTATTATTCTAACGACACAAGGAGCACTTCCCAGATATCTTCGTCCCTTTATTGTATCATCCTCGAGATAGTCGTAGACAAAATATCCCGATAACCATTCCGGGCACTAATAAGAAAGAAACGCTCGTCTCGAATGATATCGTAAATGTAACTATGAGTGCGGCAGAAGATATCCATTCCAAGAAGGAGTCCGATTGGAAACTTGGTTATGGATTGACGATCCACTCTAGCCAAGGACTCACAATTCATAATCCCAGAAGGGTATGGATCATCGACGACTATCTTGGTTGGTCCAATCTTGCCTATCTCGCTGTATCAAGAGTAGAATACATGCATCAGCTTGGGCGGGTCAATTGTCCTATGGAACGAACTCAAGATCATCTATTATCGTCCTACCAACAGATTCGAAAGGTCGTTTGTAGAAAGCTCGTTAGCTACAAACATAGTGATCGAGCTAAGGCATTCCAAGGATTCGACTTAAGAATCTGTGATGTCTTGCGCCTTAAGGAAGTTCAAAACAACTGTTGTGGTGCATGTAACATAAAATTGTTATGGGTTTATACTTCGTGGGATCCACAACAATTCTCAGTCGATAGGATAGACAACTCTAGGGGACACACTCGTGACAACGTTCGATTGACATGCCTCGAATGTAACGTAAGAAGAGGATCGGCGCCACTAACGGATGAGGACACTATCAGGTGGCAACATGGTGTCTCTGGGAATGACGAGGAGCTCTTCCCGAACGAAACCGCGGTCTGGGATGACTTTCAGTCGTTGCGTCGTTACTTGTGGTATCGTCAAATAGTAAAGGACTGGCCTGTCAAGCCTGAGTACGACGCGTCTTTGTTGGTATATGGATAAAGACCAAATCGGGTCGGTTGCACGACGTCGACCACCTTCCAATTCACCAGGAGCATACAGATATCGAACTAGAACGCCGAATGGAAGTCTTCGTTCTTTGAGACCAACTAAGCGCCCATGATGTGCGGGTTCCGATGGATTCGATTCGACCTCATCTTTGGTAATTGCTATGGATGGTTCTTTCCCCGTCAAACGTGTGACCTCATCATTTAGTGCTTCAACGACTTTTGGTAAACGAACTACCCATTCGACCGACCTATTGTCGCTTCCTTGCGAAGTAAGTACCATCTCTTGGGCATATTGGTGTCCAAACAATCTCTCGGCCAATGTGCGATTGAATCGTTCGACTATCGCTTGGTCCCGATGTATATCGACTCTTCCACGTCTTACGGTGACTTTGTGTTTATCGAGTAGTGAAGACATCGTCCCCATGAATTCTCTACCAGGATAGACCTGCAACAACTTTGGCCATGTCAATGGACTTCTTTCGTAGATTCGTTTGAATGCTGCAGCGACCTCTTTGGATTCTTTAGTCGCTAATGGTTCGGCTTCTTTGTATCTCGAAGCCACGTCCACGATCGTCAACGCATATTTATATAGTTTCCTTCCACGTCCAGGTCGATCGTGAGGTAGGAATATTAAATCAGCTTGGTGGACTTCATTTGGTATAGGTACGTCGAATCTAGGTCGTGGTACGTACTTCGGTGCTGGCAAGTAGATTTGCCATATAGATTGCTTTTCTAACCACATCCGAACTACATCCTCAGGAATATCGGTTGCATCGGAAAGGTGTTTGATGGCTGCTAGTCCTCTCCAATAACCACCCGGGCTGTAGTATCGTGAACTAAGTTTAGCGTCCATCGATACGCGTATACGTTCCAAGCTTCAATGAAAAAAGAAAAAGAATGGAGTCCACGTTCTTCGTTCTTTTTCTTTTTTCTCGTTTTTTTTTTTACAACCACTTACTAGCGACATATCCAATAGCGAGCATTCCACCACCTACATATATCAATTCGCCTGTCTTCTGCGACCTAGAAGGTTTGTAGTAATCGGATAATTTAGGTTCGTTCATGTCCTTTGGATCTATTCGGTGTAGTCCTACGTTTACAGTATTGTATAGTTCGAGATTTTTATTTGCATCATTGCTGATGACGTAATCGTTGTGTTCCATATCCTTTTGTTCTTGGAACCAGTCATGTACACGAGTTCGTTTCTCCATGTAGATGCCATATGCGATTTGGTACTTTTCTAGTGCTAAATCACGTCTTTTTTTCTCGGCAGCTATTGCGGATGCATCTTTGCCAGCGATTGCCTTGGCCATGTAACTTCCGCCTACGAATGCCGTTGCATTCAATATTGCTCCACCAATTGCAGTTGCTATTGCAACGAGCGCCATCTAAGGTTTTGGCTTCCTTTGTTTGTCTATATATTTCTTAGCGTAAATACTTCCAACCAATACTGCTGTCCACTTCACGTAATTTATAATCGACGACGAAGGATCGCTTAGCATCGACTCTTTCGTTAATTTCTTCGATATAAACCCAATACCAGCGGCAATCGCAGTTAGTGTCGCAGCTTCTTGAACCGTCGTCATCAACTCATTCTTTTCTGCCATTTCCTATGTTCCCATACATCTCTAGTCTTCAAATGTTGTTACGCCTATTCCATTTCTGGTAAGGTGTCCTCGAACGCCAACGCATCCACCCTGTTCCTGAGACAACATTCGTAGCTTTCTACGAATGCTTTCGCACATATTGCAAGTAATGTATCGAGGTCTATCACCCCCTGACTTTGACCGCAGATTTCTGCCAATGGTCCTGCCGATGCTTTTCCACTAGCTAGTCCGGCCGATATTATGGCTTCCGTCCTCTCGTCCTCTCCCATCGTTCCATCGATGGGCATCTTTTCTGCCATTTTCTTTCCAACAGATCGTCCAAGAAGCTTAGCAGCATTAGTCGACGCTGCGATCAAGTCGTCGCGTTCGTCGCGTTCTTTTTCTTCCTTAGGTACGGCCATCCGTTCCGGTTTCATCTTGTTGAGATACTTGAGATGTCCTATATGGTTCTATTGTTCAAATGGTATTGCATTTACTCCATGTCCGACATGGTGCGTTGTTGTGGTGGTCTGCTTTCAGCTTTGCCGCGTATTTCTTCAGAATGAGTGTGGGGTGTCGTATTGTTGCTGCCCTTATACTGATAGTAGAGCCCAACCAACGCAAGGCCTACGCCAATAGCTGAGAGCGTAGTGTTGGCAGACACGTTATCGTACCAGCTTCCATCGTCCCGACCTTCGGAATGAATAGTTCGTTCACTTTCGCGACTTAATGCCTCTCTAGCGCGGCGATTGCTTTCTGCCAGTGCTTTCCCAGCAGCAACGCGCTTTGGATCTTTGGCCTTTTTTTCAGGCGCAGTCTTCGGCGGATCTGCAGTTATCCGATCTTGTTGTTCCTCCATCGGGTATGTCAGTAGACTTCGAGTCTTCAAAAGGTTGATTGTTTGGCGTGCTAGGTGGAACTACATGATCAGCTACGTGGAACAAGGCACTAGCTAGAGCCACAAAGCGACCTGCTTTAAGAGACAACAAGCCGGCCATAGCAGATATCTCGTTGCGAACTAGATGGTCTTCTTGTAGATCTAGGAGAAGTGCTTGTTCACTGTCTAGTCGGACTACGTACCCAACTGCACGAGTTGCTAGGCGCAGTGCTCCGTCTACTAGACAACCTGTTATTTGCTTTGCTACTACGGCCTGATACCTACTATGTAAACGTATAACGTCTTTCTCAGGTAGTTTAGATATATCTCCTAGAGAAAAGTCCCGCCCTAGGTATTCTTTTGTCGTACCCATTGCTGCTAGAATTTTAAGCGCCTCCCTACGATCTTCGACATCCTCCGATTTGGATGGATGTTCCAGTACGACCGGCGGACAAACGATGGCGCACTCGCCTAGTAGTTCTTTGATTTCTTCATCCATGGTATACTTCGGGTGCGGGCAGCTCTAATACTACTTCGAAAGGATGGCGGAGACAGAAACATGTGCGAGCGAACTTGTGGGCCTTGAGCTCCGAGGTCAACATTTTCCTCTCATCCACCTTCAACCCACCACCGTAGTCCTCAAAGAGTGTTTTGGCATCAAGAGTTGACGCTGTATGAAAGGCCACGACCACCGCTACGTTTTCTCGAAAAGGTTTGCATATGCTTGTCAACTGTTGAGTTAACACCCAAATAGAAATGCCTATGTGGCGAGCGGAAAAGGCCATCTCCACGAGCTTATCGGTTCTCATCTTTACATCCTTCGATGCAGCGCAATCATCGAGTATCAAAAGAGTATTGGTTCCTGCCCAAAAGGTGGAACAAACTCGTAGCGCGGCATTGATGGCATCTTGTGAGGGGCACATGACGAAGAAGTGAGGATCTAGATGGGCGAATCCACGATAGGTAGTATTGTGGGCATACGTGGGGCATATGAGTACTATATAGTCAAACTTACCACGAAATGCTCCACGAAGCTGCTCTACGAGAAAGGCCGTTTTTCCACAATTCGTTGGTCCGACTATCAAGGCATTGAACGGAATGTGATCTACGAGCGTGTCCATCAGTACGTAAAACTATGGATGGTTCCGTTCAATATATTGATCTGGGCATCCGACAGGACGAAGACGTGCATGTTAATAGTTCCAACACCTCCACTTCTATGAACTCGGATATCGATATTTTCCCCTCCACCTATTTGTGCCAATCCATCGCCGTGGATGTTCGGGTCCTTTGCAGTTCGACAATCTACTAAGATTGCAAATCTATTATGGTAAAACTTGGCAGGCGTCATTTTCGTGCCAAACAATCCATTGACAGACTCCCAGAAATCCGGTTGTAGAATACCAGATGGAAAGAAGAAATTTGGAATGCCATTTACATCCACTTCTACCTTAGTAATGCCAGGATTGGCGAATGACTCACTATCTCGAGTACCTGGAGTGTGAGGTGTCACGAATAGTAGTAGGAGTCCAGTGAATGATCTTCGTGGTACCGTTAAATTCTTAGCTACTAAAGTGTCCGACGCCTGATTGATCGATACCGTAGTAGAATGTAAAGCGTGGTTGAAAAGAAAGGCAGTACCTGTAGTGTATGCATGAGCTGCTTGATTGGCGAGTTTCTCATCCTCAATGACTTCGTATTCTAGTTGTAAATTCGAAAGTATGTATGTGCCTACTTGGGCTGCGTCCGTTCCAATCACTATGTCGTTGGCAGGTGCTAGAACCAATTCGAATGAGATGATGTCTTCTAGGGCATGAGGATATAGAGCTCCATGTTGCGTCAAGATGTCGACATCTATTGGGATTCTATATTTCGATCCATACGCAGCTAGTATCGCTTTTTCTTCAGTCGTAGAGGTAGCTCCGTTAGTTTTCGATCAAAGTTTATTCATGTTCTCCGATTGGATACCTTGTTGGATTCGAGAGTCCCTCTCTGGAGTAGGAAGATATAGATCAGCATATATTTGTAAGAGATCCGATCGGGCAAGATCTTCCACCACTTCCGTTCCAATTCTACATCTGCGATGGGAGACTAAACATCGGCCAACGTTGGACACTACGCGATTGGTATTGAGTCCACCAGACAATGCGATGTCAGCCAAGACTGTGAAACTGCCAGGAACTAGTACGATGTTTTCTCCAAGTTTTGGTAGCGGGAAGTAGCTTCGACGATATCATATTGAACATAGTAAGATACGTAGTTATGTTCAACATGACAGATGTGGATGTGGATGACGCGACCGAAAAGGATCCACTTATTCCAAAAGGTGGAGACGATGACGACTATATGGATGAATTGATTGGGCCTGATGCCAGTGCCAAGGACCCTGCTGAATGGATCCCTATGAAAACGACGAATCCAGATGAACCTGGTGGTACGTCTTCCAAGAAAAAACACGCTTTGGCACTCATGGAACGGCAAACAGAAAGGGCAAGGAAAAAGATACATGCTAGGTTCCCAAAAGTCGAGTTCGATAAATTCACAGCTCGTGTAGATGAGCACGATAGGGTCTGGGTAAGACTCAAAAAGATAAATGCCAAGCCTCGCCTTCTCTTCAAAACTGCGAAGGAGGTGGTTATCAACCCTAAGCTATCGAATACCATGAGAACCGCCCTAGGCCCTTCGGCTGAAAAGGTCATAGAAACGAAGGAAGGTAAGATCGAATTCCTCAAACAGAAACAGAAAGTACCTAAGGCTGTCATAGAAGATATCGATTCGACTGATGCTAAAAAAGCTGCAGCTCAGGAACGAATAGATGTTAACGAAAGAGAGATTCGAGAAAACGAGCAAGAGATCGAGGACATTGAAGAGCGCATGTCTTTGCGGGATAGGGTTAAAGCCATTTTCGAAAAGCATGGGGTAACAGTAATTAGCACACTTACTGCGTTGGGCATCACGATTGGCGTCACAGCTGCTATGATGAAAAAGGGTCTTTCTGGTCTAGCCAAAGGGGTTGGAAAGGGGTTGGATGCGCTAGGAAATGCATTGAAGGAACTAGGAAAAAAGGTGGGAAATATTCTACCTGGGATGGTTGGGACAATCGCTAGCTTCTTGTTTAAGACAGCTGGGGAGGCCATAGGATTCTTGGCAAAGAATGCTTGGTTGTTGATTGTAGCCGTAGTTGTGTTCGTAGTGGAGCAATATAAGAAGCGCTAACGAAACAACATCCACGCAGCACCAGCTCCAACAATCGACGTTACTGCCAAATTGATTTCGTGTTGTGTACTAGTAGGTTTTTCCAGATCGATTTCATGTTGAATCTTAGTTGGCTTCGGTTTTGGTACATGCGTCGTGGGTTTTGGTTTTGGCTTCGTCTTTGGCGCGAAGTGTTTCTTTTGGGATGGTCCTTCCATAGGTGGAGTAGGAGGTTTTACATTCTCCGTATTTACGCGATCATTAGTTCCCAACCTCATATCTCCTGTCGCAATCTTAAGAGCATTATTATAACCTACGACCGTTCCGAAGTCAACAACCAGATTACTTGGTAATAACCAAACGCCATTAGGTACTGCGAGGTTTTGTCTCATATTCGCTTAGCTCCTCCAGCCAAATCGAGCATGGATTTTCGTACGTTGGTTTGAGATGCTACGACGCAATAAACGAAAGCCTCGACTGATCGATTGATCCTGACCAATCCTGCCTTCGTTAAACCATTTCCTATTGGTGGTGCAAACCAATTGTGTTGTTGTCCTACGTGAGAATTCTCGATGTATGAAATATGGTATTTCCCCCCATTCATCTGGGAATGTGAAACTTCCCCCAGGCCACTCCGGATTGTACGAGGTGTTGTGTGCCCATGTCTCGCTAGCATTCACCATTCCACCTTTATGGACTAAGTACACGTATACATCTCCTAATCCCCCGTTCCTAGCTCCTTTCCATCGAAAGTCTGGCGTTCGAGATAAACCAAGCTCAATGCACAACTTATGCAGAGCCACTTCGCTATAGAGATTATCAGTTCGTTTGAAAACAGGATCGTCAGGTAGAGGAGCTCCAAGTTCACGTAGAATTCGTCGTATTGTGAAATAAACGTGAAATCGATAGAATCCCTGGACGATAGGTGGATACGTTTCGAAATCCGGATCGGTCAAAGATACTCCACATCCAGAAGTCGCACACCACACTGCAAAATTCAACTGTTGAGACCAATAACTGAAATCTGGTCCTGATACCCAATGGTGGGATTCTTTCGATGTCGTATGCTTTACGGCGGTCTCCTCGAATATGTCGCGGATGTTGCTTTCGAACGATTCTGTCGGCGTGACATAAATACGTAAAGTACTTAGACCTAGATCTGGGGCTGATTCGGCAAAAGGAATTGGTGGTACGGAATATTTTACATTTCGATCTAACATCAAGGTAAATGGGAAACCTCCACTTATACTGCGTAGTGCAGAATCGATTCGCTTTTGGATGGTGGTAGGTAACTTGGAAACATCATCACCATAAACGACGTATCCAGAATCTCCATCTCGAAACCAAATACTCGTCGAATATTTATCTCCATCTATTTCCGTAGAGGCATAGAACTGGTGAAGATCTGCATGTGGGTATCGTTTCTCGAACTTCGTTAATAGATCGGCATTCAATGTTGCGACCTTTTTATTTTCTTCTATCCAATCATGTTTGGAAAGACCTTCGTGTTCCCTCGCGAATAGCACGCTCTCATAAACTGCCTTGTCGCCAAGCGCTATATCAAGAGCCTTTCCCATGCGACCAAGCCATCCCATTAACTTACCACCACCCGTCTTAGTAGTTGGTCCTTCCTCTGTGAACACGCGATGAGACATTCCACGATCATTGAAATTGACATTATCGGATGTGGATTCGAACCAACCAAGTACGGCCTCAGGAAATAGATACTTGAACTGTTGCCACGCCTCTGTCATATTGAAGCTATACATATACATAGTTATAACTTCAATATATAAAATGGTTCTCTTATATGTCACCACTACATCGGCTGACCATACTGTCTACTTCGATCAACCTATTCTTATCAATAATATTTCGCTAGTTGAGGTCACTTTTGAGAATAGCTGGTGGAATCTAAAAGAGAAGGCTTCGTTCTCGTGGTGGAATAACGAAGGTGTGGGGTTCCCATACAATATCGCTATGGGGCATCATGATATGGCAAGCATCCAACCATACTTTAAACCTGCAATTGATGCTGGCATTGTGAAATTCGCGAAACCTGTACCTACAGAGGCTTGGACCCTAGAAGTCAAGAAACCAATCCAGTTAAGTGAAAATCTCTGCACGCTGTTTGGCATCGAATGTAATAAAGATGCGAGGGATAACGGCGAGCTGATAGTACTAAAAGGTATTCATGAACTGGTGCTCAAAGATATCGAAACAGTGTATGTCCACTGCGATGTGGTGGATTCCAGCTTTTCAATTCGAGATGGAAAACGATCACAAGTCCTAGCCACGATAGAGATCCGAGGTGAAAGATTCGCAAAATCGACATACGCCTCTCTACTCCCAACAACCACTCGAGCTCTTGGGAGAATGCGAAACAGCCTTCGTTTGACAATTCGCGATGAGAAAGGCAATGTGATAGACTTTCGTGGCCGACCTATACGATACGTATTGAAGATTGAGTAAATCATATGTATAACATGCGATGGACGGCGATTCAATTCAACCGTTTCCAACAGCACCAAATATTTATCCATCAGGAGCTATAAAGGAACTCAGAGACAATGGATCGAGCTTTAGACTGCAGAAAGTATGTGATACGCTTGCCGAACTCGAACAGCAGGCAAAACACTACGAAGTCGTTCGTAAAAAATATGCCCGAGCGCGTGGTATTGTTCACGGGGTCGCTGTGGCCACAGGTAGCTTGAGTGGTGCATTATCTGCTACGGCGTTAGGTTTATCATTTACGGGAATTGGAATACCTGTGGGTATTTCTCTAGGAGGAATTGGATTCGTTTGTGCTGCCATTTCGTCCTTGATGGCCATTGCCAGTAAGAAACTTGGCATTCGCGTATCGAAACATGAACAGACCGTCATGTTGGCAAAAGCAAAGGCGAATTCCGTGGAAGTCAAAGTCTCGAAAGCGTTAGAAGATAACGATATTTCAGAATCTGATCGGCGAGAAATCGCGTGATCGGCGAGAAATCGAAGTACGAATCGCTTAAGCTCGGGATACGGCAAAAAAACATGAGAGCAAGAGAACCAAAAAATATAGAACGAATTCGAACCGAGATCAGGAAGGAGATGAGGGCAAAACTTGGCAATCTAGTGGGATAAGAATTAATATCTCCTACGAAAGGAACCAGCGCGGATCTTATTTTCACTTTGCTAAAAGCAGCTGCACTTAGTTCGTATAAATTACCGTGTTGTTTCGGTTCGTACGTAAATTTCGAACCAACGCGCGGGTGCCGCTAATTAGCATACGGCAGGTGTTTAAAACATAAGTAGCATATTTTGCCATCAAATATTTCGTCTAGCACATATGGCCTAACGGTTCTGCGCTGGGTGTGTGACCGAAAAGGTGGAGCCGATCACATTCCTAGGGTTCGAATCCTGCGGGCCATATGTGGTAGATCGGCTTGTGTGATGGAAAAAGCTCCACCACATCACACAAGTCGTAGCGCGTCTGTCATGTGGCAGAAGTAGAAATAATGTCAATCCTGGGTCGGGTGCATGGTGAAGCTCAAGGGATCTTAAGGACCCACGGGTGCCGGTTGTGCCTCAACCAGTTAGGACAGGATCCAAATAACAGTAGAATACAGTAGAACGAATACAGTAGAACAAATACAGTCAAAGCCGGGCCCGGCAAATAAGCAAAAACCTCTCTAGGAACGAAAAAATGGCGAAGGAAGAAAAAAGGTGAAAGGTTCCTAGAGAGGTTCTGGTGACACCAGTTTTGCTTTTGGTTTTTTTTCATTATCGAATCTTTTTCTTCTTATGGTCTTAAACTAAATTCTTAAATGAATACATATCGGCGGATGTCCTTACCACGAATCAGCTGTTTTGGTTAAAACTCTCCCAACTTATTATCACATTCAAACAGCAATTAAAGATAAATAGTACGAAGTGCATATCACATGATGGCCGAGATAGTAACTTGCGTTTGGTTGATGCGTGGTAAGGACACGAAGTGCGCGAGGAAGCCTTCCAAAATATCGGAATATTGTGCTCAACACAACTATCAGATACTAAGAGGAAGCACCCCATTTGCTCCATGTTCTAAATGCGGTCGTGGTTGTCGAACTAGCTACGGACTTTGTACGATGTGTGGTTTACCACGACGACGTGAACTTAGTAAAGAGAAACGCAAAATCAAGAATTGCTTCTCGAAAGTATTGACAGAATTGAAGGACCGTAAGATTCATAGAGACATAGAGGGCTCGCTAGAAGATTTCGAATAGCAATAAAAAAAAGAAAAAAGAAAAAAAAAGAATGAAGAGAGACGAAATGCCAGTTTCTCTTTACTCTTTTTTTCGTCTTCGTTTCTCGTTCATGGTCTACGATATCGAAATAGATAAATAGGTCAAAAAATGGACAACAAATGGTTGAATCTTGGTTATATAGCAGCAGGGGGGCTGAGACAGACTGGTGGTTTCCAAATTCGCCATGTTAAGAAATACAACAAAAAACACAAGCAACAAAAAAAAATTCTGCTCAGCCCCCCTGCTGCTGTACATTAGTACATATAGGTTAGTTAAATCATAATATTATCTTATTATTCTTATTACACATATTGTAAACAGCCTCATGATTTTTTTACCGTGTATAAATAAAGATCTATCTCTCTATCTATCTATCTAATGTAGTCCAAAATCTCAAAGTGTCCCTCGAACAAAGGCCATTCTGCGCGATGGTTTTCTTCGTCCTCCCAGTCTTCTGAACTTCTCTCACAATATCGTCTTAATCATATTTTTGTTCTAGTGCGAATTGCTCTGCCATATCGATGAAAATCTACTTTAATTCCGAGCGTGTGAAAATTCTACAAAGAAAACAAGTCGCTACAAGTTATCCGCAAGACTCCGGTGGGACGAAGTGACGTAAAAAACGTCACAGCAATTAATGTGAACAAAATGGCGGCGCCCAGGTCTTCGCAGGGCCAACTTTGAGGGGCTCGTTCTCAACTCTGAAAAAGGTTTATCAAATTTTAATACATTTTCTGAACAAAGTACATCAGAAATATGCTTTTGAGCCCAAATGTGTTTTTCAGTCGGGTATCCCTTTAAGTAAAATATTTGGATACGCCCTCGGATATCTTTTTACCTGGGGTATCAGGCTTTTCCATAAAATTTGCATTGATAAGCGCATCCGTATTCCCACCAAGTGCTCAATACCCCCTCTCGTTTTGAGCTGTTTTCGTTAAATTCCCTACCTAAAATCTCGCCTCAGACAACCGTACGGACCGCCCGACAAAATAAGGCTATTCAGAACACCGAACGAACTCCTCTGACACATCGCGGACATTTTTTATGACTTCGCTTGTCCCCCCCTCCCCCTTCACAATGTTGGGATAGAAAGGCAACATTTCAGTCTGCTCGAAAACCAACATTGAAATGGGGGAGGGGGGTTGTGTTAAAAATAGCCGGAAATTGCTGAAGCGGTCCGACTTAAATGGCAAGGGTTGTAGTCCCGTGATGATCTGGGTAAAGATGTGTTCCATATCCCAGAAGCACTCAGGCATACGGTGATGCCAGGACTTCAACCTGGGTCAACCAGAAAGGATATAGAACACAGACCTAGCTTTTCATCGCACATTTCAAAAATAATAGAAAGTTGTGTTCCATATCCCAGAAGCGCTCAGGCATACGGCCATGCCAGGACTTCAACCTGGGTGAAACAGAAATGATATAGAACACAGTCCTAGTTTTTCATATAGCACATTTCAAAAATACTATAAAGTGGTGTTCCATACATCCCAGAAGCGCTCAGGCATACGGTGATGCCAGGACTTCAACCTGGGTGAACCAGAAAGTATATAGAACACAGTCCTAGTTCTTCATCGCACATTTCAAAAATAATGTAAAGTTCTGTTCCATATCCCAGAAGCGCTCAAGCATACGGTGATACGAGGACTTGTGAACCAGAAAGGATATAGAACACAGTCCTAGTTTTTCATCGCACATTTCAAAAGTAATGTAAAGTTGTGTTCCATATTCCAGAAGCGCTCAGGCATACGGTGATGCCAGGACGTCAACCTGGGTGAACCAGAAAGGATTTAGAATACAGACCTAGTTCTTCGAATTCATCGCACATTTCAAAAATAATGTAAAGTTGTGTTCCATATCCCAGAAGCGCTCAGGCATACGGTGATGCCAGGACTTCAACCTGGGTAAACCAGAAAGGATAAAGTCATCCGCCATTACTGAAGTGTGTTCCAGATACCTCGAGATTATTCTAAAAGCTTATGCATGGCGTGGTAAAATCCAATAGATCTAAATAGTTACTATGGTTTCGTTCAAGGCAAACACTGATCAGTTCAAGGCAAACACTGATCAGGCATGCAAGTGGCTACTTGTAATATCAGAGATATATAAATATATGCCCTTACGTGCCATTGTACAGAAGGCTGTGTTCCAGTGTTAGCCCTCCTGCCTTGTAATCCTACCGTGTCATTTACTAGTTTAGTAGTAAACGAAAATCAGTTCAGCTACACAGAATACAATCCACGCCTTAACGATGAAGGCAGTCCTTTTAGCTCTCTTAGTCGGCGGAGCTCTGGCTGTAAGCTCCGATGCAGCTGCAGGTAAGCGCTTCATTACCTTTGAACCGCATTTGATCAGAATCCCGGAACTTTGAAGCTTCAAGTAGCTAGATTCTGTTTTTGAAACGTTAATCAGGAAGACCAATTCGTGCGAAACAATTATAACAAGTTATTTCAGTTGCTCTTGCGCTGTGCAAAGATAACACAACTTATAGAGGCACGGAACGCGATGTGGAAAAAATGTCTAATGGAAATGTTTTGCTATGTTCAAAGAACACAAAGGCAGTTATGTTATTCTTTGCAAAATCCTTTGAAAACGATTTCATTTATTTCATTGCAATTCGTATAGGTAACCGGTTGTGTTTATATTCCCAATTGAATTCGGTTATTGTATTCATTTTTTTGTAAGTATAAGTGTAGTATAAGTTTTGGTTTGAAATGTTGTGTGCAAATAATATATCGTGGCTGTAGGCTGTCGAATTAGAGACTCTCTTGGTTCCATATGATGGAAAAGTAAACTGTGTATTCTATGTAAACTTTACCACGAATTGGTACAGTCAACTATACCGTCTCGAATAATTTCTTCTGAATTCTGAAATTGATGATATTTAATTGTATGTCAATGGTACAGGAATTGCCACGGTTTTTAATGCCGATATCGTAAAAGTACATAGGCAATTGAAGGTATTTTCTCGGTGTAAGAAACCTAAACTTGTAGGGTTCCTGAAAGTTCAAATTAAAGCGACACTTAGAAATTTATAGAACGAAAATACTCACAAGTGCGCCACCCTCAACTATATAAAAAAATATTTAGCATTTGGGAAGAATCGAAACAAACCCGAATCCTGATTTGAAACCAAATCCTAACCCTCACTACTATACGCCACGAGGGATTTCGCTGCCGATGACCGCTTTTTTAGAACTTTTATCTTGCTTTTCTCATTAGCAGACACCACGAAAAAGGTAAGGACAAATGGTACAAACTCTGGTTCCGTTTGAATCATCGTTCGTAGCGGCTTCGTTCAGTTGGGAATGCCTTAATTTGGATTTTGAAATAATGAAATTTATTGAAATAATTCTCGAAACCGTGATCTCGCTTAACCATTAAAAACGTTTCCAATTTTGATGCTTTATCTTCTTTTATTATTTCATATCTCTCTTCATTCAATCCATCTAGTAGCTGTTTTTCGTCACTATCCCTAGGATTGATTTATGATTGTTGACAGGTCAGACCTAAGTGCTAACACGATTTGAACAGAAAATATGCAGTTTGGGCGCCTTTGAAAGGCGCTCAAAAACTAATCAGTCTGGGCCGGGGCTCCTCATGCAATTATTATTATTGTATTGTATGTATTGTATACTTAAACACGGCTGAAAATGATTTGCAATTCAAATATTAGGGTTTCTTACACCGAGAAAGAACCTCGTTCTTGGCCATCCCTTCATGTAGGACGACACGAATTGCTACCAAATTGTATTCTATTGTATTGTATTGTGTTGCGTTCTATTGTTGCATTGAATTGTATTGTGTTGTATTCTATTGTATTTTTGGTAAAAAATCGTGTCGTCTTACATAGTTACCTAGTTCTTGATAGAATACTAATCGTGACACTGCTCCTTTAATTCTAAAATGACCACCGTTAGATTCTCCCGGTACCTTTCAGGGTATTAAGCCGAAAAAGATATGACAGCCACTGCTTGTCAGAAAATTAATTTCAATTTTATTTAATAACATAATAATCACTCGGCCAAACTGGCTCTTGGCAGCCTTGTGTGACTCATCACTCATCTCTATCGCTATTAAACAAAATATATCGGCTAATGTTTTGTTTTAGAATTGGTACCTCTTAGGGGTGAAAATGAATTCGAGCCACGCCCACAAAACGAGATTCTGGTCCCTTTTAGGGATTCCTTTCAAAATTTGCGATGATCATCCCCATCACTTCTTATATGGGAGTTGCCCTCTCCCCCCCTCACCCCCCTCCACGGGCTCTAATGGTGCTCCACCTAATTTGAATAAAGTAATGTATGTGCAACTGAAAGTGCTAATTAAGAGTTAGATGCAGATCGCGGTCTTCTTGACATGGTGTCCTTTGATCATTAATATGTCGTTTATCCAGTGCTGCTATTCAATATCTTGTAGTCTCAGTTTGAGTTGTGATAAGAATGTTTGGTAGTCGTATCCGTCTTGTTGATCGAGCCAGGTATTACCAAAACCAAGTCTATATGGGAGTTGCCCTCTCACCCCCTCCCCCATCCCCGGGCTCTATAAATGGTGTTCCACCTGATTTGAATAAAGTAATGTATGTGCAACTGAAAGTACTAAAGAGTTAGGTCCAGATCGCGGTCCTCGGGAAGGCCTAGGTGGAAATTTGAATTTTATTTCATCAAACACCCCACCTAGGGAATTCCTTCATTGATCAAAAAAATAACATGTCAAATGCCCCTACCCTTCATAAGCACTCGATTAAATTAATGTATTTCAATTGATTGATAGATATTGGTTTATCTCATTTTGCACCTGTCAATCCACAATACACGAAGCTCTCTCCAAGTTACATTTACAGTTGCATTAATCAGAGCACAGGGAGCAAAAACCTCAGGACTATTAATATTTGGTAAAACACCATGCTAAAACATTGCTCGTTGGCATTTTACCGAAAGGTTACCTAGTAAATAATTTTAGAAGGAAATGAAGGATTTACGTTATCTTCACACTAAAAATTATACTGCATGAAACAGGAATTTAATCCCGGCCGGGGTGCAATGCAATTATTATTGCTTACCCACTGCTAACACCAACCCTAACCATTTGTCCACAACAGAATTCGCTGATTGCATTCGGGTTGTTTTGCCACATTTATATCAACCTATCACCAGCATGGTCATAAAATATTCTATGATAGTATAATACCGTCAAGTTCCCAAAGTAACGTTACTTTTCTAATTATAGACCTATTTCCATCCTACCTTGTTTTTCAAAAATCTTGGAAAAAATTGTTTATATAAGAACATTTAACTTTCTTACAAAATTTAACACACTTAACCATCATCAGTATGGTTTTAGACAGAACCACTCTACATATATGGCTGTTCTTGAACTCATCGAACAAATTTTCCAAGCCTTTGAAAATAATGAAATCACAATAGGTATCTTTATTGATCTCAAAAAAGCATTGATCTCAAAAAAGCATTTGACACTGTAGATCACACAATTTTGATAAATAAGCTTGAGTTTTATGGAATAAGAGGTATACCTTTAGACTGTTTCAAAAGCTACTTGAGTAATAGAAAACAGTATGTTCAAATTTCTAATACTTCTAAATCCTCTCTCAATACAATCAAGTGTGGAGTTCCATATGGGTCAGTTCTTGGCCCTCTTCTTTTTCTCTTATATATAAATGACTTATTCCATTCTTCTAAACATTTGGCATTCATTCTGTTTGCTGATGATACAAATATCTTCTTTAGTCACAAAGACATTACGCATCTTGTAAATATTGTAAATAGTGAGCTTATCCAAGTTACAACTTGGCTTAATGCCAATAAATTAACTCTTCATCCTGACAAGACAAAATTCGTAATATTTCACCCAGCTAAAAAGAAACTCTGTCTTAATGATATTAAAATTAATGGTATTAGCATAGAGTTGAACACACTAAGTTTCTAGGAATTATCATTCATCAAAATCTCTCATGGAAACCCCATATTCATGCTATTAAAAGTAAAATATCTAAAGCAATTGGTGTAATCAATAAATCACGTCAATTTCTGGCCTGTAATACCCTTAAAGTCTTATATAACTCACTTATTCTACCCTACTTACAATACTGTAATCTTATATGGGCCTCAACCTATCCTACACATATTGAACCTCTTTTTCTGCTACAGAAAAAAGTCATTCGTATTATCACTCACTCTCCACCACGTACTCATACCAAACCTCTATTTGATGACCTTGAAATATTAACAATTTTTAATATTTACAAATACCAAACCTCATGCTTTATTTTCTCTCATATCAATGATATGGTACCGAATCCATTGTCTGCATTTTTTAAATTTAACCTGGAATACCATGATCATTTCACAAGACACAGATTTGATTTACACTTTTCATTTTCAAAACATAAATTTTCAATTCGTTCTCAAGGACCCAACATTTGGAACAGTATTCCACTTTCACTTCGTGAATCCCTAAAGTTCTACAATTACAAAAATAAATTAAAATCTTATTTCCTTAATAATTAATTTATAATTTGCCTTGTCACATAATTTTTTCCTAACTATGTTTCTGTAAATCTAGTAATTAATGTTTCCTTCCCTACCTTAATACTCCTCATTTAGTACTCAATGACTTGTATTTCTCATTCAGTATTGTTTAGTTACATGTAGTACTTA
Source organism: Actinernus sp. WN-2022 (assembly GCA_030867875.1). Taxonomy (NCBI): domain Eukaryota; kingdom Metazoa; phylum Cnidaria; class Anthozoa; order Actiniaria; family Actinernidae; genus Actinernus; species Actinernus sp. WN-2022. The sequence goes on from JAOWCC010001729.1 coordinate 5,734,304, forward strand.
GTAGCTTGTATGCATGTGTGTCTACTACCAAGTGTCCAATACCTTGTATTTATCCCTGTCTATTTAGTATATTTATCTGTTTGCTGTAATTTGTTTTGATCCATGTCCTGCATGATAATCTGTTGTTATACCATCTTGTACATCCTTCCACATCTAGATTATACCCTGACCCTGTGCCATATAAGCCTCTGGCTTTGGCTGTTCAATATACTGTAATCATGTATATTACTTATTACAATAAATTATTATTATTATTAAGCAGAAGTGGCATTTTCCGATTTGGTAAACTTGTGAACAGGCGCTGATCGCTTAAATGATATAAGCGTTTCATTTTATGGGAATGTAACGAACTTAAAGGAACAGTGCCACGGTAATGCGCACGCGTAACACGTGATTATTAATAATGAGAAAGACAATGGAAAACCACGCTGTTAATGACACGTCACGTCAAAACTCAACTGATCTGGAACGAGCTTTGGAATTTTCGCTAGCACGAAATCTAGAGTTAATAGTTTTGTAATTTGCATCAGTTGAGAAGTTCAGGATTTAGAATCGTATAAACTTCCCACTGGACTATGAGATAGTGCTTCGAAGATCTACATGTATGGTATTCGGGATAATAGTTTAGGAATCCACTCGGCAATGCCGACTCATAAACAAACAACAACTTCTGTGTGAATTATAATATTTCATACTACTGCAGTTTCGCGAAGTGAAAGCGAAACTACGGGGAAACTAACATTCTGACTACATAGCTTTGGGGCTTTGTGATTTTAGGATGAGTTGTTGTACAATTATACGAGCGCTTCCACTACAAAATCGGGGAAGAAAAGAGTTCGATTTTGCTAAATAGCGAGGCCTTGAACTGTACCGAACGAAGGCCGTGTTGACACTTCAATAAATACACGCGAATCATAGTACATTCAGCGACTTACAAGCAGAGTAAATGTCTCCCCTACATTCTCACTGTCTCCAAGTTTCCTAGGCCGTTCATTGTCTCCCTCTCAAATGCTTTGGACGAAACTACCAGGAGACGGAAGCTTTCTTCTGTAGCCATTAATTCCTCCGCTCAACGAACCGTCCAAGGGCACTGAATTCAGAGTCAAAAATACTCGCAAAGATTACGGAGACGAACGAAATACCATCTTAAATCCTAGGATATAAAACTAAATTACTATTCTAAATAGGTATAAGGTCAAATGAAACTTAGGTAAAGCCGATGGAAGAGGATTTCTTTCACGTATCAAATCTCTCCCCGTCTTTTGATTTCTGGACAACCCAACCAAAATTCAAACATTCGCACATGCGCACTAAGGATGGCACTGTTCCTTTAAGCTTTCAAGGAGCTAAAATACGAGAGAATCGTAAGTAAAAATGCCTTGACTTTATTCTACGTGTATTCAGTTGCTGTTTGTGTGGTCATCTGGCTCAGGTAAGGCGATTTCAGCGAGTTTTCGATCCCAATGAATCCTCTTGTGTACTGGAATCTGTGATGTCTGATGAATCCATTGCACGATCACGAGCCTGATGCATGAAAATAAAGCCTTAAAATCCAAACCAAAAAAGGCAGAAGATGAAAGAGACTCCCTAAGGCTTGCCGTAACATCAGTAAGCAAACGATCACTGTCAATATACCGGGTGAACTTCCAAATCCAAACCAAAACCTAGACCTGAGGCGCTGAGCGAGGATCGAACCTGAAGAAACGACTTCTCAGGGTGACGTAATGATAAGCATGCGCAGATTCATCGGATTCTTCCAGAGCCCTATTTTTTCGTCGAGCATGCGCAGTAAGAAACAAATGGGGTATGGGTACGAGATTGGCGGATCGCCAGTTGGCCTCCTTGAGAGCGACTCCGAGAGTCGCGAGCCAGACGTTCTTAGGGACGGACCATTAGATTATTGATTATTGATGGGGGGGGTTGCGCAAATCCCCAAAAAAATATCGAGCAAGCTCTTCTATCGGAAAAAAAATATCGAGCAACACAATAATCAAGGGAAAAAAATATCGAGCAAGCACTAGCTGGTCTCATACGCATTTACAAATTAAATTAATAAAGGCAAAGAAATAAACCAGGGAAGAAGACTGGTTTGTTGTTATGAACAATTTCCACAGGAAACCCAATACAGATCTGAAGATCACACAGACTGGTTACCAGGAATCAGTCAACATATGTAAATTATCCAAGATGGCCGTAATCAGAACAGCAGATAAACTGATGGGACGATCGATCGCAAAAAGTCACATGCACTCATAAATCGAAACTTACCCTGTATTAACTGACTGTATATATTTCGGAAAGAAGTTATCTGGTAAACGATGAGTTCTCACTGGCCTAGTGGATATAGGGTTATAGGATCATGTGTACTGTACGCAATGTTGGCCGACGTATCGGTCGATGGTTGGCCGACATATCGGCCGACTGTCGACCGACCCGCGGGCGACTGCTGGTAGCGGATCGGTCAAGGGGTGGCCGACATGTCGGTCGACAGTCGGTCGTGTGTCGGCCGACACGTCGGTCGATTTCCTCCCTCCTGCTGTGTATGTGTCGGCCGATAGGGGATCGGTGGTATATCGGTAAGGTGTCGGTTATATGTCGGTGGGGTATCGGTGAGATGTTAAGTTATAATTAAACTATTCTGCATAGTGTTTTCACTCAAATAAACAGTGACTCTTTTGGATTTTTTTTACCTGGAAGGTTTACTGTATTGAATATATTTCAGTCTAAGCATAGTAATATTCCTTTCTGTTGCGGTATAAAATGTTCCTTTATACAATTAAATCTCTCATAGTGACTGATGAAATTACTTCAAATGCAACGTTTAATATCTTAATTTGTGTTTTGTTAGTGTCTTTTATACATCCGCTCGCGCAAGATCGATTGCGTATATAAATCGCTATATCGCACCGTTTTGGTCTGGAACAGGGTACCGATTTTTTTTAATCTGAAGGGGAGATTTCGCCTTGAATCTGGAATAGAGTAGCAACAATAGGGCCATTCATACGAGAGGAAGTGAGCCGCACCGCTTAGCTAAGCAGCGAACGATTCGTATAAATGGGTCAATTTAAACTGAAGACTGACACATGCCTATAGGCCGAGCTATCCCAATGAATTCGTCGATACTTAAACCCCGCGCCGGCTCCCAGTATTCGACATAAAATAACATTTGAAAATATTGGGGTCGCTACGATTTATTAATAAACATCATTTTTTTACTGTAGGGCTCGGTTCTAATTCTAATATATACTCCGCGCACTCCAATCGGAGTATAATGCAGAGGCGCATGGCTGGAAAATAAATAAAGAGCTGCTAGTTTATGCTATCTTAAGTTTACAAAGGTTAGCCTTGTACGAAAGCATTAATAGTTGTGGCCTCTACAACCTTTGAAGTACATATACGGTAGCTGAAAATATCACAGTCACCGTTACCTCGGCCGACTGTCGGCAAACTATCGATAGCTATTGAGTGTCAGTGATCAATCGGACGACTGTCGGTGCATCATCAACCATGTCGGCCGACATACAGAACAGCCAAATCTCGGCCGAGTAGCGGTCGACTCTCGTCCGACCCTCGGCTGCCTATCGGCTGACCGTCGGTCGACATGTCGACCGATACGTCGGCCGACATTGCGTACAGCACACATGATCCGGGTTATAAATGTTTGCAGGTTTATACACAAGGCCCGGACACAAGGCTCTTCTGGTTTCACTTCTGCTGGTAATCTTAATGCAACAGTAACATTTTTGATAAAAAAATAGATCATGTTGAAATATTTATATGGAATATAAATCGTAATGATAGGTTTTGGGTACCAGTTTGTGTTTCATCACTTCTGCTGATAGAGGGCTGAACTCTATGTGATGATTTCTTGCTTCGACTGTCCTTTCCCCCCTTTTCTCTTAGCCCGTTTGTCAGCCACAGAATACCCATGCTTTGTTTTGGCATTTGCCATTAATTATGTGGCTTTCTTTAACTTCCAAGGCCCAACCAGGAATGCTACTTGAGCGAGCGGGAGTGCGTGCAATGTAAAAAAAACAGTCACGCTAAAATAATATAGGATTGTTGGTACACAATATATTGTAACGACGAAGAACACAATATATTGCATTAATATAACTGAAAAAATCTTTAGGTAAGCTCAGAAAAAAATATCATGCAAGGTCATGGCGCTTTAAAAAAAATATCGTGCAGGGCTAGATTCAGAAAAAAATATATCGAGCAACTAAAATTCTCGCAACCCCCCCATCAATAATCTAATGGTCCGTCCCTTAGCAACCGAGATAAAAAACGATATCCCACAGAGATGCAACAGGATTTCTATTACAACTCCACGGGGTTTCTAAGAGGCTGTATTTTCCAGTTTGGCCTTAAGTGTCATAATCCTCAAGTGTGAAAGTACATTCGAACCTGAATTAATGATACATTCTATCATCACTCGGGCAGCCTGGTTTAATTATGGCTATCATTATCACCGATCGAGCCGCTCATATCGTGTCCGGGCAGAAATAAGTTTGAGGCGCAATAACAAGGCTCTCTACGGCAAATCGCTCGCACTTTGAAACCCACACCTGCATGCCGCAGTTGCGGCTGTCGAAAACATCGATCTAAAAGTAGAAAAAAGCTCTCAAAAACCTCTCGGCTTAGTAGCCAAACACACACTTCGAAAGCTGTTTTTAGCTACATGGGTAATGCTAACGAGATTCAAAGCAAAACACTCACCATAACCACAAGGACAAACAGTGGACTTGCACGATGTCCGCGAAAAGCGCTCCGAGGAATCTTGTGTCTATAAGCCCTAGCCAATTATTGATTATTTTAAAGTTAAAAGGTTCAAAATAGTATTTTCAAAAGAAAACATATCCGATTCGAGTTTTTTTTTTTTTTTTTTTTTTTTTGCGCTGAAAGTCGTGGGACCGATCACATATAAAACCTAGGAACTAGTCCCGTGACGAACTGGGTAAACGAGAAAGGAAAAAGAACATAGTCCTAGTTTTTCATCGCACATTTCAAAAATACTATAAAGTTGTGTTCCATATCCCAGAAGCGCTCAGGCATACGGTGATGCCAGGACTTCAACCTGGGCGAACCAGAAAGGATAAAGTCATCCGCCATTACTGAAGTGTGTTCCAGATACCTCGAGATTATTCTAAAAGCTTATGGCGTGGTAAAATCCAATGGATCTAAATAGTTACTATGGTTTCGTAAGAGTTCATGGCAAACACTGATCAGGCATGCAAGTGGCTACTTGTAATATCAGAGATATATAAATATATGCCCTTACGTGCCATTGTACAGAAGGCTGTGTTCCAGTGTTAGCCCTCCTGCCTTGTAATCCTACAGTGTCATTTACTAGTTTAGTAGTAAACGAAAATCAGTTCAGCTACACAGAATACAATCCACGCCTTAACGATGAAGGCACTCCTTTTAGCTCTCTTAGTCGGAGCTCTGGCTGTAAGCTCCGATGCAGCTGCAGGTAAGCGCTTCATTACCTTTGAACCGCATTTTATCAGAATCCCGGAACTTTGAAGCTTCAAGTAGATTCTGTTTTTGAAACGTTAATCAGGAAGACCAATTCGTGCGAAACAATTATAACAAGTTATTTCAGTTGCTCTTGCGCTGTGCAAAGATAACACAACTTAGAGGCACGGAACGCGATGTGGAAAAAATGTCTAATGAAAATGTTTTGCCATGTGCTGTACGGGTGGTTCAAAGAACACAAAGGCAGTTATGTTATTCTTTGCAAAATCCTTTGAAAATGATTTCATTTATTTCATTGCAATTCGCATAGGTAACCGGTTGTGTTTATATTCCCGATTGAATTCGGTTATTGTATTCATTTTTTTGTAAGTATAAGTGTAGTATAAGTTTTGGTTTGAAATGTTGTGTGCAAATAATATATCGTGGCTGTAGGCTGTCGAATTAGAGACTCTCTTGGTTCCATATGATGGAAAAGTAAACTGTGTATTCTATGTAAACTTTACCACGAATTGGTACAGTCAACTATACCGTCTCGAATAATTTCTTCTGAATTCTGAAATTGATGATATTTAATTGTATGTCAATGGTACAGGAATTGCCACGGTTTTTAATGCCGATATCGTAAAAGTACATATAGGCAATTGAAGGTATTTTCTCGGTGTAAGAAACCTAAACTTGTAGGGTTCCTGAAAGTTCAAATTAAAGCGACACTTAGAAATCTTTAGAACGAAAATACTCACAAGTGCGCCACCCTCAACCATATAAAAAAATATTTAGCATTTGGGAAGAATCGAAACAAACCCGAATCCTGATTTGAAACCAAATCCTAACCCTCACTACTACGCCACGAGGGATTTCGCTGCCGATGACCGCTTTTTTAGAACTTTTATCTTGCTTTTCTCATTAGCAGACACCACGAAAAAGGTAAGGACGAATGGTACAAACTCTGGTTCCGTTTGAATCATCGTTCGTAGCGGCTTCGTTCAGTTGGGAATGCCTTAAAATAAGACTAGTCCCGTGACGATCTGGGTAAACGAGAAAGGAAAAAGAACACAGACCTAGTTTTTCATCGCACATTTAAAAAATGCTATAAAGTTGTGTTCCATATCCCAGAAGCGCTCAGGCATACGGTGATGCCTGGACTTCAACCTGGGTGAACCAGAAAGGATATAGAACACAGAACTAGTTTTTCATCGCACATTTCAAAAATACTATAAAGTTGTGTTCCATATCCCAGAAGCGCTCAGGCATACGGTGATGCCTGGACTTCAACCTGGGTGAACCAGAAAGGATATAGAACACAGAACTAGTTTTTCATCGCACATTTCAAAAATACTATAAAGTTGTGTTCCATATCCCAGAAGCGCTCAGGCATATGGTGATGCCAGGACTCCAACCTAGGTGAACCAGAAAGGATATAGAACACAGACCTAGTTTTTCATCGCACATTTCAAAAATACTATAAAGTTGTGTTCCACATCCCAGAAGCGCTCAGGCATACGAGTGATGCCAGGACTTCAACCTGGGTGAACCAGAAAGGATAAAGTCGTCCGCCATTACTGAAGTGTGTTCCAAATACTTCGTTCTTTCCTTTCCTTTTTGGAAAAATAGTATAAACATGTACTTTACTTATAAGTTCGTTCGAAAGTTTGTGTGAATGATAGCCCCGCATGTTGTTGTATTGAGAATATGACGTTGTTTACGTTCGCTGGAAATTAGCTCTGTCATGGCTCTGTCACGGAACGGGTTCAAGTAATTGCGGGAAAAAACCCTCAAGATTCGGACCGCCAAAAATAAGACTCCCATCGTCATATCCGAAAGCGGTGTGGGTAGACAAAATATATAGCAACTTTTCTTTACAAATACGCAAAAATATCACTGTCTCAAAATTTGATCGTAGTGGAACTTTAACCGTTAGGATGTGCAAAAAAAATACTCTTATTAAAATTTAACAACAAGCAGTATTGTTGAACGGATCAAAATTAAATCCAATAATGAATATGAGACGAACCATGCCCCTTCACAATGACATGCTTTTATGGTATTATATTTATATCCCATGTTACCAAATTAATAGCCACCAGCATTAATAATTATTTGAAAAGAATATAAAACCTTATCTTACCGGCTAGAGTGGTCACGGAGTGATCTATTGTGCCATAAACAAATACAACACGGATTTTAAGTCTAGTACCGCCATCTTGGAAATACTATGCGCGAAAATAGGTCTGGGATACTACGGAATCCTCCTCTGTACTGTTTCCATCTTATCCACTGAACCTTACAAAGAGTAAACTAAGTGGCAGACTGCAGACAGCTCGCACTCAACTTCCGAATGATATTTACGAAAAGCGGCCGAAAATGCGAACTCAAAGAGACTAACCAGAAGCCTTTGACGGCTTTGACCACATTCTGTGAATTGTGGAAAATGAAATTGGAAACTTTTACTTGACTGGAGTGAAGGGTAAATTAATTTATTACACATTTGGGGTTGATATCCGTGTGATAAAGCCGTGAATAAAAACCATATCAGTGAAGTGATACGATATCACTTCACTGTACTATTGCTTTTAGAAATAAATTTTGTTATGCTTAATTTTGTGTTATTCGCTCGTTCGCTCGTTCGCGATATGATACGAAAACCTCGTGAATAAAAACGATATCGTCTTCGTATTTCTCAGTCAAGGGAGGTAACTATAGTACCAAGTTGAGCAGCATGATTATTCTAAAAGCTTATGGCGTGATAAAATCCTATGGATCTAAATAGTTACCTTAGTTTCGTTAGAGTTCAAGGGCAAAGTGGCTACTTTCTATCCAGTGTTAGACCCGGATGGTGTAATTTGCGGCTTGGCGGCTTGACGGAACGGCGGAATAACATTTTTTTTTCAGAGGCTTTGTAAGAAGTGCAAACATACATACATACACTTTATTTATCCTCAAATTTACAGAGTAGCTGAAATAAGCTAACGTTTCGAAACGTTTGAAACAGGGACAATTGGCGAAAAGGCTAATTGATGTGTTTCATATAAATATAAACTTTGATAGACCCAGCTACAGTTGGAGGATTTGCAAGAGCTCCAGTTTAACTTTTTTTAAACCTTTTTCAAAGTTCTCACTCGACAAAGCTTAAAGGGGAATTATGCCGTTGAGTGTGCTGCAGAAGTTTCTTTTCCCTGAAACTTTTCTCGGCTTTCTTAATTTCCCCGGGGCTCTTCCCTGTTTAACTTCCGTTTAATACTTACTTGCATTTGTGTGAATGCAATAAAATTTAATTTGAGTTTTTAGTATGGGTCTAGTCTGCACAATGTGCGAGCCAGCAGTGCGAGCCATGCAAAATATATAATTAATCAAAAACAAAATTTTGCCAGACAAATTAAAGTTCAATCGATTATTTCCAGTACTGATGATGAAACACTCATACAAATCATTATTCAGTTGACCGGGAATAGGGAAAGTGCGTGTTGAAATGGTAAAGGCAAAAATTGGCGGGGAAAATTAAAGACATGATCTGTCGAAGTGTGGAAATTTCGAAGATCGGCTGAGCCAAGTCCAAGAGAATTTGACTTTCTTTCCGATTAACGATAAAAAGCAAGCATTTTTGACGACCTTTCGGAATCAGTATTCCCCAGATACAGAACCGAGATGAACAGACCGAAACAAACAGAACAGAGATGAATAGACTGATGGTTTTAATGCGGACATGAATCGAATTAGTGCAGAACTGAATAAACTACTTTTCGGATTGCAAAAACAATTTATCGAACTGCAAATGACGTGAACAAACTAGTAGGATAAAGAAGAAAAGTATTAAACCGAAAAAAAAAACGACAACAAGAAAACTGACGAGCAAAACTGAACTCTAATTATAGAATTGGCCGGACCCCTGTGAAAACATCAACAAAGGGTGAACGTGATTTCGATTCTCGCTGGAAAATCGTCGATTCTCGCTGGAAAATCGATGGAAACAACGGTTGTCACGGTTTTAGTTTAGAAGTCGCATGTGCGTTACAGAACTGTTGACGTTTCATGGGTTTAGCGCTATGACATACAGCTATGTCGATTGTATTGTAGAGCGGCCATATCGAATGTATATTGGAACAAGAGCCCACTGGGCTTTCACTCGGGCCAGTATATATTCATCAGGAGACATTTTGCATCTCCCACCTTTATTAAGGAATGGGTACTCCCATAAAGAAATTGTTTTCAGCGTCCAAGGGAAGCACCATTAGAAATGTGGAGGGGGAAGGTAGGACTTCCTCAAGATGCACATTTTGTTCGTCGCTGGAAGCGGATCAGAGAAACTAAGTAATAGATTGAACTGAATTGTGATTGTAATCGAAATATTGTAAATTAGAATTAGAAAGGACTTAGCTGTGAATAACTGTGAAGGTAAAGAGTGTTATGATTCTTCTTTATTCAATAATGATACGTGGCTGTATATTGCACGAGTTACAGTGTAGAGGGGGCGAGGATTACATGTGATCATATTACTTATATACATCAGATTGTGTAATCATATATCAGTCATGTGGCTGTAACGCAATATCATGACATCCCCCTTTCCGTGGGATTAGATTCATACTATATATATCCCAATTATAAATCATGTCAATCACATTAACTTGAACTAGAAAGTCATTGTTCCTGATAATATCCTTATGTATATATATATATATATCGTGTTCTGCAACAGTCTACAGGTTAAGACGATTAGGCGGTTTCACAGTTCTGCCACTTCCTGTCGTCACTCCTTGAGCGGGACTGTTAGTCTGGTTTGTACAGCTTTGTGCGACATCAGAAGTGTTAGCATCAGTGGTAAGTGCTGGTGAGGTGGGGGGTATTGGAGGAGGAGGGATCTCTCGGATGTGCGCTCGATTTCGACGCAATTCTGCTCCCGTAGGTGTTGTGACTCTGTATGATCTTGGGGCAGATTCGTGTGCCTCTTTGATGACTGCAGGTTTCCACTTGAGCGTTATTGGATCTTGGATGTTCACATGCTGGTCTGGTTGAAGAACTGGGAGTGCTTTGGTGTGACGGTCATAGTACTGCCTTTGTATTTCTTGTCGTTTCTCTAGCCTGCTGATGACTTCCTCGTCGTCATTTCCCCGTTCGATTGATCGTGGTAGGTTATCTTGGAGCTTCCGTCCAAGCAGCAGTTCTGAAGGTGATGGCAACTGGCTGTCGATCGGTGTTGTACGGAGACACAGAAGAGCCATGTTGGGATCTGTATTTGACTTCTTCGCCTTCTGGAGTGATGCCTTCACTGCCCTTACTTGGCTCTCTATGAAGCCATTACTGCGGGGATAGTGTGGAGAGCTTGTATCGTGATGGAATCCATATTCTCTGGAGAATTCCTTAAAGATATTGCTATCATAGTGTGGACCATTGTCTGACCTTACAATTTTCGGTACTCCTTGCTCACTGAAGATCTGCTTCATCGCATCGATGACGGTTTTGCTGCTACTGTTTCCTTTTGGAATCTTCCTTACAAAGGGATATTTGGAGTAGTAGTCAGCGACTACTAGGTACTCGGAGTTGTCTAGGTAGAAGAGGTCTGTACCAATAGTATGCCATGGTCTTGGTGGTACTTCGGTTAGCATGAGTGGTTCCTTGCGGTTGCTTGTTTGGAATTCCTGACAGGTGGTACATGATTTGGTGATTCTGTCGATGTCATTGTTTAACTTCCTCCAATAAACAGCGCTTCTTGCTCTTAGTTTAGTTTTCTCTGCGCCTTGGTGAGCTGCATGAAGCTTGGTCAGGATTTCTTCCTGAAGTACGGAGGGTATGATGATTCTATGACCTTTCATCAGTATGCTGTCCTCTATGGATATCTCGTCGCGGTATGACCAGTAAGGTTTCACTATGTTTGGGACTTTGTTGATGGTTGACGGCCAGCCTTCGTATACGACTTCTTTCAAGGCGACGAGCTCGCTGTCGGTGCTGGTATGTGTCGTGATTCTCTCGATCATTTCGCTGCTGAATTGAGGGCAAACCTCGTGTATTTGCACATTCATGTCCTGGACTGGATCCTTTTCTTCGGGGGAAAGGCGGGATAGTGCATCAGCTAGCAGCATTTGCGTGCCTGGAATGTATTTGATAGAGAGGTCGTATGGCTGTAGTCTCAGAAGCATTCGCTGTAGACGTGGCGGTGCTGCCGTCAGATGCTTCAAGTGGATACTCACGAGTGGTTTGTGATCACTTAGTACTGTAAATGGGCGGCCATAAAGGTATGTATGAAATCGTTCACAGCCATATACTACTGCCAATAACTCTCTCTCGATGTTAGCGTATCTCGTTTCAACTTCGGTTAAGGCTTTGCTTGCGAAAGCTACTGGCCTGCCGTCTTGCATCAGGGCTGCACCGAGGCCCTTGGTCGATGCATCTACTTGGAGGGTCACTTATTTGGTGTTGTCAAAGTACGTTAGTGTGATTTCTTCGCTAATGGACTTTTTTACGTTGTTGAACGCTGATTGGTAATTTGTGTTCCATGGAAACCGGTTGCCCTCCTTCAGTAGCTCTCTCAAGGGCGCTGTCAAGGAGCTCAGGTTCTGGATGAAGGGACCCATGTATGTGGCTAAGCCGAGGAACGTCTGGAGCTCCCGGCGGTCGGTTGGACTATTCATCTGCCTTAGTGCTGATACTTTGGCAGGATCTGGCTTCACGCCATCTTCGCTGCATATGACTCCGAAGAACTTGATTTGATTCTGCTTGATGACGCATTTGTCTTCATTTAACTTCAGCCCTGTTTCTTCGCATCGTTTGATCATGCCGTGTAAGTGGCGATCATGTTCCTCGCTTGTCTTGCCGTAGACAATGATGTCATCCGCTATGCCTACGACACCTTGGCATCCTTCGAATGTCTGGTCGATCTTCGACTGGAAGACGTCCTGAGACATCCTCAACCCAAACGCCATGCGCTTGAAGCGGTATCTGCCGAATGGCGAGTTAAAGGTGGTCAGGTAGCTTTACTCCCGGTCGAGGACCACATTCCAGTAACCGCTTCTGGCATCCAAGATGGAGAAGTATTTCGCACCGCTTAGCTTCGGCAGTATTTCCTCTAGGGTGGGTGTCACGTGGTGATCTCTCTGGATGGCTGCATTCAGATCTTTAGGATCAAGGCATATCCTCAGCCGTCCGTTCGGTTTCCGTCTATATACTAGACTATTCACCCATGCAGTTGGTTCTCCTTCTCTTACTTTGGTTATGATATCCTGCGCTACCATGTCATCTAGTTCGCGTTTGATATCGTCTCTTAGGCTTATGGGCACGCGTCTGGGCGAGTGAATAATTGGTGGAACCGCTGGGTCTAAGGTTATGTGGTACTCGCCTTGGAACCTGCCGATTCCGTCAAAACATGATGGGTAATTGGTGATTAGATGCTCTTTATCTCTTATCACATCATTCGGTTGCGCGTTTCCGGTATTGCGTATTTGCGCATTGCTAGTGCGTGTTGGCGAGCTGCTAGTTTGTTCTGCGCTTTTCTCTACAGAACAGTTCAGTGAAATGAGTTTCAGTTCTAGTGCGGTGGGCAAACCGATAATTGCAGGACCTTGGGCTTCTGTGATGTAAAATCTGGCGGTTGTGTTCTTCCCCTCATATGCGCATTGTATGTCGCACGTGCCGTGCTGGGTTATCTTTGCCCCGCCGTATGCTGTTAAGACCGTATTGGAGCCCCTTAGCGTGCCTGGTTTTGGTTGCCCGTTCTCTTTGACGTTGTTAGGAAACATGCTGCGGTACAGCCTAAGCGGTAAAATATTTCCCTGTGCTCCGGTATCTAGTTTTGCTTTTAAGAGAGTGTTACTATTGCGCATGCTCGGCAACGTGACATCGACTTTTACAAACACTTCGTCTTTCTGTGTCTGGATTTGTGTGACGCTGTCAATGGTTATCGTCTCAAACATCAATGAGTCAAATTTCTCGTCTACATCATCGTATTCGTCATAGTCGTTCCTCTCTAGCGCGTGCACCCTTCTACCTGTGCGGTACCCCCGTGTGTTGGCTGATCTGGGATTCGCTTGTTGTTTTGTAGGACCCGGCGTGTGTGCGTACTTGTCGGGATAGCTGTGCGCGTTCTTGTCCTCGATTGCTTTGAGGCGACATGCTTTGCTCCAGTGGTTTGGTTTTGAACAGTGGTTACAAAGTGATCCAAATGCAGGACATTTTTTTGGCTCGTGCTCGCCTCCGCAGTTCCTGCTTCCTGTTTCCTGATTTTCCAATTGCGTGAATGTTGTTTTGGGATTCTCCGTTCAGTTGCGCTACGTGTGCGATTGTCGCTTCATATGTGCGCGCAAAGTCTACTGCCTTGTCTAGGGTTAGGTCTTCCCCTGCCTCTAGTATACGCTCTTGGGCTTTTTTGTGTATTGTGCTGATAATTATTTGCTCGATTAGTCGCTCATTGATCTCGCGCTGGTCACGGAATTTGCATTTTGTAGCCTGATTTCGGCATTTCGTCATGAAATCATCGGTGGTTTCTTCATTCGTTTGTCTCAACTGTTGTAGTTGGAATCGGGCTAGTCGGTGTTTGTCGAATTTCTCCCAGATGGATTTAGGTTTTGTTTTATCTTCGGGTTCTTCCCACGTGAAGCTGTTGTAGATATCTACCCCCGGGCGGCCAATCCAGAGTAAGATATACGAAGCGTTCTCGATGTCTGTTTTCTTCGAGAACGGCCCAACGAATACTAAGTTACAGTATTGCTTAAAACGCGCAAATTCGTCGGTTATATCGCTTGCTTGCCAGTTCATGACGGGTGGTGTAAAACCCGTGGCCATATTGTTTGACCCTGAGTTGATTTCACAATACTATTGTCACGGTTCTCGGTTCTTTATTTTCTTTATGGAACGGACTTACCGGCGGTGTCGGCGTGCTCTCCTCTTTATTCCTCGTTCGTTAAATCCCACTTCTGACACCATGTTATGATTCTTCTTTATTCAATAATGATACGTGGCTGTATATTGCACGAGTTACAGTGTAGAGGGGGCGAGGATTACATGTGACCATATTACTTATATACATCAGATTGTGTAATCATATATCAGTCATGTGGCTGTAACGCAATATCATGACAAAGAGAACAAAATAAAACTTACAGCGAGGTATACGCTGGTATAAAAATAAAAACGTTTCATTTTTCTAGGGATCCAGAAGCAGGGGTCCACGTTTCGTCGACTGACTCGGGTTCCTGTATCCGGAAAATTTGATTTTTTCCACCTCAAAAAGCATTTACCATTGCAGGAACTCTAATCTCAATTTTCTTTCTTTTTCTTGCAACTCGCATTTTTAAACTTGCAACTCGCATTTTTAAACTCGCAACTCGCATTTTTAAACTCGCATCAAATCCATTCTCCAAGTTGACTGACAACTGACCAGTAAGCAAAGCACACACTGGCGGAAGCTGAATACTTACCTTCTCACATTCATTTGCAACGAAAACCCCAAAACCCTAGCCCTGAAACCACATGGTAATTCGAGCCACCGACATAAAATCCGCGGCTGAACTGATGATGAGCCAACAGCTAACAGGTATAAAATGCCAATAGCAAAGCTTTTTGCAACAGTTGGTTACATTGTACAACGTGTCGTGTGAATGGGATTGGTGCCTGTACCAAGCATTTAATTTTGGCCAAGTGTCTACACCCCTAAATTTGGTCCGCGGACCCAAATGTTTTCGGCACGACACCTATTTTTGTCGTGTACATATGAACATTTCTGGGTCGGCGGACCCATATTATCTCGGTCCGCCTGGTTGGAGAGCCGTCCTTGAGAATTATAGCGTAAGTCTACAATAATTATTACCTTAAATAAAGCTTTCCAAACGTAACGAAGGTATATCGGTTAATAAGAGTTTTATTATATGGCCATTTTAAAATCTAAAATAAAAGGTAAAGGCAGGGAAATATGTTTTTATTTGCATTGCTACAGCGTGCGTGTAACACTCAATACAAGAAACTACGCTTGGGATTTTCAAAACGATCGATAGTATCGTTGTTTTAGGGATGAAATCTAACAAGAGGAAAGCGGTGTTCAAAAGTGAACAGTGTTGTTCATTTAAAATGAGATAAATCAAACATCTTTCATCACTAAAGCGGCGCGTTTGTTAATTCAAACCGGCATTTTCTCAATTAAAAGGTCAGTTGTCAGTTAAAATTTTGGCCATTTATCAGTTGTCAGTTAGTCCTAGTTAATCATTACTAGAGAAAATTTACAATGTTTGACCCACAAAAAACAAATTTGTCAGTTGTCAGTTATTTTTCGGTTGTCAGTAAAAACTCGCAGCAATTACCCTATATCATTATGACGTCACGGCTTGTTTATGAGGGGAACAGAATCGACTTGAACAATAGAGTTTTGAACTAAATCCTCTCTGCTGAGGAAAATTTAACTTCGAATTGTCTGGTTTCCAGATATCAGCTGTATCAATGTTTATCCCACAATATTTACCTTATTTGGTGGCTGTTACCGCTATACTACGTTATACAAAATGCATTTGATAGCGATTTCCTTTGTGTTGTTGCTGTTTTGTCCCCCTCCCACGACCGTGATCCTTAGCGTTTAAACAATAGATTGTTTTGATTTGACGTCATAATGATATAGGGCAATTGAATGTGAGTATTTTATTTATTTTTTGTATGTGAGGTTTTTTTCATGGCTCGCATGTTTTTTATTTGCATGGCTCGCATGGCTCGCATGGCTCGCATCGTTGGCTCGCATGGCTCGCTGGCTCGCATGTTGTCCACACTCCTTCATTTTCCCGCCTCCTACACCCGCGTTCGTGTATTAACTAAGATCGACAGTTTCACACGGTCGCGATAGATATATTTTTAATACAACGGCTTGAACCTTTGAGCAATTCGATGGTTTTGTTTATTTGACGTGCCAGTATTTTAAGTGTAAACTAAAATGGCAGACTGATATCTAAGATCTAAGAGCCTCCTTTGTATGTGATTAAATAATTATAAATTTCTGGGAAACCTGTCTCGAAATCCTGACTTAAGGATCCTGACTAGAGATCTCCTTCCTGCCGCCGTTGTCGGAGCAACTAACCACAGTTAAGTTTCGGACGGAGTAAAACGCAGGGTGCAGGGCACGCAGGGTACGCAGGGTGTTAAAAAAATTGAGTTACATAATTTAGTGCCTTTGGAATATCAGATTACAAAGGTCAATTGTTCAACATTTTTACTTTGTGCCAGTTCTGGTGACACAGACTGTTATCGTAGTTTTGCCTTTACTTGCTGTTGCATTAACAGTATCTAAAAACCTACGAGGCCTTGACTTACCTTACCTATTCCACTACAAATAAAGGCAAGGAACTGTTTTCCGAGAACCGGAGCGCCATAGATATAGGAAAAAGGAAAAACTTATTTGGGAAAAGATGCGCCAAAGCGGGGATTCGTGCGTGAAGAGCTACAGATAGTACCACTAGATACGGAACTACCTCCAAAGGGTATCCTGTTCGTACCCAACCGATCTAAGATAGCAGCTCGCAAATAAAATCGTCTAAGTTTAACTCCTCTGGAATGGCGTTTTTATGACCATAGGCTAGTGTATCGATTCCGTTTGCTGAAATCCAGCGCTTACTGTCGAATGGTGATAGAGATACTTTGTTCATATGCATACCATACATCCTGTGACCTTCACTTCGAAGCATATGCATTCCATGGCGGAATACTTTCTTATCTAGCAAGCACTCTTTGTATTGCTCATGACGAATATGATGTTTCACAACTGCCTTCTTGGTACCTTTGGCCTTCCGAATCTCACCGCCGCCTACTTTCAATATAGAATAGAGCTTCGATCGTAGTCCGACATATTCGACAATGGGAATACCTCCACATTCGTCTTTCATTTTACCAAGTACTTTCTTGTTGTCGATACTATACAGCGGATGGTCTTTGCTGTAGTTGCTAGTATCATATAGATGTTTGTGGGTGGCCATGTCTGCATAGACGTCTTCAGTTTCAATGTGTAGTAGTAGGCTGTCGGTATCGGTGTAAAGTAGATTACAGCGTTGCCCATACTGCTCCTTGAGCTCGTTGTAGTAGAAGTCATACATCAAATGTTTTGAGAGATCTAGAATTGACATTCCAACATATACCGGGCGGTTCAGTAGTAGCTTGCTTTTGTAGTTGTGTACAGCGGCTAGATCATTGTCGAAGATTGTGGAGCGAGCATAGCTAGGTTTATTCAAGAGACGCGCTGTAGTCTGATTCCTTCTGAGGCGCGCACTAGTTTGATATCTACACGCTTGCGTAGATTTTCCATTGTCTTACCGAAAACGGAGTTGTTCATCAACTTGTAGAGGTCTTGCTCGAAAGTGCTCTTCGCTTGTTTTCGTAACTCTGTATTCATTCGTATGTATGGCTCCATCCATGGGGATTGGTCGAATCGTAGTGCTCTGTGGATCTTTTTCAAACGCATGCCAAGAGATAGATACAGTTGTAGGTTGCGGTAGTGTAGCACGTATCGTTCTTTGTCATATAGGTTAGGCACAAGCTTTTCCACTTTCAAAGATCCGTTGCCTTCGTATAGTTTCTCAAATAGATCGGCTTGATACTCTGAGAACCAAGCTTTATCCACCTGCATTCTCTCGGGAGCTAGCGGATAGCTGTTGTGTGCATCGTGAAGTTCTCGAGGATATTCGAGGTCGACTTCGAGGATGTAACCTTTATCTGAATCGTGAGCAAGATCGACGATCTGCTCTTCTATTGGTATATGCCACTCAAACCCTCCTGTTGGTAGATATTGACTCATAGCCCAGCCATAGAGATTGTTAGCGTCAAGATATAGTATGTGGCTATTTGGTTTCCCTGAGTCGAAATCGGGTAAGCTTGGTTTATTTGATTTAGCGTGCCGCTGTGACACCATGGATATGCCACCACGTAAACCCTTCTCAATGAACAGATGCATATCGTAGTCGGTTAGTAGCTCGAGCTCCACGCCGGTCTTCTTTAACAATGCATCCCACGAGAGTTCTGGACTCGTATAGTAGTGAGCCGGGTCCAAGCCATAGTTTTGCATGCATGTCATGCGAAAGGTCTCGAACACATCTGCTAGATCTAGAAGAAGCACATCGGTTTGTAGGTAAAGGTCGTGGTAGTCTCCCAACGTCTCACAGCCGAATACCTTCCAAACTTCAAGTGCGTGTTCGTAGTCTTCGTGGGATATGCCCTCTAGGTATAGCTTACTATAGAATGCTTCTTTCAGTGGAAGAGAAGTCTCTGAGAATCTATCCCAAGAGTCCATATACTCATATGGGTAGACGCCCTTGCGCCCAAGAAGATGTGCACTCAGGAGTGTATGTGTAACGGTTATCGGGAGGCGAGACGGGTCTAGTTGCTTTATGCTCACTTCTCCACACTTTGGGCAAGTCCCAACTAGCTCCCAAGCCTCATTAATGACAACCAGCTCGGTCTTATTACATCGTTTACATTTGTCTGCAGCTGCATCTATAGTACTACAAACCAATTTGTCAAGAGAGGATAGTAGGAATTGTGCGCTATCGATGAACCGTAGGTTGCCAAGTGAGAATGAAATATATTTCTCCATATTGTTTGGAATGCAGGAGATATCGCCCTCTGTCTTAGAGATGGATTGCATCAGTAGGTGAGAATCATATCCACGCAAGTTGTGGAATACAACTGGAATGGTAGGTGAGATACGCAATTTGAGATTACAGACTCTATGTGCGGTACCTCGAAACTCGCCTGTGATGTGGCAATGATCACGTACTCTATCTATGTCAACCAAGGGCTTCTGGCAGATATGACAAATCCTCGCTTGATTGAAAGCCCTCTGGTCTTTCTGAGACATACAAAGAGGCTTGGCCTTTTGGTCTTTGATCTTCGCCTCTTCCTCTTGTATACATCGTAGAAAGCGTTCGATCGTATCCGTACCTCTATATAGTACAGGTGGTTCGCTATGACCATCAGAACGTACAACGATGTAGGCAAATCCACAGGGAATATGTTCTTCTGTTTTAAGTGTGTTGCTCTTTTTAGGGTCTTGGGCAGGTCCTTCGATCTTAGTAGTTAAAGCCTCAAGGTCTGCATAGATAATATAGGAAACTTTGAGCTGTTTGTGGATATTTTGAAAGGAGACTATGTTGTTCTCATTGGTAGGGATTTCTATGCGAATGGCTCGGTCATCGATTCCGTTGCACTCTGGAACGTGCTTTTCTAGGAGGGCATTGGTGGTGTATCCATGTAGACAACGCTCGCAGAAGTATTTCCTACATTTATGTTTCGTTTGGTCGAATAGGAGGCGGTTGAAATCTTTGATCCAGCAGTAGTGTTGCAGACCACTCTTTGGGCATTCTATTAGCAATAGGTTTACGCGCTTGGAGGAAGTCTCCTTCGAGATGTGGTGTACGATCAAGCACTTTTCCTTTGAATCCCAACCATATACATTAATAGAGATCTTGTTTTGCTTCTCTACGCGTGGTATTTGTGAGATTGGTGTTGGTGAGTCCACCCCATCAAAGTTCGGTCTATCATCTTTTCGATACTTCGATGTCCTCTGGGGATCTTTCGCGACTGGAAACAGTGCTGCATGTATCGACCAACGTGCGCAATGGTCATCGTTGTTTTTCACATTGATCACGGCTTTCTTACTCGCGATTTCTGCTGGTAGTGGTAAATATGAACCTCCACGTAGTGGTTGATATCGAGCAATGTTCAACCATAGAATGTTGACTTTATTTATAACCCAGTTCGATCCTCGACTGATCCACTTCTCAATGTTGTTATGGATCCGAGCATGTGCTTCTACTATTACCCCGCGGATCTCAGCACTGTTGGTCAAAACGGATTGCAAGCTATAAAAGGTAGCTATCTCATATACTGAACCCTCAGGTTTGTCAAGCCGATGTTCAAAGCTAGCTGAACCTTAATACTCCTAAGGTCTTGGAGCTCTTCCTCGAGCTTTTCGGTAGTCTGCCTCCGTACACCGGCTAGGAAAGCGGCTGGGTCTGCTTCTAGAAGATTACCATCTGGAACATCCATCTTCCATCCGCGCAAATAATCCCCAATGCCGGGTGCTCGAATGAATGTTAGTATATGTTCAGCCATAGTACAATACCTTATACTAGCCCCTTCTCTAATCGGGCGTCAAAATACAATAAGTGGACAACAAATTAGATGTGGATTACTATAGTAGTATATAAAGTGGCGGTTATGGTGTAGCACCTCTGTTTTTCTCAATGCAAGCCCGTTTGATGGCCCCCGAACCCCAACGTATTGTTTGGACTTTGTTGTACCTAATTATAACATCTATGGTACTCGAGAGATAATAAGTTGGGATTTGGTACAACAAGGTCCAAACGATGCGTTGGGGGGAGGGGGTCATCGGATGGGGATGCATTGAGAAAACGGAGGTGCTGCGCCAGAACCCCCACTTTGTATACTACTTGCCGTTAACTATAGTAAACTTCGTCCAGTGATTAAATTTATCATAATGTTGTCATTCCACCGTTTCGTCAAAGCCTTCGAGCCGCCAAGCCAAAAAGAGTGTACTTACTTGAGTTATTTTCCTCCTAGTTCTTGATAGAAAAACAGCAAGTTCTAGTTAAGTTTCATTCAGGGAGCAGGTTGCTGTTATGCTCTTTTCTCGCCGCTCTCCGTTTTTTTTTCCAAGTTTTATCTCATACCGAAATCATTTGTCTCTTAAGCTTGATTTACAATTGTCTTTGATTCTGTGATGGCTATAATCCACAAAACTAGTTCGTAGTTTCCAGCAAATTTGTTCTTTGAAGTGAACTCATGAAAGCGGTTCCTTTCGATCAATTTTCACTCGCCGTGGCAGATTTTTCAACTCATTTTCGCTGCATTTCCTGTCTTTGTAACACGGTACGAGGTCTCAAAAGTGAATATTGCTGCTTCTTGAATTCTTAGGGAGTGTTCATTATTTATGGCTTGGGGGTCGGCATTTCATCTGCTTCTCTTGTTAAAACTTTTATGACCCCCCTATGAATGAATTAAAACTTAGATGTCCCCCTATAAAATTGCTCAAAACTTTATTGCCCCCCCCCCCCCCCACCTCCCCCAACTCAAAAGATGTATGTGCAAGAAAGAATACAAATTGCATATACATGTAATCTATTAAATTTACTATTAAATAATGTTTCTAGATTTATGGTATTTTCCATGATACATTACCTTTGTTTAGTAGAAATCACATATATACATGTATTATTCTGAATATCTCTACCATTGCACCGTTAATTTGTGCATTATATTGCATTCTAGTGAATTCTAGTGCATCATAGTGCATTCTAGTGCATCCTAGTGCATCCTAGTGCTTCATAGTGCATTCTAGTGCATTCTAGTGCATTCTAGTGCATCCTAGTGCATCCTAGTGCATCCTAGTGCATCCTAGTGCATCCTAATGCATCCTAGTGCATCATAGTGCATTCTAGTGCATTCTAGTGCATTCTAGTGCATTCTAGTGCATTCTAGTGCATTCTAGTGCATTCTAGTGCATTCTAGTGCATTCTAGTGCATTCTAGTGCATTCTAGTGCATCCTAGTGCATCCTAGTGCATCCTAGTGCATCCTAGTGCATCCTAGTGCATCCTAGTGCATCCTAGTGCATCCTAGTGCATCCTAGTGCATCCTAGTGCATCCTAGTGCATCCTAGTGCATCCTAGTGCATCCTAGTGCATCCTAGTGCATCCTAGTGCATCCTAGTGCATCCTAGTGCATCCTAGTGCATCCTAGTGCATCCTAGTGCATCCTAGTGCATCCTAGTGCATCCTAGTGCATCCTAGTGCATCCTAGTGCATCCTAGTGCATCCTAGTGCATCCTAGTGCATCCTAGTGCATCCTAGTGCATCCTAGTGCATCCTAGTGCATCCTAGTGCATCCTAGTGCATCCTAGTGCATCCTAGTGCATCCTAGTGCATCAAACAAACAAACAAACAAACAAACAAACAAACAAACAAATAAACAAACAAACAAACAAACAAACAAACAAATAAATAAATAAATAAATAAACAAACAAACAAACAAACAAACAAACAAACAAACAAACAAACAAACAAACAAACAAACAAACAAACAAACAAACAAACAAACAAACAAACAAACAAACAAACAAACAAACAAACAAACAAACAAACAAACAAACAAACAAACAAACAAACAAACAAACAAACAAACAAACAAACAAACAAACAAACAAACAAACAAACAAACAAACAAACAAACAAACAAACAAACAAACAAACAAACAAACAAACAAACAAACAAACAAACAAACAAACAAACAAACAAACAAACAAACAAACAAACAAACAAACAAACAAACAAACAAACAAACAAACAAACAAACAAACAAACAAACAAACAAACAAACAAACAAACAAACAAACAAACAAACAAACAAACAAACAAACAAACAAACAAACAAACAAACAAACAAACAAACAAACAAACAAACAAACAAACAAACAAACAAACAAACAAACAAACAAACAAACAAACAAACAAACAAACAAACAAACAAACAAACAAACAAACAAACAAACAAACAAACAAACAAACAAACAAACAAACAAACAAACAAACAAACAAACAAACAAACAAACAAACAAACAAACAAACAAACAAACAAACAAACAAACAAACAAACAAACAAACAAACAAACAAACAAACAAACAAACAAACAAACAAACAAACAAACAAACAAACAAACAAACAAACAAACAAACAAACAAACAAACAAACAAACAAACAAACAAACAAATAAATAAATAAATAAATAAATAAATAAATAAATAAATAAATAAATAAATAAATAAATAAATAAATAAATAAATAAATAAATAAATAAATAAATAAATAAATAAATAAATAAATAAATAAATAAATAAATAAATAAATAAATAAATAAATAAATAAATAAATAAATAAATAAATAAATAAATAAATAAATAAATAAATAAATAAATAAATAAATAAATAAATAAATAAATAAATAAATAAATAAATAAATAAATAAATAAATAAATAAATAAATAAATAAATAAATAAATAAATAAATAAATAAATAAATAAATAAATAAATAAATAAATAAATAAATAAATAAATAAATAAATAAATAAATAAATAAATAAATAAATAAATAAATAAATAAATAAATAAATAAATAAATAAATAAATAAATAAATAAATAAATAGCTCAGCATTGCGGGCATTAAACTAATAAATAGCTCAGCATTGCGGGCATTAAACTAATCTCCTGAACACCAATACATTATCTCGGTCCTATTACTTGATCATGAGCTTAGATAATACCATCCTGCGTATAACGGAAACAAAGCAGAATATGTTTGTTAAATGTTGCGAGGGCCGAAGGCACGAGCCTAAATTTTGAGATTTTAGTGCTCTCTAAAACACTGGTTTCCTGAGTTCTGGAGACTAAACATTGACTTAGCATTACAACAGCAATTTCATTTTACATGACAGGTATGTCAAAACTTTGATGACCCCCACCCAAAGCAGTAGATAATTTTTTTGATGATCTCCCTAAAAAAGCACTTGAAACTCCCCCCCCCCCCCCCCCGCCATGATTTAACCGACCCCCCCCAAAACCATAAATAATGAACACTCCCTTATTAACGCGTGCATTTGGACTGTTTTTTTTCCCCGGTATTTCTATTCTTTTAGAGAATCTATTCTTGAAGTCCCTGCCAGTCTCGTGTCGAGTCGGTTTGTGTAATAGCGCTGCGCGTGAGTGACGTCACGAAAATTAAGACCCCCGCATGACTCAGACAAACAAACCACTTTTCGCGTTAGAACTTACAAGAATTGACCAGCACTTTAGTTTATCGTCTGACTATTCTACAAAAAATGACGGCTTTCCTGTATTATATTCCGAAAGATAACCTGATGATTGTACTGTCGAACAGCTTAAACGTTGGCTAAAATACAGAGGATTGAAACAGAGCGACAAACGGCAATCTTATCAAGCGAGGTGCAAAGATGGCGCGAAATACAGTGTTTGTATGGGAATCCGATGCCAAATAATTTTCGTAAAATCAAATTTCTGAACTATTCACTGCCTGAAAACTTAAGATACCCGGTAAGAGATTAACTGATCAAAATTTGAGGGATGTATAGTTATACTGGGAAGCGTGCAATCGTGTTTTCAGTTTCTCATACATTTCGGCTGTTTAAAACAACGAGTCAAAGTCCGCAGGAAAATTTACAAAGGTATAGAAAACTGAAAACGCGATTGCACGCTTCCCAGCACAGCTACATCCCTCAAATTTTGATCAGTTAATCTTTTACCTGGTATCTTAAGTTTGCTGACAGTGAATATTTCAGACACTCGATTTTACGGAAATTATTTGGCATCTGATTCCCATACAAACACTTTATTTCGCGCCATGTTTGTCTGACCCTTGCGGGGGGTCTCGTGCCAGACAATCTATTTTTAGAAACTGTGCGCAGCGATATTAACCATAGCGGCACGTGGTTATGCAAATGTTGGTCACGAAACCATCCTGTCGCGCGCGCTTGTATAACTTATAAAAGGGTCGGAGTCAGACTATTATTGTCTAGTTTTAATTTCTCTGATATTCACTGATGAAATCATACTAAAATAATTATTCACTTCAGTCTGAGTGGTGATTAGTATAAATCAACCAGTGGACAACCAAATCCTGCATTCTGATTGGCTACTCTACTATAGGTCTATTTGTGATAGCCCATGGTAGAGAAAAACCGCACGCATTTTCACGTAATAATAACATTTTTTCAACTTCAATTTGTTTCTTTCTATTATTTTCTACTGTTCGACTAGTTAGTTTATACTAAACAATCAGACCTCTCGCATTCATGGGCTACGATCGAGTTAAATAGCCCATTCGGCTGCGCCTCGTGGGCTGTTGACTCGTAGCCCATTCGGGCTGCGGATCTAATTGTTAAATATTTACCTCGACTTTGTCTCGGTAAATATTCACCAATAGTCACTTCGACTTCAGTGAATTATTGTTAAATGGAATACATCCCTGAATCTAAACCCGATAATATTGTCTATCTTATTATATGAAGGCCCAAGTGTAAATTTATTAGTTGTCAAAATTTTATGTATTTTGCTCATTATTTAGCTCAAACCGTCAATTATTTAGCTCAAACCATGTATGATTTAGCCTAGTCATATACGCTAAGGAGGCTACCGCCACCACCACCACTGTAAAAAAAGGCGTCCCTAGACGAATTGGGGGGAGGGAGTTTACCCGCCACCACCGCCAACAACGTGTGTGTGTGTGGAGGGGGAGTGGGTGGGTGTGATCCGTGACCCACCAACCTTTTGAAAAAAAAAGGGTCCCTATCAAGTACCATTGTTTTGACCTGGATAGGAAATTTCATATGAGAGGAAACAGCTAGAGGTAAATTCGTTAATTTAAGCAAGGAAAGTATTAGGATTCTTGGTATTCATTTTTCGTTAAATACTGAGGACTTGAAGAAAAGGAATAATTTTGATTCCGTGTTCGAACAATTCAGGGCAACATTATTAATTTGGAGGATGCGGCACCTCACACTGTTTGGCAAAGTGCAGATTATACGTTCTTTAGCACTTCCACAGCTTTTATATGTTTTTTCTAAGATTTGCCCCACAAATGAATTTGTAAGAAAAGTTGAAAAAGAAGTTACGAGATTTCTGTGGATTATGGGAAAAAAAGTATTAAGTACCGGGTGTTATTGAATACTTATGATCTGGGTGGTTTAAAGTTATCCGATTTAGAAACTTGTGTAAAGACTATTACGCATTTTTGTTGATTAACTTGAAAAAGGATAGAGGTAAAGTTTGGTCTGTTTTTCCTGACATATATTTTAAAGAGTTAGGAAGCATAAAGTACATTAATGAAAATTTTGATAGTGCAAAAATTCCTATAGAAATACCGATGTTTTATTAAAATATGTTTAGCGTCTGGGAAGAATTAAGTGATGATCCATCATCATCATCATCATCTTTATTCACACACTATACATACTTAATTCTACAATAATCTATACAAACTTACAATCTATACAAACTTACATTATGAATTACATTTTCAATATGGAATAAATTTGTGAGTCCTAGGGGCTAAATTAACCAATTGGTTTTCTTAGTTAGTCCCTAGGTTAATATTATGTTAATATGATCAGTTTTCTAACTTATATTATATTATAAAGATAATTATAGTAATAAGAAGAATTGAAATTAATTATTTGAAAATATAATATTAATTAATCTGAAATTGGATATCCAACAAATAATCTTTAAGTTTTTTTGAGAAAGAAAAGGTACTCGAAGACTTTATTGTTTCCGGAAGTTTTTTCCACATGTAATGGATGATCCTGATTTTATTCTTAACCAGTCGTTATGGAATAATAAGTATATTTCATTGGATACGCCCTATTTTAAGAAGATTGTCAACAAGGGTGTAATTCGAATTAAACATCTTTCGGATAACGAATTCGGTTTCAGTTGGGAAAAAGCTAAGTCTGTCGGTTTAACAGAAGAATTTTTTTTTGGGTGGCTTGGAATAATTTATGCAATTGCCCAGGCCTGGAAATTGCTATTATAAAAGGTTAGGGAATCAATTGATGCCGCTGAAATTCCTTTTGAGGCTGTTTGTGTGGTCATCGGGCTCAGGTAAGGCAATTTCAGCGATCAGTTTTCGATCCCCATGAATCCTATTCACGTGTACTTGAATATGTGATGCCTGATGAATCCACCGATACTGAAACACGGGCCTGATGCATGAAAATAAAGCCTTAAACTCCAAACTAAAAACGGCAGAAGATGAAAGAGACTCCCTAAAGCTTGCCCTGACACTAGCAAGCAAAATATCACTTTCAAAATACCGGGCGAACTTCCAAATCTAAACCAAAACATAGGTCTGAGGCGCTGAGCGAGAATCGAACTTCTCAGGTGACGTAATGATAAGCATGCGCAGAGTTTATTACTCGGGCCAGGCCTTCGGCTGGCTCGAGTCAGAAATCGCAAGTTTTTTTCCTTTATTTTTTTTATTTTTTGTGTCGAGATTTTGCGCCGTCGACCAATCAGATTGTGCCTTCTTTGGAAGTTCTTTTTGCCACCTTACCAATCAGATTGCACTGTGCTGGTCACGTGGACAGTGGCAACATTATCATGTTTTTCAAGATGGCGGCGAGTGGGAGAAACCTTTAATATCAGCTGTTTTTTGTGTAAACCAAAGGTTCCTTCAAGTGCAATACCAATATTTTTGTCTTTTCTAAAGCTGAGAAGTGTTTCACGGGCTTTGGACGGGAATTTATCACATATTATGCGACATGCTTAAGATACACTCGTGAGACGGACACTCCAGTCTGCGATCAACACTGACTGACTATATATCAAGACAAAAACAGCTTGTAAATGTAAGTAGCCGCTAATCTGAACATGATAACCTTTATACCAATTGACTGTCATTGTGTTGTTATTTATTGTTATTAACCTCTCGAAAGTGTAGTAGAAATGACCCGATTTCTCAGTTCTCTGACTGACAGGGGCCTTTTAAAAGAATTACAGTCGTTTCGCCCCCCATGCACATGTATTTAAATGTCTATAAATTCGGGAACGAAAATCCAGCATGCAGTGAGTGAGTATAAACTGAGTAAGTAATCAGAAATGAAGATTTTTTCAAACGAACGATAAATGACTCTGATGTGGAAATCGCATATTTATCTGTGGCGTGTTATTGACACTGGTTTTATTTTGTTCTATTTCCCGGGTCTATTTACATCTGGCCTGTACCTCTTTGTATTTGATTATTATCTCTTGGTTTAGGCATTCTACAGTATATTTAATGTTTTTTTTTTTAGAACTGACATAATGATATTATGTATAGAGTAGTGTATTTATCATTATTGCAAGTTTATAACATACATTGTAACATAACTACATGTAAATTTGGTCCAGAACTGAGAGTATACTTACATGCAAGTGGCACTCTTTCTTTCCCTTCCCCTTTCTTGGTACCATTATATATCCATGCAAGCTAGCTAGATCTTGTTTCAGTGTTTTCCATCTGAAGTGGTCCTGGCTTAAGATAACCCTAAGGTTACCTTAAGGACCTACCTTCTCATCATTCTATTTCTTATTATGCCTTATTACTCGTAAACATTTCCATCATCTTATGAGAAAATAAATGTAATTGTTGTTGTTGTTCCTCAGTTCTTGGCGTCAGCATCGTCACTTTCACTCGGTCATGATCAGGAGTACGAGTACTTTTACGAATTATTTGGGAATGAAAATTAATCTTGCTGCGACCCCAATGATATCAAAAGAGTGGACATTGCATGTTTATTTGTGGCCTGCCATTATAAGTTTCAGCACTAGCACAGTGGCAGTTCACTAATACTAGAAAATGGTGGTCTGTAGTTTACGACCTCAATCGAAAATATTGTATTGAGAATTTAGCCTGAATGTCAGCCGTCTCCACTGGTTTGTTAATAATTGAGAATTACAAATAGATGACTTTATTTCACATGTAGAATGACATTACCTAACTATTCACAACGAATAGCAACATTGTGTGGAATTTGTTGTTCTAAATTGCTTGATTTCTCATAGTCGTACTGCACCTGATATAATTACAATGCATCAAATTTGAGTGACTCAATATCGTGCATACTACTCAAATAACCATTGCACTTCAATCAACAACACCCATACCAAGTTTTTTTTGTAATTCTAACGATCCTCAAGGAACAATAATATTGAAAAGAAAGTAATATTAAACTACAGAATTGAAGGAAACTGTGGCTGAAACGTACATGCACAGCATGTATGTATATGTGTGTGTTGTGTGTGTAATATGGCTCTATCATTTCCAACCCCCCCCCCCCCCAGGCATACCCTAACCTAACCCCCCCCCCCCCCTGAATACGTGGGGCATTTGCACATTGACATTTGACAGACAAAAGCATCATCTAGCACAAACCATGTTGACACAAAATTATGCTAGAACTCCATGCAGTACATGCTATAGATGGCCCGAGTTAAGGCCACTCAGAAACATAGGCACCCAATGGTGAACTCGTGGATGTAGTGACGAAGTTAGTGGATTGCTAAGAAAAGCCTTCATCTGAAAAGTATATATACAACACTGGTCCATTATGCTTGGAATGAACAGGAGCCATGTAATCGAGCTCTCTTTTTAGAATTTCCCAATTCCCCGACACCCTTTTGCAGCTGCGATATCAATTGACTTTTTGTGAAAAATTCACACAAATAGAATACATTCCTCTTGAGTGGGAGCTTTTTAAAAACTCTATTTTGGTTGAAAATCGAAAGCGTAGAAAATAGCACTTCAAAACATTTAGCCATCTGTCGTGCGTGAATCTGAAGCCCCGCCTCTCCAACAATTAGCGAGCTCTTGGCCAATCATTTCTCATCACAGTTCAACTATCTGTCAAGATTTCCCGACAATGTCGATTTCCGATCAAAGCTACGCGCCGCATCGAGAAAATGTTAATATAGCCGGTTGTTCTAGTTCTCTTGTGTGACTTGAAAAATGGGAAAGATAAAAAGACCAGCTCAAGGGACAAAGCCAAGGTGAACACCTAGAGACGCTTTGAATGCCAGCATAGTTAGTAGAGGAGACAGCGATTTGCAGGCGCCTGAAACAGCGCGGCAATCGTTTCAAGCGATTCAGATCGAGTCACCGTCAGACTTTACGTTTCCATCTAAGCTTTCTTGGCCCGGGTTTCTTGGAAACAAATATTCTCTCGGCCGGCTCCTATCAGTATCTATTTATGTTCAGATGTGGACCACTCGGCACTCTGTCTAAAAGTGAAAATACGAACCCTTGTCGGGTTTTGCGAGGACTTCTATTTAGCTATTTGGGCTCGTAGTCGTATACATTGTTTGGCCATGTTTTGCTTTTCTTTTTTCTTTGTTTTCCAAGCGAAGGGCACCTGGTTTTCTTTGAACGGAGCTTTTGGTATATGATAAACTACTGCTAAAACTACATTTCTGTGGGAAAAAAAAAATCCCCATCTTTTTCGTTTTGAGGGTATCCGGTAACTTAACCATTTGGGGAGTTGTACATACGTTTTACGCATGTAACCTATCTGAAATAGCTGAAAATGGCATTTCAGAGCTTCTATATTTCAAAATAAAATAAAAACATATCTTCGTTCCTGGGCCGTTCCCTGAGTTGGCAGAACGTATGGCAAGCCGTTGCTGCCAAAAGTCAATCAACTTTCTATTAGTGGTTGAAACGTCTATGAACACTGTTGAGTTATAGAAGCTACATGCTCAGTTATGTAAAGGTATAGTCGAGTTGTATCGAGAAAGTTTTAAATTTTCCTCGCTAGCGATCGAGTTTTTGATTTCTCGCTTGTGAGTTTTTCAAATTCTCGCCAGCGAGTTTGATTTCTCGCTAGCGAGTTTTTCAACTTCTCGCTAGTGAGTTTTTCAACTTCTCGCCAGCGAGTTTGATTTCTCGCTAGCGAGTTTTTCAACTTCTCGCTAGCGAGTTTTTCACTTCTCGCTAGCGAGTTTTTTTCAACTTTCCGAGTTTTTAACCTCGTTCCCAGGTTGTTACCCAGAATTCCCGCCTTGGCAGAGGTTGGGAGTTTTTTCCCAATATGGCTGCCCTCATCGATAGTTCTGATGAGCTTGAAAGTTATTTTCTGGGTTTCAATGACATTTTACAACAGTTAGAGTCCTGCACCAACAACCTCCTGACGGAATATTTGGAAATAAAACTTGAAGATTATGTAACCATTTTGTTCGGGATGATTTGTCAGCTGGAAAAAGGTGAAAGTGTCAATCGTGGAAATGAAATCCTCATACTGTTGAAAACGCTGTATGATTTCGCGTATTGAAAGTGGGAATCAATATCCCAGCAGATAGAGATGGAGAAATCTTCTGTTCTTCAGAAATCTGCCTATTATCTCCCTGTAACCAAAACACCTGGGCGTCCAAGGTTTGTAATAACAAGGCAACAGTTACTGAATCTTCGTGAAACAGGAATGACCTGGGCGAAAATTGCGAATTGCCTGAATATCAGTGAAAGAATTAACTCTGTACAGGCGTGTTAAGGAATTTGAAATAAATGGAGAATTCTCTGACAAACCGAACGCAGAACTGGACGAATTGCTTAAAGGCATCTTAGTAATAACCCCGCGTGCCGGAGAAAGTTACATTCGTGGTAGTTTGAGAAGCAGGGGTGTACGCATTCAGCGCTGGAGGGCGAGAGAAAGACTACAAATTGTGGATCCTGTGGGTAGAGCAGCTCGAAAGAGTAGTAACAAACTGATTGGTTGGAGGTTTGTGATTCATGGCTGTACTGATGGCTACAGTAGAACAATTATCTATCTGAAGTGTGCAACCAATAACCTTTCAGCTACTGCCCTTCAATATTTTCAGGAGGGTGTTAGGCAATTTGGTCTTCCAAGCAGGGTTCGAGGCGATCGTGGAGTTGAAAACCATGATGTAGCAAGGTTCATGATTTCAAATCGTGGCCCAAACAGGGGAAGCTTTATAACAGGAAGGAGTGTTCACAATACACGGATTGAAAGGCTGTGGAGAGAAGTTAATCGAGTGGTTAATAGTTACTACTCATCAATATTTAAGCACATGGAGCATCATGGAATTCTGGATTCTACCAGTGAAATTGATTTGTGGGTTCTTCACTATGTTTTCCAGACTCGCATAGCCAGGTCATTAGACGAATTCATTGCACAGTGGAACTACCATGGATTAAGGACTGTTGGACATAATTCCCCACTTGCCTTATGGAACTGTGGTATGGTTTCTCACAACAGTAATGATGATGTAGGAGACCTTTACAGCTATGGTATTGATTATGAGGTCCTCTGTGAAGACACACAAGACAATATCATTGTTGTTCCAGAAAACCAAATTCACTTTACAGATGCAGAAATTGCAGTACTTTCTGCAGCTATCGATTCATTAAGTGACGATGGAGATTCTGGAATCAATCATTTCTGTAATGCACAATCTCTGGTGCTGAACAACTTTGTACAGTAAGACATTAGACACAAGGTACCCACAATTGGCCACCAAATTGAAAAGGACTGGGCCGAGTTTGTAAAGTTAATCTGATTATCTAATTCGAAATGAACTCCATCATAAGAAAGAGCACATTGAAATTAGCAAGTTTACCAAATTTGATATTTACCATGTTTTGAGCTTTCAAAAATTGCAAAATTAAAAGACATTTGTATGAATTGGAGGGACGATTGTCCTTCCAATCCATACAAACATCTCTTATTTTTTGCGATTTTTGAAAGCTTTCTATTCAGTTTATATTTACCAAATCATGCTCAAACTTGTTATTCTTACTAATTCCGAGGTGCTCTTCCTTATCGGTGAGGTTTATTTGTTAATTGGATAAACCTTACAAACTCAGCCTCAATTTGGTAGTGGCCAATTTTTAATAGAGTGATTTCACAAAACCCATGAAACAAAATGTTTATAGTATTATACCCAAACAAACAAAATATTTAGAGTAACACATTGTATCACTATTTCACAGGTTTTGTAAAACCACTCTAAGTACCTTTCTCACACAGCAGCCATGTTGAGTCCCAAGAGAATAAAAACCTGTTTGTGTGTGGCCTTGACACCGCCTTCTGTGTAAGGCTAATATATTGTTAGGAAGCAAAAAATATTGGTCAAAATGACTGGCACAACTATTTTTTGCTTATGACCAGCCCTTACTTTGAGCCCTGGGCCCGATTCCTGAAAGCCCGATTAGTGCTAATCCAGAGTTAATTACCATGACAACTAATGTTTTCTTGAGAGTTAATCCAGGATTGGTGCTAATCGGGCTTTCAGGACTTGGGCCCTGTACTCTTTAAATGGCATAAGCCACTTCATTGTTATTGTACTACAGCTATTATGAGAATCCTTCCAGGGGAAAAACATGTCCAACTTATAAAGACTATACAAGTAACTACTGGTACATGACAAAAAACTTTAATGGTCATTATTAAACTGTACAGTTTTAAGAGGTTTCACAGGATTAATATTGGAATAATTATGCTTACATATATATCCCTGGGACATCATTGGGATATGTAACCATAATATTCCACTGAATATTAATACAATGTTGGTACATTATTATTTTTTCCTGTTTCATATTGGTAAAATTCGCTTGTTACCTTCCAGTCAATAATGTAAACTGAGTGATTGGAAACTGCTCCAAATTCCTTAAAGTGCATATGAGCCCAAAAAAATGGTTATTTTAACGAAATCTTGATGCTATTTCTGAAACAATGAAACAGAAAAAAATGATTTTGTGCAAAACTGCGATTTTTTACACGCTTTCAAAGTCCCATGTCAAGATCCTACAAACGAGTGTGACGACATCAGAGTTAAACAGTTCACTTCCGGTTTAGTAGTGTCTCTCTGTTTTCCTGTGAAGGCACACTGTATCTTATAAGTCGCGGTACAGAATCTTCGATATTGCCCTAAAATTCAACAATGACGACTCCAGCTCCGAATGAGAAGACAGCTATATGTCTGGTGACTCAGAATATAACTTTATATCGAGATATGAGATCGAAGTGGAGACGGGAATTGCTGGCAAAGAGGAAGCTACTACTGCTTCATGTCGCCGGACCGTACGCCGATGAACCCCTTGCTGATGAAGAATACTGAATAGGTTATAGCCTATGAACAAGAGAGAGAACAAGAAGAAATTCGACGCCAACAGTTACAAAATAGTCTAGATGGAGTAACTGCTGTTAGTAATTGGTAAGTAATGTCCATGTTGTTGTAGTTTATACATGTATTGCAGTTTACCCGGGAGTTTACACTGCTGTCCTGTAACTTCAACTATTCGCTATATTTAACTCCGGACTCAATAATTCTTCAACTATTTCTTTTCAATTTTCTCTCCTAAGGTGTATGTGTGGGAACTGCAGGGTTGACCTGCTCCAAAATGTTAACGAGGCGTAGTGTTGCAAGGAAATGGAGAAATGTATCACACTTCATCCTGGCTTTCGTCCAGTCTGTTTGGAGAAGTGGTCCTTAAAAGTATAAAACCCAATACCGGCGTAGATACCGCCAAACTGGTTCAGAAGAAACGTAAGTGAAGTCGATGGAACTCGAACTAAATCCTATTCGCTAAATTATCTCGGTTCCAGTTCTGCAGCTGGGTATAAATTATGTACAGTTTTCGATGATTCTTTCTATTTCCAATTAGGCAAGTTTTTTTCGGGTTTCCTTGGAACACAAACACACTAAATTTAAGCCATGAATAATGATTAAATTAAAAGTCTTTTGACTTTCCCTGGTTTATATCTGTGTCCTGAATATGTTGAATACATGTACACTTCATTACCTAGTTTTATGTACTAATACATGTATATCAAAATTACTTTCCATTTTCTTATAGATTTCTCAGAGGTGTTTCATACAGGGAATTTTCGCAGCTCACCTATATGGTTACTCAGATGATATGATGCCAAGTTTTAAGTGCTTTTGTAGGGGGGATCATCAATGATTTGACCTACTCATGGACATATCTGTCATGTAAAATGCAGAGCAGTAAGCTCATGATCAAAGGCACATCCCCAAAGGACAGATAATGCATTGGTGTCCAGGAGATTAGTTATGCCAATGCTAAGCTCTTTTTAATTTATGAGACTACGGAACAATGCATATGATGCACAAATTAACAGTACAATTTCAAGTTCCCATCCAGGAAGGATGTGAGGTAGAGATTACCAGAAGAATACAATCCATGTACCGGTATATACATGTATATATTTCTACTTATAATGTATCATGGAAAATACCATAAATCTAAAAATATTAATAGTAAATTTAATGGATTATATATATATATATATGCAGTTTGCATTCTTTCTTGCACATCCATCATTTTTTATTTGGGTTGGGGGGGGGGGGGGGGGGGGGGGTGGGGGGGCAATAAAGTTTTGAGCAATTTTATAGGGGGTTGAAATAAGTTTTTTAATTCATTTATAGGGGGGTCATAAGTTTTAACAAGAGAAGCAGATGAAATGCCAACCTCCTCCCCCCCCCCCCCCCCCCCCCCCAAAAAAAAGCCATATATAATGAACACTCCCCTTATATATTATAACCTGCCCATTTTTGTAACGTGTTTGGTTAGCTTATTATCAGGCTGTTGTTATAGCGTGTTTACCATATTTGGGCATTCTTTGTGTTACTTGTCACGTAGTGGAATTTGTGTGATGCCAACCGGGAACTTTTAGGTGGCATATCGAACTTAGTCAAAACAGTTAAACTCGTGTTTCATGTTATGATCTTCGTCGAGTTCTAGATAGTAGTTTATGGATAACTACCCTGGGTACCAGAGGTTCTGGCAATGCAACAATTTTCATTTTAAGACATACCATTTTATTTTCCAACTACTCGAGTTATAACTGTAACAGGGGTCACTTAGACAATGAGGACCAATCATATTGCATGATGAAAACAAATTAAAGCATGCCAAGTTATGGTTATTTGAGGCAATCAATGTTGAGCACAAGACTAGCATTTCAACTTGCCCATGGTTTGATCTGGTAAAAGGCAAATTTGGTGGACTAACTTTCTACTCAGTCTTTCAAATGAAGAAAATTGCATGGATATGTTAGGATTTGCAAGTTGACTAAGTTTGAACAGTTTGTTTTGAGATTTGTTCTTTTTGTCAAAGTTACAGTTAAGTTGCACAGTAACATACAATCATGTACTTTGCCCAACACAGACTGGTGTCAATATAAAAAAATAAAGTCATACATACAGGTACATGTAACCAGCTGTACACCTTGTGTTTTCCTTGTTTATTTGCATAAATACTAGCAGCTTGCCTCTTTGTTGCCCCATTTCAGATCATGTGACAGCTCTCAATAGGATTCAGTTCATTGTTTTCAATTTCTATCAATTTATGAGGGTACAGTCATGTGATCTGAACTGAGGCAACAAAGAGGCAAGCTGACTGGGTCTATTGTGGTAGACAGCTGCCACATTTCTTTTTTGGCAATGTGTTTACAATCAGATGGGATGATCTAACTATGCTAGGGTTAGGGTTTGCCATTGTAAAAGGTTTGCTTGGGATACATGTAACTCTACTACCTGGGACAACCTGCTGGCATCTACAAATTAGTACACATGTAGGTAACATTAACAGCAGTCCATGACACTGAAAAGCAGTAATCACTGGTGTCACAGAAAGAACAATTGAGCCACCAAAACTCTTCTCTTGCCCACCATTTGGTTTGCTATAATCCAAGTAATTTTCGCATTGGGTTAACCCACCCACTTTGTAAACAGGCCCTTAGTGCCATAATTTCCACAATAATATTAAAACACAGTTTTACAACTAATTAGTAATGAAATTTTGAAGTTTGTCAAGTTTAAAATATTGCTTTAATAGTTCAAGCTGTTTCAAATTTTTTTTTTTCACACTGTTTACATGATATATAATAGGTACAAATAATTAATTACAGATATCAAAAAAGACAACATAATACAGAAATATACAAAATAGGTGTGCAGAGACCAAAGTAGCAGAAATGCTTTCGAGTTGGTCACCGCCTATGTTACTAATAAGGACGATTGAGACATGTATTATGTGAAAGAAAGAAAAAAAGAGAAGGATAAAAGGAAAGAACTGGAGCCATTAAAATTGATTATGACTACTAGATAATAATCAAAAAGATGAGTAACTATTATATATAGATATTGTAAGTAAACAAGTATAATTATAATGGTATTATAGCTATACATTCATTAAATTCATTAAATACTTATGAAAATATGTAAGGTGTTTTATTTGTTTACAATTAGATTTGGTCGTCCAAAAGAAACTTTTTGTATTTTTGTTTGAAAGCATGGTATGGAAGGCCTTTAAGTTCTGTTGGTATAGATTCCCAGAGTTTGGGGGCGGAGGACCGAAATGTATGAATCCCATAATTTGTTCTCACTTTGGGTTTGTAGAAAAAAAAATTGGCAGCATATCTGGTATTGTAGGAATGAATTTCGGATATTGGTGTAAGGATATCAGAGAATACGGCTGGAATACTATTTTTATTATTTTGAATTTTATGTGTAAAAAGTGACATTTTATATTTATGGGTATTTTCAAATTTTAGAATTTCAAGAAGGCTAAAATAGGGGCTAGCGTTTTCCCTACTATGAGCAAAGAATATATTTCGTATACATTTATTTTGTTTGGTATAGA
This sequence comes from Actinernus sp. WN-2022, assembly GCA_030867875.1. Classification (NCBI taxonomy): domain Eukaryota; kingdom Metazoa; phylum Cnidaria; class Anthozoa; order Actiniaria; family Actinernidae; genus Actinernus; species Actinernus sp. WN-2022. Next base: position 5,771,982 of record JAOWCC010001729.1, read on the forward strand.
TTTTGGTTAATCTTGTTTTATAGGTAGAACCCCAACTCAACAAACCATAGTTCAAATATGGATATATAAGGGTATAATATAATATAATTGTTTTAGCATATGGAGATCAAGATAGTATCTTAGTTTATTGATGATTCCAATATTTTTGGCAAGTTTATTATTGATATGTTGAATCTGAGTATCCCATTTTATATGTTCATCAATGTAAATACCTAAATATTTTATATAGCTTTTACGTTCAATATTGTTAATGTTGTTATTTACTTTTTTCCTAGACGAAGTTATAACCATATAATTAGTCTTCTTAAAATTAATAGACAACTTATTAGTAAGACAATAATTTAAAACTAATTTCAGTTCATCATTCATTACGGTTTCAAGTTCTTTAACATTATCACTAGCAAAAAAGATATTAGTATCATCAGCAAATATCCTGAAAGAAAGCTTAGCAGAAGAATTTGGTAGATCATTGATATATAATAGGAATAATAGGGGTCCTAATGTTGATCCTTGAGGTATCCCACAAATGACTGTTTCCATACTTGATTCGACTTCGTCAATTTTTACGTATTGATTACGATTTTTTAGATAGTTTTAAAACCATTTAAGTGGGATTCCACGAATTCCATAGGCATATAATTTGGAAAGTAAAATTTTGTGGTTAACTGTGTCGAATGCCTTGGAGAAGTCAAGAAAGAGACCACAAGTAATTTGTTTTTTGTCAATTGCAAGGTTTATGTTTTCAGTAATTTCTAAAATAGCTTGTTCGGTAGAAAATCCTTTCCTAAACCCAAATTGATATTTATATAAAATATCATGTTTCTCTAAAAAAGATTGAAGCTGGTTGTATATTAATCGTTCAAAGACTTTGCTAAATGCTGACAATGTTGAGATTGGTCTATAATTTCCAGTGTCAGTAACTTCACCACTCTTGTATATGGGGGTGACTCTGGATATTTTAAAGACATCTGGAACTATACCAGTTGCAATAGATTGATTGTAGATAAGTGTAAAAGGTTTTGAGAGTGGTTCACAGGCAATTTTAATTAGGCTATTTGGGATATCAAGTGAGGCTTTATTTTCATTTAGGTTTGCAAATAACTTACATACTTCGGTCTCTGTAACGGGAGACATAAAGAAACTAGAAGTTGGTGATGAGTTTATGTATTTAATGGGGTCTTCATTGTTGTGTCCAATAGCACTTGCTAGGTTAGGGCCTACGTTAATAAAGTGTTGGTTAAATTGTTTGGCAATATCTGCTTTACTAGTATATATTTTATTATTTCTTTCGATTCTTGATGGGCAGGTCTGTCCCTTTGTTTTTCGTTTTATTAATGTACCAATCAATTTCCATGTAGCTTTTAGATTGTTTTTGCAAAATTCAAAATGTTTACAATAGTATGCCTTCTTATTGTGGGTTTTAAGCTGGTTGAGTTTATTAGCATACTTCTTAAATTGATCTATTTTATTTGGATTATTAGAGAGAAAATGTGTTTTATACATATTTTGTTTAGTTTTGATTGATTTTAAGATGCCATTAGTTTTGTTAGTTGTTTTCTTTTGCTTAGGGATACCAATTTCTTAGGTGCATGTTTATCTATTATTTTATTAATTGCTTTAATTGTATTACTTGTTATTTCATTTAAATTTCTGCATTCATTGTTGATAGCATTCCAGTCAATTGTACTGATGTCATATAGGTATGAATGTTGGTTAAAATTGCTATAGTTCCTACGAAATATTTTCTTTTTTCTTTTTATTGCTATATCAGCAATGCAGAACGTAGGTAAGTGATCCGAAATATCTATGGTAGCAATTCCAGAAATAAGTGGGGTAGATGCATTTGTATATATGTGATCTATCAAGGTTGCAGTATGGCTAGTTAGTCTTGTTGGCTTTGTAATTATTGGCAAAAAAATATTAGAGTAGAGCATATCTAAATAATCTTCAGTTTTTGAATGGGTATTGTATTTAAAAAAAATCAATATTCATGTCACCCAGAATATAAACTTGATATTTATCTTGATTAAGCTTTTTCATTATTTCTTCAAGTTGAACAGTAAAATCTTCTATACACGCATTTGGGTGTCTATAGATGCACCCAATCATTATGTGAGCCTTTCCATTACAAGGATTAATTTCAATCCAACAAGACTCAACTAACTGCATATTGAATTTGATGTCAGGTCTATGTATTGATTTTAATTTATTATTAATATAAATAGCTGCCCCTCCTGCCAAGGTCGATGAGTCAGTGTGATAAAATATATAATTTGGGAGTTCTACATTAACTATTGAATTTTCATTTAGCCTTGTTTCCGTGATTGCTAAGATTTCAGGCCTTTTATCAAGTGAGTAAAGCATATCCTCAAGTAAGGTTAAATTCTTTTGTAAACTTCTAACATTGCAATGAATTAATGAAAATTATTTTGGTCCTGATGTTTTTAAAGCATTATTTATCTTGGTAATTGAATAATACTCGGATACAGGGGTAGTAAGCATTAAGTCAGGGTCGCGGTCTCATCGAATTTATCAGGATTAGGTACTATATTATACAAGTCGGTATCTAGTTGATTAAATACACACGACCAAGAGCCAATTACGAAACTGAACTCACGGTCATTTAGGCCATAACATGGTAAGATACTACAATATTCACTTACTTTAACGTCAGTAAACACAGGAGAGAGTTTAAGCGTAAGTAATTGATCTTATATCAGCCAACTATTCACCTCCTCAGCGTTGGGGGTTGTTCTTGAGACTCCATGAAGTCATCGAAATCTTCCTGAGTTGTGAATCCGAATACTTTGGATGTTTCCGTTTCCCTCAGTAGAATTTTACCATTGACAGTCCATAAGAACTTGAAGTGATTTTCCCGTCTAAAGGTATGTATTCTTCCGAATAGCTGTTTCCTGTAGCTTGTCAAAGACTCGTTGATATGAATCTTGTTACTCTTCGTTATACTCTTGCCTATTTCACTCTCTACCGATGGTAGGTGTCTCGTAGTCTTATCGGCTAAGCTACTTCTCCTTTTGTATAACTCTTCGCGTTTGTCGCGATGCACAAATTTGACTATGATCCTATCCTTGATCTTTTTCGTATCAGGGAGCCTATGGGCAGTTGAGATTTGCTCTTCATTGATGTCAACACCCAAGAGAGAGCCTAACTCGATGATTATATTTCTTGGTTCATCCACCGGTAGAACTGGGATTCCTGTTATTTCAAGGCAATCTCGTCTTTGGTATTGTTGAATCTCATCGATTGTACAATTCGTCTTATATGCAGTGTCCTCTGCAGCAGAAAGTAGATCCCCTTGTTTCACAACCTTCTTCTCCGATCCAGCGCTGATAACTGTTTTTTTTTAAGTTTGCAGGACATCAACGATATTGTCGTACTTATCCGACAGGAAAGTTTGAAATTTCTCAATTTGGCTGCATCGATCTGTCAAAATTTTAGATTATCTTTTATCTGAGACATGTCGAGTCCGATCTCTTTTCGTATACTAGGTAGTAGTTCCGATTCCCACATAGTTTTAAACGTTTCCACAGTAAGAACCATAGTTATTAAGAAAAAAGTGCTCAATCGTCGTTAGCGATATAAATGGCCGCCATTGCATAGCATTTATGTCAAATTTAAATATTGTCTTGATAATGAGGACAAAACAATGCCCCATGGTGTGAATTCTTACTAAAAGTAGACAAAAATGTCAATTAACAATATTTAATGAGTATATGATCCACTCTTTTTTTGTATGGCTGTTTAGTCAGCATACTGTGCATTGCTGCTGGGGTCATTTGCTCCAGTTCTTGGATAGCACCAGAAAGTTGATATTTTTCGAGCCCCAAGGAAAGGCTGGTAAATTTGTTCAACATAGTCTACAAAAGAATACCAAATAATTAATTTACTCTTCAGTAGGAGAAAGATTAAGTTGTTGTTCCTTTGTCTGAAACTGAGATTGCCCCTCTTCCATCCCCTCTTCCACTTCAAATCCCGATTCACTTGAAGTGGAAGTTGTTGAAGTGGACGTTGTTGAAGTGGAAGGCTTCGGTTCCAAAGTATCCCTTGATGTCAAGATCTCTCAAAACCTAAAAAGACAGAGTAAGCTTTTGATGAAATCAATGGCAAGTTACAAATCAGTGGAAGCTGGGTGGAAGGAAAGCAAAAACGTAACACAATATATACATGTGCCGCGTTATTTCTCACCTTGTGGCGCGTCCTTGACGATGGTTTCTCTGGCTCTAGCAGTTTGCTATGAACAGACGGAAGGCAACAATCCCGATATCATCAGACTTAAGACGAGATAAATAAGCCTTCTTTTTACCCTCGATAACAGTAAACTTCCTTACAAAGTCATCTGGCTTAAAATAGTCCAAACATCCCATTCCCAGTGAGTGAGTGACTTGGAACGCTTTAGACTCGCTATTTCGCATTTTCTTGGCTTCTTGTCTTCGATCGTCCGCGAAAGGGATCTTGTGGAGTCCAATGCCTTTCTCTGGGTCAGGAAAATTTGTACAACCACCAACAACACAACGATAAGGTATAATTACTTCAAAAAGATTTGTACTTTCGCTTTCCGAATACAACAACAGTGATATGATAGTCTTTCACATGTACTAACATGACGTCACAGCCAATATTTGGCTTCAGTCTTCTTTTTCACGGCCCTGACTTCCACAGGCAACCCAAATTGCTGTTTTTGGCAACTTTAACCCTCGCAAACAAATAGTAAATCTGCTCAGATCGAACTTTTTCTTATGTCATTCGACAGCTAATTTTATTGTAAATTTTTATAAATTGAAACATTTTAGGGCTCATATGCACTTTAAATAAATTGATTAAACTACCACGAATGTAACTTTCTCCGGCACGCGGGGTTATTACTAAGATGCCTTCCAGCAATTCGCCCAGTTCTGCGTTCGGTATGTCAGAGAATTCTCCATTTATTTCAAATTCCTTAACACGCCTGTACAGAGTTCTTTCACTGATATTCAGGCAATTCGCAATTTTCGCCCAGGTCATACCTGTTTCACGAAGATTCGGTAACTGGTGCCTTGTTATTACAAACCTTGGACGCCCAGGTGTTTTGGTTACAGGGAGATAATAGGCAGATTTCTGAAGAACAGAAGACTTATCCATCTCTATCTGCTGGGATATTGATTCCCACTTTCAATACGCGAAATCATACAGCGTTTTCAACAGTATGAGGATTTCATTTCCACGATTGACACTTTCACCTTTTTCCAGCTGACAAATCATCCCGAACAAAATGGTTACATAATCTTCAAGTTTTATTTCCAAATATTCCGTCAGAAGGTTGTTGGTGCAGGACTCTAACTGTTGTAAAATGTCATTGAAACCCAGAAAATAACTTTCAAGCTCATCAGAACTATCGATGAGGGCAGCCATATTGGGAAAAAACTCCCAACCTCTGCCAAGGCGGGAATTGTGGGTAACAACCTGGGAACGAGGTTAAAAACTCGGAAAGTTGAAAAAAACTCGCTAGCCAGAAATCAGAAACTCGCTAGCGAGAAGTGAAAAACTCGCTAGCGAGAAGTTGAAAAACTCGCTAGCGAGAAATCAGAAACTCGCTAGCGAGAAGTGAAAAACTCGCTAGCGAGAAATCAAACTCGCTGGCGAGAAGTTGAAAAACTCACAAGCGAGAAGTTGAAAAACTCACAAGCGAGAAGTTGAAAAACTCGCTAGCGAGAAATCAGAAACTCGCTAGCGAGAAGTGAAAAACTCGCTAGCGAGAAATCAGAAACTCGCTGGCGAGAAGTGAAAAACTCGCTAGCGAGAAATCAGAAACTCGCTGGCGAGAAGTGGAAAAATCGCTAGCGAGAAATCAAAAACTCGATCGCTAGCGAGGAAAATTTAAAACTTTCTCGATACAACTCGACTATACCTTTACATAACTGAGCATGTAGCTTCTATAACTCAACAGTGTTCATAGACGTTTCAACCACTAATAGAAAGTTGATTGACTTTTGGCAGCAACGGCTTGCCATAAGAACGCCCAGTAAAATATAAACTCATCGACATCTTGAGATTGTAACGCCTAATTACCGCGAGAAAGGTCTCATTTCGTTGGCAGAAGGCCCAGTAAAATATAAAGTGATCGACATCTTAGAATTACCGTGGGAAAGGTCTCATTTCATTGTGATCTTACACGTGTGTACTTCGGATCGGAATGATCTCGGAAAGCAACCATAAAATTTCACGAAGAACACACACTCGATCAAATACTTGTAAATAAGAGTAAACGGATTCTAATTCTACTTTAGAATTGAGGTACAATTTTAAACTATACATTTATATTTGTGATTTATTACACTCACCAGTATTTTATTCTGCCTTCGATACTCATCCCCTTCAAGAACCGTTCAACGCTAGACTTCGGCGTGAGACATGTTTGCGAGTCAAGTGGCCAAATATTCCCGGGAAACCAAACCTTTTGTGGAATACAGAACCTTGTAAACAAGTCCATCATTTCATAAAGTTGATTTTTCTGCCATCACAGTGTGTAGTCTCCGTGTAAAACACTTCTGCAGCTCTGAATGCCACTCGCCCGACAGCTCACAGTGCCTCAAACTCGTCCCCGAGGCTTCCTCGCTCGTATTCCGAATAGCACACGATTTGATATTGATTGATTTTTTGCTAACGGCTAGCTAGCTAGCCATCATTCGCCCACCTCACGCAAAAACTCGTTCCTGCGCATGCGCGCATCCACGAGTTAAAAACGATGTTTTGGCCGAGCGCGGATTGGGCGCGAACGAAATCCCCGAAGGGTAGGAGGGAGGTGGGACAAAAGAAAAATAAAGGGACTGCAGTCTTTTCCCACTGGCGCGCGTGAGATTAAAACTCCGCCCACCTGTCAAAATACGAGGGAAAAGCCACGAGAAAGCCGCCAAAATGATAAACAAAAACAAACCGTGGGAAAATCCTTGTTCGCGGGTCACTCTTCTTTTATAGAATATTTGCCTGAAATTGATTTTCATCGAAATCGAAATGAATGTGGGATGAACAACATTAATGACTCCTAAGAAACCGGCTAGAAGAGGAAGACCAAAGTTGTTAAGTGCTGCCTCCGATTTTTGTAGAATCTGCAAGGTAAATTTCAAGCTGACTGTTGGTAACTTTTCATCCGAAAATATCTTCCAACCAAAAAAAAAAACTGGCGTCGATAGTACAGTAGTTAGGGGCCGACCATTTGACTTTTGAGGGGGGGGGGGGGGGGGGGGGGGGGGTGGGGGGGGGGGGGGGGGGGGGGGTTTTTTTTTCTTTAGCAGTGTTGTTGCACGAATTTTTTTTTGCGAAAAAAGCGGAGCCAGAACAAAGCTTTTCCGCTTGCAGAATTTTTTTTTTCGCCACCGTTGGCTTGCAGGTTATTTTTTTTCAAAAACACCCACCCCCCCCTCAAAAGTCAAATGGTCGGCCCCTTAGTAATTTGATTACTAATATTCTCAAAATTCCTCTCAGCTTGGAAAGACATCTATCTTCCCGCGTATGTTCAAAGTGTGCTAATAACGAGAGATTCTTGCTGAATGGAGTAGACTTCTTAAACAAATCGAGGAACTCGGAAGACAGAACTTGCTCGGCGGACGCGTATATATAACTTCATACTTCAAGACTTCTTCCGTCTTTTCGAAAGCTTTCGCTTTCAGGCCGAGAAGTCGTTTGACTTCATCTGTTCTTCCACAATGCTACTCAGAGGCACGATTACCAGGACAGAAGGGCTTTGCTCGGGATTGTTGTTCCGTTTGGCGAGTAAAAAACTTTGGTAAATTAAGCTTTTGCCAAAACCAGTTGGAAGCACAGCCAACACATCTTTGTTTTGTAATAAGTTCTCAATGGCTTGCTTTTGTTCGTCTTTAAAAATTAAGCCACCAAGCTGATGAGATAAACCCTCAAAAACTTGATCAAAATCCAAAATTTCTCTCGTTGCCATTTAGCAGATCGAAAATGGAAAGCGGTGCTATAAAATAGCTGTTAATATATTTCACATATACTAATTGAGATTGATATCTGTTACGTCTGTATATATTGTTTAATTGACCAATCACGATTTTCAGTTGCTGGAGCGACTATTCGCTATTATCGCACTTCGGCCATGTTGGATTGAAAGCGAGGCTTACGGGTTGTCGGGTACGTAGCGCTTACTATTCGCTCTGTTGTTGGTCGCGAGTTTGGATGAAAACGCTACTTCATCTCCACTTCTGTAACTCCAGTTGTACAAATAATAGCCGGAAAAGAGGATCTAGGGATTCTTTTCACATATTTGATTCCAATAAACAGCTCAGAAAGCGATGGAATTTGAAAATACGCGGAGATGTCGATCCACACTTCAGACTTCGATAAATATCCAGAGGCAGAGTGAGTAAAAAAACATAATTAATACTTCTTCGTTTAAAGTGCGACAGGTTCCCTCAGACTCACAACTAGCAGCGGTCTCTACAGGTAAAATAAGAAGAGAGAAACCTCACCCAGCAGGGCGAATCAGGAACATGTTAAATTATTGCTATACACGTGCACCTGTGAGCCACCACTCTATTATTATTATATTTTGATAATTCTTAATGCACGTGTTAATGCACTATATTTTGCGACGTTGATAGTTATTTTTCATTTTACGAATAAGACAATAATAGATTGCCACTAATTTTGTGTCATGACCATCTGTACGAAAATTTTAATGTGTGAATAATAAATTTTGTGTAAAATATATATCATGTATTCGTACTGAATCAAAGTGAAATATTTGGGAGGTTTTATTAGAATGGTCATGGGTGTTATGAAATGATATTTATCACTGTAAAATTTCTGGTATGAAATGAAGGTTTATTTATTCGTTTTTTTAGGAACTTATACATAGAAACAGGCAAGTCCTGCTATTTGTTGCTAAGAGTTATTCCAGTTAATCTGGGATTTTCATGTGTGATTTTCTTAGTAATACCATGATCACCTCAGTATTTTCTTTGTTTGTTCAGGGACATTTAAACTCTAAATTCCCTCATCAGCATGCATACTTGTTATATTTTTCCCTCGTTGACATGCAAGAATGAAAATTAGAAGGGCATGCATGCTGACGAGGGTTATGACTGTGGAGGTCATTATAAAAATTAGTCCCTAGCAGGGTGCAATGCCTGTCAACCTATTTTAGGGCTCAAGAAAGATCTTCTCTTCATTTGTCATATAGAGATAGTTATACTTAAAACCACAAACATGACATGATTAAACTCCATGCATACATGCTCCTTGAGTATTTAGTCAGCCATATTACATTTTATTTTTACATTTTACTTGACATTGTATTTATTCTTCAAAAAAAAAAAAAAATTATCCCCAAGGGAAGCCATGCAGGGTCCAGACAACCAATGGTGCTGAATCAAGCATAATAACAAAATGTTTTAAAAAACAACTCAACTTAGCCTCCTCCACAGGCAACTCTAATATTTGCTCATCCCTCTCTTACCACAGGAAGCCCGGTTTCACATCCTTTTTTATCCTTTTTTTTTAAATTATAATTAGGAGTTGCCTGCAGAGGAAAACTAAAGTTCTCTGAGATTAGTTTCATTAGTTGGTGATAATAGTATCACAAAGTGATAGCATGACATTTCAGGAAATTAATGAGCTAGTGATTAAATTTCACCTCGAGCCTTAGGAGGATTTATGCAAATTTTCCCTAATCCCCCTCAGCCATAAATCCTCCCTCTGCTCTTTGGGGAAATTTGATAACTAATTTCCCTTATGCCATGCTAAAAATATTACTTATAATAATAATATTTTGGAGTTTAGACTGATTTTACTTACCAGTAACCCGACTGCTAGGTCTATTCGATTTTATTAAACAGGTTTAAAAAATCTGCTCTTTCGATCTGCAAATAAATTGAAATCAAGCTATCCTCCATAATTTCTGTGGCTTGGCTTGGAAAAGAAATAATATTAATTATAATAAATTGATAAAAAGGATGTAAATGATGTTCAAGTACCCATCCAGCTAGCTACATGTAGGTTCTAAAAAAAATTATATCATAGTTGCATGCAATGATTATGGCAGAAGTATATAATTGTACAAAATGTTGTAATATATCAAAACAGACAACCGAGACAGTGTTAGGGTCTGGCAGTATTTATTAACATAATAAAAAATATTATTACAATATATTTTAATATATTACAATTTATAAAAAAAAGCTGGATGGTATTTGCTAGTAAATTGGCTGCTCCCCTTAAGCACAAGATAGTTGGTTTATAATTAAATAGGTACTGCCAGACTCCAACCTGATCAGCTGATTCTGAACATCTAGATTCATATTAATAAAATTATTAATATTCACTTCAGTTATAAATTATGGAAATTAAAATAATTGTACAAAGTTTGAAAACTAAAGTTAGGTGATTTAAAAAAATTGGTAGTCATTGTTGCAATTTAATTTGCATTGCCATTATTAGCACTGTCATCAACATCAATATTGTTTTGCATTAATATCATCACTACTAAAATTTTCATTGTCACTATCATCATTGTACATTGTCAAATGATCCATATCTCATTTTCTCTACGGGTAATTTTGGTCAATTTCCGAGTAGCCATTTGTTGATAATGGCCCAACATTGCAAGTCAGTTACTGTCATTTTCATCATTTCAATAGAACAAGCATACACTATACATATATATTACATATTTATTACATAATGATATATGTATCAGGAGCCATTATGTATATATGATATGATTACAGTACCAATGCAATGTTATCAGCCATCCATGCAAGTGAACCCTTTTGGTTCATTAATAATGCATTTTATGAAATCCTTTTACAAACCTTCTAAAAACCTACCCCAAAATGTTCCAAAAACCCTAACCATTTCCAACCCAAAAGAACGAGTACAACCGAGCTGTAAATTATGAAGGATTTTTCACAGGTTTTCAAGTGATCATTTGAAGTGGCAGGGTATTCTGCATTGAGGTTTCTCTCTTTTGATTTTACCTGTAGAAAATGGACTTGTGCTATCTGTGAGTCTGAGGGAACATGTCACACTTATTTAAGCGAAGAAGTATTTATAATCAGCTGTTTTTTACTCACTCTGGATATTTATCGAAGCCTGGAGTATGGGCCGACATATCCGCGTATTTTCAAATTCCATCGCTTTCTCAAATGTTCATTGGAGGCAAATATGTAAAAAGAATCCCTAGATCTTCTTTTCTGGCTATTATTTGTACAATTGGAATTACAGAAGTGGAGATGAAGTAGCTTTTTCAACCAAACTCGCGACTAACAACAGAGCAAATAGGAAACCTCTACATGACCGACAACCCGGTAGCCTCGCTTTCAATCCAAGATGGCCGAAGTGCGATAATAGCGAATTCTAAACGCGCGCCAGTGGGAAAAGACTGCCTCCTACCCTTCGGGGATTTCGTTCGCGCCCAATCCGCGCTCGGCCAAAACATCGTTTTTCGAGTTTTTCGTGACTTTGTAAACACACAAATTACGTCACAGCTTTTTGGCTTCTTTCTGCTAAAAACTGAATAACTCAAAATTTACCTAACTTCACGACAAATCTAACTAGTTTTCTATAGGAAGGTTCTTCAGTAGACGGAGAAAAAGAGCTAACTGAACAGGACAGCATTTTCACAAGATTTAGTGGTAATGAACAGGACAAGCTGTTGAACGGAACTCAGACATACTCTACGTAATACGCAACAAAACACGCTATTTCAGTTAATGTTAAGGTTACCGTACAGGTTCGTGTAGCGGTTTTTTATTTAAATTTTTTTTTATTCTGACGTTTTACTAACTGAATATTCTACAATATGAAACAAAAACTAATCCAATACATTAAAAACTTCGCGAGGTATTGAAAGAAACGTGTTTTCTCGGAAAAGCAAATAAATAGCCAGCGTGTGATAATCCTATTATGTGAAAAGCACCCATCGAACTTTTTTATGGCGGGTGATTACCGTCAAAATTACACTTTTGATTTTGTGGAACGCATTGAATTTAGCAGTGAATCCAGTTTGATGCAACTTTGAATTCTATGGTGGTACTTTGAATTTTCTATCTCTTGGTTTTCCAATGAATCTCGAATTTTCGGATATTATTTGAATTTTCGGATACACTAGTGAACTTCAGGAAACATTGAATTTTCGGATATACTTCGGATTTTCGACTACAGTTTGAGTTTTCCTATACATCTCGAATTTTCGGATACATTAGTAAACTTTCGGAGACACTTTAAATTTTCCGATATACCCAGTTTGAATTTTCGGGTACACCTTGAATGTTCGGATACACTTGGAATGTTCGGATACACTTGGAATTTTCGGATACACTTGGAGTTTTCGGATGCACTGAATTTTCGGATGCACTGACTTTTCGGATACTCTTTCATTCCATCGAGTGAGCCTGGTAACTAGACAGGCCTCTCCGCCAAAGCGAGGTTATTTATTTCCCGCCAAAAATAATATATTCATTTCACTTGCACTGTCCCACTGGAGGCTCGATAAGTAGTTTTACTACTGCCATCGAACTGCTCAGACAAGCTACAAATATTCTTTCATCGAGCGAGCATTCTTCTCGGCCTTCTACCAGCAGGCCAGCTCGAGTACAACTACAAGTAATGTGAATTCCCCAGTTCCAGGTCGCAACGGAGCTGTAATGGCGGACTTTAGGAACCTCTTCTCGCCATATGAACCAACTGCCACTACACCATTTAGCGTAGTTTAGCAACAGAATTGGGTGAGTTCTAGTTTCGACAGCTATGGCCGTTGTCATCCCTCAAATGACGGATACAGTACCCAGTAGCTGGCGGAGGTACAAACACTAATTTGTTGCCAATCCCATGTATGGGGTAGGCCGACCTCCACTGCCTCTGGTTTTTGTGAAGAGCTAAATGGTGTAGTGGCAGTTGGTTCATATGGCGAGAAGAGGTTCCTAAAGTCCGCCATTACAGCTCCGTTGCGACCTGGAACTGGGGAATTCACATTACTTGTAGTTGTACTCTAGCTGGCCTGCTGGTAGAAGGCCGAGAAGAATGCTCGCTCGATGAAAGAATATTTGTAGCTTGTCTGAGCAGTTGGATGGCAGTAGTAAAACTGCTTATCGAGCCTCCAGTGGGACAGTGCAAGTGAAATGAATATATTATTTTGGGCGGGAAATAAATAACCTCGCTTTGGCGGCGAGGCCTGTCTAGTTACCAGGCTCACTCGATGGAATGAAAGAGTATCGAAAATTCAGTGCATCCGAAAATTCAGTGCATCCGAAAACTCCAAGTGTATCCGAAAACTCCAAGCGTATCCGAAAATTCCAAGTGTATCCGTATGGCGGGTGATTACCGTCAAAATTACACTTTTGATTTTGTGGAACGCAGTGAATCCAGTTTGATGCAACTTTGAATTCTATGGTCCGTGGTACTTTGAATTTTCTATGTCTTGGTTTTCCACTGCATCTCGAATTTTCGGATATTATTTGAATTTTCGGATACACTAGTGAACTTCAGGAAACATTGAATTTTCGGATATACTTCGAATTTTCGACTACAGTTTGAGTTTTCGTATACATCTCGAATTTTCGGGTACATTAGTAAACTTTCTGAGACACTTTAAATTTTCCGATATACTTTGAATTTTCGGGTACACCTTGAATGTTCGGATACACTTGGAATGTTCGGAAATATGGCGTACCATCCCCGCCAAAATTCATGGTTTGAATTCGAAGTTCTTCACATGAATTTTACACTCAAGTAGAATATTTCATATTGTTATTTTGTATTTGATAAGCTTTATCAAGGTTTCAACATACGTGTTTTATATTTGTCGTTCAAGTTTTACATTCGAGATTGTCACTGTTCATTCTAAACTCCACGTCATGCATTCGTCGTTCGAGTTTCACATTACAAAGTCGACGACTTTTATTTTCAACTCGACGTTTTGAATTGAACTTCACGCTTCAGTAACTTTCCGGTTGACCTTGGGAACCTCGTACCCAGAACTCCTCGGTAGTCATCCTTGGAGTTGTTAGGTCTGGTAATAAACGCATGCAGGTGCAGATGTGACAGGAACAACACACGTGCTTGATCTCCGTGTTCTACTGACTATGGAACCCGTTAAGAATACGAAAGCTGCCCTTCGCCGTATTGCAGATAGCCTGCTTTCAGCGGAGAAAGCGGCGAACTGCGAGAGGTTTGTTGTCGAGTTCTCTTTTGCAAGTTCGTAAACCGTATTTCCATAGCGCCAGAAGATCTTTACTTTATAGAAGTAGGCTCTGCTATAGCTTCCTCCTGCTCCGTTTTCAAAGTTCGCCTTCGCCTTTACCCTCCTTCGCCTTTACCTTGGTTCCAAAGGTTTTCTAGAGAGAACATAGCTGCTCGCTTCTTTCTCCGCGGCTGGGTAAAGGTACTTTGAAAACGGAGCAGGAGAAAGCTATACAGAGCCTAGGCTTCTAGGTAAAGATGTTCTGGCTGTGCTTTCGACAGGCTTTGGAAAGAGTATGATATTTACGGTAAAGAGAACTCGACAACAAACCGTGATTTAATTTGCCACTGAAAAGTACTATTGTCGACCAAATTGCAGACCGGCTATTGACTTCACGGCCGTTGAACTTAGTAGCGATGTACAGTAGAGGAAATAATCAGAAATCCGCCTCAATACATTTATGCAACGGTCGTCCATTTCTTTCGGCAAACATTCACTAAGCGGATGGACTTCGACTCCTCAGAGAAAGACTGAGCTTCTCGTTTCTACTCTTCTCGTTAGGGTTGACGATCACAACCTTTACCTGTGTACTTTGCACTCGTAGTTTGTTTGTCCACAAGTTCTTCAATATCGAGTTCTGACAAAACATTGTCTCTAAACGAAGCACTATGCTACTATAATCATCCTCCTGTTGGCAGTTATCGAGTCGTTGAATTGTTTCTTGAACTACGGAGAATACAAACTCTGCCGGCGTCATTTTGTGATCGACTGACTGTTGCGCCTGCGTTGTTTATGTCAGCGGTTCCCAAGGTCAACCGGGAAGTTACTGAAGCGTGAAGTTCAATTCAAAACGTCGAGTTGAAAATAAAAGTCGTCGACTTTGTAATGTGAAACTCGAACGACGAATGCATGACGTGGAGTTTAGAATGAACAGTGACAATCTCGAATGTAAAACTTGAACGACAAATATAAAACACGTATGTTGAAACCTTGATAAAGCTTATCAAATACAAAATAACAATATGAAATATTCTACTTGAGTGTAAAATTCATGTGAAGAACTTCGAATTCAAACCATGAATTTTGGCGGGGATGGTACGCCATATTGTTGAGACCACCATGGGGTTCTCGCATCTCATTGGATGGCGGTATCGCAGTATTGACAGATGGACTAATGAGGTGTTAGCTGTTTACAAAACTAAAACGCGAATATCTCGGCTTAGAAGTTCTTGCGTATTCTCTATCTTTGAACGAATTATGGAGCTCGGGCTTTCGACATAATTCATTGAAATTTGGCAGAGAGCTTCATCACATATTGAAGAAAAAAAAAGTGTGCGGCTTTTTTGAAATTCGAAAATATTATTTAGTTATGCTGTCCGGTGTCAAATGACAAGGGCATTTTTTGAAGCTCCAACTTTGATTTAAATTTGCATTTGAACAAAGCAAAATGTCAAAAAAAAACGCACACCGTTTTGAAGGCTGCTATGTGCTGATTGACATTTTGCAGTTAAATCGGCCATACACGCGAACGCGTGGCCTGGCAATTCGTCTTTATAAACACTACCTGTTTTGCGTTTCTAGGTTCACCGTTCTTACCGATTTTAAAATTTTCATGAAAACATTACGCAGGCTCATACTAAAGTTGCTTGGTGTTACTATCGATCGGAATCTAACTTTCTCCGAGCACATCTCAATTATGTGCAAGAAGGCAAGTTCGCGGGTAGGAGTGCTGATGCGCCTGCGCAAGTTAATCCCGGTTAAGGCAAAACTAAGGATCTACACAGCTGCCATCCTCCCTTATCTTACATACTGCGGACTAACATGGCATTTTTGTAGGAAGTCTGATAGTAACAAACTTGAAAAAATCAATGAGGGAGGCCTCAGGGCGGTATATAATGACTGGAGCACCACATATAGCGAACTATTAGTTAGAGCTAAAATGTCTAATTTATATAATAGACGTCTACATGAGATTGCTATTTTTATGTTCAAGGTCAAAAACAAGCTGTTACCAAACAACATTTTAGAAATATTTGTTACCAGTAGTAGTAGTTACAATTTAAGGAATGCGGACTTTGTACTACCTAGGATTAGCACTATAAAGTTTGGTAAACACTCCTTGCGATACTATGGACCTTTTTTATGGGGTAAACTCCCTTCAGCATCCAGAAACTATACAACGCTTACCTCTTTTAAGAAAAACATAAGAAAGCAGAATCTGGCAGTACTTGTAGAGAAGGTATGCCCACCTAGTTGCTTCCTCTGCAATATGTGAATTATTTATTATTTATGACACGGATCTATCCATTATTATAATTACTATTATTATCTTTTAACAGTAGGATATCATAAGGAGTATCCTATTTTAGCAATTTCATGTTTAAAGTATTTACATAACATATCCAATCATATTCTATGTATATTTGTATTGTGCAGATTTTTTATATATACATATATATTATATTTAGGTGTCCCCGATTAGTACACCACCTGTGGTGCGCTAGAAGTTTTTAGACACGTTAATAAAGTTGTTGATTGATTGATAGATTTCCCTACAACCACGCGCGCAAGATATTTTTAACGAGAGACACCCGCGAACCTGCATGGTAACCTTAAGTTAAACATTTAATTCTGATTCGTACTATCTGGAAGAGGGAAGAGAAGGTTACGAATTTTGTTACGTTTCCCTGAATATTTTTTTCAAATCTTTATTTATAGAAATAAACCACTGTACTCCAAACTCTTGTCAGCATGGAGGTAAATGCATTAACAAAGTAAATGGATACACTTGTACATGTGCTGCAGGATACATTGGAAGGAACTGCGAAACTCGTGAGTAACGTGGTTATTGAAGTGAACGACTTCAGTAAGCTCAACGATAATATCAACGATAACAGTAGAATATATTGTTACGGCTGGGGAAAGGTCCCTGTTTAGCTTGTCATGCAATCACAATCCCCGGGTGGGCCGTAGGAGAATGTTTGTTATACTAGGACTCCAAACAACGTTCTTGTATTTCCTTGTGTACTTTATTTCGTCGATGGAATCATGTAAAAACTGTAGGCAGAAATTATCGAGACTTAGAAACTAATACTACAACATGAATTTACTTAGCTAACAATTGAACTACAAAGGCTGCTCCGCATGACTGACAATAAGCCTAAATTATACATGGAATACATAGAAATAGAACATTACAATGGGATCACATAATAAACGCAATATATAACTAAACCATGAGTTGGATTTACCTCTTTCTCCGCTAGAATGTCCTGACCATAACGAAGGTCGAAAAACACCGGTCCATACACTAAATCTTGACTTATTACGCGTGACTGATTACTGAGTGCACACGATCACGAATTGACCGCACGTGACGCTAATGTAACACTATACGGCATTAACCTAATTCATAGCTAGATTACTTACATATATATTTATAAAATAACCCAAAGAAAATCTGCGGTCTTATTAGTTGAAAGCCGTGTTTGCACATGAGGCTTTGTAAACACACAAATTACGTCACAGCTTTTTGGATTTTTTCTGCTTGAGTGTTCATAACTAACAAAATAACTAAAAATTAACCTAACTTAACGACAAATCTCTCTAGTTTTCTAGAGGAAGGTTCTTCAGTAGAACCTACGGAGAAAAAGAGCTAAACAGGACAGCATTTTCACAAGATTTAGTGGTAATGAACAGGACAAGCTGTTGGACGGAGCTCAGACAAACTCTACACGCTATTTCAGTTAATGTTAAGTTAAACATTTTATACCATGACCTAAGAAAATCCTGCAATTCGATTGGCTAAGAGGAGTGGTATTTCAGCGTAATAGTGAAATTACAAGCTCCGAGGAGTGGTATTTCAAAATTGCGAGAATGGGAGTAAACACAAACAACTCCTTCATGAAGAGAATGTCACAAGAAGCAGGTCTAGACATGGAAGGAAGAAAGCTAACAAACCACACTGTTAGGAAAACACTGGTTAAGAAGCTTAAAGCCTCCAACCAACCAAGATCCGCCATTATCGGTGTCACAGGCCACACAAGCGAGCATTCTCTTGTCGACTACGAGGGGATGGTCGTAAAATATGGACGGGGATGTGGGGACGTGGACGCGGGGACGTGGGGACGTGACCTTAGAAACATAGTATTTTTGACCGCTAAAATAAATAGCGAGTAATTATGTGTGTATTCAATGCATTGTTGTATCACTAACTCGTCATTTAGGTTAGAAAAAACGTAATCAAAAGCCGTTTGACGTCGCAAACCGACGCCACCTTGGAAAAGCCTTGTTTCCATGCGCCGTGAGTGAGGTAAATAACCCGGGTGGAAAAAAAGATACTCACTAAAACTAAAAGGGGTTGTTTACATGATAAGAGGGTAACCCTTGTACTAGGGTCATCCTAATAGTAGAATCATTCTACCGCCATTGTATTCTGCGTTCTGTTTACTTTTGTCTCGGGGATCATCCTAGCACTAGTTCAACCTTTGCACGCGTTTCTTCATGTAAAGATCTAGAGTTCGCTAGGGACAACTCGCCTATACCCAGCACAACTATTCTAGAGTCAAATTTTGATTACATTGCAAGTTGCTGGAGTTGTCTAGCAATTAGTGGGTAACTGTTCTGATCTTTCAGCCCTCGTCTTGAGGGCCTTCTCCAGCAGTATAACCGAAATATTGTTAATAGACTAAAGCCGTTTATTAGTATATAATGCTTGGTAAAAAAGAGTAAACACGCTAAAAATCTCAAAAGGAAATCTACAAACACGACATGTCTAGACTACCTGGATAATGATAGCCAATCAGCGAGCGAGAATGATGGCGTGACCTAAAATGGCGGGAACTTACTAAACTAGATGCGATAAGGAAGAGGGTAAACAAACGAACTCACTAGTAAAGTCAGTGCATTAGACAGCAGCAATAAAGAGCACCACAGAAAAAGAATCAACGTTTGATGCACCAATGACCCACCAAAACTCTACTCGTGTCCTCTATGCCGCATCATGTTGAGTTGACCTGGGCTACATGAATCAGTTTGCTCGTAACCCCCCCCCCCCCCCCCCCCTCCCCACCCCCCCCCCCCCCCCCCCCTCCTCCCCCCTCCTTCATGTAAACATTAGCCTCCGAAAACCGCCGACTTCTTTGCGCTCACTTCGTGACTCCCTTTAAACTGGGCTATCAGATTTTCTTCATATCTAGGGCGGAGTATGCCGCATATTATGTCGCTTGATGAAGCTCTGTGGCGTTCCGGTCCTTCCCAGGCTCCATAATCTCACTAAGGGAGCGTGGAAACGAGGCTTTTCCAAGATGGCGTCGGTTCGTGAAGGAAAACAATTTTGATAACGTTTTTTCTAACCTAAATGACCAGCTAGTGATAAAACAATGCAATGAATACACACATAATTACTCGCTTTTTATTTTAGCAGTCCGAAAGACTGTGTTTCTAAGGTCACGTCCCCGCGTCCCCGTCCCCGCGTCCCCGTCCATGTTTTACGACCATCCACTACGAGGAGGGAGACGAAAACGAACAGCGTGAGATTTCAGCGATCTTGAGTACTCCACTGGGTCAGCCAGTCCAACAACACAGACAACCACTCGCCAGCATTCCTTCTTACTCAAATCCAGGTGGATCGATGACCGTTAACCATTTCCATGGCTGCCAAGTAACTATAAACTACGGATCTGACACTTCGGTCTCACAACAACAGCAAGTCTCTCAGTCGTTTCAGGTTAACACGTTGGCCAGCTCAGATTAGTTAAATAGCCCTGAACTTGTTCAGAAAGTTTGAATGTTACTTCTTTAAACAGTTTCGTACTTTCAGACGTTTTAGAAAGGGATTGCCATTCACGTTCTTGACTTCTGTACATTTTGCTCGATTGTAAAGTTATTTTTGTCAGTAAAATCACATGTCACAAGACAGCCAATCACAGTGGGAGCTCGAAATAAACAAACGCACGGCGCCTGATCGAAATTGCAGGATTTTCTTGGGTCATATTATAAACAAATAATAGCATGATTTGTACGTAAGCGGCGAGTGATATTACGAACAATTTTGAAATATCATGAGCGGTATTTATGCCAAATATCACTACAAATCATGCTATTACCTATACTAATTCTGATTCTTAATAAAAACAATTATAATTACTGGTTATTTCATGATATTCTATGGAAACCGGCGAATGTTTCAGGGGAAATTTGTATTATTTGGTATACAACGAGCCTTTAGGAGGGATAACTAGCTTACTTGCTGTACTGTTCTGAATTTTAATTTCAAATTTTGAATGTGCGGGTCCTTGTTTAAGGTTTCATTATTTCAATCACAAGATCAGTATTTATAGTCATCTCAACTTGGATAACGCTGTCCACCGGATCAAACCCTATCCAGTGGATAAGTGTTAACCAAACTAGCTTATTTTATCCACTGGATAAGGATTTGTTGGGTGGATAGCGTTGTCTACCCTTTGAACAACCGGACCCCGTTCTACATGGGCAAGCTTATAGTGACTTCCTAATAACATATATTTAGCTTTTGTTACATTTGAAGGGCACCCAACGAAGTTTTCGGTTAAAAAGCTGTTCGGGAGAGTAAGTTAGCCTAAAACATTCGGATTTGAAAAAATTGTCCCTAGAAAATTGTTTTCTGAAATACTGGCTAGAAAATTTGTTTTCAATCCCTAGAAAATTATAGAAGAAAAGGGAGACTAAAAGGTTTCCTCTAAAATATTCGTACGTCCCAATTCGTCTGATCAATAGTCAGAACAACACATTTTCGTTCCCTAAGAATTGCCTAAAGGAAAAAAGAATCCCTACAAAATTCGTACCTCCACACAACTTTGCAACATGAAGTTACTTGGGCTAGAGAATTCTTGTTTCTGTTCTAGACTGTTAACAAATTCGTAGGCCGGGAATATTTTGCCATAGTATTTTCGGTTGACGCGATTTCCACCTAGAAAATCCGAACAGCTAATAGCTTTCTAGAATACGTCTAAAGACAATAGTAGGCGCCTTAAAATGGCTAGATGAGCTGCAGACAACTGGTTTCAAATGTATTTCAAAAAGTACTCGTTGGGTGCCCTTGACATTTATTGGCCCTTAGCCATGTTTGAATCTCACTTAAGTCATGGTTCATTTGGAATTGAAGGATAGTTGGATCCTTTGATGCTGTAGTGAGACTAGTGTCATAAGCATCAATGCAATTCTTTGTTTAGACAACAAATTACATGAAGGGAGATCATTAATATATAGTATTAATCAGTAAAGGACCTAAGATAGGACAGATCCTCTCGCAGTATACTAATATCAATCTGATAATATACTTCATTTACAAAAGTTTCTGCTTACATTCAGTGAGAAAAGAACTGAATCAGTCCAGTGTCATATGGAAACCACACCATTAAAGTTTCAACTTTTTCAGTATAGGATCTGGTTATTCATGGTGTCAAAGACAGTTATTAATATTGAAATACCATTCATTAGTGGCGTCAAGTAACTGAGCAGTTACCCTAGAAAATAGGGATCTAAAACCTGATTGAGATTCAGACAGTAGATTATTTTCATTTAGATATCTGTAGAATTGATTGAATACAACTCCTTCAGTCAGCTAACTCACAATGGGTAGAATCGTTATATAGTTATAAGGACTGCTCTTCTCATCAGCTTTGCATATTGGGGAAACTCTAGCAATCTTCCAATCACTGGCGGAAAACTCGAGTTGTAATTGAAATATTACTTATATAACTAAGTGAAAAAGTTATACAATGGGTGCACCTTCTTTCCCCAATTTCAAGTTTATTAATTTTTAAATTAGTAGTTTTTTGATTTATTTTCCATCATTTCATTTACTCCGTTCCGTGTATTTTCATGTTTCCACCATTCTCTTTCACTGAATTGTAATTGTAATAGTAATTCTGCTTTTGTAGTCTTTTGCATAATTAACTTTATTTCTTAAGTGCTTATAGTTCATCCAGTTAATATCAGTCTGGAATTTTGAAGATATTTTCTTTAACTTATCCCTTTCAAACATTCATTAACTTCTTTATTTCAGATATGAGCGAAGGGGCAGAAGCACCCTTCACCTTCTTTTTCCTAAGAGCAGCATGCATGATGATTTGCAATTTGTAAAATAAAAATCCCAGTTTTCGCAAGCAGTATTTGGATCACTTTCGCTTTCAATAACATCCCAAGTTGGGCTAACAAAATATCACCTCTGAATCTATCAGAGTCAAAGTTTTTAAAACGCCTACTTGTTATAATCTTGGGATTTGGTTTAGTAATATAATATTTGTTTCCTTATTGCATAAATAAGGCAATGGTCACAATCATATGGGGCACTAAATCAGATCTTAGGATCATACCAATGATCGAATCTGTATATTTTTATTATGTGTGTTTCCTTGACTAATTAACTGATATTGTAAATATCTAACAATCTTTAAGTTTATGACCCTGTGGTGCAGCACCCATATAACAGTTTAGATATCCAATGATGTTCTCTCTGATCTTATTTTTGCCATGCGATATTTGAAAGCTTGCTGTTCAGTTCATATTTATCCAAACATTCTCAAACTCGGTAAATTTACTAATTTTAGTGTAATCTTTCTTATGATGCAGTTCATTTCTTAATCAGATTAATTTTTACACTCGGTCTCAGTCCGTTCCTCAACTCCGAAATGGCTAATCAATTCTAATTTCTCTAGAAGTGACGCAAACGTATTCATAGCTTCAATGGTAGGTCCTGTATGTCTATACCGTGTACCCACGCACAAGAAAGGGCTTGGTCTTAGGTTTTATAATTTGGATTTAGAGCCATTCTAGGTTCACCTCTTGGAGGTTAGGAAATATTTGTAATTTATTGTATTCATATGGTATACAGTGCCACAGTGTTTCAGGGGCATAACCAGGGATATTATAGTTTCACCATTTAGAATAGTATTGTCTAAACTGGTCTCATTTATAGCCAGAATTGAGGGGCACATAAATCCATAGCTCATCGATATGTTTATATAAATTAAACTAGTGATGTTAGGGGCTGCTATTTTAAAACCTCTGGCAATAGGAATGCCTAAGGTGAGTGCAAGACTCGCTTATATTAGGAATATAACGGTCATTAATGGAAGAGCGCACGCGTGAACGCAATGACTCGGTGAATGTGCATTCACTTCACTTAAAAATGTCTAAAGAAAATGTATGCTAGGCTACATCTTAGGAAGAAATACTTATTGCTTGTATTGAATCGAAAGTTTTACCCACACGCCGTTACATTGGAAAGTCACTAACTAGTCAACACAGTACTAGTCGACACAGGTACTTTGGGACATAGCAACAGGTACTAAGGGGGCGGAGCTAATTATGTGGGCGTGGAACTATGAACAAGTAATTCATATATAGCTGGTATTTCAACCCAGTTTATTAATATAGCACTAGAATAACTAACGTGGTACGAATACATAATAGACCTTTACCACGCCGCGGCTATGTTGCATCCCATGTTGTTCTTGCACTTCTAAACTCGACACAGAGACGAGGCTATTAGCTATTGTTTGTAGCCAAAATGCCCGCGGCCTGGAATTTAAGCCCAAGTTACCTACGTTCATCTTTTTATGTTATATATCATCATATAATACTTATAAATTATAATATTTTCCAGGCTGTTGGATTCAGTTGAATAATGATGGCCATGTTTGCTTCAGTGCCAAAGGCAAGCATCCCGGTGACTTTTATCCTCGTCATAATGGTTTCCTGAGAGTGGTCAGGCTAGATTGGAGGAGTGGATGGGTCAGGTGTGGAGGATGGATCTTTCGAAATCCTAATGACTTCAACAGCAAATGGGGATGCCACAACCACCCAGGTCTGCCACACCATCGCCTCAACGTGGTTGTTACTAACGAAGCGAATCAAGTCCAATTCCCGCTAACTGGCGTCAGGTAAGTATCTCACTCAAGAAAAAGATTCTACAAATATTCCTAACGATATTCATAGAAATAATACGATCATTAATTAATTAATTAGTTAATTAATGTTTGGTATGTAGCAAATAGCTAAAGGAATAAAAAACAGCCTATTTTATGTAATTTCAGCCAACTAGATTAAATTTTTGCCTAATTACTCGCGCAAATGAAGTTCAGGGGGGGTTAAGCCGGTTTGAAATATTGTTTTTGCTCTCATTTTTCCTCCTTAACGTAGATTTCAACCAAACCAAGAGGACCATCTGCAGTTTTCTATAGTCAACATGTTGGCGAAAACTCCATGTCGCTACGACATTCCTTTCTACCCGTAAAAACGCATCGCCCTTTCTCTGGGCCGAGCAGGGCCTGGGTAACCATTTAACTTTAATTTGATGATTCTTTTCTGAACTTGAAACGTTAGAAACCGATCAGTTTTGTAATGAATGACTTTCCGAACACGTTTGCTTTCACAAATGAAGTATAGGATATCCAGGGGGTGGGGTAGGGAATATTTGTAATTAATAGATTAGGTGTGTAGCGGGAGACGACTTTCGAGGTCAATTAACTTGAAAACAAGAGGTGTCGTGGCCTATTCGAATGTTCAACTTTGTGAAGGACTATTTTACGGGCTGATAAAGACTAGCTGTTCAAGTGAAGACGAGGAATATCTTGGGATTAAGAGTAATCTTTATTCCATGTCAACAAGTAGTAGCCATAAGTAGCCGTAAACTGAAATCAAATTTAAAGGGTAATTCGTAAGCGCTAAATCATATTGCGCAGACCTAATGACATGCTAGCACGTGGTGACTACACAACATTATCTAGATCGTTGCTATAATAATAAACAAATCCATTACATAAGTTGGTTATAAGGTCGTTTCTACCTTTTAACAATAATATTGCTAAATCAAGTAAGATACAATTCTTATAGAAGGTTATACAATCACGTATTTCAATCACTGTGCTGGGTGTAAATAGGTACTTAATTAACACACTAAAAATATTCAAAGGTTCATGAGACAAGGCATAACTTAACGTATCAATAACGATAAAGATTCACTTACATATTAGTCCTGCGCTTGCCTCTAGATTCGTGTTACACTCCTTTAGGCGATATAAGGGTTCGTGTTCGATATAGGAGTTCGTGTTCGAATGAAAAGATACCACGGTGATTATCGCTTTAAAGGGGAAATCAAGGCCAAAATGAAGTATTTTTTAGATTATTGTTCTTACCTTTTAAAACAGCTTACCGCAAACGTTTCCAGTCAGCGTACTATACTTTTCACGAAAAAAGAGTGCAAAGTGCTCGTCCGGCCGCCATCTTTGAATTTGACCGCGGGAGCGAAAACAGTCAGCGGCTTCAGTGATGTGACGTCATTGCGTCAATAGCCGCTGAAGTGCTTCTCCTCGGTTTGTGTTGTACTTTTTACCAAATGAGACTATAAAGTCGTTCTAAAATGTCATCTGGAGACGACACTTCGAGCCTCGAAAGTCACCCAAGCCTTGTAGGAGAATCGGGGAGCGATTTATCTTCGGGGGAAGAGGATCTGGAAGGAGATTTTGACGAAATTGGCGTGCAACCCTACATGTTCGAGCCTGAATGGTCATCTGATGAAGAAAGTGTTGCTGAGGCGGCGCAGGACAGAGAAGCCGAACAAGAGGACGATCGAACTGTGAATTTAGAGTGGTAGGAACTTTCCTTTGTGCTTAGTTGATTATTCTAAACGTGAAATTTCTTATGTATGTAATTTCCGTGAAATAGTTTGCACTGGACAGTGAAATAAAGTTTGAATTTTATTATGATTTAATATGACATTATGTTGAACATTTCATAAACAAATATTTCCAGGCCACATGGCACACCAGGCGTAAGCTTTTAAAGCTTGAACATATCTTTGCAAATAACCTGATTTCAGGTGCCAATGTGAAAACTGTCAGCGAATGGACCGGAATGTGGAATGTGTGTGCTGTGCGGAAATCACACAGATAGTTAATAAGAACTATGAGGTTGATGGCCCTCCCCCATCTTGCAACACACTTCACCCTGGTTTCAGTGTTGTATGCCTCAATAAGTAGGTGTTTCAAGCTGCATGGCATCAATACAAGCAGCAGTATACTGTATCCTACAATGGCCCTGAGCATAAGCTCAGGAGGCACATTGCTTACAGACAGCTGGTGAGGTGGTGTTGGGGATACCTGGGGAAAGAAATTCGGGTTGTGTTGCCATCATGTGCAGTGTGTTGCATTCGTGCCCACTATCCTCCCCCTGGCCTTGAGGAGGACTTCGAGTTTGAAGGCTTTCATTTTCCAGACGAGTAATATTTGGTAAAAGCAGTTTCCTTGTGAGTCTTGGAAATGGTTTGGTTTGCTTTCTGTTGCTTTGGTTTCTAATAAACCAAAAGTTAAGCAAATAGGAAGCTACATGGTCAGGTCTGCCTGTAAGGTATAGCATTTTGGTTTTCAAAACTCACAAAAAAACTGTGCAAAATTGCAATGCACAAGCTGTTATTTATATCTTGCACTTTTATGAAAAAAATTGATCTGGTGCTGTATATGTTGGTGTGTTAGTTAGATTAGTGTTTGTACAATGTATTTAAAAGAACATGGGAAAAGTTTAGGCTGCGGCAGGAGTATTTCCAATATTAATCAAACATACCATATTTTCTCAATTAAACGCCTCTCAAATAAACGCCTCCCCTAGGGTCCTGAAAAGAGTGGGGCACTTATTTGTTACATTTTGTATTTTAGTAAGATAAACACTCTCTCTTTGCAGGACATACTTTATGCCCTTTATTCCTTCATGTAATCTAAGATTAAATGATAGTTAATCTATTAAACATTATATAATGAACTTGTCAATGTTTAGCCCGGGGGGGCATACCAGGGGGATTTTACATTTCACCTCATTTTCAAGTCAAATTCCCTCATTATTTTGTGCCAGAGAGCAACTGCATACCTCAAATGCAAACTAGCTACAATGTTGTCTTGTCACTCATACCATAATGCAGTAACAGTACATTAGTAAGAATTCTATAATGTGACTGCATATTGTTACATGTGTCTCTGTCATATCTCATGTAGAATTACCATGCCTGGAATTACATATTCATGGCCAATGTGCAAATTTAACAAATCCATAGAATGAGTAAACATTTGCAGGGGATTGTCCTGCCTTTTGTAATTATTTTTTCCCATTTTATTTTAGGCAACCACAGATAGCCCATGTAACAGGAGATGTATGGAAACTTTTACAAAAATATAAATTGCACAGCTTTGAAAAATGGTGTAAATTCAATAAAACTTTAATACACTTGTATTTTACAAGTGTAGCTATTGTTTCTGCTCTCGAGGACAATAGCGATACTTGTAAATAATTATTACAAGGGTAAAGGTTTTGTTGAATTGACCTCTGGTTGTTAATTATTGGTTCTGTTTTGAAGTGCAGGTTTTTCCTGTATAAAAACGTAAACAAATTCCATACATTTTCTTTTATCTGTTTCCATGGTATTATATATTGCTAATTTAATTCACTTTCTAGCTTTATTAAGCACATATAACATGATGCTTAGTTCACCTGTAAAGGAGAATAACACAATGCATGCAGCACATATGTGATTTAGGTGAATCTTGACCTATGCTGTTGAATAAGTTGTTGTTTGTTGGGTGAAGGGGTACTTGCAATGTTCCTGGGGAGGTTTACTCCAACTGGAACAGGTAACCGGCCATCTTCTTCCTCATCCTCATATGCACGCACAACATCGCTCATCAAATCAAACACATGTGCGTAGGACTTTTTTTCTCTGATTGGCTTTACCACCCATTGCTTCTGGCCTTTGGGAAAGCTAACTTTGTACCTTGTCGTGCCTTTCTGATCACCAGCTCTTACAACGGCTTGTTGTCTTGTACTGTTGGCGTTTTGATCAAGAGCTGACAACTGAGTCCGTGCCAGCATTCCCCTGTATGAGAAGTGCTGGCGCTTTGAGCAGTATTTCAGCATTAGAGAGTGGTACACTTCTAGTTCTCCAGTATGACAGAACTTTGTCAATTTCCTCATATCTTTCAAGAGCTTCTTCTCTAGAACAACCTCCTCAAGGGCAACATATTCTTCAGAGCCTGGGGTCAGCCATTTCTTCTTCCTGACCTGCCGTGGGGTAAGGGGGGGATGAGCACATTCATGGAAGTGGGTGTTACCTGCCCACTGGTGCTGGTTAGTCACGTGATATAAGAGTGACTTCCACTTCTCACGCAGCACTTCAGCATTGCCTCCACAGGTCCTAGTACACCACCATAGATGATTTGATATTGATTTGATCCAAGGCCTGAGGGCTTGGCAGCTTTTCTTTTTAGCCTTTTTCTCAACCTTTGCAAGAACTCCCTTTGCCACATGCCAGACATCGAATTCATGATCCGTATCCTTGTGGTTGTTGTCCATCGAACTTGCAATTGAAGGATGCCTGTCAGTGGCTATTCGATTGACAACAATGCCTTCATCATTAAGGTCTTGAAAGCACCTTTCAAACCCCTCCTTTTCCATGGCATTTGAGGAGGTCACTTCTGTGACTTGGACTAGGCTGAAAGTTGCCACTTCCCCTTTATCGGTCATCATGGTGTATGTGCCATATTTGGCACTGTGCCCTGGGCTGTCACACCGTCCATCCCCGTTAAGATCTACTGACCCCTCCTCCCTGATAGCATCAAAAACCCTTTTCTTATCCTTTAGCCATGATGCATTTACTACAGGAAATAGGTACTTCTTTTGAATATTATAAAACGTTGTGTGGCTAAAGAAGTTTAAGTTAAGGAATGATGCAAGCTGGCTTACTTTTGAAAATGTGTTCCCACTGAAGAGGATTGCTGCTGATCCAAGCAGATTTCCTGCTGGCATATTTTTTATGAGTGGCTGGGAGGTCCAATATGATGTGTGTCCATTTATACAAAACATTTTAACTGAGAGCATGCTACCCGATGTCTGTTCTTCTGATTCAGTTATGATACTGCCACAGCTTGAGCAGTGCCCAAGAAGAGAAGTCAAACATGACTGAAACACAACATATTTTCTTTCTTCAACAACATCGGCATATTCTTTTAAGGAACTCTTTGAAGACATGTCATCATCATCATCTGAGAATAATTCATATTGGTATACGCTATCTCCACTACATGATGCTTTAAGTGGAGACGAAAAAGGGTCTGCTGGGTCTGAACTATAACATTCTTCATAGAAGGTTTGTTTCGGTTTTGTCTCTGGAATGAGATCTACCTGAGTGCCAACTTCAGGATTTTTTGGGATGGAGGCAGGCTGAGTTTGGGTGAAAACAGACTTTGATACCTTAACGCCAATGCAACACTGTGTGCCTATGTCCTGTGTACACTGAGGTAAGGAAATTGTAGCAGTATGTGTTTCGTTTGAGCCTGCTGTTATTTGTTCTTGTTGCATGTAGACTGGAACAGCACTAGTACACGCACTTGAAACAGTACCAATGGTACTAGCACTAGTAGTACATGTAGGCTTTACTAATTGCAAAACCTCAAAGAGAATAAAAAGAATAGAGAAAAAAAGGTAGATTAGTCCTTTGTGGCATGCAAAAAAATTAATTTTGAAATTAACAATTTTTTTCAATATATTTTCAAAAAAAGGGTTGGGCAGCAAAGTCCACATTCTAGCTGGTCTGGGACCTATGAACAAAATTTTCCTGTACTCAGGTGTAAAAGATATATTGGAACAAGATTGGCATTGCCCTGGGAGTGGGAGGCAGTGTTTAGATGCTCTCACATGATGGTAGCACTGTGCGTAGAGGCATACTCTTCGGGACCCCAAGGAATTATTGAATTAAAATACATGTGTCTATGAACTTAGAAATGCTAGAGGATGCCTCTGATAAACGCTAAACAGGGCACTTTAAAATGTCAATTCTCAATTAGAAAAGCAGCTTTAAGCTGAAATAAAGTTAATATTAACAACCACAAACAACCAGTTCATCACACAAATATTAATTTAATTCCAAGTGACGGTGCCGATACAGTTACGGCCTTCTTAGCGTGAAAGGTTTCATGCAAACACTGAGTGGAACAGCAGTCTCGTATTACACTCACCTCTTGTCTGAGTTCTTCCTGTTCATGTTTTTCATTGCGCTTTATGCTGTTAAGCCTAGGTTGTTTTGCCTTCGATCGGGGAAACAAGCTGGGCACTGAATTGCGTTTCAGTCGCCTTCGTTCCTTCTGGCCTGTCAGAGCCTCTCTCAAACTAGATTCAAAGCAGTCTTCTGTAAAATGTGTGCTGCAGACATAGCAGTAATCTAAGTTTGGCAGATTATCTCTTGCCAATCTCTCGATCCACGATTTCCGAACCTTTTCATCTTTAGGTAACCTATGATAGCTTACACCATGTTCTTGAGTCTTAGTAGAATAGTTGGTGCACTCGGGTACACAGCAATTAACCATTGTGAGCGAAAAATCCTTGCAGAAATGAAAGAAATGGCGATATATTACTGATAGAAACGGAAGGTCAATTGACGCAATGACGTCACTGAAGCCGCTGACTGTTTTTGGCTCCCGCGGTCAAATTCCAATATGGCGGCCGAATGAGCACTTTGCACTCTTTTTTTCGTGAAAAATACTGTACGCTGACAGGAAACGCTTGCGGTAAGCTGTTTTAAAAGGTAAGAACAATAATCTAAAAATTACTTCATTTTGGCCTTGATTTCCCCTTTAAGGTTATAAAGCGGAAATGAGATCACGAGAAAATATAATTATCATGATAAACATAGTTACAAGGTGGTTTAATGTTTGGTATGTAGCACATAGTTAAAGGTAATAAAACCAACCTATCTTATGAAATTTCGTCCAACAAGATGAATGTTTTGGGAGAATACTCGCGCAAATGAGGTTAAGCCGTTTTGAAATTTTGATTTGCCTGTCATTTCCCCCTGAACATCAATGTCTACCAAATTAAGAAGACCCTCTGTAGTTTTGTATGGTTTACATTCTGGTCGAAACCCCATGTCTCTACGATGTTCTCTTCTACCCGTAAAAATCCATAATCCATAGCGCTAAAATTATAGTTTTGATACTAAATACCACGAAAAGAACATGGTGTTTGAAAATTTGTGGTAAGATATGCGAACCCTGCAAAACTGAGGGGGGAGGGGTGGAAAATGATATGCATTTCCTGTTAATAACGGTGCCCTCCCCATTAAAAGTGTCTTGATTGAAGATGCAGCTTTAAAATTTTAGTTTTGGTACTAAGCAAGAGGAACGCAGCGTATTGTTTGCAAATTTTGGGTAAGATCTGCGAACCCTGCAAAACTGAGGGGGGAGGGGTTGAAAATGATATCAAGCACGTTGCATGGCACTACCCAACACACGCTATGACGTAGCAAGACTAATACAACATATCGTTTGCGGATTTTGTGCAAGATCTGCGAAGCTTACGAAAATAAGGGTGGAGGGGTGGAAACCATTGTATGATTATCGTTAGCGGTATCCACTTGCGTAATATAATAGATATAATAAAATGAATAATAACAAGCGATATAGAGACAAATACATGTCAGGCATGTTTTCACAAAAGGAGTCTTAGAACCTAAGACCCCCTTTCGTGAAAACATACCTGATCTTGTGTGCCTTTAGCTTTAAAAGCCAGTAACTCGTGTTTTTGACGTTTTCTTGAAAGGGCAAATGACAGTTTAAGACTTTGCTGGCCTTTCTATCCCACTGAATTGATCTCTATGTATTTTATGTGGGGGTGAGGGGTGGGGAGGACTAGTTCAATTTTTTTCGCGAAAAACCAACTTTGCCTGGCGTATGGCCCGTATGAAAACAAAAATAGTATTTACATGCTTGTAATTTAGAGAGCGGGAAACCATTAATATTGATGGTTTGTTTACCCTTGTTCTATTTTCTTTCTAGTTACAAGAACTTTTTTGGAATTAAACAGGGTCTTTGGTACAACCTGCCAGGATATAATGAGAATTCACCTTTCATTGTGCTGAAGGCGAACTTCAACAGCCCTTACCACATCAATGTGAGCTCGAAGCTTCGCATTTGGTACGGAGAAGACTTGACCAACTGGTTGAACCATGATAACGCCGGTAGAGTGTGTGTTGACGTGTATGGGCAGTATGCATGATTGTAATCAGGCATTGAACAATGGTAAAGTACATTACCATGGAAGTTCAAAGCGTTCAAGATTCTTTATTTACACTATTCGCAATCGAATACAGATTAATTGGAATAATAATAAATGCAAGTTATATAAAATAAATAAATAGAAAAAATATTGGAGTTTACAGGTAATTGTGTGAGTGGAAGAAGGAGCAAAGCTTTCGTGTCGACCACTCAGAATTAAAGTATAAAATGAGAACAGGCCCAACCTAGTTTTAAAGAATTTATAGCGAATTTAAGTTAATTACTAATTAATTATTTACATAAAAGAAGAACAAGAAAGTGATAGAATAAGGGGATGATATATATGACATTATCTGTTGAATACAAGATTATAATGCTTACAAAAAAAAAGGGAAAAAGGGAATTTGATGGGCATGTAGTTCAATAAAATAGATGAATATGAAAACAACTTGTAGCGTGATGTTTTTTTTAATCTCCTTTTCGATTTTCTGTCTTTTCTAGACAGGTATGTTTCTATAAGTTGGGGAGGGTGTGTTTCATATCATATCCTCTTTCTGACTCAGTGCTTCTTACGAAGCCACCATTTGAGATATTTCCGGTCATCCTCTTCATCTCCCGTAGCGCGCCTTCAGATTCTACTCTATCCGCGGGGTTCTACAGCCATGAAAGTCACCCGCGGGATCCTGTCCATCCTAGATCATTCCCGAGTATAAGTATGAAAGAAGCTGCCATTCCAATTAATTTCTGCTAAAAGTCGTATACGTAGTTACATGCGAAGGCAGAACATCTTTACAACGACTGAGCACTGGGTAACCACCCTTTTTTTCTTTCACGGACTGACGTAATCACATCTATTAGCGCGGACTTTAAAATAATTCCCACGGATTCGCATTGCAATACCAATCTATTGTATTGCAATTTTCAGTGTTCAACACAGTTTAAATATCATTTTGAGCTCATATGTGTTTTGGATTCGGGCATCCTTTAACAACCTAGGCCAACTTCCTGACGATGCTGTCTTGGTGACAGCTGATGTAGTTAATCTGTATCCTCACATTCCCCACGAAGAAAGTCTACAGGCATTGAAGAAAGCCCTAAACAAGAAAACATTATCAAAGTTCCAACACATAACTTGGTGGCTTTAGCGAGGATAGTACTTACCCACAACAACTTAACCTTCAACGGTAAACATTAGGAGGTACTAACATTATATATGCTAACATCTTTATGGAAAAGGTGGAGCCAGGGATACTCAACAATGTTCCCACAAAGCTACATACAAGGCTCAAATGTATCTTCATGGTATGGACTGAGGGTAAGAAGAACCTTAGAACATCTACAGAATACATGAATACTGTTTATCTTACTATAAAATGTTCTTTTGTTGGTTTTATAACCAAGTTAAGTTTTTAGATGTTACTGTTGTGTTTGACGTGGCGGGTATAATTTCCACTGATCTCAGTAAACCTACGGATAAGTACCAGTGTGTGTATCATACTTCTTGTCACCCTAATTCCTACAAGAAGGGGACCCCTTTTGGCCACGCTCCTAGAATACGACGAATATGTTCCGAGGACACTACTTTGAGAAGCGGGTACAAAAGCTTTGTAATTGGTTTGTCCTTAGAGACTATGGCATGATAAAACAGTTGTCGAAAGAGAAATTATTCGGGCTCGTAACATGATCCCTAAAAATGACACGTTGAAGGACAAGGCACCCAAGGCGAACAACCGAATTCCTTTTGTAGTCACCTACCACCCAGGACTTACTAACATTGGAGAGAGTCAGGTCCCTTTTTGCTTGGCGCGGCCCATATATGTGGGATGTTTAAAATCAAAGCAGAAATGACTACCAAACTGTGTATAGACATGTACATATCATTTAAACCAATCATTGGAGAGGGAACTATAGCTGTTTCTCAGCCAATAAATATCCATTAATCGATTCAGAAATGCACAACACCATAGCTCCTTGAAATTATTGATAAAAGAGTAGAAACACGTGTATATTCATTGATACTGATATGTTTTCGCTTCACGAAATGACTCCATGACAACATGGATCGCTTATTCTTCAGAGCACCAGTTGTAAAGCATTTCAGGTTTTAGGAAAGTAAATCGATCAGCTGCAAAAAAAATATTTTATCAACTTCAGAATTCTTAGTGACAAAAACAAAAGTAAAATGTATGTCAAATTATATCACTAGACCATTTCCGCCATGTTGGAGGGCAAACAATCGCGGTCGCCATAGGAAACGGCAGCGTTTGTGGGGTCAGGAGCGGTTCGACAATCCCTCATATATCGCTTTGTTTACCAACAAAAACACACTGACAGTCATTAAAGACTACATATGGCCATGGGATCATTCGGTTTCACGTTCACGAGAAGCTTAAAAACGGCTACTTTCTGCAGGAGCGAAATTTTACGAGTTGGTCTCTAAAGTCAGGTATAATAGCTACATCTTCATAGACCTCAGGGTTTGAACGGTAAGTTTCTCAACCAAATATTGTCCTAATTCTCCTACTGGATACTCGTAGAAGTACAGTATAATTCTCCTAGTTTTGCATCTCGATCAATGACGTTTTTTTGTTGCTAGCACGCGTGAACACAGCACGGCTCCCAAGCTCTGTGATTTGGCAATATTTACTAAATATAGCACAGGCAGCCCACTCGTGCTTGGACTCCCTGTGGCAGTGGAAATCATGATGGTTTCATCAGTTTTCTGTAAAATGACCGAAACAGTTCGCTAAATGGCAACACAAATCCTCATATTTGGTCGAATGATCCCCCAATACCTTTAAACTCGTAGCGAAGTAAACTATATACAGTTTGATGTGGTCTACTGTGTTTTTCTGGGCGATATGCGATCGCTGCATGTATATACTGCTTATATCTCACACCAAATCTGTTTTTGAAAGGGACAACTATACGTCGGGGACAAGAAGTTAGAACGTGTTGTAGTTGAAAAGGATTTTGGAGTTCTAATTAGTCAAGTTCTAAGTTGGAATAATCATGTTGATTATGTGACCGCAAAACCCAGAAAATGCTAAATGTTTTGCGTCGTACATGTATAAGGATATCGTGACCTGAGTATGAAGAAGCTGTTATACATCACTTGGGTTAGAGTCCGTCTCGAATATGCTAGTGTAGTATGGTCACCTTACACTAAGAGAACTATTTCAGCTTTAGAACGGATTCAACGTAGGGCCACAAGGTTAATTACTGGGAGATATTTATCATATTATGAACGCCTTAATAAATTACATTTACTTCATTATCTTATCGTAGAGAACATTAGTTTTCTTTTCAATGTCTTAAGAGTATATGTGATGACTATGTTTCCTTTCGCACTTGTAGTAGGCCCCTTAGGAGTAGTAACCATCTTAAAGGGAACCTCGGCTGAAAAACAATGTTCGCTCTCAAGTGTTTGTTATGGATGCCTAAGTCTGTTTCTGTGTTTGTCTCCAGTAAATTGCACACTAGATGTCAGTTATGCACCGATTTTCCTCTCGATAAAACTCATTTGAATTTCCTACGCGTCGCCATCTTGGATATCATGACGTCACTGTGTTGCCCTATTGTCGCATAACAAAAGAGCTATTGTTTTCTGACAATAAGGCAACACTGTGACGTCATAAAATTCAAGATGGCGGCGCGCAGAAAATTCAAATGAGTTTTATCGACAGGAAAATTGTTGCATAAATGATATCTAGTGTACAATTTACTGGAGACAAACACAGAAACAGCCTTAGGCATCCATAGCAAACACTTGAGAGCAAACATTGTTTTTCAGCCGAGGTTCCCTTTAACCTAAAAGTTCCCTTTAGTTGGACTGAGGCATTTAACAACTCATATTTTATACGTAGGAATAAATAGTCTTATCTCTAGCAAAAAGAAAAAAGATAAACGCACCAATTCTATCATGAAACCAAATTCTGGGGTTACAACAAAAAATCAATCCGAAATCAGTAATATTCTAAATAATCATTTTGCAACCATTGGGCACAGACTAGCCAATATTTTTTCTTCGTCTCGGCACTCCTTTTCTTCTTACCTAGGAAATTCTGTTAATGATTCCTTTTATTTTGATACTGTTTTAACCTACGAAATTGAAGATCAAATAAGTCTTATTCCCGAGAATAAGTCCTATGGTCTTTATTATTGTCCAACATATATTTTAAAACTTGCAAAACATATTCTGAGTCCATTTTTGGCGACCATTATTAATATGTCCATTGAACATGGGTCATTCCCGAATAGATTGAAATTTGCAAAAATTTTACCGATATTTAAATCTGGTGATCAATCTGATCCAGACAACTATAGGCCTATTTCCCTGTTATCAGTCTTTAATCGTATCTTTGAAAAAATCATGTATGCCAGACTAATTAATTCATTGATAAACACAACATATTATATTCTGCGCAGTATGGATTTAGAAAGCACTTTTCCACTCAGCATGCCATTATTGATATCGTTGATAAGATTCATAAAAATATGGACAACATAGAATTTACCTGTGGTATTTTTATTGACTTGAAGAAAGCGTTTGACACGGTTGATCATTCTATTTTACTTAAAAAACTTTATCACTATGGCATACGAGGTATTGTTTTAGATTGGTTCACATCCTACTTAAGAAACCGATCGCAGACGACTGCTATTGGCATCAATGTCTCCAAGAAAGAAACTTGTTCTTTTGGAGTCCCACACTGAGTTCTGTTCTTGGTACCTTACTTTTTCTTTTATACGTCAATGGTATATGTATGTCCTCCGATAAACTCAATTTTTATTTATTTGCAGATATGATACCAGTATTCTTTATTCACACAAAAATATCCATGTCTTAGAGCAAATTGTGAACAACGAACTAAAAAAATTATGCCGCTGGCTAGAGGCTAACAAGCTAATGTTAAATGTTCGTAAATCAAATTTTGTCATTTTTCATCCTCATCAAAAAACTCTTGACTATATCCCACAGTTAAACGTTTTTGATCCAGCGTCAAAACGAATGATGCCTCTAGAAAGGAAAAGCACAGTAAAGTATTTAGGCATGTTCATTGATTCCAACATATCTTGGAAATCACATATTGAATATGTTTCGCTTAAGTTAAGCAGAATTGTTGGAATTATAGCTAGACTTAGACACTTTGTTCCCAAGCACACCCTGCAAAGAATTTACTACGCACTGATGCACCCCTATCTGCATTATGGTATATCGGTATGGGGTCAAGCTAGTAAGACTCATCTTAATCATCTCCTTATTCTTCAGAAACGTGCTGTGCGTTTGATGAATTTTGCTAAATATAGAGACCATGCAATCCCTCTTTTTGTTGAATCAGGCATACTTCCAATTAATTTCCTTTACTTTCATTATATTGCTTGCACTATGCACGATGCTATAAATAGTAAATCACCTATTAATATTTCTTCATTGTTTACCAGAATAAGTGATGTTCATAATTATAATACTAGATCAAGAACACGCGGCAATCTTTATAAGTCTCGTTCAAGGTTAAATATTCACGCAAAGTCATTCTGTTCAATTGGAGTGAAGGTCGGGAATTGTATTCCATCCTCAATACGCTCTGTAAAAAAACGGTATTTATAAAAAAATGCAAAAGTTTACTTATTGATGTTCTTTCGTCTTGTGATGATTATGTTGATATGGCCCAGATTATGCAGCATGTAGCAAATCCATAACTTTTTCAATCGTTGGCTCTTCTCCTTAAATTCAACTTCCTTATTTACGACTAGGAAATTGCCTGAGTCTTTAAATCTTGTAAATTATAGTAGATTTATATTGTTAGCTTTTTTAAGTAGTACTTATTTAGCAGTCAGTTCTGCTTGTAAGTTCTTTATGTAATCTAAGATCTGTTTCTGTTCTTCTTTTGCTTGAAAATTGTTAATACGATCGTCTCTTGTACATTTGCTAATCCCCCACCTCGAATAGCATTTGCTAAATGTGGGTGGGTTAGATTCTTTGTAATGTAATTGGTAAATTGAAATAAAAGTGAAGTGAAGTGAAGAAAGTGAAGTGCCGTTTACCGCTTGTAGAATAATTGTGTATGCTGTGTATTCTTATTGCAGAATACGGTCAATCCAATGCACCACATCCTTTGTTGTAAAACAATAGGTTACACATCATTCTATCCTAAAATGTCTACGGTTATACTGAATATTATTACGGTTATACAGGATAGTCAGTTGTGACAAACATTTGCATAATCACCTGCCGCTACGGTTCACTGCACACGCGACTTCCAGGGACTACAAGAATGGCTTTTATAAAGAGACTGAAATACCGCAGAACACTCGAAATGCACACTAGAATTCATCTATATTCACTGATGAAATTATACTAATCGTATTTATTACGTTCGATACAAGCGACTTTCTGTGTATTCGTATTGCACAATACGGTCAATCGAATGCACCACACCATTTGTTGCAAAAAAGTAGGGTAACTATCTATCGTAAAATGTCTACGGTTATGCACTAGTCAATTGAAACCCCCACCCCCCAGGTCCCGGGGAAGGGTTGGGGATAACAGGGGCATTGATCACTTTTGAACCACAGTCTGTCCCGTGGGGGTAGTAGATTTGACTGACTTCGACTTTTCGGGTGTCCCCACCTCGGGGAAGAGGGGAACTGGGAACTAGTAAGGAAGCTTCTAAGATGGCGGACAAGCTGATACTTCTTTTGAATAAATCTTTCTATAGATGGTAGGTTGATTTTAGAGTACAGACGAGTTCTCCTTCAAGCTGAACTTCAGCCAAGAGAGACATAGTTCGTGTGATTACTAAAGAAAACTATAAAAGCTACACAAATCTTGGAAGAAGAACATTAAAAATCTCTCCTTTTAAAAGTTTTTTTCCCTTCAAAATTTTTGATCTCAACTTTCTTGCCCCGGGGATAGGGGCGTTTGATCTGAACTAAAGCCTCTGGGGGTGGGGGTATTGATGATTTTTGATCAGGTCTCTGTCAAATCCCCCACCCTTCCCCGGGACCAGGGGGGTGGGGGTTTCAATTGACTAGTGCATTATAATGAATATTCG
The DNA here is from genome assembly GCA_030867875.1 of Actinernus sp. WN-2022. Lineage (NCBI taxonomy): Eukaryota > Metazoa > Cnidaria > Anthozoa > Actiniaria > Actinernidae > Actinernus > Actinernus sp. WN-2022. The sequence goes on from JAOWCC010001729.1 coordinate 5,811,305, forward strand.
TATTTATTACGCTCGATACAACGATTTGTAGTGATCATTCTGTGTATTCTTATTGCAGAATAAGGTAAATCCAATGCACCACACCCTTTATTGCAAAAACATAGGGTAAACATCTATCATAAAATATCAACGGTTATACTGAATACAGTGCGTCCCTTGCGAGAGTAACTTATGCCTGAGTTCCTAAAGTTTGAAATGCATTTGAAGACAGAGAAGTAGTATTCTTGATTTCGAGCGGCTTGAAAAAAGTCCGTTCAATTTCAACTAGAACAATGTGGAAGTGAACGACAAGATCTAGATGTGCTAAATATTCGATTTTAACAGCCTAATTAAGTTTGTCGTAAACAGCGGGTAAACATTCAAGCCGGCCCGGTCCCAGAGCCGTGGTTTTCTCCGGTTCATATTAAACAACGAGTGTCGATTTAGAGGTCTGGGACCTAGAAACCGCCATTTTGAATTTCCTTGCAGCTCTTCCAAATATGGAATATGGAATTTTCCTAATATGGAAGAGGCCGCGGGAAGTTCAAAACGACACTTTTGCTTGCTATTTTATTGATATGGCTCAGAGAACAGAACATATCATTTTCCCAGCTTTTAATTTGCTCCAACTCTGCCGTTGCCGGTTTATTCAGGATAAACTTTTCTAAATTAATACGACCTTCACTGATCAGTCAAGTGCTGGCAATTTCTAACTCAATCCCTCTGTCCTGTCAGTAAACAACACCCACTCGGAGAACGTTATAAGATAATTATATAGTCCTCCAATCAAAGGCAGGAAGGTGGCTGCCCTCGTTCAAATCCTGATAGGCGCCGTACGATCAGTCGATTAACGGGTCGCACTTCACTGATATGGTTTTTATTCACGGCTTTATTACACGGATATCAACCCCAAATGTGTAATAAACATGTATATATCATAGCTGTAAACAGAATCCAATACAGATATTAGAAATTGGTGCCCTGTAATTAAGCAGAGCCTTCATTTGTCATACTCAAAGACAAGAGAGAAAAGAAGGCTCTGCCACAATCCAGCCCCAACTTTCTTGAGGCCACTCTGATTGCATGGCTACATGTAGTACATGTCATGTACTCTGGAGGTGAATACCCATTGCTATTTACCTCCAATTTGGTGAATAATTGTTCACTATCGCAACCCTGCCATCACAGTGCACTCTGGGATGGATATCTCAGTTTTCCATTCATTTTTGTTAAATCCAAGATGGCCACCCAACAATAACAATGGAAAACTGAGATATCCATCCCAGAGTGCACTGCGACAGCAGGGTTGTGATATAGTCTATACTGTTATGAATGAGAATCTCGCATTATATACAGGTACTGCTTATATATAATGTTGTCAGGTTGTATTTTACACACTCAGTATATTTGATTTAAATTCATTATTGACAGGGATGTCCCAGTGGCTGGGCTCATTCTCAGCCACCCTGCGGGATAACATTTCTCAAATTGCAGTCATTATTGACGAAGAACCATCTGTCAGTACACCTGGACCTCTGTTTGACAGAACTCGGGTATGTTCAATGTCCTGTACAGCTATATATTACACACATCCAGCTGAACAGAGAATATGTTCCTGACCAATCAGAGCTTTATACTACAGCTTTTTCATGGCAGGCCCTCACTCTGCTGATTGTCATCGTAACTGCAGGTCATTATACATACATACATACAATCTTTATTTATCCACGGTTTAAAAACATCAGTTGTACACGAAAGGTGTACCATTGCAATAGTAAAATATATACATTAAAAATTAAAAATGTAATAATGCATTAAAACTGTTTTACATGTTTGCCGTGTGGGAGTCCGATTTAGCACACAGGGTATCAATTTCCTTTTTGAAGTGCTATATATGTTTAGACACTCTTAGGTCATGTGGGAGATTATTCCATAAGAATGCCCCACTGTAGCCGAAGCTACGTTTTAGGTAGTTAGTCCTCGGTTTAGGTATAAATAATTTACTTTCAGAATCTCTTAGATCATAGTTACTATTACGAGTTGTAAAGAGATCCTGAAGGTAACCTGAGGTGAGCTTATGCATGGTTTTGTACATCGCCATTGCTTTTTGTTTTTTTCGATGTGTAGATACGTTGTCCCAGCCAAGCTTATCAATCAGTACAGTATCAGTAGACTTGAACTCGTGTCATAGCTTGATCGAGTAATTACTCTGGCTGCCCGGTTTTGCAGTTTTTGCAGTTATTAGATCAAGTTGGTAGCTGAGATATTGTGCTATAATAAATATTATATTTATATAAAACGCTCACGTTTATACTTTTATTTATTTACTAGTTAAACTAGTTAAACCACTAGTTTGCCAAGTGACTTAACTAGCAGTCATACGATGAACCGGTCATTTTTTCCATTCATTCTTTGCGTGCTGGGATCTTCACTCAGTTGGATGCTGTACAGCTACATTATACAGCAGACTGATATTTCAAAAAAGTTTTTTCTTTGACAAATGGCAATATTCCCTCGGGCCTCAGATTGTTCTAGCTTCTTCACACTAGAGCAAATGTCGTATGATTGGGACAATTACGGCATGCCCGTAGCCTTACCGTAACCATACTGTAACCGTACCATAACTACGGTATACCGTACTTTGTGATTGGATTGGATCAGTAGGACAAATAAACAATAGGAAAACCATTTCAATGTCGCCGTTAACAGTAAACGGGCCGTAGTAATTCCCATACAATGTAGTTTTAATTGTCTCACTCTACGAAATCTGCTGTATACAAAATGTGTTCTAAAGGGCTGACTGAATACATCAGGATGTTGTTGCTTGTTGTTAGGCTTGTCTTTATGAGATCCAGACTGACCCAGCTACCTACTGTAATGACCCTGACGGTAAGACCATATAACACGAATATTTAAGTAGTGTTGTTGCTATAGAAACTAGTTATATTCGGATAAGTTCTCGAAGACTGTGTTGAACTCCTCTTCCTCTTCCTCCTCCTCCTCCTCCTGCACCTCCTCCTCCTCCACCTCCTCCTCCTCCTCCTCCTCCTCCACCTATGCAAAGATCGTGCCTTCAAAAAACAATTTAAAAGCTATTTCTTCAGTTCTATAGATAGGTGATATACTAAGGCAAAGCGTGCCTCGTTTGGCATTCTGGATTGTTTGTTTAGCTAGTGCATCACAGTAGCTATCCAGTGTCTCATTGTTAGAATTACTGGTATCTTGAAAGCCCGAAGGACCTTTTGTGTCCCAATGTTGAGATTATTTCTTCCCCGAAGGAATTTTTTGTCTCCGGAAGGAGGATTTGTGTCGCATTGCTGCGATTATTTGCTCCGCAAAGGAATTTGTTTGCCCCCCGAAGGAGTTTTTCTGTCGCATTGCTGCGATTATTTGTTCCCCGAAGGGAATTTTGTCTCTCCCGAACGAGGTTTAGTGTCGCATTGCTGCGATTATTTGCTCCCCGAAGGAAATTATTGCTCTCTCGAAAGACAAGTTTTGCTCCCCAAAGGAATTATTCGACGCTATAAAAGCGTTATTGTTCGCCACACGGTGTGCAATGAGCCATCGCAAGTACTGGGATGCACGAACAATCCAACTGTCATCGACGCAAAACAAACACTTAATGTCAAACATTCGACGGCTAGAATACATCCCAAGAACGTCAAAGAACTTTAAAATTACCTGGCGAAAAAACAGTCGACACATTTCTTGAAAGCTGTGTCTGATCTTTAAAGGGGAACTCAACCCTAAAATCAACCCAATGTCTATACAAACATGTATTCGAAATAAATAGGTTCTGCTATTTAATTTTTCTGTGTTGCGTGTCTAGCAAGAGAAAATCCGAAAACCTTCCTCACAGCCTCCGGTATGTACAGACGGCTCAAGTCTTGTAATTTGTGACGTAGTATACGGGGAATAAATTAGTTTTGCCATGCCGTCCCCTACATTGAATAGCAGGCCTAATGGCTTCTAATTGCGGACCATTGTGCTTTCTTTGTGCTAGAGGTGTGATCGTTCTTCCTTGGTATGTGTGACGTACGTTATGGGGAAATTTGCACTGAATTGAGCCGCCACACAATATAGATTTTTCAGCGGAAAATCGAACTTGAAGACTAATTTTCTCCTCATAGACGCGCAACACAGAAAAATAAAATATCAGAACTTATTTCTTTAGAATACATCTTTGTAAAGACGTTGGGTTGATTTTAGGGTTTAGTTCTCCTTTAAAGGAAAAAAGAATAAATAGATGGGAAATAGTGAGTAATAACTTACCTCCAACAAATAGGTCGACGTGTACCGGTAACATCCGAGAGATGCCGATCGTGCCTGATACGAAAATCGGATGATATCGGAGAAGACCGAACCGAATTCCGACCATTATCCGAAGATTTCTATTGTTACGGACGGACGGACTTACACCTGGATAGCATAGTATCTACAACTTCCACAAGGAAGCCCATAGATACAAAAATAATGTAAAGTTGTGTTCCATATCCCAGAAGCGCTCAGGCATACGATGATGCGAGGACTTGTAAAGCAGAAAGGATATAGAACACAGTCCTAGTTTTTGTTCGCACAATTCAAAAATGCTATAAAGTTGTGTTCCATATCCGCAGAAGCGCTCAGGCATACGGTGATGCCAGGACTTCAACCTGGGTGAAGCAGAAATGATATAGAACACAGTCCTAATATTTGTTCGCACATTTCAAAAATGCAGTAAAGTTGTGTTCCATATCCCAGAAGCGCTCAGGCATACGGTGATGCCAGGACGTCAACCAGGGTGAACCAGAAAGGATATAGAATACAGACCTAGTTCTTCATCGCACATTTCAAAAATAATGTAAAGTTGTGTTCCATATCCCAGAAGCGCTCAGGCATACGGTGATGCCAGGACTTCAACCTAGGTGAACCAGAAAGAATATACTGAGAACACAGACCTATAGTTTTTCATCGCACATTTCAAACATGCTACAAAGTTGTGTTCCATACTGATCTCAGAAGCGCTCAGGCATACGGTGATGCCAGGACTTCAACCTGGGAGAACCAGAAAGGATAAAGTCATCCGCCATTACTGAAGTGTGTTCCAAATACTTAGAGATTATTCTAAAAGCTTATGGCGTGGTAAAATCCTATGGATCTAAATAGTTACCATGGTTTCGTAAGAGTTCAAGGCAAACACTGATCAGGCATGCAAGTGGCTACTTGTAATGTCAGACATATACAAATGTATGCCCTTACGTGCTATTGTACAGAAGGCTGTGTTCCAGTGTTAGCCCTCCTGCCTTGTAATCCTACCGTGTCATTTACTAGTTTAGTAGTAAACGAAAATCAGTTCAGCTACACAGAATACAACCCACGCCTTAACGATGAAGGCAGTCCTTTTAGCTCTCTTAGTCGGAGCTCTGGCTGTATGCTCCGATGCAGCTGCAGGTAAGCGCTTCATTTCCTTTTCGCATTTCATCAGAATCTCGTAACTTTGATGCTTCAAGTAGATTCTGTTTTTGAAACGTTAATCAGGAAGACCAATGCGTGCGAAACAATTATAATAACAGGTTATTTTAGTTGCTCTTGCGCTGTGCAAAGATAACAGAACTTAGAGGCACGGAACGCGATGTGGAAAAAATGTCTAATGAAAATGTTTTGCCATGTGCTGAACGGGTGGTTCAAAGTACACAAAGGCAGTTATCTTATACTTTGCAAACTCCTTTGAAAATGATTTCATTTATTTCATTGCAATTCGTGTAGCAAACCGGTTGTGTTTATATTCCCCATTGAATTCGGTTATTGTATTCATTTTTTTGGAAGTATAAGTGTAAGTATAAGTTTTGGTTTGAAATGTTGTGTGCAAATAATATATCGTGGCTGTAGGCTGTCGATACTTTGGTTTATTAAGTTCGCGCGCTCAATTGGCGTGATCAAATTGCATCAACAGCGCGCTCGAACTAAAATTGAAACCTTTTCACTCAAATCACAGGTAATTCTCTGCATATTTTCATTTTTTTTGTAAGAATAAGTGTAAGAATATGTTTTGGTTTGAAATGTTGTGTGCAAATAATATATCGTGGCTGTAGGCTGTCGAATTAGAGACTCTCTTGGTTCCATATGATGGAAAAGTAAACTGTGTATTCTATGTAAACTTTACCACGGATTGGTACAGTCAACTGTGCCATCAACTGTACCGCTCATTGATGCTGATATTACGGTACGCCCTCGTCTCGAATAATTTCTTCTGAAATAGGCAATTGAAGGTATTTTCTCGGTGTAAGAAACCCAAACTTGTAGGGTTCCTGAAAGTACAAATTAAGCGACACTTAGAAATTTTTAGAACGAAAATACTCACAAGTGCACCACCCTCAACCATATAAAAAATATTTAGCGTTTGGGAAGAATCGAAACAAACCCGAACCTGATTTGAAACCAAACCCTAACCCTCACTACTACGCCACGAGGAATTTCGCTGCCGATGACCGATTTTTTAGAACTTTTATCTTGCTATTCTCATTAGCAGACACTAATTATTATTATTGTATTGTATGTATTGTATACTTAAACACGGCTGAAAATAATTTGCAATTCAAATATTAGAGTTTCTTACACCGAGAAAGAACGTAGTTCTTGATAGAAGAACAACAAGTTCTAGTTAAGTTTCATTCAGGGAGCAAGTTGCTGTTATGCTCTTCTCTCGCCGCTCTCCGTGTTTTGTTTTCATGTTTTATCTCGTTCCGAAATCATTTGTCTCTTGATTTACAATTGTCTTTGATTCTGTGATGACTCGCCGTGGCAGATTTTCAGTTTTGCCCATTTCTACTCATTTTCGCTGCATTTCCTCTCTTTGTAACATGGTACGAGGTCTCAAAAGTGAAGATTGCTGCTTCTTGAATTCTTAGGGAGTGTTCATTATTTATGGCTTGAGTTGGTCGGCATTTCATCTGCTTCTCTTGCTAAAACTTTTATGACCCCCTATGAATGAATTAAAACTTAGATGTCCCCCTATAAAATTGCTCAAAACTTTAATTGCCCTCCCCTCCCCCAACTCAAAAGATGTATGTGCAAGAAAGAATGCAAATTGCATATACATGTAATCTATGAAATTTACTATAAAATAATGTTTCTAGATTTATGGTATTTTCCATGATAACGGATACATTACCTTTGTTTAGTAGAAAACACATATAAACATGTATTCTTCTGAAAATCTCTACCTCGCCGTCATTCCCGGATGGGTACTTGAAATTGTACGTATACCGTTAATTTGTGCATTATATTGCATTCTAGTGCATCATATTGCATTGTTCCGTAGTCTCAAATAAATAAATAATTAAATAAATAAATGAGAAAGAGCTCAGCATTGTGGGCATTAAACTGAACACCAATACATTATCTGTCCTATGGCGATGTGCCTTTGATCATAAGCTTAGAGAATACAATCCTGCGTAGAACGGAAACGAAACAGAATATCTTTTTGAGATTTTAGTGCTCTCTAAAACACTGGTTTCCTATGTTCTGGAGACTAAACATTGGCTTAGCATTACAACAGCAATTTCATTATATCAAAACTTTGATGACCTCCCAAGGAGTAGGTAAAATATTTGATGACCCCCCTAAAAAAGCACTTGAAACTTTTTTGCCCCCCGCCATAAATAATGAACACTCCCTTATTAAAGCGTGCATTTGGACTGGGTTTTTTTCGGTATTTCTTTGCTTTTAGAGAATCCATTCTTGAAGTCCATGCCAGTCTCGTGTCGAGTCGGTTTGTGCAATGAACCATAGCGGCACGTGATTATGCAAATGTTTGTCACAAAACCATCCTGTCGCCGGCGCTTGTATAACTTATAAAAGAGTCGGAGTCAGACTATTATTGTCTAGTTTTAATTTCTCCGATATTCACTGATGAAATCATACTAAACTAATTATTCACTTCAGTCGGAGTGGTGATCCTGCATTCTGATTGGCTACTCTACTATAGGTCTATTTGTGATAGCACGCATTTTCACGAAATAATAAAAAAAATTCAACTTCAATTTGTTTCTTTCTATTATTTCTACTGTTCGACTAATTAGTTTATACTAAAACAATCAGACCTCTTGCCTTCATGGGCTACGAGTTAAATAGCTCATTCGGCTGCACCTCGTGGGCTGTTGACTCGTAGCCCATTCGGGCTGCGGACTTCGGTGAATAATTGTTAAATGGCATACATCCCTGAATCTAAACCCGATAATATTGTCTATCTTATTATATGAAGGCCCAAATGTAAATTTATTAGTTCTCAAAATTTTATGTATTTTCAGTTGCTCAATATTTAGCTCAAACCAATCAGATACTCAACAAAATTTCTCGATTTTTATTGGCTGAGATCAGTGCAATTTATCCCAGAATGAAATCGAAGTACACAAAGTTATTCACAGTCATGTTTTGGTAAAGGGATTTTTTCCGATGATTTTCCGAAAATTTCCGAAATGTTTCCGAACATTTCCGAATGCTTAAAACTGGCTATGCTGCGCTGTGGTTACGGCAAAAAGACGTCTAACCATGTAAATTCATTTGACAGTACTAAGCATTAACATTTCAGATGCTGTAGCATTACTTCATAAACGGTGCTTTAATTGTTCCAATATTTCCGAAGATCGTCCGAAGTTTCAAGTAAATTTATAGAGTATATGATTTAAAAAAATGAAATCATATGGTATTCTCGTGCAATTCGGGATAAATTTAGCCTATTTTCAGACGGTACGAGGTCGTCCGCTCACTTCCTCCCCCTCCCCGTCTGATGGACTTTGGCAGAAACCGTGTTCCAGCCATTGTTTTCATTTTGACCAATCAGAGCGAAGGTTTCATTTTTAGAGAACTGAGGTATGCGTGGAATGTCTTGGATCTAGTGGGGTCTGAAAGTGAAGCCAAATGGCGGACGATACAAACGGACTTGATATGGCTTTGGAGAAAGTGTGAGAAACTTTCGGCATTTCCGAATTATTTCCCGAACAGAGAAAGGCAATATTACCCTTCGTTTCCCGGAAGGACCTTGGCCATCACAGCTGCATCTGTAGGCGACGACCAGGTCGAGAATCAAGAGAGGAGAAGCAGGGCAGCAGGGATTTCTCGTACATATATAGAGATTATTACATGTTAAGAGCTTGATATCGTTTTTATTCACGAGGTTTTCGTATCATATCGCGAACGAGCGAGTCCGTGAGCAATAGTACAGTGAAGTGATATCGTATCACTTCACTGATATGGTTTTTATTCACGGCTTTATCACACGGATATCAACCCCAAATGTGTAATAAATATATTTATTTTAATGATAGAAATAATGGCATTGATGAAGGATATTGAGAATATTAAGGGAATTCAGATTCAGGATAAACATGAACAAATAGTTATATTTGTAGATGATACAAAGTTTTTTCATAGAGGACTACAATATTTGGAACAATTGAACATTTTTCGCAAGTTCTCTTACTGAAAGATTAATTTGAAGAAATAAGAAGCAGGATGGATTGGTAAAGTAAATATTGCCAAAAGGAAAGAACAAAATATTAGGTGGATATTTTATTATTTTATTATTAGGATTTATTTCACTTACAAGGCAATTCACTACAGTAATAATTTTCAACGCATACTAACGAACTTTAAGATCATTTTATCCATATGGCGTACACGACTATTAACCCTTTACGGAAAAATACAAGCAGTTCGTTCACGAGCACTATGTTAATGTGTGTTTGCTCACAAATTCACGTGTCTGATGAATTTATCAAACAAGTAGAAAACGCAATTAAATATTTTATATGGAATGGAAAAAACAAAAGATAAAATACCAAACATCAATTGGAGAATATGAAGTGGGAGGCTTAAAATTACCAGATTTTCATTCATGTATTAAAGCTAATTGCACTAAATGGGCTATTAATCTCATAAAAGGCGACGAGAAAACATGAAAACATGAAAACATGAAAACATGAAAACATGAAATCGGAGGAGTCAATACAGTAAGAGAAAATTTGATATAGAAAGAAGCCCTGATTCTATTTCCAGTTTTTACAAAAGTATTCTGGTGAGTTGGACAGAACCGTAACGAATACTAACATTGATATCGATCCGATATTAATATTCGAACGTAACAACATCTCTGGGATAATAAATATGTTAAAATTGACAATAAATATGTCTTTTTTGAGTCACTCGCTGAGTCACTGCATGGTAAGCGATTACTGGGTCAAAAATCTGTCGACAGCCACACAATACCAAGCGCGATAATGGGAAAAAAGAAGAAGAGCATGTTTGTCCTGACTAGGAAGGCGATCATTTTGGCTCATCCTATTAAATATAAATATGATCAACGGTGAGAAGGATATTGGATTTAAGCCATTGAAAAGATTATTCTGCTTTCAAAACAATGGAGTTTTGTGTGAAGTTAGCAATCGATTTAAGGGACATTTTAAACTGTTTCTGGAGCATGGTTATCTAACGAAGCCATCGAGGGCAGCGGAAGATGACTTTGGTTGGGATCTGAACTCCCAAGGTTTCGGTGAGCAATATTTGAAGAAATATGAGACACTAAAGCATTTGTCGGCCATTTTGGTGCTAATTTTGTTTCTCAATTTGTCTGAACTTTATTTTCGAAAAATACTCGAAAAATGGCATTGTATTGTTTTTATAACCTGCTTCTCTCACTTCGAAGCAACGGAAGGTGGCTATGGGGTTGCTGAAAGTTAAGATATTTGAACATTTGTGTTAGATCTCATACAATCTTCTATAATTACGGCGGCCATTTTTAAACGTCAGCGGCAATTTTGCTAAGGTGACTCGCATTTCTGGTAATGTCATACACAGTCCCGTCCCGAAGCATCCGGGTAAATTTCCTACTTGAATACTGCTCATGGTGTGGTGTTCTTGGCCCTTTACGTGACGGTCCGGTGAAGAGAAGGCCGGGACCAATGACTGTCATGGGTGTTTCATCGACCATCCGAGTCAGTGTCAGCGAACGTGTTTGTACGAAATCACCATGGAGGAGATGGAACGGTTCTGGAATTGTGAGAAGAATATGCGCTACACAATGTTCTAGGTCTTCAATCAGGGGAGTTTGTACATCCGACAGATCTCGAGGCCGGTATATGCGCACATTGTTCATAATTCATTTGGTCAGTACTGACTCGTAGTAGGTACACACAGCCCTCAGTTGGTTCTATATTTACGGCGGGCATAAAGAACGTCAAAACGGCATCATTAAACGTGACCAAATAATTGAAATTTACACCATTTCTTTACTTATAGTCTGAATTTGAAGAAATGTTGGTGAGTTGGTAACAAAATGAAACTACATATTTTAGGTGTTTTATGTTAGTATGATGACGTTGTTGTGACGTCATAAGCGATGCCTCTTTTTTGGTGAAATACCCCCTTTAATAGATGTTACAAACAGACTACTTCATCAAAGGACCATCATGACACACATTCATTTGGTGAAAATTTGAACATTCTACGACGATTACAGCCAAAGTTATAGAGGAATGACTGTTGCTATGACGTCATATTTAGTGACGTCAGGAGTCGTACCTAAATAAGGCTGCCTATTGTTAAAAAATCAAGAAAAGAAAAGAAGTGACTTTTGAGTGGCAGACTAGTGCATTTCATCAATAAAATCCGAAAATCACTCAAAGGCTTTTTTTCTAAGGGCATGTATAAAAAATATATGACGTCATAATGACGTTGCTGAAAATATGACTTAAATTTTAAACCAAACTCGGCGACATTCCGTTTTTAGAGGTAATGACCAGTTATAAGGAACGTATTACAAATGGGTAAATTACGTCAGTGTGACGTCATAACGGTATTAACATAGCTTAAATTATCAACCAAACACGTTGCATGGCACTACCCAACACACGCTATGACGTAGCTAGCGTCTAATACGCATGCTCACATCTTATTACCGGTAGAGTGGCAACCATGTACAGCTGTTTCGTCCTTGTTAGGACTCATCAGCATGGCATAGCCCCCAAGACCGTCAGCCTCACTTTAGATCATAGGCCTCAGAATCTAGTTACTCTAGCGGCGAGCTCGAAAGCTACTTTAAACCCCAGCCACCACGGTACACGTGTGGGAGCTAGAGATGTGAACAAGCGCTATAGCAATGTGGATCTCTCCGAAGAGGATCTGGTAGTGCAAAATGGAAATGGCACGGCCAAATCCGAAATTATAAACCAAACACGTTGCATGGCACTACCCAACACACGCTATGACGTAGCTAGCGTCTAATACGCATGCTCACATCTTATTACCGGTAGAGTGGCAACCATGTACAGCTGTTTCGTCCTTGTTAGGACTCATCAGCATGACGCTAGCTACGTCATAGCGTGTGTTGGGTAGTGCCATGCAACGTGTTTGGTTTTTAAATTATCAGGTTATATTGCATTTACGATTCTATAAGCACCTACCAAAATTAAACTCATGCCGTTTTTATGGTAGTTTGTGCCCACCGTGATTTTTCCTTCTTTTTCTCTTTTTTTCTACATACATTTAGCTATTTATGTAGTTCCATTATTGATATACCATATTTTTTTTTTTTTGTTTACCCCAGTCTCGAATAGCAGAAGCTAACTGCGGGTGGTATAATTACCAAGTTGTACTATATATATATATTTCATTTTTGACACACTTTCTATTGTTATTCGATAACCTTTATTTCACTAAGATCCCAGTGAATTTCAATAATTTTTTTTTTATATAAAAGTCTTTATATGATATAAAGACCTTGAATATCTAATGAGCTATATAAATGCTCTTGAATACCTAATCAGGCCTTTATTTTGAAATTCACTGGAATGTTAGTGAAATAAAGGTTATTGAACAACAATGAAATAAGTCAATTAAATATCTCGAACCTCGGCATTCAGCCATATACATCCCCCGGGCCTACGGCCATCGGGATGTTATGGCTGGATGCCTCGGTTCTCGGTATTTAACTCTTACATACACTAAAAAAAATGATAAATAAATTTGAAGTTGATCTGAAGTGAACATATTTCAAGAGATCGTTCTTTTAACTTCAAGTCGGTAAAGCACTACATTCAGAACGTCTTCAACGCCACAGAGACTTGCGTTGGAGTTCCGTCACGCTTTTGGAATAATATAGCTTTTCTTAACCGAGAGGAGACTAGTAACCAATTTCCATATTTAATTTTTTCACGCATGCGCACTACAAACAGTGCTGAGTTGCACGATTAGAATTAGAAGCGAGGAAACTCTAAACCAAACCGACTTTTATAGAGTTAAAACCGAACTAAAAGAAAACCAGATAATAGGATTTCACCTCTCACTTTGTATTTAGAAGAAAATTTATATGGAAGAGTGAAGCGATATCTGTCAAAAGCGATGAAAGACAAGAAAATTATGGAAGTAAGTTTATAAATCAGCTTCTATAAATAGTAAGAAAATTGGAGGGACCACAGACGAAATGATAAGCAACCGGATCTCCTCGGGTGTAGGGATCTGATCAGCAATATATATATAAATAGACAAGAAAGGAAAGGCTGATTCAACGGTAGAGAGTTTTTTCTTCCAATATTTCGATCGGCACGGCCGATCTTCTTCGGGGAAAGAGGCTTACAATGTATCTAATAAACTAGAACCTTTACGAAATAATACATGAATTATGAATTGCACAATCTTATGATAAAACACATATAGACCAATGAAAAGAAGGCGGAGAGTGACATATAATATGAAACAAAAATAATAAAAAAGTGACGTGATGATAATTGTGAAATACAAGTTAAGTTTCATCACGTTTATTCATACCTAGAGGTTCAAGAGTTTGACCTCTATCGATAACATACGCTTCTCGCGCTTTGCGTATACTGTCTCGCTGAGAAAAAAACAAGTTCTAGTGGAATTAGCTGCATATCAGTAGGTGAATGATTGTTAGTTAGAAAATGTTCTCGTTTTAAGGGACTTTGAGAAAGTCTATAGGCTTGGATGTGTTAGAAGGATTATCTACTGTACAGCGGTGTTCGTTAAAGCGGTCTTTAAGGCGGCGTTTGGTTTCTCCGATATATTGAATGTTACAGCGTTTATATTGGACCATGTAAATTAGGTTTTTGGAATTACAGTTAATGTGGTGTTTAATAGCTCTTAATTCGCCAGTAGAGTGGAAAGTGTAATTATTTATTCTATAAATAACCTGACAGCAAAGAAGTTGTGTAGGAATAGATCTACAGAATTATGCACCTATCAATGTTAAACCCGGGGGGGGGGGGGACTCCGGGCAGAGGTGGGGACTTTGACTCCGTTTGCTTGCCCGAGGGGTAGGGATTACGACCAAGTTTGAGAGAAAGACTCGGCCCGAGGGTGGGGTAAGTTTGAACAGGCCGAAAAAAACTGTGACCGAGTTCTCGACACACGTGCACTGAACGGCAGAGCCGATCTTTGGTGAGTGATTTCTCCTTGTTTTATAATGTTAATGTTTTGTCGCGTTCAGTTTGTTTATATTTTTTGCGTTTTCTATCATGAAACAACATTTGTCACGTTTGATCCGCGAGATTATTGTTTAATGCGCTAAGCAATTATATTTAATTTGTTCAATTGTTACCAGAACGTTTGTTATAATAGTTAAGTGATATGAGCCATTTTCGGAGTGTGTCTGCATGTATGTAAAGTAGATTTGTAGTTTTCTGATGTGCAAACACTCGAGGGAGAGGTAGACAAATGTTAATATTCAATATTAGAAAAAACGTTCACACTTGGCCGAATAGAGTTTAATATTGATAACTGGATCAGTAAGCGCTGCAAATGCGGACAATGATTGACAAAAAAACTCGGGACAAATGGAACTGACCACCCCAGCGTGGGGACGTTTGACTGTATAATTTGGCCTGTGCGTCGGGAATTTTGACACCTGAATACAATTTTTTGATCAAAGTCCCCACCTTTGTCCCCCCTTCCCCCCCCCCCCCCCCCCCTCCAAACGGGCTTAACATTGATAGGTGCATTATAAAGCGCAGGAAGGACAAGAAAAACTGCCAAAAATGGCCGTGAATAAAATCATTCTCAGGCAGGTATTAATGTATAAAACTCAAAAAGTTATCAGCTGTCAGTGTCAGTTTTGTTACATAATTTGTACCGTTCTAATGCCCAACAAGATCCGATTAAAAACATAGTAAAATCAGTTCACTGGCAAGCGCCATTGTCCCTAACATTGATAAAAACTTGTGGATCTTACGGATTTTCGCAATTGTCTGTATAATTACGTAAACAAAACATGAGTGAACTGTACACCTGACTACACGATTATTTACCTGTACGAGACTTATTTTTCATTAAGTCTTTAAGTACGATAAAGTCAAAGAGTAACAAAAGCCTTATTGGGGCAACTGCAAAATACCCTACCCAGGCAAGCACTGTACGTTCTTCTTCAATGGTCCTGTGAACTAATACAAACCCTACATCTACATTTAAAAACACCCTAACAATCAACAAAGGGTGCTCACTTAAAGTTAGGGTTTTTAGAGCTATGTATAGTCACTAAATTTAGATCACTGAACACAGGCAAATAATGATTATTCAATAGTCCTGTGAACTAATACAAACCCTACACCAACATTTAAAAACACCCTAACCGTCAATAACGGGTGCTCACTAATTTAGGGTCAGTTTAGAGCTATAGTCACTAAATTTAGATCACTGAACAACACAGAAAAATAAGGCTTCTTCAATGGTCCTGTGAGCTAATCCAAACCCTACCCCTACATTTAAAAACACCATAACCGTCAACAAAGGGTGCTCACTAATTTAGAGTTTTCAGAGCTATAGTCACTAAATTTAGATCACTGAACAACACAGAAACAAAATGCTTCTTCGATGGTCCTGTGAATTAATACAAACCCTACCCCTACATTTAAAAACCACCCTAACCATCAACAAAGGGTGCTCGCTAAATTAGGGTGTTTAGAGCTACATGTAGTCACCAATTTAGGGTGTTCAGGGCTAAAACACTGACACAGACTATAATCCTCCTTCAATAATCATGTGAACTATTCTAAACCCAAATCCAACATTTAAAATAACCCTAACATCAGTTAACATACATGTAACTTCCCTCTTAGAATCTTAAAAATAAACCAGATTTACAAAAATGAACTGGTTTAAAAATTTTGAACTGGTGTAAAAAAATTGAAAAAACAAAACAAATTTGAACCACATATTGGTACCATGTACCAAGCGTTTTAAGAACATTTGTCGTTTATACTGATCAGTATAAACTAATGTATACTGCTTTACTTGTAAACCTCACAAACGTATTAAGTGATAATTATTTCGAGTCAATCCAACTAAAATGAATCTATAAATACTGTGTTTATTTTCTTTTAAAATCCACGAGATACCTTTTGGGGTCCTATGCTGCAAGCTACACCCAGTCTGCAGATTATACTGACCGATTTTTTTCAATTTGAACTACATCCAGCCTAAGTATTTTCTCAATAATAAGACACAAGAGAAACTGTTCGCAAAGTAAGAAAAACTACAATAATATCACTTCGTGGATCAACTTGAAATGCACAGGAAATATCGACAAAAACATTCCGACCCAGGCACATGCATTCAAAAGTCGACAAATTTTCATAAAGAACAGGGTTTGCAATTATGTAAAAATGTATGTTGACCACGTTTTCATGAGCACTTTACATGAAATATTCAAAATGGTGAAGGGAACTATTGATCGAAGACGATGCAAGTTATTTTTGAGGTCAGTCTTTCCTCTCGGTTTTCCGCTCTAGATGTGAACAAAGCACTCTCCAAAAACTCGGCTCTGATGTGCTTCTATTTGAAAAACCTCCAATTGTACACATTTTTCAGCTATAGGATTTGCTGCATTATTTTTATGAAAGACTTAAATTAATGCTCAAAATGTTTTTTTTTATAATTCTCTTGTGTGTGTGTGTGTGTGGGGGGGGGGGGGGGAGGGTGAGGGGTGGGAGGGGAGGAGGCGGGTGCCGCCGCCATCACCACTGTAAAAAAGGGGTCCCTAGACGAATTGGGGGAAGGAGCACCGCCGCCACCACCACGAAATAAACAAAAATGGACCCCTAGAGTCTAAATAGGGGGTGTGTTTGCCTCCACCTCCACCACTGGTAAAAAAATCGGTACCTAGACGAATTGGGGGGAGGGAGTTTACCCGCCACCACCGCCAACAACTTGTGTGTGTGTGGAGTGGGGAGAGGGGGGGGGGGGGGGGGGGGTGTGACCCGGGACCCACCAACCTTTTGAAAAAAAAAGGTTCCCTATCGAATACCATTGTTTTGACCTGGATAGGAAATTCCATATGAGAGGAAACAGCTAGAGGTAAATTCGTTAATTTAAGCAAGGAAAGTATTAGAATTCTTGGTATTCATTTTTCGTTAAATAATTTTGATTCCGTGTTCGAAAAATTCAGGGCAACATTATTAATTTGCAGGATGCGGCACCTCACACTGTTTGGCAAAGTGCACATTATACGTTCTTTAGCACTTCCACAGCTTTTATATGTTTGTTCTAAGATTTGCCCCACAAATAAATTTCTAAGAAAAGTTGAAAAAGAAGTTACGAGTTTTCTGTGGAATGGGAAGAAAGTAAAAATTAAGTACCGGGTGTTATTGAATACTTATGATCTGGGTGGTTTAAAGTTATCCGATTTAGAAACTTGTGTAAAGACCATTACGCATTTGTATTGATTCACTTGAAAAAGGATAGAGGTAAAGTTTGGTCTGTTTTTCCTGACATATATTTTAAAGAGTTAGGAGGCACAAAGTGCATTAAAGAAAATTTTAATAGTGCAAAAATTCCTATAGAAATACCGATGTTTTATTAAAATATGTTAAGCGCCTGGGCAGAATTAAGTGATGATCCAGTAAGGGATGATCCTGATTTTATTCTTAACCAGTCGTTATGGAATAATAAGTATATTTCATTGGATACGCCCTATTTTAAGAATATTATCAACGAATTAAACATCTTTGGGATAACGAATTCGGTTTCAGTTGGTTTAACCGAAGAATATTTTTTTGGGTGGCTTGGAATAATTTATGCAATTCCCCAGGCCTGGAAATTGCTATTAAAGGTTAGGGAATCAATTGATGCCGCTGAAATTCCGTTTGAGGCGATAAGTTTTAGGGGTGCACTTTATAAAATTGAGAAAATAACAAATAAAATAGTTTACGATATCCTAATTACCCGGAAAGGTGCAATACCGACAGCTCAAATTAAATGGCAAATAGGCTGTCTAGTGAGGTAATAGACTGGAAGCTAGTCTATGTTCCAATTTATCAGACAACAGTAGAATCGTATCTCAGAAATTTTCCATATAAATTGTTAAACAATTGTTTGTATCTTAAGGGCCCATTGACATATTCCGTTGCTACGCAACACCGTTGCTATGCTCGCAGGAGCAGATGCGATTTTGACTTCCGGTTTATGCTAGCCTGAAAAAACAGCCGACTCGGGAAATATGAGTCGGCTGTTTTCTCAAGTTAGTTTTATGCGTGTCCATCGGCCACCCGATAGTTTTAATACTTTAATACACATGTTAATTTGTAAGTTTTATTCGTGGTTTACCTGAAAGGTTTTCATGAATGAATGAAGTATAAACTGGAAGTGTTCAAAAGTCGGAGCAAGCCGTACAGGTAGCGGGTGCTAGCGCTTTTGTTGCTGGAAAATGAAAAGCTTGGTTTATCCTATGAAAGACAATAATACTTGACAAGAAACTCAATCCGAATAAGGCGCCTAACTGTACTTGAACCTCGAGAAAGGGAAATAATTAATAATTTGTACCGAGCAAAAATGTAACGGCAAGCGTACGGCGCCGCCAACACAGTGATGAGTGAAAGCCGATGAATGGGAATGCAAACTTGTATTGGACTCTCAGATGTAGCCGAGCTCTTCCCGCTGTTCATAGATTGAAAGAACATCTAGTAAATAGTATCTACAGTTGTCAAAGATATAGAAGCTGAAATGGCTGCTTCCAGCGAGAACATGGCCTCTAAAAACACGAAGAAAAGTACGGCCACTCAAGAAGTCGAGTGATTTCGACCGGCAGGTTTTCAAACTCAAATCGTCCACAAACATGCACACTTTTGTCTCCAGATAATGCCTCCGGGGTCCTGGTAAAATTGTGATTCAACCTTAGTGCCACAAATTAAAATACAGGTCAGTTTTCATCCTTAAAAAAATATTTTTGATGTCGGAAAACAAACTGTTGAGTGTTGTGAACGCCATGAGATTCAACTTCAAGTGAAAGTTTGTCGAAACTCGGTCTAATTTTAGCTCGATTTCTATTGGCTCTTCGGTTTGCCGCGAAATGGGTTCCTGGCATGTGCCACACAGTCCAAAGCTCATTGCAGACAATCAAGCTTGGCTGAATACTCCAATCTGGAATGAGCTACCCCCAAAACTGGCCATTGTCGGAGGAAATAGGAGAAAATGCACTTCCTGTTCGACCAATTATTGTAGACTTTACTGTAACAACAGTTCTGCGACTATTTCACGTCCACAAAATAGGCACTTTTGCGCATGCGTTAATTTCTTAACTTCCGGTTTCTAAAAATCCTAAACATTTTGCGCGCTTTCACTAAACACCAAACTTTTTCCCGTTAAAATGTTGTTGACCACGTTCTCCACAAAATGGAGCATGGATTTTGGAAACCGA
Organism: Actinernus sp. WN-2022; assembly: GCA_030867875.1. Taxonomy (NCBI): domain Eukaryota; kingdom Metazoa; phylum Cnidaria; class Anthozoa; order Actiniaria; family Actinernidae; genus Actinernus; species Actinernus sp. WN-2022. The sequence continues at coordinate 5,830,962 of JAOWCC010001729.1, forward strand.
CAATAAATGCCAAAGTTATGGCTTTTCATTCGCCAAAAATGCTTAAAATTGGACTGAAAAGTGTTGTAAAATCTTCAATTTTTGTCGTAATGGCAAACGCATGCTCGGTTTTATGCGCCTTTATTCGTAGGTTCGGAAAATATTCATAAATTACAAGTAGATCAAAAATCCTTGGAGAGTTTAGAAATTTTCTGATTTTGATGACGTCATCATGACGTCACTTGATGACGTCATCAGACTACAATACTTTACCCTAGGAGTCACCTTGACAATAATCATTGCCCACTCTTTAATTTTCCGGATTTTACGAGGCTTCAAACTTTCCATAGCAACGGCCGATTTAAATATGTCAATGGGCCCTTAACAAAGATCTGTGTAAATTTAAGTTGGTACGTGATTGTCGATGTTCATTTTGTTAATAGAGGAAGAGTCAATGCTGCACCATTTTCTACAATGTTCGTTCTCAGTCAATTTGTATTATTCTTTAAAAACCTGGCTGGTTTTGTGTGGCATTACCTTGCCTTTTTTGAATCCTATTAATGTTATCTTAGGTGTAAAGAAAGGAGACAATAACAACACAGTAAACTTTGTTCTTTTCATCTTTAAGTTGATGTTATATAAATTTAGAGCAAAAGGAAAGGCTCCAGTAATGGATGATTTTATCCACAGACTACGTCGTTATTGTAGGACTGAAAAGTCAATAGCAGAAAAAAGTGACAAAATGAACTTACATTTAAAGAAATGGGAAAAGCAGATTCCCATCATGATTGTTTAGATTCGTAAGTGCTATGACGATTGTCTCTCCTTTGCTTATTAGTGTAGTATTTGATAAGTTTGTGTGTGTTTTTTGTATATTGTATTTAATAATATTCCTTAATAAATATTAACACATACATACTGAGATTTACGAATGGAATCAGTCATGCGAAAACCCACTTCACAACTTTCCTTAGCCAATCAGAATCGCGAAACGATTTTTTCACACGTGCGAAAAGCGTTTCGTCCAATCAGAAAACACCTGCCAAAACATATCGATATTTTCAAACTGGACTTGAGATCGGAGGCGCCACTTTCATTCACTACGAAAGTTGGATGTTTTGACTTTTCTTTTAAATAATATAATATTGATCTGTAAACAGCCAACTAACGATGTTAAAACTTCCAAGTCAATTGAGGAGTATATTATCGACCAAGAACACAAAATCGCAAGAGCAAAAACTTAGAGAAACAGACGTAAAGTTACTTAAAAAGACAACGAAGGAGCGAAATTCTACCGAAAGAACTCAACAGATATTGAGATAATCTATGTGAAATCATTCTTAGTGTCAAAAGAAAATACGGCGAAGATTATGAGCTTTCGATCCTTCGTGGAGTGATTTCAACTTGCATAGACCACCGACATTTGAAAAATCGTAAATATTCTGCTAGCTTTGAGCAGAGAAAACCTACAAGCCGTGGAGATGTCTGAAAACTCGTAGCAAACAACTTGGAAAAAGCAGGTATACTAATCTATTGACGATGTAAACTTTATTTGTTGAATCAAAGACAGTTTCACATTGATGTTGAAAACTATTTCAAGGCTAATGTCAGTTTAGAAAGTAATATTTTCTTTCCATTTTGATTGTATCGAGCATAAATTTTAGTCTACGTTGAGTCGGATACGAAATGCAAAACAAAAAATTGAAAGCTACAAATGTACGTGTGCAATGACAAGACCCAAATAAAACCTGTTTGATATTGGAGAACAATCTCAGTATGTATATAATAAACAAATTACAAGATGGAAAGTGCTTTTGTATGGTATTTATACGCTTGTTTGTTTTCATAAAACTAACTCGCTCGTACCTCGCTCGTTCGTTTTGTGAAAACAAACTCGTGCGTAAATACCATACGCCAGCACTTCCCATTAAGTAATCTCTATTTGATTAATAAAACAAAGTTTGAACAGTTTCCAGTTGTTTGAAAAAAACAGTCGTTTGACTAGATTTCGAGTAATGGCTCAAAATGTGAAAAAGCGGGGTTAACTTACGTCACAATACACGCCTTTCATAAGTTTTACTTCCGGTTACGAAAACGAGGCTCCAGGTGGTTTGAAATCCAAGATGGCGGACAACTGCACAGTCTCAGCTAGAAAGTACCTCCGAAAATACTCCCAAAAGTATGTTATTCAGTAAATCATACCTGTGTTTGGTTTTACAATCACTGTATTTATGTCCATGTGTAGTCTGCATTATTTTAGTATATTGTTTAGCGCACAGAAAAGTACTTTTCTACTTGATCAAGTCATCCGTCATTTCCGAACAAATTATGTACACCCGACAGGTTGCAAATCTAAAAAACGTTTGCAGCTTACAGAGGACGATATTAATTATTTCAGGGGCATCTTTCCGTCGAAGATATCTAAGCTAACTTAAAGGAGTCGGAAATATCTTATGCCTAAAGTAAATTAGTATTGTGGTCTAAAATTGAGGCAAAGTGATTTATGAGGTGCAAAGCAAATTTTAGTTTATTTCTGATAGGCTGTTTAATAAGCTCATGTCATGATATCTAATCTCTTTTGCTATTTAATACAGCAAGTGAAGTGATATCGATGGGAAATGTAACTACTGTTCACCTAACAGAAAACAAACATTGGAAAAAGCTGGAGTCAACTGATAAGATGCAGGCAACGAGTATACCGAAACAGCAGCCATTATACTGGATAACCATCCAGACATAGTTCCAGTTAGAATATGGTTTATCCGTTCATAGTTCCCCAAAGCCGTTTTCACTTAAATTATGTACATAACTTTTACATTAATAAAGAATGATAGCACGTTTTCCTTCCCCTATCCCTACCCATTATATGGTAAATTCAATTTTTTCATACCCTTTTTTCACATTGTATACAATTCATACCCTACCCTTCAATGTATATTCCCTGACTTTGTATCACTTACATTATTGTGTAACAGCATACGGTATTGATTTTATTATTCATATACCATTAAAATAAGTTTATTTGTAGTTAGAATATATCTAGCAGAGGCTTTTGGACACTGCTTGGGCTTTTTGAATGGAATTCAAATTTCTAACACTACCATTTTGTACAAAATATTCTTTTGTGCAATTATTGATAATTTGATAATTATATATAATGAAAAGCTTAGCACAAACCGATTGTAATTAGTAGTGGTTCCTTAATTCCCCTATCCCTGCATGCTCTGTGTGGTATATTAGCTCACCCTATCTAGGGTTTTAGCCAGTCAAATAAGGGGAGATGGGGCAGGTGTGCCAATGCCCTCCTTTCCCCAAGCAACTTCCCCCACTCCCTTCACTCTTATATCATCAGGCCACCACATTGTTATATCAGTTATTGTTTATTTAGCAGCTCTCACTACTCATAATTTTTCTTTTTTTTATTGTTTTTCTCATTTCTGATTTTGCTTCACCTTACCCCAAACCTTCTGGGCTAAAACCCTGCTATCCATACACACATTATCACTCATATTATGATTCCCCCAATTTCATGTGGACTAATTTTAATATCACCTTCAACCACCACTTAGTTAACACCTATTTTACCAGTTAATAGTTTTAATATGTTTGTTACAATTTATTTAGTACTTAATGTTTTCATATTTTTATTGACCTGGATTGCTTGTATAGCCACTGTTTATAAGTGGTATTCCCTCAGTTCCCATATTACTGTTAGCCTCAATTAAACATTTATTTCAGTAAATGATATTTCTCCCTTCTCTCAAACATTATAAAAATCATACTAGACCTGAAATATTTTAGAAGATGAGAATCCTGTGTAGAAACTAATATTATTTTTTATTTCCTTGAAGAAGAAAAACGAGCAGGTTTTTCAATAGCGGTCGGTTGAATCTGTATTTTCATCGTTTGACTGATGCCCATTGATTGAATATCATCAACAGTATTTTCTTCATTCTGGTAGCTGTAGCTATCATTGTTTCCAACAGCCAGAATTATGCTTGAAGATTTCTCTTCTCTTGAGTACGTTGACACCAAGGGAACATATTTTTCCGGGAATGCCTGTACCTAATACGACGCCTGATGCCCGAATACTTCAAATATCACATTTCTGGGTGCTTCTTGGTGAAGCAGATTCATTGTTTGATTCATTGTTTCTGGGGATAGGGTTCTTTGTATTTCAGGGTGTTGTTTTGCTTTAGAAGACAGTAGTTTTCTTTGTGTTATACGTTAACTGAACAACCATAAGTTCGTCATATTTCAAGCAACCGTATCAGCCATACTCTTTCTCAGTTTTGGGTCGGCTTACACTACAAATCACGTCTCAAGAGTTATTCCAGTACATAGTGTACACAGCAATGCAGTATTTCATACGGCGTGTGCTTTTTGTGGTACTGATCTGTTGAGATTTTCAACAAAAGTTAATAGTTTAAAAGTTTCATCCGCGCTCTTTCGGTATTTTGCCCAAAACGTGGACGTTTTTCATGCAAATCATCAGTTAATATACGGTAGACTATACATGAACATAAATACAGTGATCCTGAAGCCAAATTCAGGTACGATCTACTAAATAACACACTTTTCGAGTCCTTTTCGGAGGTACTTTCTAGCTGAGACTGAGCAGTTGTCCGCCATCTTGGATTTCAAACCACCTGGAGCCTCGTCTTCGTGACCGGAAGTAAAACTTATGAAAGGCGTGTATTACGTCATTAGTATGTGTGATCGGGTCAAGATTTTGACATTAGTTGTATCAATTAATTGTGTACTGTTCGTAAAGAAATTTGAGCAGAATCAAGTGAATAATCCTAAAAGTTATGATATTTTGTTTTTATCCGCAAACTGGCGTCGGAGTTTCGATCGAGACACCTTAATTAAAGCCAACAAAATGAAAATACATGTTAATTTCTCGTAATCTGAAACTAATTTAAATATATACTGATTAAATGATACTGTATTAAAACAAACTGAATCAAAATTGAATATATATAAACTATATATCATATAAACTATATATCTAAGAAAATATCCTCAAATATTGATATTATCTCCACATTAGGCTCTACCGGCCGGTTGATTTAGGCATCTTGAAATTTAATATTATTCTGACTCTTGCTAACACCATATTGTAAATATGGTTAAATATTTGCGGAAATACCTATAAAACACGTTTAATTAGCTCCATTTAACACATTAAACAATTAAGTTATTAGAATAATGACATGTTCTGATTTTCAATCCCATGATCCACCACAATGCTTCGAATTTCACGGGCGTCGCCATCTTGGATTATGACGTTTTAATGGCTACCCTATTGTCAGAAAACAGTAGCGCTTCGTGTAACAATAAGGGCAGCCGTGAAACGTCATCAGATCCAAGAAGGCGGCGACTGCGAAATTCAAAGCTCAAAATGGATCACGATCGTATTAACCTTTTTCAAAAATAAAAATGTATTTTTAGTTCTTAAAAAAAAATCAATTTTGACTGAATTGTCAACAATTTAACGGCAATTTGTTCCAACTGTTGGGGTTTCCTTTTAAAACCAACTTAGCTTGTTTCTCATTCAAATCACTGCATTTCAAACCTCTCTTTAGCGACCACCTTCATTTGACATTAAGAGTTATCAGCCTGCTTTACTTTTTTATATATCAAGCTTGTCAAAGAGGCATCGATCTTGGAATACTTCTGGATTCATCTGGAAGTTTTGGGTCACTGAACTTCGAAATGACAACTGAGTTTATCGCCCAGCTCGCAGACAGTGTAGGAATTTCCTCAGCTGGTACTCACATGGGGTATATTACTTATGCCACCTACCCTTATTTGGAATTTGACTTCAAAAACCCTAAGTACCATAACACTGGGGAACTGCAAAAGTATGTGCGTGACAGCTATTATTCTGGTGGAGGAACGCGAACCGACAAAGCGCTCACACTAGCCAGTCAGAAGCTCTTTACGGCAGCTGGTGGCGACCGTCCTGATAAGAGCAACGTTCTGATTGTGTTAACTGATGGCGATACGAACCTAGGAAGCAAGCCGTATTCTGAGGTCTTGAAGCCACTACAGGTAAACCGCCTCTATGTAAAAATGGCATCATTTCAAAGGAGCGAAATTGAGATTTGCTTTAACTGTTCGTTTGTATTTCTTATATATGAGAGCGGGGACGCGCAAAAATATAAGTCGTAAAGTGCTTTGCTAGGTTTAATAGACATTAATTACATTAATTATATTAAAACACCTATTCTGAAACGCATTTATGGTCTTTTAAAAGGGCGTCAACGTTCTGGCAATTGGTATTGGATTATCCATCTCCCACTCTGAGCTTGTACAAATAACAGGAGGGAATGAGAAAAATGTGATTGAAGTTGCTGACTTTACAAACTTGCAACATCACCTGGCGCAGATCATAAAGGACATATGTAAAGGTAACGACGTGAATATGTATAGGAAAATTATCCAAACACGGTAATTTTGTATCATTATTGTTTTACATATTCGATGAATTTCAGTAGACTAAAAGTAAAAAGGAGGTACATATATGTATTTATCCTGATAACTGACGGTTCTTCCAAATTGAATGAACATAAGAATTAGGTTTTCAAATACTTGCGAAAACTGTAAAGGTATTCGCTGACGCAATACAACGACACTAGTACAACTTGCTATCCGACTTATTCCTGCGCGATGCTCATTATAACAGATGACATTAGTTATATTAAAAGAGGGATCCGGTGTGGCGCAGATGTTAAGCGCTTCGCCTCTCACTTCTGTGGCCTAGATTCGATTTCCGGATGCGGCGCCATATGTGAGTTGGTATTTCGCACTTGCTCCCTAGGCTTTTTCTCCGAATTCTCCGGTTTTCCTCCCTCCACAAAAACCAAGACGCTAAATTCCTATTTGATCTTAAATTAGTCAGGTCCTGTCTTTTGATCAGCTTCTATGGTTTGTTTCAGGTCCCGTTAGAAATTCAGATTTTTAAAATATTTAAATTGTTTAGTAAGTAGAATCATTCATGTTGTGGCGAAGGTAAAGCTTTGTACCACAATATTCTCCTCAACTTGGTCAGAAGCTTTTCTGGGTGAACAAACACACACTATATATAGGTCACAATATTATAAGTTTGTTTTAGCTGTGAGTTTTACACTGTTTAAATGAAGCTTGTTGTATTGCATTGGATATTAATTATTTTACGGAAATTTGTAAATGACATTGGGATTACAAAATATTTACAATGGAAAAAACACATCATGATTAGAGTTTTTAAAGCAATGAAATTTCTGACTGTTTCTCATACGGACAGGATTAAGTTACCTCACTATATATTTATAAAGTTACCAATTTCAACGGAAAGAACTGATACACTTGAATAGTTTCACTTTGTCAAACAGCTTTTACTTTTCAAATTAAATTTAAGAAATGAAATCTTACCAACACTGTCCATGGCAGAATAAACAGGATAAAAGAGATTTGTGTCCAAAACTCACTAAAACAGACGATTTTGGAAGAAAAAATGTTGGGACCGAAATTTGTAACCAAGATCGATGTCCATACATGGTAAAACATGATTTCAGAGGAACAACTGGATCCGAAAATGCAATTGAATCATTCATGCATCCCTATTGTGATAGTTGTTTAGGCGTAATATTACTTTTTTTAAAGCTAAATCCTTACCAGAATGGTGGAAAATGTAGTGAAACAGAAGATGAAAATAACTACAACTGCGCATGTACTTCAGGGTACCAATTACAACGGTGTGAAATCAGTGAGTTACTCATAGATCCTATTCAGTAATAACATAAGTTTAGCTTACTCTGTGAAGTGAATACCACCCTTTAGAAGACAATGCTATAGAAAGTAATATCGAAAAGATTCATAGTTTGCTTTTTCATTGCCGCAAATCTATTGGCATTTAGATACAAGAAAAAAACATGAAAACGAGGCTACTTCTACAAATTGAAATTTCAATAATGTTGTACCACTAAACTTGTTGTACCGTTTTTGACGTCGGTGGTAACATACAACCGTAACTTTCTACACTATATATATCCAACTCACATAAGCATGATTTACAGACTTTATCAAATGAGGTCTATACTCCCATGGTCATGCATTCAAGGAACGCACGGTTTTGTTTCTTTCTCTAGGAATTAGGTTTAGTAGTATACAATGAAAGGATTGAGGGCTTCTTTATCGAGATTTATACGCACTTATTTCATACTTGACAGGGTTTTCTTTGTTATTCATGAGGCTTTATTTACCATACATATAATGGATAACATATAATGGATAAATGCAAGGGATGTATGAGAAAAGTTCCCGGGTTGTATCCAGATACAACCCGGGAACTTTTCTCATACATCCCTTGCATTTATAACGAGCAATTCAATACAATTCAACGATATTTTGTTGTTTCTAGCTTATTATTTTCTCCAAAGAATTCATTCACCTTGGCTTCAGCCAAACTTACTAAATATCCCTATAATGATTTAGAACCTTTTCTCCGTCTTGGTACTTGCCCAAAATCTACCTAAAAAGAGCTACATCAATGAAAATTTTGTGGAAACCTCGTCAAGTATGAAATAAGTCAGTTAAATACCTCGAACCTCAGCTTTTATCCAGATACACCCCTCGGGGCCTATGGCCCCTCCGGATTTATCTGGCTAAAAGCCTCGGTTCTCGGTATTTAACTCTTCCTTAACGGAATAACGAAGGTATAAATTACGAAGAAGTTTCTCGAGCAGTTTATATTTTTCTATTACAAGTAGACCACTGTGCCCCAAACCCTTGCCAGCATGGAGGTAAATGCACTAACGAAGTCAATGGATTCACTTGTACATGTGGTGCAGGATACAAGGGAAAGAACTGCGAAACTAGTGAGTATTACGTGGTTATTGAAGTAAAAGAGAGGGAACAGCAAGATCAACAACGAATGAAAATACGGCTATTGGTCTTAAGTGGCTGTAGCCATATTATGTCCAAAGTATGTGGTGTTGTCTTGTATTTATTGCCCAGTAAACATAACTCAGTCAATACAGTAGTCGGAGTTATCCTGTTATGATACGTTTCTCTGACGATTTTTCAAATTAATCTTTTTATTGTAGAAATAAACTACTGTGCTCCAATGTCAGTGTTACCCTGATTGTATAGTACTATCGAGAAGATGGAAGAGAAGGTTATGAATTACGATACGTTTCCCTGACGACAGTTGCGGTGAAGTTGGGCAACCAAATCAAAACTTATGGATTTTTCACAGAGCAAAATGAACTTTTCCCTCTTACCTTCCACTCGCTCTTAGCCTCATCTAATTCGAAGGAAGGTCCCAACAGGTAGATATTTCCATTGAGTTTGGCGAACATAAAAGTTCATTCAACTAAAACCTGCTTTAAAGTTCAACAGGGAGGGAAATCATGTTTCCTCGTGTACATACATTATTCGGCGACAAAAACACCCAGTTCAAGTCCTCTTCTCCTTGAATGCCTTATGCCTTCTGGCTTAAATTTCCGGCCAAAAATGTTTTGAATTCCGAGTTATTCTTTCCGAGGAATGTTGAAGTAGATATTTTCAAAATAGAGCCACACACTGACACAGAACGTGCCTTCGATTCTCTCAGTTCTGCCTTGTGGGATTTCCCGCGCTGTGCAAACTTTCTGACGACCGTTACTGTTAGGAGAATTGATCTTCTGATCGTTCGTGCGTAAGATATATCTCTCGTGTTTTTCCTGTTCGTTATTTTATAAAAGCAATATAACACGCTTTCCGTGTCTTTGTTCTCTTATTTTAACACGCGGGATATGTTGGGAGAACAAAGAAAAACTTGAAAATCACGAGCCGCAGTTTTTCTGCGTTCTCCCAACATATCCCGCGTGTTTATATAAGAGAACAAAGACATGGAAAGCGTGTTATATTGCTTAAATATTAACAATATTTAAGGGCCCATTGACATATTTAAATCGGCCGTTGCTAGGGAAAGTTTGCAGCCTCGTAAAACCCGGAAAATTAAGGAGTGGGCAATGATTATTGTCAAGGTGATTCCTAGGGTAAAGTCTTTTCAGCCCAATTTGAAGCTTTTTTGGCGAATGAAAAGCCATAACTTTGGCATTTATTGTCGGTTTCCAAAATCCATGTTCGATTTTGTGGAAAACGTGGTCAACATAATTTTAACGGGGAAAAGTTTGGTGTTAAGTGAAAGCGCGCAAAATGTTTAGGATTTTTAGAAACCGGAAGTGAAGAAATTAACGCATGCGCAAAAGTGCCTGTTTTGTGTTCGTGAAATATTCGCAGAACTGTTGTTGCAGTAAAGTCTGCAATAATTGGTTGAACAGGATGTGCATTTTGTCCTATTTCCACCGACAATGGCCAGTTTTGGGGCTTGGCTGAATACTCCAGTATGCAATGAGCTAGCTTGATTGTCTGCAATGAGCTTCGGAGTGTGGAGCACATGCCAGGAACCCATTTCGGGGCAAACGGAAGAGTCAGTAGAAATCAATTCAAGCTAAAATTAGACCGAGATTCGACAACTTTCACTTTATAAGTTGAATCTCGTGGCGTTCACAACAGTTTGTTTTCCGACATCAAAAATACTTCTTTTAAGGATGAAACTGACCTGTATTTTAATTAGTTGCACTGAGGTTCAGTCACAGCTTTACCAGGAAACCGAAAGCATTATCTGGAGACAAAAGTGTGCATGTTTGTGGAAGATTTGAGTTGAAAACCTGCCGGTCGAAAAACACTTGACTTCTTAAGTGGCCGTACTTTTTTCGTGTTTTTAGAAGCCATGTTCTCGCTGGAAGCAGCCATTTCAGCTTCTATATCTTTGACAACTATATATACTATTTACTAGATGTTCTTTCAATCTATCAACAGCGGGAAAAACTCGTCTACATCTGAGAGTCCAATACAAGTTTGCTTTCCCATTCATCGGCGATTTCCTGACTGATTTCTCTCATCACTGTGTTGTCGGCGTCGTACGCTTGCCGTTACTTTTTTGCTCGGTACAAATTATTAATGATTTCCCTTTCTCTAGGTTCAAGTACAGTTAGGTGCCTTTCGAGTCCTGAACGATTCGATTCCTGAACGATTCCTTTCGAGTCCTTAACGAGTCCTGAACGATTCCTTAAAAATTATCGGATTGAGTTTCTTGTCAAGCATTATTTTCTTTCACTTTCCACTTTTCATTTTCCAGCGACAAAAGTACGCGCTACGGCTTGCTCAGACTTTTGAACACTTTACTTCATCCATTCATGAAAACCTTACAGGTAAACCACGAATAAAACTTACAGATATGTGTAAGTATTAAAACTATCGGGTGGCCGGTGGACACGCATAAAACTAGCATGAGAATACAGCCGACTCATATCGTCCGAGGCGGCTGTTTTCTCAGGCTAGCATCATTGATATTAAGATATAAGATAAAAATAAGTTAAGTTAAATTATGTAAGGAAATATTGTAGCATTATGAATTATAAAATTATGAATTATAAAATATGAATTGTAGAATAATATACAATAAACATTAATGCGATTTAAAATCTGGTTGGTTCATACGACTTTGCTTAATGGTCTTTGCTTATTACCATATATCTCCAAGCTATATATGGTTAATTGTTTTATTTATTTCCTAGTAAACATAACTCAGTCAATGCAGTAGACGTGATAATTACCTTGACTATATAGTACTATCTGGAAGAGAGAAGAGGAGGTTACGAATTTTGTTACGTTTCGCTGATAATTTTTTTCAAACTTCTTTTTTTATAGAAATAGATCACTGTGCCCCAAACCCTTGCCAGCATGGAGGTAAATGCACTAACGAAGTCAATGGATACAATTGTACATGTGCTGCAGGATACAAGGGAAAGAACTGCGAAACTAGTGAGTATTACGTGATTATTGAAGTAAAAGAGAGGGAACAGCAAGATCAACAACGAATGAAAATACGGCTATTGGTCTTAAGTGGCTGTAGCCATATTATGTCCAAAGTATGTGGTGTTGTCTTGTATTTATTGCCCAGTAAACATAACTCAGTCAATACAGTAGTCGGAGTTATCCTGTTATGATACGTTTCTCTGACGATTTTTCAAATTAATCTTTTTATTGTAGAAATAAACTACTGTGCTCCAAAGCCTTGCCACCATGGAGGTAAATGCACTAACGAAGGAAATGGGTACACTTGTACATGTGCTGCAGGATACAAGGGAAAGAACTGCGAAACTCGTAAGTAACGTGGTTATACCAGTAAGCTCAAGAATAATGCAAATAATTTTTAAAGGTATTCTGGGATTTAATTTCTTGCCGTAATCCTTTGAACTTTTTCAGCACGGTTGCTTATAACCATTTTATGTTCAAAGCATGTGGTGTTATCTCTTATTTATTAACCAGTAAACAGAGTGCAGTCAGCGCAGTAGATGTCAGTGTTACCCTGATTGTATAGTACTATCGAGAAGATGGAAGAGAAGGTTATGAATTACGATACGTTTCCCTGACGACAGTTGCGGTGAAGTTGGGCAACCAAATCAAAACTTATTGATTTTACACAGAGCAAAATGAACTTTTCCCTCTTACCACTGTGTGAAAAGCTCTGTATTCGGGTCCGCATTTGCTCGAAAACGAACCGGCACACGCAGTGTGTGCAATAGTTTTCTAGAGTATTCGGACCAGATGGACTCGAAGTACACCTAGGATATTCTGTTAGGATCCGGCACGTTTTTCCGTTTTCAAGTCCCGAATACGTTTGAAAATTTAAAGTGTACGGGTGATATACGGTAGTATTCTAGCAGAACACAGAGAGTTCTAATCATTACAAACTTGCACATTCTCGAACACCCTCGGTTTGCAAGAATATGCGATTTGAACATCTATTGGATTTAGATTTATCTTTCGTGTTCAGCTTGAAAACCCATCTGAATCACTTGGTGTGCAAGAATATACGATTTGAACATCTATTGGATTTAGATTTATCTTTCGTGTTCAGCTTGAAAACTCATCTGAATCACTTGGTTTGCAAGAATATGCGATTTGAACATCTATTGGATTTAGATTTTTCTTTCGTGTTCAGCTTGAAAACTCATCTGAATCACTTGGTTTGCAAGAATATACGATTTGAACATCTATTGGATTTAGATGTCGTGTTCGGCTTGAAATTCCAGCTATATCTCCGAATACTTCTACTTTTAATTGACCCAGCTACACGTGCACTCACGATCAAGACGATAATTGAATACCAACCAATTTATTATTAGAATATTTCACTACTAAATATATTTACAATTTTCATTCAATAATCATGTTACACATATACAAGAACAAGAACAAGATCATACGATCAATCTGAGCTAAAAAGTGTTAAGACTAGGCTATGTAAAATATGCATTCAATCTGAATCTGAGTTCAGAAATGTGCGCCTTGATCTCGGTTCCCTTCTCTTTTCCGGAGATCTTGACTGCGACCTTGTTTGCCTTCGTGTAGGCAGCGGAGAGGGACTTCTAGATCTATCATGTGCATCCTCCGAATGCAGCGCCCATCCCACTAAAAGTCTAGGTTTACTTCTTGTGGATGGACGGCCAGCAACTCTTACAACCTTGGGCCGTGTTTCTTCTTCCCTGCTTATGTCCAGTTTTTCCTGTAAACGCCGCATCAGTACATTGGCTTCATCAGACCTCCAGACTGGAGGCCTGACCACCCACTGTCCCTTGTTAGCTCCTGAGCCATTTTCCTCATCACTAACATAATCTTGATTCAGGACACCAATTCTCTCTTTGTCCTGTCCTTCAGCCACTTTGGCTCTGGAAACAAACAGCTAGGAACAAGAATAGACAAACAGAAATTAAAACTGATGAAAAATGTCGCCCCATCTAAAGTATTTTCTAGTATATTATCTAAATTTTACGCGAGTAAATCCCCATTTTAAAATCGAAAGTAAAAACGATATGTAAAAAATACACCGACAGCGGTAATCCATATTAAAGGGGCTGTGTCACGGTAATAGGCTTCGCGTTCCGGGCCGGAATCGAAACAGCTATTCCCACCGTGTTTGATATGAACTACCGAACCTCTCGGCCATGTGGGATGCTTAAAATCAAAACAAATATGCAAAAATGACCAACAAACAGTGAAAATAAACAGTCTCCTGGGAAAATATTGCAAAACCTTTCAATCAAGCATTGAAGGAGGGTAGTTTAACTGTTTGTATCCAATTAAAGTCACCAACCAAACGATTACTCGATACATGCGCAGTACCATGACATAGCCCCTTTAAGGTGTCTCGATAGAAACTCCGCATGCCACGTCGCGAATTTAAACAAAATGTGATAACTTCTACGATTTTTGCCCGGTTCTGCTCAAATATTCACAAACAGTACACAATTTATCGGTACGACTGATGTCAAAATATTTACCCGATCACACATACTAAATGTGTGCAGGATTAAAGGGGGTCCTCCCTATGGGGTAGCTGGAATAAGTCCCCCAAAAAGGAGACTTATGTCAATTGGTTTATTTCGAAAACCAAGGGGCAATTACATTTGGACAGCAACTGTACGGTAAACTGCCCAATGGACATTAAAACTTCTCGACTCCTTCACCATCCAAACAAGACCCAAAAACCAAATCATAATTCCAATGTTGTCACCGAACTTGGAAAATGAGACCCTTTCTGAGGCACATCCCCATTTTAGCAATACATTGGAGTACTCCCTCCCTCCCCCTTGTTATTATCATCATCTACAAACTTACCCTTTTTCTTCTCGACCGAAACTTGTTTTCTAGCTTTTGCTGTTCTGCTCTTTCTTGGTTTTCAGGCAGGGACTGTAAATACAACTTCCGTTTCGTCTCATAGTACCTTACAACTCCACCTGTAATAACAACAGCAATGTTATTTGACTGATATTTTATCAATTACCATTAAAATAAAGAGTAGAGATTTTAGGAGATCACAATATTTTGGATCATGTACTTTATGATAGATTGAAGAATAGTAAACACAAAACAGGATTCCAAGATACAAAATATTTTTGGATACAAAAGTTGTTTTGATCCCTTGTTTTCATATTGAATGCATAAATCTTCAAAAGAAGAAGATAATATATTTTACTGCTGTTATAGATTCATCAGCCCATGAGTTTCAATACAAATTGATGGAATGGAAATGTCACCAACAAAGCTGATGGGTTAACAACTTGCAATTTAAAAGAATCTGTCTTCTCGCTTTGAAGATTTGTTCATTTTATGTAAAAACAAGAGCTCAAAAGAAGCAGTTATATCTAAAAAAAATTGTCTTGGAATCATATTTTGTGTAGTGTTCTTCAATTTATCAGGAAATAAATGATCCAAAATATCATCCTGCTTAAAATTGCAAATCTTTGATACCCATTCGGATGTTACAATACACAACTTTCATAATGGCCGCCTCCTAATTTGCATATTTGATTTCCCGTTTCGGTAGTTTATCCACATGTATAGAAAATATGAACATTGTCATGTGAAAGAGCATGTTGACATTAGTGAACTTGTGAAAGTTGAGTGCTGTAGCTTATAAAGCAATGAAGTTACAGCCAGTTGAAATTAGAGAGATTTGTATGAGAAAAACAACGGAGGCCTTTATAGCATCGCTTTCATATTTTTCTGCATTACAAATGCTTATAGCT
This sequence comes from Actinernus sp. WN-2022, assembly GCA_030867875.1. Taxonomy (NCBI): domain Eukaryota; kingdom Metazoa; phylum Cnidaria; class Anthozoa; order Actiniaria; family Actinernidae; genus Actinernus; species Actinernus sp. WN-2022. The sequence continues at coordinate 5,846,570 of JAOWCC010001729.1, forward strand.
CAACAGCAATTTTCCACATTGCTCTCAAACTCAACACAATTACTAGTTTTAATGTGATCTTTCATGTGGTAGCATTGGTTTCCCTCTACAGATTGATCTACCAAAATATGTAAAGTAGGAGGTGGCCGAAGGCAGCCATTATGAAAGTCGTGTATACCCATGTGTTGCCAGAGGGTCAAATAGGGTGGGGCAAAGGCCCCCTTTCCCAAGTAACTGCCCCTGCCCCCTATCAGAATGCCACCTCCAATCTTGTATAAATCCTGATTAAATTGAGCCACTGGATATGACTCACTGGGTTACTATAAGGTGACCACATTTGTTTTCTAACTTTGCCTAGTTACATTAACCCCAAACAGTTGCCACATTTCTGATTTTGCCTGGCCTTACCCTCAAATCCTGGTGGCAACCCTGATGGGGCACCTCAAAGTGCTTCTTGCACTTTATATAGCTACATGTATGAACCTTTCAAGGGTTTCGAGTACTTCTGCAAATAAATTGTTGGTTTACAGAGTATTCTCTGTTCAAGAAATAGCTTGTTTAAAAGCATGAAAATTTGACATTTTCTTACCCATGACCACGTAAGTAAAACCTGGGTCGATTCCTGGGTGGACGTTATCTAATTTAATTTGTCTTTGCAATAATTAAAATAAATACTTAGCATTTTGTCTAAAATGACTTTGTCTTTACTAACAACTCACAAACAGTAAATATTCTCTATAAATAAACATTATGCTAGAAAGGCACCATGAAGGATAATGCATTAACCCAGGAATCGACACCATTTCAAACAAGCATAGAACAGAGTATTCTCTGTAAACCAAAAATTTATTCTCAGAAATAGTCAAAACCTTTCAAAGGTTCATAGGTATAAAAATTGCAAGAAGTGTTATGAGCACTTAAAGATGATTGAGAAACTTACGTTTAACAAACTTGATGGAGTATCCCTTGTCTTGATCAGTCATCTGCTTCTCTAACTCTTGTCTCACAGCCATGTTGTGCTGAGTCAAGATGCTGGAAAGCCAAAATAGAACATTATTTTTTGAAAACATAGGAAAAACATTATGCACAGAAAAAGGTTTTGTTAGATATTGTATTGCTACTTTAAAAATCACCAAAGCATTTACCTCTCTTCTGACTTGTACTGCTGTTCAATGGATAAGCTGTTGTACAGCAGGTGAACATCAGCCTATAAAAAACAATTAGGAAAACTTATTTGACTTATTAAACTTAATATATACATTGTAATATGAAGACTAAAATAATATGTTTGTTATATATTTCTTTGCATAATCAGAAGACAAAAATCTGGTCTGTTTGCATACACTTCTGCAAATTATTTGCATCAGGACCTCCCCCCCCCCCCCCCATGATAGCAGGTTATGGTTTATTAAAATATCTATCAGTCATGTCAATGAAAACAGCTGAAATACATTTGTACACTTGCATGATTAGTGTTTGCTTGCCAAAACTGGCTATACATGTATTTTGAGTTGGCTTCTTATTTTTTTAAACTATTCATGCACCACCTTGATACATACATGTATAAACTATATCACATGCAAAAAATAAAGGGATATGGTCTAACTTGACATGACATATATAAGATATACAGTCTAACAACTTTTATATTGACAACAGCATACCTCATATCAATACCACAGCAAAAAAAAATGCAAGCTTTAAAAAAAAAACCCAGATCTTCAAGACTTATTTGAGCCAAAACACCCAAAATCATGTGACCGATGACGTAATTGTTAAAACATCACCGCCAAGTGATTCATGGGGACCCAATAACATGCCTGTCAAAGCTTGAGCTGCCTGCCATTAGAAGTGAGGGAGATACAAGCATGCTCTTAAAATCATATGACCAATGACATGGTCATGATATTGTAATTGATAGCTTCTAATTCAAGATCTTTTTTTTCATTTTCATATTCAGTGCCTTCCCTGGTTAATGAACATTTTGCATCAATGAGTGGTCAACTGTGGGCACATTTGAAGGACTGTGTACAAAAACGGCGTAAGTGACTTTTGATCATGTCCTAAATTCTCCCCCAGAAAACAAAGAAATTGAAGGAGAATTTAGAATGTGATCACGAGACACTTACGCCCTTTTTGCACACAGCCCTTCAGTTGTAGATGTGGTCAATGCTCAACTCTTTCACTGCTATTGTCGAGTAAACTCACATCCGGTATCATGTTTCCTATTTATGATGTCGAGTTTACCCGACATCGTGAACAGTCCCAGAAAAAAGTTCGAAATTAGCATATTTTAGGCAACATGTCATCAATCATGTGACTAATTAGCAGACATTACTACCATTTGCAAGCTACCGTTAAGCGTGAACCTTTTTCCGCATTCGTTTATGTTTGAAACTAGACGTCTGGAGTCCCAAACCTTTGCAATTTGTCGGCAAACTAATTAGTTTCAACCTTGATGTTGAAAACCTTCGATATGTCTTCTACCATCGTGCAACTCAGATTATGCCAAGAGACAGTTGTTGTCTTGCATCTCTCATAATTCTGAGCGTAGCGCGAAGGAAAATCTAGCTGAAAAGTTTCCAAACCTGAATCCCACTCGCTTAAACGTGAAGGCAGGACATGTCAAACATTGTCATTATCGCGGTTAAATTGCAAAGGTTTGTGCCGCCAGACGTCTAGGTTTCAAACTTAAACGAACGCGGAAAAAGGTTCACGCTTAACGATAGCTTGCAAATGGTAGTATGCATGACGAGATTCAGAATTATATTTTGTACATATCTGGAAGATTTTGTGTCAGTACCTCGATAAAATTAAAGAAATTGTCAGTGGTCAAAATTTTTTTTTTTAAGTTCAGAAATATATAGCATTATGGCAAAATTACCACACAGAATGTAGCAGAGAAGAGATACCAGAGTGAAAAACACATTTGGGCTCAAAAGCATCTTTTCAGATGTACCATAAACACCACCAGATAAGCTGCACTCGCAGATAATCCACACCCCAAGTTTACAAGCTCAAATTTGGGAGGGAAAATTTAAAGGGAAAATCAAGATTAGAAATCTGCATCACCAGTTGAACTTTCAATGAGATTACTCCATAGTTTTATCCATAATTTTAAATCTGATTACCTTACTTTCCATAGCATTTATGCTGAATGGTACTTTTTTGTCCAAGGTTGATTGTTAGCTAAATGTAGTCCTGAATGTTGTAGTCAATAAAAACATGCTCACAGTCGCATTCATCAAAGCTTTTTTTCATCAACACATTTTATCAGAAGAGAGAAAAATGGACATTATAATGCTGCCATGTGTGCACAGAACAAAATCAAAACATGTAGCACAGTGAGAATTAAGTTTGCCTTTTCATCTGCTGTACAGTCACATTCTTTTCCGAACAAGAATGGCAAATAACGTTCGATAAGTATTAAAACCCAGATCCAGTTGGGCAGAGTTCACAGGAAATTTCAAGAATTCTGTCGAGGTTCTTGCAAACTTAGGTCTTTTTAGAGCCGTCAAATAACTTTCTCCTGTCTACATCAGAAATCAGGTAACCACATTGCAAACAAGTCGTCCTCTCGCGACTCGCTCGCACTCGTTCTCAGAGGAAAAGAGGTCGACTTGTAGCAAGTCTACAGTAAACACTGTAGCACTCAGTAGTCAGTTGTAACTTGGTTTCACCGGCTCGGGTATCCCTTTAAACTCTGATGATCGATGTTTTGAATACTTTTGATTTGCTCAAAGACATGTACATGTAACCATTCGACCCAAATGATTGCATGATACAACAGCATTATTCACTCTTAATATTTATGCACATAATTATCTAATAAACTACTCGAAAACGAGGCTATCCCCGCATCATGGATGCTGCAACATGCATCAGAGTTGAAAAGGACAATTCAGGATTTTTCCTTTTGTCTCCTACGCATAGAGGAACACAGCAATACTCTGTTTGCAATGCCATTTTGCTTTTCAGCTAAGCAATGATGCAGGATAGGTTCGTTTTCGAGTAGCTAATTATACATGTATGTGCATAAATATTAATAAGAGTCAATAGCATGGGAGACAAAGGGTTATATACAGCTCAAAATTTCAGCATCATTATGCCAGCTTTAAAACATGAGCCTGCTAGCCATGCAGCTGAACTGTCCATGATGTTTGGCTATGAGAATAAGTAAGAATATGATTATGAAATAAAAAGGCCTAGGTTTACTCACTGAAATCTCTGGGGGGATCTTGCCATCATCATCTTCACCACTTTGAACAAGACTATGTAATTTGTCAGAAACAATCTTGTGTTCTTCTCGCTCTGAGTTGGTGTACCTCATCTAGCAAGCAATCTTGAGAGCTTTTGAAGTTTTCAAGTACTTCACCTTGTACTCTCATCTGGCTTGATATTGAATTAAATGCATCAAATATTTTATTCAATTCACCAGATGAAAGAGTAACCGTCTCGCGTCTACTTGTTAGTGGTGTCCTGTCATCACTTCTTCTACTGGAACTTAGAACACGAGGGGAAACAGAACTTGAACTTCTTGAACTTCCACTACTATTGGAGTCACTTGCACGACGTGATGCAAAAAATGATGATGGTCTCATGCCTGACATATTCTTCAGGTAGATGTGGAAGCTAAAAGAACATGGGAAATAAAAATATCATCTTTTATATAAATTAAATAGTTACCTAATGACCACAGGTAACCCAAAATACAAAAGTGGAGTTTGGGTGTCAGTGGTTGTTCAAAATGGTAGTGGATACCAGTATTATATGTACAACACAAAGAAGGTATGATACAAGCTCCTCATAGCATCAACTTGTCCAGAATATTATTTTTTGTGGTAGTCTATGGACTAGAAGTCAGTGTTATGTCCACTCCCAAAGCTATATGTATGCCCTGATTCACTATCAACAGGTCTAAAACATGGGTAAATGGTATGGGGTAAGGATATTTTTTTTTGCTTTTACATGTATGTGAAGGTCAAGGCTGTTCAAGCTCAGACACATTTTACTCTCTAAGAAAGATTTAAAGTAGTTATTCTAATTATACATGTAAGTTAGACAAGTCTTAGTTAGGTGGATTCTCATTTAGAGTCTAATAAAACAAACATGTGGCAATTATTTTCATCCTTTCACATTTTAGACAATACTTTGTCAAACGTCCCGGAGAAAAAAAATATAAATGCATGAAAATTCGCTTGCATACCACAAAAGCTCTTATAAATCTAATTATACTTATCTACCAACTGTTTGGTTGCAATAGTAACATTCAATAATATGTCATGTAAAAGCAAAATCCTCCCATTTTAGACCTGCCAGATTTGTTAATTTAAATAAAGATCTCAAGGAATAACATACACACTGTACCTTTACAGCTAATTCTTCACTTTAACCAGTCGAATGCAGCAATAATAGAACAAGACAAGTATTTATTAGCCATGTTTCTCTTAATAATCAGGCTTTGGCTAACTTAGCCTGATTTTCAGACGGTCGAGGTCGTCCGCTCACTTCCTCCCACCTCCCCATCTGATGGACTTTGGCAGAAACTGTGAACCTGACATCATGTAATTTCGACCAATCAGAGCAAAGGTTTTATTTTTAGAGAACTGAGGTATGCATGGAATGTCCAGTGGAGCCTGCATGAAGGACAACCCAAATGGCGGACGATATAAAACGGACTTGATATGGCTTTGGAGAGAGCGTGCAAAACTTTCGGCATTTCTGAATTATTTCCCGGATTTGTTGTACTTTACAATTTGTCAAAATCAAGACTGTTCAAAATTCTGATAACATAAATATTTAGGCAAATGTAATCCAACTTTTACCATGACATATTCACTATATGTGTTCACTCCTGTAAAAATTTCATGCCATTCCATGAAAGATTTAGTCTTCTTTAGGCAAAAAATATTTCAGCTTTTAGGACAGCAAAATTGTCAAAATACAGTGTGCTAAAAATTTTGAAAACATAAATATTTGCCCAAATGTCATGAAACTATTACCATAACATACTCAGTATGTGTGTTCACTGCTGTAAAAAAAAAATACATTTCATGAAATATTTGAGACATTACATTTTAATACGGCATACAAAGCGATCGAGGAAGGTTAATGATTTTCCAAAGGCTGCCTGTAGCTAGTAGATTAATAAACATCGCGATATCGATAGCGCTTCCTATCAGATTTTCCTGGTACACGTCTGAGGACAACATGTTTCTCCACGTTCTGTTTCTATAAGTTTGAAGCTGTAGAACATATTCTGCAGTGCATGAAAGAGCCGTGATTCTGACAATCTGTAGAAGTTGTAGAAGACTACATAATTTCTCCTCTCTCGATTCTCAACCTGGTCGTCGCCTTATAGATGCAGCTGGGGTAGCAAAGGTCCTTCCGGGAAATGAAGTACAATAATGCCTTTCTCTGTTCGGGAAATAATTCAGAAATGTCGAAAGCTTCGCACGCTTTCTCCAAAGCCATATCAAGTCCGTTTTTGGCTTCACCTTCATGCAGGCTGCACTAGACATTCCATGCATACCTCAGTTCTCTAAAAATGAAACCTTCGCTCTGATTGGTCGAAATGAAACAATGACCAGAACACTGTTTCTGTCAAAGTCCATCAGACGGGGAGGTGGGAGGAAGTGAGCGGACGACCTCGACCGTCTGAAAATCAGGCTACATGTATTTCATATCTTTGAGATTTCAAGTGATATCCTAACATTCTAGAGGAGAAATTAAAAGCAAAGTTGACTTTCAAGATTTTCAAAAAAGTTTAACATATTATTAGATCATTTTGATTCTGACCCCTTCAATTATTGTTAATAGCAGTTTTTTAGTTTCCCCTCTGTGACAGGCATTTTATTACTGGGTACAATAAATTAAAAAGTATTATTAATGACATACATGTATGTTGTTTTTCTATTAACAGGTACATGATGATAGTGGTGTTAATATAGAAGGCAGTGAAGAATTTGAGCACTGTGAGGATGTTGAGACAGAAGGCAATTATAATGGATTACCTGCACATCAAAGTGAAACAGTATCTTCAGAATCAAGGAGTCTCATATTATTTCTCATGCTCTGGCAGACAATATACAAAGTGTCTGACCATGGAATTGTTATTATTTTAATTTTTGTTAGATCTCTCCTGGAAATGATTGGTAGACTTGTGAACAGTGATGCTGTGATTAGATTTGCTCAGTCCTTACCTAAGACACTGTACATGGCAAAAGCATACCTTGGTGTGGGACAGGATGAATTTGAGAAATATGTAGTTTGCCCAAAGTGTATGACACTGTACAAAGCTGAAGAGTGCACTCTAACAAAGAGTAATGGACAAATTGTGTCAAGAAAATGTTCCCACATAGAATTTCCCAATCATCCTCAGATAAGCAAAAGAAGACCATGTGGTGCACTACTGATGAAACGTATGAGATCAAAGAATGGAACATTTTTCCTACATCCAAAGAAATTGTACTGTTTCAAGAAACTGTCAGACTCATTAAGATCCTATGTAGGATCCTATTCAGGATCCTGTAGTTCAATTTGACCTGGTCAAACCAACCTACAGCTAGGGACAAAAGTCCTTGAAACACCCCCTTCCCCATATCAATGTTGACCGGTGCAAAGTCAGAGTTGCAAGCGAGAGGTAGTCATTAAATTACGCAGTTGTAACCAACATTGCACAAGGGGAATGGGGGCGCTATGGAAGCAAAGTGTTTCAAGACTTTTGGCCCCAGCTGTAGGTCAAATTGACCCAGATTTCGCTATCAATGATTCTAAAAAAAATCACCTTCCCCTCCCTTCACCTCCCTCCCATCACCTCCCTCCCTTCACCTCCCTCCCTTCACCTCCCTTCCTTCCCTCCCTTCACCTCCCTTCCTTCCCTCCCATTTACTTACAATTACCTTTCATTCAGATGTAATACCACGTACTGAACTCAGAGGGATTTGAACTCAGCAGCTCTGCCTTGACACACCCAGTTTTCCACTGACTTAGCACACTGCGCCACACAAGCGCTTGTTGATTTGTAAACAACATTTATTATTAAACCCTAACCCAATCCTCTCGGGTCAACAAGTCAACACTTAGATGAAGTAGTAACCAACATGGAATCTGTCATGAAACTCCAAATTTTGTTTTGCTTTAGTTTGCTTCAAACAATCAATAATCATGTGAACAAATCCTACCCCTACATTTAAAAAACCCTAACCGTCAACAATGTGTGCTTGCCAATTTGTTTGAGTCAAATTAAACTAGTTTGTTTTGACTGGGTCAAATTGACCTAGTTTGAATTGACTGGATCAAATTGAACTAGTTTGTTTTGACCCATGGTCAAATTGAACTCAAAGGTCAATTTGAACTACAACATATATATATTAAAAGTGACTTAACATTTTCTTTATTCACATTCTCCTAGGCTGCAACAAGTGCTTCAAGACATTTCCATGTGAAACTTTTGCATCAAAACCCGACTTCTCAGGTTTCGATGTGGATCAATGGGAAAAGCGGACCAATGACCTTCATCGCCTACATGCAGATTCAGCACTATCTGCCAACTGCAAAACAAAACTGCAAAGTATTGTTCGTAACACAGGTGCAAAGTATTCTGTTCTCTACCAGCTGCCCTATTATGATGTAGTTCGTTTTGTGGTCATTGACCCAATGCACAATCTTTTCCTTGGTTTGGCTAAACACATGCTGAAAGTATGGAAGGCTAACAACCTCTTAGGGGACAAAGAGTTTCTTGTACTCCAAAGAAGAGTAGATGCTGTAGTTCCACCACCAGAAATTGGAAGGATTCCATCTAAAATTGCAACAGGATTTGCTGGTTTCACAGCAGACCAGTGGAAGAACTGGGTGTGCTACTACTCCTTGTTTGCTCTTAAGGGAATCATACCACAAGAACATTACAATGTATGGCTACATTTTGTTAAAGCCTGTCGTTTGATTTGTTGCTCAGTTATCAAACAAGAACATTGCACACAGGCCGAAGAAACCATCATAAGGTATTGCCAAGATTTCCAGGAGCTATATGGTAGACAACTGTGCACTCCAAATATGCATCTGAGCTGTCATTTGGTTGAGTGCATCAGGGATTATGGTCCAGTGTATTCATTCTGGTGTTTCTCTTTTGAGAGATACAATGGGATTCTTGGATCATACCACAAGAACAACCATAATATTGGTAAGCAATATACTTTGTTACAAATGCCACTGTTTTATAACCAACGAATAAGGAAGCCTTAGCCATGTGTTAAAACAACATATGACAGGCATTTGACAGCACAATTAGTAAAAAATATTATGAAAACACAAGCTTAAACTGCTTCTTACCCTTCTTGCAATTTTTATACCTATGAACCTTTGAAAGGTATTGAGCACTTCTGCAAAGAACATTTTGATTTACAGAGAATACTATATGCTCTACGCTTGTTTGAAATGGTAAAAAAATGACCTTTCCTGACCCATGACCATGTAGTACAAAGAGCCTTCATGTAACTGACAGTTTGACACAAAGTTTAAACCAAGAATGGAGTGCTTACACTCGTTCTCAATAACACGTGCAGGTTTGAAACTAAACTCCTGACTTTGAAGTCGTTTCTGGTGGATGTCAATCAAACGGTTTCCATGGAGTTTGAAGTGAACCGTTGTGTGAGTAAATTCGGGAAACTAGCATTTTATAAACATGGCAAAGTCTTTCCCAAAGTCGCTTAGATGGAGAGTAATCATGCTTAGAGCCAAGGGTTTGCAAAATAGGGAAATCACATAAACTTTATGTGTGAGCGAGCGGTTTGTGTATAAGATCAAAATAGGGAAATCGCATAAACTTTATGTGTGAGCGAGCGGTTTGTGTATAAGATAAAAAATTATGTGTGATCAATCATGAGCGAGCGGTTTGTGTATAAGATCAAAATAGGGAAATCGCATAAACTTTATGTGTGAGCGAGCGGTTTGTGTATAAGAAATCTGATTGTTTATATAGCTTCAAAGGTCTTGGAAAAAGAATTATAGTTATTTTTATTCATCCAGTTGCAGATATGCTCCTTATAAGAGGTTTTATCGAGCAATACCCTCGAGCTCTACCTCGACGAGCTCCAGGCATGCATGGATACAACATTCGACAGGGCAAATATGTTTTTGAAACTCTCAGGACATGGATTATCGGCAAATTGAATGCTCTCCACTCTCGACTGACATTTCGGTGAGGAATTCAAGCAAATAACAATCGTTTTTCGGCTTAGTATCCGCCATATCTCTACCTATGTCGCCTCAAATTACTTACGATTTCGTTGACCTCCTACACTATTTATGTTTCCTCCACATCTGGGAGTTGTATGGCAACGTTTTATTTAGCATGCAGACCAGTGTTGCCATATAAATATAGTTGAGTGACATGCATCCACCAAATTGACGTTTTCCGTTGGAAATTCAATTTCGAACCTGCACGTGTTATTGAGAACGAGTGTAATAACTAGCAGGTTGCTGGCAGCAAATTTAGTGTTTAATTAAGTCACGTAAACTAGAAGTTATGTGAGGGCAGCAATCTCTATTATTAAACTGTTTAGATAGGATACACTGTAGATAGTCATGTTGAGCCATGTCTATGCATGTTGATGCATGTTTAGCCATTCTAAAAAAAGTGTAGAATAGAAGGGACTTGCTTTATTTTCGTTCTGCAATGCATGCAGTTCTTGTTGTCTAAGTGGCCCTGGTTACAGTAGTCACACTGTAAGCATGTAATGAAAGCAATAGAGGTAATTGGCTAACTCTGTTGCTACCCAATTCAGATCATGTGATATAAACACACATTACTCTGGAGAATTGACTCTTTGAAAATTAATTTTATTCAGATAGGCATCACTGCATTATGATTAGAATGAAAATGGAATAATTCCCCAGAGTAGCATCTGTTTACATCACATGATTGGAATTGATGGAATGCATGTGAAATCCTTTCTTGTTTTTTTTCTGGATCAGAAAAGTTATTGTTATATAATTCAAAACTTTTGAGCTCTGAGAGAACTAGTCTAGTCACAAAGTCTGACTACAAATTCGCCAAAACTTTCTCCACTCAAGAGAAAACTCTCATTTTGCCAAATGGCACACTACAAAGAAGTTTGACTCACCGATTAACTTCTCCTAGTAATAAAATGCTTGTGAAATCCTCACTTTCTTGTTTTTGGAAGCAAAGTTAACATCCATTTGAATTCACAAACCTCGCCGTGATTGTGAAAAGCACTTTGCAAAGCTACCACGGCTTGCGAGTGACGTCATTTTCATCGTATGTACGTATTTTGCATATAGTGGAGAGCCAATCAGAAAGCGAGAAAGTTGGATGTTGTTGTAAAAACATATCTTTATAGTCATAATAATATATTTAAATGTATTTAATTTTTTTCAGGTATCCAGTTACTGCGCAAGTTTCTCAGAGATATCAATCTAAGGCAACTGGAATTCCCAGAAGATTTTAAAGAATTTGAAAATCTGCTTTCAGCTCACCAGCATGGAACTCTGGGTGAAATGTGTCAGTACAAGGAGGATGCAATTATCCCATCTCCACCCATTAAACGAGTCGCCTTAGATTGTGAAGATGCTGTTGATTTGAAGTTGATGTATGAGGGGCTGTACCCAGATGTGCAGATAATTAGTGCCCTACGAATCTGTGATTCCTTCTCAAGAGTCGTGATCAATGGAACTATGAACAGGTGTTCTCCAAATGCAGGTGTTTTAATTAATAGGTTTGATGGAGAAGTTAGACCTGGAGTAGTTGTCAGATACCTGACGCATGATGTGGTGCTCAAAGGAGAAGATGGTAAAAGAAGGAAAGTTAGTCATGTGTTGGCAGAAGTGAAGTGGTTGAAGAGGCACCCTGAGAGGCACTGGTATCCACAGCCACTTGAGGTGTGGTCCAGGGATGCAGAGCACCATGCAGAGTTATCTTTTGTACCAGTATCAAGGTTTTGCAGTCAGTGCATTATTGTTACTTATAAAGTTAGATTTAGGCATGGTAGTGAGCATGTTAACATAATCATCCCATTGATTGGAAGATTTTCCATGTAACCAAGTGGCAAAGGTTTCTGTATTTGACTTTCATTATGCTGGATTTAGACTAAAATGCAGTGGCTGTATACAGAATGTATAGTCAAAATAAGTTTTATCATAGCCCCCTTTGCTACCCATATGCATGTAAAACATACCAACAAATATCAAGTATTAATGTTATGTGAGGAATTTCAAGTGTCAGAATCAAATTCACTTGTAATTCAATACTGTAAAATCCTGCTTAGACCCTGGCTTTTGGGGGCTTACAGCCAGGATAATATTCTGAAACACATTTACAGAAAACTGTGTTAAATCTTTTTTAGAATAGTTTCTTGACTATCCAGCAAAAAAATTGTTTGCATTGCTATTACCATTTTAGCAAAGTGGCCATAACAATTAATGAGATCTTGGAGCTAAATAGGTTGCAGAGTGAATTTACTTTTACCCATGAAATATATATAAAACTAATAGTCACTATTAGACCTAATTCCATTGTTTTCATTTATTTATATTTGACTATTAGACACTGGCTATTACATTTTATTTCATGGGTTAGGTAAAACCTCTATTATGCTCTTACTCATGTAAATTGGGCTGCTTATATGTGCAGGCTCTTATTCTTGCAGTTATTTATATACCCATGATAGAAGATATTAAAACTAGTTTTATTTGTTTCTTTTGATTATTCCTGGACAGTCTATATTCATATTCTATTTTTTCATTTAAACTTATGAATGTTGAGGGTATGGAGTTCAGTATCAGTATTTAGTAACACAAAATAAATTTGTTTGAGAGATGCAACTTGTGTTTGTCCTGTTTTCGTCCCTCTATACAAACTGAAGATGTATACAATATGAACCAATCATGAAAATCTGGACTTGAAAATAAGGTAATGTTCATTTAATATGACTAAGTTTTTTTTCTCACATTTTCCCTGGTACGAGAGGAAATAATTGTGGTTTTTACTGTCCAGCTATGCAAACCGGATAAACTACAATGCAATTCGGATAATCTATTCACGGGCACCATAAATATAGTTTTTCAACACAAAAACACATTCACCAGACTTCAGCTATAACCACAATCCATTTTAATTTGATCTGGGAATGTCGTTTTCCGGGACAACCTTTTGTATAAGATATCTTCACGTGTAAAGACAACACTTGGAAATATGAATGGCAATTTAAAACTGGTGTTTCATCGAAAATTAACATGTCCTCTTGAAGATACGAATTTTATCTTCTCGCGTAAGATATCCAGGGTTGCCACAGGTCGGGGAAAATTGTTTTTTTCAAGGGCAGGGAAAAGTCGTGGAATTTTGCATCTGGTCAGGGAAATTCTAAATTTCTTGTCAATTTCCATACGGAGAAAAAGTTGCAGACAGCAGAGGTGGGCGGACTGACGGCGACTAGACGGACGCGAATGGTAGCAACAATTGTTTTTGATCGCTGCCGCTAAAAAAAACACGACGTAATTTATGAAAGTGTGAAATGTCTGAAGTTGCTTGGCTCGTTTTAAACTAACCCTAGGGTATATTTGCTGGTTTATACGTCAAAAATACTGAGTTGAAGTATATTTTCCGTGGTCCAAATTAAATCCCTAGGTGTACGTCGTGTGTGATCCTCATGTATGCTCTAGGCATACCCCCGGCATACCTTGTACGCGACGTACATGTTTGATGGTCCGCAAATGCTAGGTGTATGCCATGTGTGATCGTCATACTCTAGGCATATCTCGCACGTGAAGTATACATTCCAGAATATCCTCGCAGTATTTGTATTTGAGGTGTTCTTAGATGTTCAATATGAACACCCAAGTGTACGCGATGTGTGAACTGCATGTTGAACATTCTAGGAGGACGACAAATCAGGGAGGAGTATTCGATACCTGAATACTCTAGAAAATTTTGCTTTTTGCGCAGTGTACCTTCCACTCGCTCTTAGCCTCATCTAATTGGAAGGAAGGTCCCAACAGCTAGATATTTCCATTGAGTTTGGCGAACATAAAAGTTCATTCAACTAAAACCTGCTTTAAAGTTCAACAGGGAGGGAAATCATGTTTCCTCGTGTACACACATTATTCGGCGACAAAAACACCCAGTTCAAGTCCTCTTCTCCTTGAATGCCTTATGCCTTCTGGCTTAAATTTCCGGCCAAAAATGTTTTGAATTCCGAGTTATTCTTTCCGAGGAATGTTGAAGTAGATATTTTCAAAATAGAGCCACACACTGACACAGAACGTGCCTTCGATTCTCTCAGTTCTGCCTTGTGGGATTTCCCGCGCTGTGCAAACTTTCTGACGACCGTTACTGTTAGGAGAATTGAATGATCTTCTGATCGTTCGTGCGTAGGATATATCTCTCGTGTTTTTCCTGTTCGTTATTTTATAAAAGCAATATAACACGCTTTCCGTGTCTTTGTTCTCTTATTTTAACACGCGGGATACGTTGGGAGAACAAAGAAAAACTTGAAAATCACGAGCCGCAGTTTTTCTGCGTTCTCCCAACATATCCCGCGTGTTTATATAAGAGAACAAAGACATGGAAAGCGTGTTATATTGCTTAAATATTAACAATATTTAAGGGCCCATTGACATATTTAAATCGGCCGTTGCTAGGGAAAGTTTGCAGCCTCGTAAAATCCGGAAAATTAAGGAGTGGGCAATGATTATTGTCAAGGTGATTCCTAGGGTAAAGTCTTTTCAGCCCAATTTGAAGCTTTTTTGGCGAATGAAAAGCCATAACTTTGGCATTTATTGTCGGTTTCCAAAATCCATGTTCGATTTTGTGGAAAACGTGGTCAACATAATTTTAACGGGGAAAAGTTTGGTGTTTAGTGAAAGCGCGCAAAATGTTTAGGATTTTTAGAAACCGGAAGTGAAGAAATTAACGCATGCGCAAAAGTGCCTGTTTTGTGTTCGTGAAATATTCGCAGAACTGTTGTTGCAGTAAAGTCTGCAATAATTGGTTGAACAGGATGTGCATTTTGTCCTATTTCCACCGACAATGGCCAGTTTTTGGGCTTGGCTGAATACTCCAGTATGCAATGAGCTAGCTTGATTGTCTGCAATGAGCTTCGGAGTGTGGAGCACATGCCAGGAACCCATTTCGGGGCAAACTGAAGAGTCAGTAGAAATCAAGCTAAAATTAGACCGAGATTCGACAACTTTCACTTTATAAGTTGAATCTCGTGGCGTTCACAACAGTTTGTTTTCCGACATCAAAAATACTTCTTTTAAGGATGAAACTGACCTGTATTTTAATTAGTTGCACTGAGGTTCAGTCACAGCTTTACCAGGAACCCGAAAGCATTATCTGGAGACAAAAGTGTGCATGTTTGTGGAAGATTTGAGTTGAAAACCTGCCGGTCGAAAAACACTTGACTTCTTAAGTGGCCGTACTTTTTTCGTGTTTTTAGAAGCCATGTTCTCGCTGGAAGCAGCCATTTCAGCTTCTATATCTTTGACAACTATATATACTATTTACTAGATGTTCTTTCAATCTATCAACAGCGGGAAGAACTCGTCTACATCTGAGAGTCCAATACAAGTTTGCTTTCCCATTCATCGGCGATTTCCTGACTGATTTCTCTCATCACTGTGTTGTCGGCGCCGTACGCTTGCCGTTACTTTTTTGCTCGGTACAAATTATTAATGATTTCCCTTTCTCTACGTTCATGTACAGTTAGGTGCCGTTCGAGTTCTGAACGATTCGATTCCTGAACGATTCCTTTCGAGTCCTGAACGATTCCTTAAAAATTATCGGATTGAGTTTCTTGTCAAGCATTATTTTCTTTCACTTTCCACTTTTCATTTTCCAGCGACAAAAGCACGCGCTACGGCTTGCTCAGACTTTTGAACACTTTACTTCATCCATTCATGAAAACCTTACAGGTAAACCACGAATAAAAATATTTTTCTCTTTGTTACATGTTGAATACATGTTTTTGCATTATCCCTTGGGATTAATTAGGATTTCTATAAATGCCACTCCTTCACGTGTTCATACCACTTGATGTCGCATTTCAGCAGCGGCCTTAGTTTTCCTTGACATATTGTAGCTTTTTTATAGCTTGAGTAAAATTGTCTCTCAGTACGTATACAATTGCAATAACTTGTAATAAACGATGCCGTCAGCTGTGCGGTAATATTGTTCCTAAAGTATATTAATAGGATGCTTCAAACCTTTAGAATCCAGAGGTAGAGGTGAATTTGCACTGGTTTGGAGAATACGTTTCCGGGTTTTTCCTCAACTGGGGGGTTTTTATCCCGGTTTTTCGTATCCGGCATTTCACCATCTAAAATCTAGCTCGCAATTGTACTATTATTATTGTACTGGACTACTGTTATTAGTTATAACACCAAATACTGCTGTAACCTAATGTAATAAACGATGCTGTCAGCTGTGCGGCTCCCTCCAAACGTTGTTAACATTATTCTAATGTCGAAAATAGAAATACTTTCTATTTGGCTGAGCGTAGCGAAAGAAAATAGAACTTACAGATATGTGTAAGTATTAAAACTATCGGGTGGCCGGTGGACACGCATAAAACTAGCATGAGAATACAGCCGACTCATATCGTCCGAGGCGGCTGTTTTCTCAGGCTAGCATCATTGATATTAAGATATAAGATAAAAATAAGTTAAGTTAAATTATGTAAGGAAATATTGTAGCATTATGAATTATAAAATTATGAATTATAAAATATGAATTGTAGAATAATATACAATAAACATTAATGCGATTTAAAATCTGGTTGGTTCATACGACTATGCTTAATGGTCTTTGCTTATTACCATATATCTCCAAGCTATATATGGTTAATTGTTTTATTTATTTCCTAGTAAACATAACTCAGTCAATGCAGTAGACGTGATAATTACCTTGACTATATATATAGTACTATCTGGAAGAGAGAAGAGGAGGTTACGAATTTTGTTACGTTTCGCTGAAAAAAAATTTCAAATCCTTTTTTTTATAGTAATAAACCACTGTGCCCCAAACCCTTGCCAGCATGGAGGTAACTGCACTAACGAAGTAAATGGATACACTTGTACATGTGCTGCAGGATACAAGGAAAGGAACTGCGAAACTAGTGAGTATTACGTGATTATTGAAGTAAAAGAGAGGGAACAGCAAGATCAACAACGAATGAAAATACGGCTATTGGTCTTAAGTGGCTGTAGCCATATTATGTCCAAAGTATGTGGTGTTGTCTTGTATTTATTGCCCAGTAAACATAACTCAGTCAATACAGTAGTCGGAGTTATCCTGTTATGATACGTTTCTCTGACGATTTTTCAAATTAATCTTTTTATTGTAGAAATAAACTACTGTGCTCCAAAGCCTTGCCACCATGGAGGTAAATGCACTAACGAAGGAAATGGATACAATTGTACGTGTGCTGCAGGATACAAGGGAAAGAACTGCGAAACTCGTGAGTAACGTGGTTATTGAAGTGAACGACTTCAGTAAGCTCAACGATAATATCAACAATAACAATAGAATATATATTTATAAAATAACCCAAAGAAAATCTGCGGTCTTATTGGTTGAAAGCCGTGTTTGCACATGTACTTCAGGGTACCAATTAGAACAGTGTGAAATCAGTAAGTTACTCAGTCATAGATCCTATTCAGTAATAACAGAAGTTTAGCTTACTCTGTGAAGTGAATACCACCCTTTAGAAGACAATGCTATAGCAAGTAATATCGAAAAGATTCATAGTTTGCTTTTTCATTGCCGCAAATCTATTGGCATTTAGATACAAGAACAAACATGAAAACGAGGCTACTTCTATGTGACCCAGTTTAGCATATATAAAAGTCTACAAATTGAAATCTCAATAATGTTGTACCACTTTACGCTATCAAACTTCAGAGTATCACTAAACTTGTTGTACCTTTTTGACGTCGGTGGTAACATACAACAATAACCTTCTACACTATATATATCCAACTCACATAAGCATGATTTACAGACTTTATCAAATGAGGTCTATACATGGTCATTCAAGGAACGCACGGTTTTGTTTCTTTCTCCAGGAATTAGGTTTAGTATTATACAATGAAAGGATTGAGGGCTTCTTTATCGAGCTTTATACGCACTTAACCGAATAACAAAGGTATAAATTACGAAGAGGTTTCTCGAGCAGTTTATATTTTTCTATTAGAAGTAGACAACTGTGCCCCAAACCCTTGCCAGCATGGAGGTAACTGCACTAACGAAGTCAATGGATACACTTGTACATGTGCTGCAGGATACAAGGGAAAGAACTGCGAAACTCGTAAGTAACGTGGTTATAGCAGTAAGCTCAAGGATAATGCAAATATTTTTTAAAGGTATTCTGGGATTTCTTGCCGTAATCCTTTGAATTTTTTCAGCACGGTTGCTTATAACCATTTTATGTTCAAAGCATGTGGTGTTATCTCTTATTTATTAACCAGTAAACAGAGTGCAGTCAGCGCAGTAGATGTCAGTGTTACCCTGAGTGTATAGTACTATCGAGAAGATGGAAGAGAAGGTTATGAATTACGATACGTTTCCCTGACGACAGTTGCGGTGAAGTTGTGCAACCAAATCAAAACTTATTGATTTTTCACAGAGCAAAATGAACTTTTCCCTCTTACCTTCCACTCGCTCTTAGCCTCATCTAATTGGAAGGAAGGTCCCAACAGCTAGACATTTCCATTGAGTTTGGCGAACATAAAAGTTCATTCAACTAAAACCTGCTTTAAAGTTCAACAGGGAGGGAAATCATGTTTCCTCGTGTACATACATTATTCGGCGACAAAAACACCCAGTTCAAGTCCTCTACTCCTTGAATGCCTAATGCCTTCTGGCTTAAATTTCTGGCAAAAAATGTTTTGAATTCCGAGTTATTCTTTCCGAGGAATGTTGAAGCAGATATTTTCAAAATAGAGCCACACACTGACACAGAACAAGTAGTATATGTGGAGTTAAAATGATACCACTTTTTTTGTGAATGTAGTGGAGGCCTTCGTTCAGACCTCAGGCCTCCCCTACATTCACAAAAAAGTGGTATCAGTTTTTACTCCACATATACTACTGGAATCATAAGGATTGAAATGCTGTCGTTTTCCATTCGTTGCCAACATTATTGCATTTCGATACCCTATTAGAGAAAGCCGCACATGTATAGTATATCGACATCGATCGCGTGTTCTTCGCCCCGCGACATCGACACGCAAGGTAGAAGATGGTCACCCTAGAAGAACTACGTACTCAAGCGAAACAATTTGGGTTGCGAGGTACTTCTAGGTTCGACAAAGCCAGGCTCGCCCAGACAATAGCCGAGGTTCGCGCTCTCGAATGGGAGAATAGAATCGAACGAGCCGATAGAACAGGTAGGTTTCCAGCTCTTCGAGGCGATCCTGAAAATCCCCACAAAAGAGCTCAACGCGCGCGGGAAACCAAACAGTTGGACGAGGAGGTTGTGGCAAGCCTAAGGGCAAAAGCCGACGAAGAGAGGTCCATAGCGGATCCTCGAAGACGTTTGCCCCACAAACGCCGAGCCTTCCGACGGTTCCTGCAAGAGCCTCGTAGTGAGCCACTTCCACGGAGTCTAGCTCGAGAGGCAGGTGCTATTCTCGATGAGAGAGATGGAATGCTCGAGGGAGTGGAGATAGGCCGCCGTACTATCCAGTGGCGCTTCTTCCAAGGTGTGGCAGGAGATTTGACCCCTAGGATCATGGAAAAGTTAGTTGCAAAGGTAACCACCAGCTTCTACCTGCGCTACAGCTACACCTATCGCATTCGCAATGTCAATGACGGGCGTGTGATGCTATTCTCCAAGACTGTCCCCAGCTCTCAATGGTTGAATGTCCTAGACAATGCAGAGGAGTGGATCAATAGCAAAGAGACAGCTCGATTGAATCCCGACAACATCAATCGACCAAATACTCAATGGGCCTTCGTGCGTTGGATCTACGTGGATGTCAAAGTCGTGATCGATCGTCAGCCTCTGTTGGGAACAGGCCCACTACCCCAATGGCTTCGTCAGAAAAAAGGAATGATTGCCCTTGATCGATATGGTGACAACCTATGTCTTTGGCGTTGCCTTGCCATGCACGAAGGAGCACGAGTAGATAGGTGTTGCGTTAAGGCTAGGGAATTTGCCTTCTATCGCCTGACAGCGCCCACGCAAGACGTTCCCAGAACTTCCTTAGACCAGCTGGAGGAAGTCGAGTTACACTTTGGAATCGGTATTCGGGTGTACGAACCCACGGAGGATGGCGTTTGGCATCTGATGCGACATGCAGCTCACTACAAGCATACGATGACGATTGGGATATACGAAGGACATGCCTTCTATATCAAGGACGTCAAAAAGCTAGGGCACATCTACGTATGCAACGATTGTAAGCAACGGTTCACAAACGCCTCGAACCTTCAACGCCACGCAGATCGTTGTAGTCGTGGTGAAACAAAGATCGTTTGCCCTGGAAAAGCAATCACAGTGTCCCAGTCCGCATACGAAAAAGCCTTCTGGCCAGAGAGCACCGCCAGCAAAGCCGCTCTACGCTGGTTGAAACGCGAAGCCGAAAGGATTGGGCAACACATTCATCACGCAGCTTGTGGGCATGGTGGAGAACGATGGATCGAAGGAGCGCCGGTCGACGGCTATGAACCTCTTTCCCAAACCATCTTCCAATTCCATGGATGTTACTACCACGGCTGCCCAAAATGCTTCCCTCGAGATAGATTTTCATACCGTAAGACCTGCGAAAGAACAGCAAAGCTACGAGAAGCTAGCTATACAGTAGTGGAGGCTTGGGGCTGCTCCACAAAGAAGACAAATGAGCAGGTTCCAATCCCAATACAAACTGCCTATCCACACGCTATAGTATACGACTTTGAAGCCTATCTCGACACAACGAAGGGGCGACAACCAACGGACTACCTGACCATCGAAAACGTACACGTTCCCATATCAGTATCAATTGCCGACACATACGATCGCACTCCAACTCACATCTGTCGACGCGATCCAGAAGAACTTATAGCTGCCTTCGTCGAAGAACTCCAGCTAAGAGCGAAGGTAATCCAAGAAGTCGTCGCAGAACAGTTCTGTCCTAGGACACCTGAATTCTCTTTCGACACCCTATCAAAAGAACAACAAACTAAGATCAACGAATGGACCAACCAAGTTCCTGTACTAGGATTCAACTCCGGTCGATACGATCTCAATCTGATTAGGAACTACTTCGTAGGAACTATTGCTGACACCTGCAAGAAGGTCTTGGTTGCAAAGAAAGCCAACACCACTATGTTTCTCTTAACTCCCGAGTTCCGTTTCCTCGACGTGACGAACTACCTTGGACCTGGAACTTCTTACGAACGTTGGATCACTGCTTACGGATGTGAATCGCAAAAGAGTTTCTTCCCATATGAGTGGTTCGACTCTCCCGACAAGTTGGATCACGTTGGATTACCAGATTATCAAGAGTGGGGTTCGAAGTTGAAAGGTCAACACTTACTATCTAGGTCAGAGTTCGAAGACTGCGAGCGCACCTTTCTCGATAAAGGAATGGAGACCTTTGCAGACTGGCTACGATACTACAACGACCTAGACGTAGTCCCATTCCTAGAGGCACTCGAAAGGATGCGAGATTTCTACCATGATAAGGGCGTAGATATGTTAAAAGACGCAGTATCTATTCCAGGAGTTTCATTACAGTTTCTGCTTCGAGGTAGCATAGAGCGTGGAGCCGAGTTGTATGCTCCAAGAGAGGAAGCCTACCACATGCTGAAAAGTGCTGTCGTAGGAGGACCAAGCATAGTGTTCACTAGACTCCACGAAGCCGGAGTGACTAAGATTCGTAGTCATCAAGGAGAAACTAAGATTTGTCGCAAGATTCTTGGATATGATGCCAATGCTCTATATCTTTCTACGATGGCTCTAGAAATGCCTTGTGGAAAAGAAACGGTCGTTCACTATGATGAGCCAGGTCCAGCCGTCGAAGACCTTGTCGAACGTTTACAAAACGATGCGTGGTTTGGATATGCGGAGGTAGACATCGAGATACCAAAAGAATTGTGGAAGAAATTTGAGGAGATGCCCCCCTTCTTCTACAATAAGAAAATACCCAATGAAGCAATTCCTCCACAAATGTTGGCCTACCTCGCAAGGACGGGTAGAAAGCTCAGCGAGGAAAAGAAGCTAGTTGGGAGTCTCTCTGGAAAGAGGTTGTTACTCTACGAGCCCTTACTACGTTGGTATCTCGATCATGGCGCGATCGTAACTGCTGTCTACCGTACTATAGACTACTTACCCGAAGAAATCTTCGAATGGTTCGTTACCCAAGTCACTGAAGCGCGAAGAACAGGAGATGCAGACAAAAGTAAAGCTTTGCTGGCAGACGTGTTTAAGCTACTCGGCAATAGCGCCTACGGAAAGATGATCGAAGATTTGGAGCGACAAACTAATGTCGTCTATACCAAGGACGAGAAAGTTGTGGACAAAGCCTTGCGAAGTGTTTGGTTCGAAGACCTGGAAGAGATTGGTGAGGCATACGAACTCGAGAGTAGAAAGAACCAGATCCGAGTCAAACGTCCTTTCCAAGTAGGTATCGCAGTATATCAGCTTGCCAAACTTCGCATGCTCGAGTTCTACTACGACTTCCTTGATAAGTACATCGATCGCAAGGATTTCGAATATATACAGATGGACACGGACAGTGCGTACATTGCCATCTCTGGAAACAGCATTGACGAAGTTGTAAGATCAGACCTACGAGAGGATTTCGCAGCCCACAGAAATGAGTGGTTAGCTTGGGACGAGTGGAGCAGTCGTACCCCAGGACTCTTCAAACTAGAATTCGAAGGTCAACGCGCTATTGCCCTATGTTCTAAAGCTTGGTATGTCGATGTGGGTGGCAGCAGGAAATATTCCACCAAAGGTATGTCTAGACGGCACAACGACGTTTCGTGGGCTCGATTCGAAGCAGCACTCCAGGGTAGTATTGACATGGCGAAAAACCGAGGCTTCCGTCTAGTGCCAGAAGGTATGGCAACCTACGAACAGCAGAAACTTGGGCTATCGGCTTACTACGACAAAAGACGCGTTCTTCCCGATGGAATCCATACCGAGCCAATAGAGTATGCTGTCTAGCGCTTGGATACGAACAGAACATTTTTCGGTGGTAGTTCTGTATCCCTAGGAACGACTTGTAGCTCTTCACGAACGAATCCACGTTTGGGTGCATCCTTTCCCCCTTCTCGTTTAGCGAGGTAGTACAGCACAGGCTGTCCCGAAGATACTACACTTCGCGAAATAACGTATATCTGTAAACTCCACACGGGATCAGTAGCTCTACGTTTTTCACCCCCTTCCAATTCTCCTGGTGCGTAGAGATATCGAACTAAGACGTCGAATGGTAGGCGCTCTTCTCTCAAGCCAACAGTGCGTGAATATGTAGGAGTCTTTAGATCTACTTGCTGCGTCACTACAGAATTTGAAGGCTCCTTTCCTGTAAGTCGAGTCACCTCACTGTTCAGGGCTTCGATAACCATTGGTAAACGAACTACCCATTCTCTACTACGCGCATCTGATCCTTCCGAAGTAAGCACCATCTCTTGTGCATATTGATATCCAAACAATCTCTCAGCTAATGTCCTATTCGCTCGTTCGACGAAGCCTTGCGCTCTATGATTACCAGCCTCGCCTCGTTGAACTTTCGTACCATGTAGTTCTAGCGTTTCAGACATACGTCCCATGAATTCTCTACCAGGGTCTACTTGCAACGTCTTTGGCCATTCGAGTGGACTACGTTTATAGATTCGTTCGAATGCCGCAGCAACTTCGCCACTACCTTTAGATGCTAAAGGTTCGGCTTCTTTGTATCGAGAAGCCACATCGATTACCACCAATGCGTACTTGTATAGCTTTCGTCCCCGCCCAGGTCGATCGTGAGGTAGGAATATCAAATCAGCTTGGTGGACTTCATTTGGTTTCGATACAGTCCAATGCGGACGTGGAATGTGTTTTGGTGGTGGTAGATATATTTGCCACATAGATTGCTTTTCCAACCAACTCCTATCTATGTCTTCCGATACTTTTGCTGCTACCGATAGCTTGTCAATTGCCGCACGACCTTTCCAATATCCCGTAGGACCATAGAAGACATTCGCAAGTTTAGCATCCATTATATATCTACGTGTTCTAACCTTCAACAGATGGGGGAAAAAAAGGAATAAGGCCTGGTTGGAGGGTTTGTTCTACTCCTTTCAACAGTCCTTATTCCTTTTTTTTTTTTTTTTTTTTTTTTAGATCTATAACCACTTACTAGCTACGTCGACTTCTGCAACCGCATCTACGCTGGCACTAGGCATAAACGTCGCGTTGAGTAGTCACGTGCTTCTTTGGTGGTTGTTGCACTATGTCGATGTCGACGTCCAATGGGTAGGAAAGCCCCATACCACTCGCACAAATGCTTCTAGCATCGCAAATGCCGTCGTGTATAGAACCTGGTAGAATGAGTCTACTTATATTATTGATGTTGACGATGTTGGAATTTTTGTCGACAAGGTCTTCGTACATAGTACGATCTTCCAAAGAGTATCCCTTACTCTTATCGAAGAATCGACCATTGGACATTCCTGTCTTATGGTCGCATTTCATGCGCATTCGACACATGGGGTTGGGTAAATACTTACCCGCGTTGTTTGTGGTATTAGCGGAAATGGTTCTTTGAATCATTGGAGTTATTTTAGTACTAGTGACAATGATAGCATCCTCGGCCGGTTGTTGTTGTCGTTTACGTATGCTAATCATACATATTTTCTTATCTGCAATGAGTTTTTCTATTTCAGTAGTGAAAGCCTCCTCTAGACATTCCACTAGTTGGAACGTGGGGCTTAATGTGTCGTCTGATGGGAGATTCAATTCCCCATCGTCATTTTTCTTAATCGTGATTCCATCGTCCTCCGTATGTACGATGGCGTTCCATTTTTGGAACTGGAGGCAAGGATGTCTATCTCGCTTTTTATACTTGGTTCCATAGGCGAGATTCAATCGTGCGATGTCCTCTTCGTCGTACGGACATATTTGTCCCACATGTTTTTCGTTTTCGAAGCGAAAGACCGCGGGCCTAGGACCGTTTCCAACGTCGAAGGATACTGAAACGTACTTGCATCCGTTTGGGCCGTTCCTGAGGTGAGCCCAATCGAATGATATAACTGACCCGTAAGGTCGGCCATCTTCTTTTGCCCTTTGAAACGCTTCGACCACGTCGCTTGCATTGAAAACTTGGCTAGCCATCGTCTTTGATATATATACATGAGGCTTTATCTAATAGGGTTATTGGATTCGTTTTTTTTACAACCCTTACTAACGAGCCGGGCTATTATTTATTGCACGTTCTGATCCGTTAGGTGGATTAGTTGTTGGGTAGTTGCCACTCTCGTGTTTGGTTCTAAGTCTTCTAATTTACTCAGTAGGTCGTTTTCTCTTACTTTGAGGAGCGGAGTAATTACCTAGTAATCTCACTTATGCGGAGTAATTACTCGTAGTAGTCTAGTAAATTAGTAATTACTCGTAGTAAATCTAGTAATTTTAGTGGTAATGCATAGTAAATTTATAAGAATCGTGTGACAACGTATCCAGTTGCGAACACACTACCACCTAAGGCCACCAATTCGGCATTTTTCCTCGAACTAGATGGTCTATAGGAATCGGAGAGTTTCGGCTTTTCCAATTTCGTTTGCAGTATGTGATATATGTGGAGTTTTTTCATTGCGTCGATTCTATCCTGAAGACCAACGTGTGCATTGTTTTCTTTCCAGTGGTTCCAGGTGGCTAGTGCTCTTAGTCGTTCTTCTTGTTTTTTTTCGTAGGCGGCCATGTCAACATTGAATTTCTCCTGGGCCTTATCATGCCTTGCAATCTCTGCGGCAGTCGCGTTCGGCCCGCTAGTTGCTTTTTCGATTTCGTGTGCGGCAATACCAGCAGCACCGCTTGCTACGGCAAAAGAAACTGCCATAACTATTATCGTTCCCATGGAGATTCGAACCAGTTACTCAGCAGGCTTCAAATACCCTTTGTCCTTTAGGTATTTCTTGGCAGCCAGACTACCAGACAACACTGCTATCCACTTCACGAAGTTCAAAACGCTAGATGAAGGATCGTTAGTCAAGGGTTCCTTGATTGCTTTCTTTCCGATCCAACCGATACCTGATGCGAGTCCAACCAATATGACAGCTTCCTGTATTGTATTCATAAGTTCGCCAACCATCTCGTCGGAACAACGTTTACATCACCGATATGTTGCGTAACTTCAAATGCTATATCATACCTTGAGTTTTTAGGTCGCTATGTTTGGTGGTTTCTTTAGTTCCTTTGTTGCCACCAGTAGATGTATGATAGTCGCCAGTCTCGACTCGTTGTGTTTGAGCGTATCGCTTATACTGGTAGAATAGACTCACCAGTGCTATGCATACTCCGACTGCTGCAAACGTGGTGGTAGCTGATATATTGGCTATCCAACTTGGTTCATCGTTCTGACTGTCTACTGGAGTAGCTGCGTCGGTGGGGGCTTCTTTAGGTAGTCTTCTTCTTTCCGCTATGGCTTTACCGGCAGCGACGCGCTTTGGATTCTTTTCTTTTTTAGGTGCCGTAGTATTCGACGAGCTTGGTTCTTTCGTGATGAGGTCATTCGGTGTCGAATTCGGTGGGGCTTCCATCTTGCAGTATGTTGTTAGATCGAATAACTTCAATTGGTGTAACGGAAGATGACGACTTATCGACTTCTATGTGATTAACTACGTGGAATATAGCGCTGGCTATGGCTACGAAGCGACCTGCCTTAAGAGACACCATGCCAGCTAAAGAAGAGATTTCATTACGAATTATGCGATCTTCTCTTAAGTCCTTTGACAGGGCCGTTTGGGAATCTATTGGTATAAGATACGCGATTACGCGAGTAGCTAGGTTCATAGCGTTGTCGACTAAGCATCCTGCCACTTGTTGGGCCACAACGGCCTGATACCTTCTATATAGCATTTCTATGTCTTTCTCGGATAGTCTATGTATGTCTCCTAGAGAGTACGCCTTTCCAAGGTATTCCTTTGTTGTACCAGTAGCGGCCAAGATAGCGAGGGTTTCCCGATGATCATTTGATGGGTCCGAGGCTGCATCCACCGTCGATGCCACATCCGTTTTGCTGGATTTGAGTGCATCCATTAATTCGTCATCCAAATGTTTATCCATCTTACTTCAACGTACCGTGACATGTCGTAGGTGAAGGTATATTCAATACGGTGGAAAAGGGATGTCGTAAACAGAAACATATATGTGCAAACTTAGTTTCAAGTTCTGAGACGAACATCTTCTTATTATCCAATGATATGCCAGCCCCGTAGTCATCGAATAGATCCTTCAAACCCGGTGCACTTGCGATACGAAATGCCACGACGATTGCGCAGTTCTCACGAAAGTTCTTGCATATGCTTTTTTGCGTTTGCGATGATGCCCAAATCGAAATACCAATGTGACGTGCAGAAAAGGCTAAATCGGATATCTTATTGGTTCTTCCCTTAACGTCCTTGCTTGCCGCACAATCATCGAGGATAATGAGCGTTTTCGTTCCTTCGAAATAACATGCGCAGTCACCCAAGGTGGCGTCGATATCATTCTGAGAAGGCACTAGGACAATAAGTCGTGGATCTCCCTTACCGAAGCCTTCATAGGTCTTATTGTTGTCGTAGGTGGGACAAATCAATACGATATATTCAAACTTAAAGCGAAATGGACCTCTCAATTGATCGACTATGAACTGAGTCTTTCCACAGTTTGTGGGGCCGATTATGAGTGCATTAAAGGGAATTCGTTCTGCCAACGTATCCATCGGTTATAAACATTTTGTAGCATCCCTCGTTCAATAGTTGCCTGCGCGTCGGAAAGCACGAATATGTGCATGTTCACAATACCTGAGCCTCCAGTGCGATGAATCCTAAGGCGAATGGATGCTCCAGCATCTTGTTGGGAAAGACCATCTCCATGAACTACGCTGGTTTGTGAGGTGCGACAATCGACGAGTACGGCAAACTTGTTCTCGAAGAATTTCTTATGTGTCATGGACGTGGTCGTTTGTCGGGATGACAATCCACAAAACCAATTCTTTGCAGACTTCCACAAATCTTTTGGTAGCATCCCAAAAGAATATAGAGCGTTAGGAATGCCATTGACGTGTATCTCAACCTTGGTGATTCCTGGATTTACGAACTTCTCACTATCTCTGGCGCCTGCCGCATGGGGATCCACGAATAGAAGAAGGATACCGTTGAGAGAGAAACGAAGGGTGTTCACGCTTTCAGATACGAGCGTGTCGGTTGATTGGTTGACTGAGACCGTTTTGTAGTACTCAGCGTGGTCGTACAGGAAGGCTTTTCCGCTGTCGTAGGTACTATTGGCCTGCACCACGAGATCGAGACTTTCGATGACTTCATATTCGAGCTCAATGTTCGAAAGCTTGTATGTCCCTACTTTCGTGGTGTCAGATCCGACTATGACGTCCGTAGCTGGTGCCAGTGTCAAAAGGAACGCCAACTTATCTCGAATCGCATGCGGATAGAGGACACCATGAGTTGTGATAATGTCGTGATCGATAGGTATCTTATACGCGCTACCATATGCGGCAAGTGTTGCATTGTCGGCTGCATCCGATGTGCCTTTATCACCGGCAGCAGAGCGAAGTTTGTTAACATTGTCAGATTGAATGCCCTGCTCTATGCGGTTCTCTCGTTCTGAGGCAGATAGGTAGAGATCGCTATATACCTGCAGTAGATCAGGTCGACCACAATCTTCTAAGACAGTAGTGCCCATTCTTACGACTCGTTTTGAGACTAGGCAGCGTCCAACGTTGGCCACCAAGTGGTTGTTTGCGTGACCGCCGGATAGAGTTATATTGGTACTGAGAGCTAAACTACCAGGTACTAGAAGTCTATTTTCGCCTATCGCGGAAACCTCTACGATCAAGGTTTCCCCGGGGTTTGCCGTTGATGGGGTGAAAGTTACGCGATGGAACACACGACTGGCTTTGAGAGATCTACCTTCCCTAGGAGCATAATCGGGATTGAGATTCGTTGATAACATATTCGTTTCTGTTGAATACGTGGTCAATACTAATAGGGTGTTGACTGTTCAATATGACAGAAGTGATAGACTTCGATCCTACAACCGAAGAAGGTGGCACTGATGTGAATGATCTTACTCCCGAAGAATGGGCTGAGATTAGACCTGATGATGGCGAAGCAGAAATGGATTGGTGGAATAGAGCTAAGTATAGATTCAAAAATACGACGAAAGGCATACGTGATAGGTTATGGAAAAATCAGAGTAATTGGGGAAGCAGCTCAGCTGAGTATATAGAATTGATAAATAAAGATGATGCTGTGGGGACTACGTTAGCAGAAAGGGAACAACAAGCCGCAGAGGCCTGGGACAAGATCCGTGCTAGGTTTCCAGAGGTAGACTCAAAGAAGGCTAAGTTCACCGCTAGTTTGGATGAATATGGTAGGGTCGTGGTACGAATGAATAAGGTGAATGCCAAAGGCCACTTGCTGGATGACTTCGAAGGTTCAAGATTTCCAAAAACGATTAGAGATATTCTGGGACCACCTGCGGAAGAAGTGATTAGTACGAAAGAGGATACAGTCGCTGGAAAGGAGAAACAAAAGACTGACGAAATAAACAAGATGGATTCACTAACTAAGGGGACACCAAAATACGAGGTCGCAAAGAATAAGGTAATAGAACTAGAGGATCAAGTACAGGAGCTCAATAAA
The DNA here is from genome assembly GCA_030867875.1 of Actinernus sp. WN-2022. NCBI lineage: Eukaryota > Metazoa > Cnidaria > Anthozoa > Actiniaria > Actinernidae > Actinernus > Actinernus sp. WN-2022. The sequence continues at coordinate 5,876,391 of JAOWCC010001729.1, forward strand.
GAAATCGAATCCATCAAAGATCGTATGTCGCTACGAGACCGCGTGAAAGCTCTCTTCAAAAAGCATGGATTTACGGTGATTGGAGTGTTAGCCGTTGCAGGTGCCGTAATTAGTACCGTCGTTAGTATATTGACAAAAGGCTTGGCTGCGGTCGCTAAGGAAGTCGGTACGGCTTTGAAGGATCTTGGAAGTAAGGTGGCTAGCATGTTACCTACCGCGATAGGCGCTATTGTGAGTTACATGTTCAAGATAGCGAGTCAAGTCATTCCCTTCCTTGCCAAGAATGCATGGTTACTTATCGTAGCGGCGGTCATATTCCTAGTAGAGCAATATAAATCGTCGAAACAGCGCTAACGAAATATCATCCATGAGGCTACGCCAGCCACGATACCCACGATTGCCAAATTGGTTTCGTGACTCGTTGGTGACACATTCTTGTGTGGCTTATCCGTTGTGGCTCCGCTGTCTGTAGCAGGTTTATGCGTTTTTGGTTTCGAGCCTTCCATAGCAGGTTTATGCGTTTTTGGTTTCGAGCCTTCCATAGGGTCTGGTGGCGGGGGTTTTTCATCGAGGTTGATATTATCGTTTATTCCTAAACTTAGGCCTGGCTTATTCGACATTTTCAGGTAGTTGTTATAACCCACTATGCTCTTCTTATTGATATTCATATTGCTGGGTATTAACATACAACCCTTAGCGATCGCTAGGTCGAGACGAGAGTTCGTGTCATTCAGGGCTTTGTTATATTGCACTAAACTATCCCAATCCTTTTCCATGATGGTATCTCTCAACAGTTTTTTGAAGTCTTCCTGGACACCGGGTGACAAGCCTGGCGACCCTACGATCGGGACCGTTCCCACGCCCTCGGCTCCTAGGATACAGAACACGTAGACCTTTACAGATGTGTTAATTCGGACTACCCCAGCCTTAGTCAGCCCCTTGCCCTGCTGCGGAACGAACCAATTGTGCTGCTTTTTCGCCATTTCGTTGCGATAGAACCGAGTCGGAATATCGAGTGGCCCATTCGTATCAAACCCCCACGACTTATCAGTAAATCTTGCTCGGCGCAGGGCAAAGTTAACTTCGGCGACTCCAAACTCTCTCCTGAGCCTGTCGTATACGACTGAGTTCCATGGAACGTTGTTGTTCTTATTAAAGATGTTTTCTCTGGGGAGGGGGACTCCCAATTCAAACAGTAATCGCATGATTGTGTAGTACACATGAAAGCGGTAAAAGCTACGAATGTAATCAGTGATTGGTGCGTCATCTGAAAGATGGTCATCGAACGACACTCCACAGCCAGCCGTTGCGCACCAAACTACGAAACAGAATTGTTGTTGCCAATGCCTCATTGGTAGAGCGTCTAACCATTCTTGCGCTTTTTCGGACTTATCGTCTTTTTCGTCGTCGTTGTCGTTAATGGTGTCAGTAGGAAAATCAAACCCCAGCCCTAGTAAGATATCTCGCGGCTCTGACGTGAAGAACCGATCCTTCGTTACGTAGATCTTGAGAATTCGCATAAAAGGGTCTATGTCTTTGGCATCGATATTCCAGGGAACGGCTGGAACTGGATACTTCGCGTCGGTCCTTTTGAATGGGAGTGGGAAACCCACAACTGCCACGCGTTTTTGCGTCGTCCCGTGTTGCGTAGCAACCAGTGCATCGTTTAGCTGTTTTCGTACATCTGCTGGTACGAGACCACCAATAAACCAATGTTGTCCACCATCGTAAAACATGATCCTAGTCTCGTACGTCGACTCATCGTGTATGTCAGACGCTGTTGTCCTAGCTGAGAACTTCTCGAAGTCGGCGTATGGATGTTTTTCCTTAAAGACCGCGAAAGCCTTTGCATTGCGAGGTGCGATATAGTCGCCCCAATCCCCTTCGAAATGAACTTTTCGCGACATAGTATCGCTGGTTTTCTTATCCGCGGCACCTGGCCAGGCTATTGTCTGAGAGGGATCTGCAAATGGGAATTTCTTCGATCAATCCGTTCGACTCACGTTCGATATTAATACGTATTAAAGTTACGGCGTACACCAATATCGTGAAGTAAAGAATATACGTTAGTATCATATCGAAGTAAACTTCGGACTTCTGGCTTCAATATGGTAATCTTAAATGTCACCACCACCTCGGCTGACCATACGGTCTACTTCGATCGACCTATTCATATCAACAATATTTCGCTAGTTGAGGTCACTTTTGAGAACAGTTGGTGGAACCTAGAAACGATGGCTACGTTCTCGTGGTCTACCCCCCAAAGCATAACACTACCATATAACGTTGCCGCGGGGCACCATGACTTTGCAAGCATACAGATCTACTTCAAGCCCGCAATTGCTGCTGAAATCGTGCAATTCATAGAAGCTTTCCCGACAAAGGTTTGGATCCTAATCGTAAAGAGCCCGATTCTCCTTAGCAGAAATATCTGCACACTGTTAAATATCAATAAGGGTGGTACAGATAATGCGACAATTCCAGTTGGTAGTCATGAGATGACACTACAAGATATCCACACAGCATACGTCCACTGCGATGTGGTGAATTCCGATTTCTCACTTCTCGAGGGAAAGCGATCGCAAGTCCTAGCTAGCATTGAGATCCGAGGTGAGAGGTTTGCAAAGACAACGTATTCTGCGACGCTCCCACTACCTGTCCGAGCTCTAGGTACAACGCGAAACAGCCTTCGTCTGACGATTCGTGATGAGAAAGGCAACGTGGTAGACTTCCGTGGTCGACCCATACGATACGTATTGAAGATTGAGTAAGTCATATGTATAATATGCGATGGCAAGCGATTCGATTCAAACAATTCCAACGGCGCCGATCTATCCCAATCTACGTTCATCTGAAACTGTTTTGTCTGGAGATAGCTTTCGGCTACAAAAAGTATGTGACACACTTGCTGAACTCGACCGGCAGGCAAAGCACTACGAAGTAGTTCGTAAAAAGTATGCCCGAGCGCGTGGTATTGTTCACGGGGTTGCTGTGGCCACAGGTAGCTTGAGTGGTGCATTATCCGCTATGGCGTTGGGCTTGACGTTTACGGGGATCGGGATACCTGTGGGTATTTCATTAGGAAGCATTGGGTTCGTTTGTGCCGTCATTTCGGCCTCGATGTCTATTGCAAGTAAGAAACTTGGTATTCGCGTCTCGAAGCACGAAAAGACCGTTATGTTGGCAAAGGCTAAGGCCAATTCCGTGGAAGTCAAAGTCTCAAAAGCTCTAGCCGATGGTAATATTTCAGAAGCCGAGTTCGGAAGCGTTATCGATGAAAGATCGAAATACGAATCGCTCAAGCTCGAAATACGGCAAAAAAATAGGCAAGAAAGAGGGTCAAAAAACGTAGAAGAACTTCGCTCGGAGATCCGAAAGGAAATGAGAGCAAAACTTGGCAGTCTAGTGGGATAAGAATCAACATCTCCTATGAAAGAAACCACCACGGAGTCTATTTTAACTTCACTAAGAACATCGTATAAATTACCGTGTTGTTTTGCAGTTCGTATGCAAATTTCGAACCAACGCGTGAACGGCGCTAATTAACATACGACAGGTGCTTAAGACATAAGTAGAGTATTTTATCATCAAAAATATCGTCTAGCACACATGGCCTCAAGGTTCTACGCTAGGTATATGATTGAAAAGGTGGAGCCGATCATATACCTGGGGTTCGAATCCTACGGGCCATGTGTGGTAGATCGGCTTGTGTGATGGAAAAAGCTCCACCACATCACACAAGTCGTAGCGCGTCTGTCATGTGGCAGAAGTAGGAATAATGTCAAACCTGGGTCGGGTGCATGGGTGAAGCTCAAGGGATCTTAAAGGGGACCCACGGGTGCCGGTTGTGTCTCAACCAGTTAGGACAGGATCCAAATAACAGTAGAACGAATACAGTAGAATGAATACAGTAGAACAAATACGGTAGAATGAATACAGTAGAACAAATACCGTCAAAGCCGGGCCCGGCAAATAAATAAAAACCTCTCTAGGAACGAAAAGATGGCAAAGGAAGGAAAAAGGTGAAAGGTTCCTAGAGAGGTTCTGGTGACACCAGTTTTGGTATTTGGTTTTTTTCACTATCAAATCTTTTTCTTCTCATGGTCTTAAACTAAATTCTTAAATGAGTATATATTGGCGGATGTCCTCGTCACGAATCAGCTGTTTCGGTTAAAACTCTCCCAAATTATTATCAATTAAACATAAACAGTACGAAGTCATATCACACGATGGCCGAGATAGTAACTTGCGTTTGGTTGATGCGTGGTAAGGACACGAAGTGCGTGAGGAAACCTTCCAAAGTGTCAGAATATTGTGCTCAACACAACTATCAGATACAAAGAGGAGCCATCCCATTCGGTCCATGTTCTAAATGCGGTAGTGGTTGTAGAACTAGTTACGGACTTTGTACAACGTGTGGTGCACGACGACAACGTGAACTTAGTGGGGAGAAACGCAAAATCAAGAATCGCTTCTCAAAAGTATTGGAAGAATTGAAGTACCGTAAGACTCATGGAGACGTAGAGGGCTCGCTAAGGGCTTTCGAATTGCAGTAAAAAAAAAAAAGAAAAAAAGAATGAAGAGAGACGAAATGACAGTTTCTATTCATTCTTTCTTTTTTTTTTTGCCTCGTTCGTTTTCCTCGAAGAGTCATTCGCGCATTTTACCGAGGGGACCCATCTTAATCGTGAATCGCTTATTTTTGCCTCGAAGAGTCATTTGCACATTTTTACCGAGGGGACCCATCTTAATCGTGGATCGCTTATTTTTGCCTCGAAGAGTCATTCGCGCATTTTTTACCGAGGGGACCCATCTTAATCGTGGATCGCTTATTTTTGCCTCGAAGAGTCATTTGCACATTTTTACCGAGGGGACCCATCTTAATCGTGGATCGCTTATTTTTGCCTCGAAGAGTCATTCGCGCATTTTTTACCGAGGGGACCCATCTTAATCGTGGATCGTTTATTTTTGCCTCGAAGAGTCCTTTGCACATTTTACCACCTCCCACCACTACAACTATACGAACAGAGATCGCTTCAGGAGAGCCCGCACGTTTTTGGTAGGCATCAATCGCGAAAACGTAGAAAAGGTATTCTCTTCGATTGACAAGTCCTTTTCCAAGATAACGATCATAAGTCACCATGACGAAGTCGGCGTCCTCAAGTTCATATTCAAGGATTGCCACGAACAGAGATCGCTTCAGGATAGCTTAGCGTTAGAGAAGCAATGCGACGCCGTGGCGTCGAGAGATGAGAAGCAGGCACGCAAAATCCAACGAAGCGAAAAGAAACGAATCAGGTACGGCGGGGCGAAGAACGCACAAATCGGTGTCGACATACTATATGCTAATCATATCTCTAATAGGTTTCACACTCTTGGATTTTTTTAGGCGAGAGAATTTCAATCCTTATGATTCCAGTAGTATATGTGGAGTAAAAACTGATACCACTTTTTTGTGAATGTAGGGGAGGCCTGAGGTCTGAACGAAGGCCTCCACTACATTCACAAAAAAAGTGGTATCATTTTAACTCCACATATACTACTGAACATGCCTTCGTTTCTCTCAGTTCTGCCTTGGGGGATTTCCCGCGCTGTGCAAACTTTCTGACGACCGTTACTGTTAGGAGAATTGATCTTCTGATCGTTCGTGCGTAAGATATATCTCTCGTGTTTCTCCTGTTCGTTATTTTATAAAAGCAATATAACACGCTTTCCGTGTCTTTGTTCTCTTATATAAACACGCGGGATATGTTGGGAGAACAAAGAAAAACTTGAAAATCACGAGCCGCAGTTTTTCTGCGTTCTCCCAACATATCCTTCGTGTTTATATAAGAGAACAAAGACATGGAAAGCGTGTTATATTACTTAAATATTAACAATATTTAACTCTTATGCTGGTGAGAGGCCCCAATCCTCTCGCGGGGGTCATACTCCCCCAATCCTTACCATGGCGGATTCATAATCCCCCATGGGTAAGGTCCTTATATTTTCTGAATAAGGGGGCACGATGCCCCAAATAGCCAATCATGTTAGTCTATGGGGTGAGAGGCCCCTATCCCCTCGCAGGGGTCATAATCCCCCGATCCTTAACGGGGCGGATTCATAATCCCCCATGGGTAAGGTCCTTATATTTTCTGAAGGGGGCACAACACCCCAAATACCCATTGACATATTTAAATCGGCCATTGCTAGGGAAAGTTTGCAGCCTCGTAAAACACGGAAAATTAAGGAGTGGGCAATGATTATTGTCAAGGTGATTCCTAGGGTAAAGTATTTTCAGTCCAATTTGAAGCTTTTTTGGCGAATGAAAAGCCATAACTTTGGCATTTATTGTCGGTTTCCAAAATCCATGTTCGATTTTGTGGAAAACGTGGTCAACATAATTTTAACGGGGAAAAGTTTGGTGTTTAGTGAAAGCGCGCAAAATGTTTAGGATTTTTAGAAACCGGAAGCGAAGAAATTAATGCATGCGCAAAAGTGCCTGTTTTGTGGTCGTGAAATATTCGCAGAACTGTTGTTGCAGTAAAGTCTGCAATAATTGGTTGAACAGGATGTGCATTTTGTCCTATTTCCACCGACAATGGCCAGTTTTGGGGCTTGGCTGAATACTCCAGTATGCAATGAGCTAGCTTGATTGTCTGCAATGAGCTTCGGAGTGTGGAGCACATGCCAGGAACCCATTTCGGGGCAAACCGAAGAGTCAGTAGAAATCAATTCAAGCTAAAATTAGACCGAGATTCGACAACTTTCACTTTATAAGTTGATTCTCGTGGCGTTCACAACAGTTTGTTTTCCGACATCAAAAATACTTCTTTTAAGGATGAAAACTGACCTGTATTTTAATTAGTTGCACTGAGGTTCAGTCACAACTTTACCAGGAATCCGAAAGCATTATCTGGAGACAAAAGTGTGCATGTTTGTGGAAGATTTGAGTTGAAAACCTGCCGGTCGAAAAACACTTGACTTCTTGAGTGGACGTACTTTTTTTCGTGTTTTTAACTGAGCCATGTTCTCGCTGGAAGCAGCCATTTCAGCTTCTATTATCTTTGACAACTATATATACTATTTACTAGATGTTCTTTCAATCTATCAACAGCGGGAAGAACTCGTCTACATCTGAGAGTCCAATACAAGTTTGCTTTCTCATTCATCCCATTCATGAAAACTGACCTGTATTTTAATTAGTTCCACTGAGGTTCATTCACAGCTTTACCAGGAACCCGAAAGCATTATCTGGAGACAAAAGTGTGCATGTTTGTGGAAGATTTGAGTTGAAAACCTGCCGGTCAAAAAACACTTGACTTCTTGAGTGGCCGTACTTATTTCGTGTTTTTAGAAGCCATGTTCTCGCTGGAAGCAGCCATTTCAGCTTCTATATCTTTAACAACTATATATACTATTTACTAGATGTTCTTTCAATCTATCAACAGCGGGAAGAACTCGTCTACATCTGAGAGTCCAATACAAGTTTGCTTTCCCATTCATCGGCGATTTCCTGACTGATTTCTCTCATCACTGTGTTGTCGGCGTCGTACGCTTGCCGTTAGTTTTTTGCTCAGTACAAAATATTAATGATTTCCCTTTCTCTAGGTTCAAGAACAGTTAGGTGCCTTTCGAGTCCTGGACAATTCGATTCCTGAACGATTCCTTTCGAGTCCTTTCGAGTCCTGAACGATTCCTTCAAAAATATCGGATTTAGTTTCTTGTCAAGTATGATTTTCTTTCACTTTCCACTTTTCATTTTCCAGCGACAAAAGCACCCGCTACGGCTTGCTCAGACTTTTGAACACTTTACTTCATTCATTCATGAAAATCTTTCAGGTAAACCACGAATAAAACTTACAAATATGTGTAAGTATTAAAACTATCGGGTGGCCGGTGGACACGCATAAAACTAGCATGAGAATACAGCTCATATCGTCCGAGTCGGCTGTTTTCTCAGGCTAGCATCATTGATATTAAGATATAAGATAACAATAAGTTAAGTTAAATTATGTAAGGAAATATAATAGCATTATGAATTATAAAATTATGAATTATAAAATATGAATTGTAGAATAGTATACAATAAACATTAATGCGATTTAAAATCTGGTTGGTTCATGCGACTTTGCTTAATGGTCTTTGCTTATTACCATATATGTCCAAGAGATATATGGTTAATTGTTTTATTTATTTCCTAGTAAAAATAACTCAGTCAATGCAGTAGACGTCAGAATTTATCTTGAAGAGGGAAGAGGAGGTTACGAATTTTGTTACGTTTCGCTGATAATGTTTTTCAAACCTTTTTTTTATAGAAATAAACCACTGTGCCCCAAACCCTTGCCAGCATGGAGGTAACTGCACTAACGAAGTAAATGGATACACTTGTACATGTGCTGCAGGATACAAGGAAAGTAACTGCGAAACTAGTGAGTATTACGTGGTTATTGAAGTAAAAGAGAGGGAACAGCAAGATCAACAACGAATGTAAATACGGCTATTGGTCTTAAGTGGCTGTAGCCATATTATGTCCAAAGTATGTGGTGTTGTCTTGTATTTATTGCCCAGTAAACATAACTCAGTCAATACAGTAGTCGGAGTTATCCTGTTATGATACGTTTCTCTGACGATTTTTCAAATTAATCTTTTTATTGTAGAAATAAACTACTGTGCTCCAAAGCCTTGCCACCATGGAGGTAAATGCACTAACGAAGGAAATGGATACAATTGTACGTGTGCTGCAGGATACAAGGGAAAGAACTGCGAAACTCGTGAGTAACGTGGTTATTGAAGTGAACGACTTCAGTAAGCTCAACGATAATATCAACAATAACAATAGAATATATATTTATAAAATAACCCAAAGAAAATCTGCGGTCTTATTGGTTGAAAGCCGTGTTTGCACATGTACTTCAGGGTACCAATTACAAAAAACACAAACATAATATACTCTTCCAATATCTATTTGGATTTAGGAAAGGTCATTCCACTGAGCAAGCTATTTTAGAAATAACTGATAGTCTCAAATCATCAGTAGACAAAAACCTCATAACCTGTGGCCTTTTCTTAGACTTTTCTAAAGCATTTGACACTGTTAATCATAGTATATTGTTAAAGAAACTATATAAGTATGGGATACGTGGACAACCACTTGATTGGTTCAGGAGCTATCTTTTGAATAGAACCCAATATGTAAAAATTGAAAATACTGAATCCAACCCTTTAAGTTTTGTTTGTGGTATTCCTCACGGATCAACGCTTGGGCCATTATTATTCCTCCTATACATAAATGATATCTCTAATTCATCAAAAAAATTATCTTTTCGAATTTTTGCTGATGATGCCAATATATTTTACTCTTGCAAAAATCGAAAGGAACTTGAAACAGTTATGAATACTGAATTAAAACATGTTCTCAGTTACTGTAATATTAACAAACTTTCTGTCAACATGAAAAATACCAATTATATGTTAATTACTTCACCCAGAAAGACCCTCCCACAAATGAATATTCTAAATATTGAAAGGAAAAAGAACATTAAATATTTAGGAATATACTTAGATGAATACCTCAATTGGAAAAGTCAAATCACCCATATCAATAACAAGATAGCCAAAAATGTAGGAATTTTCTACAAATTACGGAATTACCTCAGCCTTCAAATGCTAAAACAACTCTATGATACACTTATATATCCCTATTTAAACTATGGGTCCATCAGCTGGGGAAACACATAGTTATTACCCAACCAACTTAACAAAAATATGTACTAAACAAAATAAATGCATTCGAAGTATCTTTTTTGCCAACAACAGAGAATCTGCTTCTCCTTATTACCAAATTCTGAGCATTTTAAAATTTGAAAATATTGTTAAGTTGAACATCTGTACCTTAACACATAAACTATACAATAATCCATCTGATATCCGATCCGTGTTTCACGATTTCCTAATACCTGTAACAAATGTACATAATTACAATACCAGGTATGCAGCTAGGAAAAATTTCTACCCCCCTAAAATTAGAACCAACTTAGGTAAATTTACTTTTAAGTACACTGCTACAAAAATTTGGGAAACTATACCTACTAGCCTAAAGCACCTAACAAAAACAAACAATTTCAAAAAACAATACAAAGTTTACCTCCTTAATCATCAAATTTAAGAGCACCATTTTAATTTGTTTATAAATCTTCTCACAATAACTATTTCTCCTTCTAATCCTCTCCTTCTTTCTTTCCTTTTTCTATCTTGATTTCTTTTTTTTATTATTCGTTTTCGTTTTCTCATATTGTAGTTCCTCTCAAGTTCAACTTGTTATTCTAATCAATACTTTATTTAATATATTATATGTATTACGCTCAGTTATTCAATTATTATTTGCATGTAAGCAGTGGCGAACTCGAAAGCTTATAGCTACTTTCACCACTAGACTGTACACTTGAATCTTTTAATTTATTCCATGTACTTATTTCGTTTATATATTTTTATCTACTCTCCTTATTGTAAATATTATAAATAGTGTGAAATCAACTTGAACTTGAACTTGAACTCGGTGTGAAATCAGTAAGTTACTCATAGATCCTATTCAGTAATAACAGAAGTTTAGCTTACTCTGTGAAGTGAATACCACCCTTTAGAAGACAATGCTATAGCAAGTAATATCGAAAAGATTCATAGTTTGCTTTTTCATTGCCGCAAATCTATTGGCATTTAGATACAAGAACAAACATGAAAACGAGGCTACTTCTATGTGACCCAGTTTAGCATATATAAAAGTCTACAAATTGAAATCTCAATAATGTTGTACCACTTTACGCTATCAAACTTCAGAGTATCACTAAACTTGTTGTACCTTTTTGACGTCGGTGGTAACATACAACAATAACCTTCTACACTATATATATCCAACTCACATAAGCATGATTTACAGACTTTATCAAATGAGGTCTATACATGGTCATTCAAGGAACGCACGGTTTTGTTTCTTTCTCCAGGAATTAGGTTTAGTATTATACAATGAAAGGATTGAGGGCTTCTTTATCGAGCTGTATACGCACTTAACCGAATAACGAAGGTATAAATTACGAAGAGGTTTGTCGAGCAGTTTATATTTTTCTATTAGAAGTAGACAACTGTGCCCCAAACCCTTGCCAGCATGGAGGTAAATGCACTAACGAAGTCAATGGATACACTTGTACATGTGCTGCAGGATACAATGGAAAGAACTGCGAAACTCGTAAGTAACGTGGTTATAGCAGTAAGCTCAAGAATAATGCAAATAATTTGTAAGGGTATTCTGGGATTTCTTGCCGTAATCCTTTGAATTTTTTCAGCACGGTTGCTTATAACCATTTTATGTTCAAAGCATGTGGTGTTATCTCTTATTTATTAACCAGTAAACAGAGTGCATTCAGCCAGTAGATGTCAGTGTTACCCTGACTGAATAGTACTATCGAGAAGATGGAAGAGAAGGTTATGAATTACGATACGTTTCCCTGACGACAGTTGCGGTGAAGTTGGGCAACCAAATCAAAACTTATTGATTTTTCAAAGAGCAAAATGAACTTTTCCCTCTTACCTTCCACTCGCTCTTATAGCCTCATCTAATTGGAAGGAAGGTCCCAACAGCTAGATATTTCCATTGAGTTTGGCGAACATAAAAGTTCATTCAACTAAAACCTGCTTTAAAGTTCAACAGGGAGGGAAATCATGTTTCCTCGTGTACATACATTATTCGGCGACAAAAATACCCAGTTCAAGTCCTCTACTCCTTGAATGCCTTCTGGCTTAAATTTCCGGCAAAAAATGTTTTGAATTCCGAGTTATTCTTTCCGAGGAATGTTGAAGCAGATATTTTCAAAATAGAGCCACACACTGACACAGAACATGCCTTCGTTTCTCTCAGTTCTGCCTTGGGGGATTTCCCGCGCTGTGCAAACTTTCTGACGACTGTTACTGTTAGGAGAATTGATATTCTGATCGTTCTTGCGTAAGATTTATCTCTCGTGTTTTTCCTGTTCGTTATTTTATAAAAGCAATATAACACGCTTTCCGTGTCTTTGTTCTCTTATATAAACACGCGGGATATGTTGGGAGAACAAAGAAAAACTTGAAAATCACGAGCCGCAGTTTTTCTGCGTTCTCCCAACATATCCCGCGTGTTTATATAAGAGAACAAAGACATGGAAAGCGTGTTATATTGCTTAAATATTAACAATATTTAAGGGCCCATTGACATATTTAAATCGGCCATTGCTAGGGAAAGTTTGCAGCCTCGTAAAACCCGGAACATTAAGGAGTGGGCAATGATTATTAGTCCAGTCATTCTATGAAAAAATAGGGGTCAACCCACAACGAATTGCAACAAAAGGTTTCTCAGTGGTTTTCATTCCTACTGGATATACTGATCAACAGAAAAAAAGTCTACCAAAATCTGACATCCGGAAATGGGTTAAAACTGAGTCATTTTCAAGATGGCCGCCACCGGGCTTTGAAATAACTAAAACAGCTATAACTTCTTCAATAATTGTGATAGAAACATAATTGTTGGTTCTGGGCCATGGTTTTAATGGATCAGCAATCCACTGGTGTCAATAAAATTCAGATCTGGGCCCGGTTCCTGAAAGGACGGACAAGTTACCCTCAGGATAGGATTTATCCTTAGGATAACTTCCCTATCCCAAGGATAGTTATCCCACAGCCAAAAATTCGTTCCCGAAAGACGACATTATCCTCCGGAGAACTATCCCAGGGATAAGCTGAAAAAAACGGTTTGTCGACTTTTTAAATAATTTCATTGGTGGATATTTCCGCGTTCTATTCTGTTCTACCGGGTTAGCTGTGGACCGCGCGGTAAACTGGATCCTAAAAACCACATGGTGGCCGGGTTTTTTCGCCAACTTTCGATGATCTTTCTCGAAAATTGGCCAATTATCGCAAGGTTTCGAGTGCTACAATTTATCCAATAGTCTAGATATATTGTGTTACTAATATTCCCCAAATTGCTGTCATTTGTTTCCCAAAAACTAAGGAAGCATTCAGAATGTCTGTCTGTCTGTCTCACTGTCTGTCTGTCTCACTGTCTGATCACGTTTGATCAACCGCTGTACTGGAAAGCTGCCGAGATAATCAGTGCTGCACCAGAGAATAGCCATTTGAAGGGGATCGTGCTTAGGCTGGGTGCATTTCACACGTTCATGAATCTGCCTGGAGCAATAGGCACGTTGATGGCGGGAACAGGACTGAAAAACATCCTGGAACTGGTGTACGGTGAAAATGCTGTAGATTTTATGATGTCCGGAAAAGCTGTTCAGAGGGCATTCCGTGGCCATCTACTGGTGAGCAAGTGTCTACATGGAATTATTGTGGCATCTGTAGTGGATGGAAATCCCGAGTTCATGCTCCAAGTAGAAGAGATTGAGAAAATGTATTCGTCCTTGCTAACGGGTGACATCTCTCTTGAAAGTCTTGAAGAATCAGCTGCAATTGTAAAGATCATTGATGAACTTGAAAATAAGAAATCTGAACTTGCTGCACAATCCAAAATGAGTAAGCTGTGGCTGGGCTATCAGAAGATGCTCCATACTGCTCGGGCAATGATCAAGGCAGATTGCACTGGGGCTTGGAAGGATCACTTGCAAGCTGTTGCTGATGCCTTTGCCAATATTTGCAGCAGCTGGACACTACAACTACCTGAAGTCCGCTTATCTCTACGTACAAGAAATGAGTGAACTGGAGAGCCAACACCCAGATGTCTATGAGAAATTTCAAAATGGCTTCCATGTGATCCGGCGAACAAACCAGTTTTGGGCAGGCCTCAGCTGTGATCTAGTCGTTGAACAAACACTCATGAGATCACTAAAAAGCACCGGTGGCTTGACTCATGGCAGTAAGATGACAGAGGAACAGCGAGCATTGTGGACAATGTCAGCCCCCATAACATCTGAGGTCAACGTCGCCATGCAGGACTTCAATGATCTCACATACCCAACAAGCGGACAGCATAAAGAAGCAACTGGTGCCAGAATTGAAAGAGATGCATCCGACCTCTCGAAGATAAGCACAAAGCTGAATGCATTTTCACCGTTCTCCTCTGATCCTACATTAAGAAATATCATAAATGGTATCGTGGCAAACGAAGACATCAACGTGCATGAATATGAAGCTGTTGGGAACAAAACCATTGAGAGAATGATTGGACAACCAGTGTTTTCCTTCTCCATCAAGAGGACAGAGAAAGCAAAGACCCTGGGAAATTCTAATGCTCTGCAGGTTGCTCCTCACAGAACCATCGACTCCAGTGTGCTGTTCCAGCGATTCCTGTTGGTTTCCCAGACAGGTGATTTGTCACTTGAGGACATGATGAGTTTTGAGCTCAGTCCATACCCATCATCCCTCTTTGAGGACAACAAGATCTTGAGGAAGGCCGACAAACCTCAACTCGCTCAAGCCGTCAATGACCACTGTACCAAGGCACTGGCATGTGAAGGAGCACCTGAAACCACACCTTCAGCACACCTTAAGACTGAAAGGTATGTGCTTGATGGTGGATCCTGGCTGCACAAGCTCAAGTGGAAAGAAGGGATATACATATGGCAAAATAGCCAGAGCATATGCAGAATTCACAACAAAACACTATGGAACAGCAACTGTTGTCTTTGATGGCTATGGTGCAGGCCCTTCGATAAAGGATAACACTCAGCAGAGACGGGGACAAGCCAACAGCTATCCGACTGTGAACTTCACCGGAGAAACTGAATTTGACGGAAAGAGAGATGAATTCCTATCTGTCGGCAGTAACAAGCAACAGCTGATCACCTTAATAGGTGATCAGCTGAAGAAAGTGGGCTGCACAGTTATTCAGGCATTAGGGGACGCTGATGTGGACATTGCCAAAATAGCCGTAGACAGCACAATTCTGTATTCCACCACACTAATCGGAGAGGACACAGATTTGTTGATGCTTTTGCTCCATTACTGTATACCAGATGGAAAACCACTATATTTCAGATCAGACAACCAGTCAAGAAGCAATCTGAAGGTATATGACACCAATCGGATGAAGCATCTTCTTGGGAATAAGTTGTGCACTCAACTATTATTCCTGCACGCCTTCACAGGATGTGATTCAACATCTCGTGTGTATGGCATTGGGAAAAATCAGTCTTTCAGAAACTCGTGGCAGATGATCAAGTCCTCCAGTTGTGTGCAGATACATTCACTTCGAGAGGCGTGAGCCCCGCTGAAATACAGAAACTTGGCAGCCAAGCGATGGTCGTTATATTTGGTGGGGAGAGCACAAGTTCTCTGGCAGCCATGCGTTGCAAGATATTCACACAGAAGGTCGCTGCTGCTAAGTCTTTCGTTACACCTGAACGTCTTCCCCCAACGGAATCTGCCGCCAAGTTTCATTGTCTCCGAGTGCACTACCAGGTCATGGTTTGGATGGGGATGGAGGGTGACCTCGATCCACTGGACTGGGGCTGGGGACTTGAAGACAATCGATTTGTACCTATCATGACTGCCATGAAAGCTGCACCAGACGCTCTTCTGATGATGATACGCTGCAACTGCACCACAGCTTGTGCCACACCCCGTTGCAGCTGCAGAAAGAATGGGCTTCCGTGTACGTCTGCATGTGGATCATGCCAAGTGACGTTTTGTGACAATCCACTAAATCAAGCCTCTGAGGAACTAGAGGACAGTGATGAGGACTGAAATTATAAGTTAAACTGTCATTATGTAATGTTCACAAATAACTGTTTCGTGGCACCAGGTGTTCAGTCATTTTGGTTCAGATGGAAAATGTATTGATTTTTCGCTCTTGAATTTTTGCCGCCATCTTGGATTTTGTGTTAAATACTGAGCAGATCTGAATTTTATTGACACCAGTGGATTGCTGATCCATTAAAACCATGGCCCAGAACCAACAATTATGTTTCTATCACAATTATTGAAGAAGTTATAGCTGTTTTAGTTATTTCAAAGCCCGGTGGCGGCCATCTTGAAAATGACTCAGTTTTAACCAATTTCCGGATGTCAGATTTTGGTAGACTTTTTTTCTGTTGATCAGTATATCCAGTAGGAATGAAAACCACTGAGAAACCTTTTGTTGCAATTTGTTGTGGGTCAGGTGGTATATCGACCTGACTATATTGTCAAGGTGATTCCTAGGGTAAAGTCTTTTCAGTCCAATTTGAAGCTAGTTTGGCGAATGAAAAGCCATAACTTTGGCATTTATTGTCGGTTACCAAAATCTATGTTCGATTTTGTGGAAAACGTGGTCAACATCATTTTAACGGGAAAAAGTTTGGTTTTTAGTGAAAGCGCGCAAAATGTTTAGGATTTTTAGAAACCGGAAGTGAAGAAATTAACGCATGCGCAAAAGTGCCTGTTTTGTGTTCGTGAAATATTCGCAGAACTGTTGTTGCAGTAAAGTCTACAATAATTGGTTGAACAGGATGCGCATTATATTTTCTCCTATTTCCACCGACAATGGCCAGTTTTTGGGCTTGGCTGAATACTCCAGTATGCAATGAGCTAGCTTGATTGTCTGCAATGAGCTTCGGAGTGTGGAGCACATGCCAGGAACCCATTTCGGGGCAAACCGAAGAGTCAGTAGAAATCAATTCAAGCTAAAATTAGACCGAGATTCGACAACTTTCACTTTATAAGTTGAATCTCGTGGCATTCACAACAGCTTGTTTTCCGACATCAAAAATACTTTTTTTAAGGATGAAAACTGACCTGTATTTTAATTAGTTGCACTGAGGTTCAGTCACAACTTTACCAGGAACCCGAAAGCATTATCTGGAGACAAAAGTGTGCATGTTTGTGGAAGATTTGAGTTGAACAACTGCCGGTCGAAAAACACTTGACTTGACAAGTTTGCTTTCCTATTCATCGGCGATTTGCTGACTGATTTCACTCATCACTGTGTTGTCGGCGCCGTACGCTTGCCGTTACTTTTTTGCTCGGTACAAATTATTAATGATTTCCCTTTCTCTACGTTCATGTACAGTTAGGTGCCGTTCGAGTTCTGAACGATTCGATTCCTGAACGATTCCTTTCGAGTCCTGAACGATTCCTTCAAAATTATCGGATTGAGTTTCTTGTCAAGTAGTATTTTCTTTCACTTTCCACTTTTCATTTTCCAGCGACAAAAGCATCCACTACGGCTTGCTCAGACTTTTGAATACTTTACTTCATTCGTTCATGAAAGCCTTACAGGTGAACCACGAATAAAACTTACAAATATGTGTAAGTATTAAAACTATCGGGTGGCCGGTGGACACGCATAAAACTAGCATGAGAATACAGCTCATATCGTCCGAGTCGGCTGTTTTCTCAGGCTAGCATCATTGATATTAAGATATAAGATAACAATAAGTTAAGTTAAATTATGTAAGGAAATATAATAGCATTATGAATTATTAAATTATGAATTATAAAATATGAATTGTAGAATAATATACAATAAACATTAATGCGATTTAAAATCTGGTTGGTTCATGTGACTTTGCTTAATGGTCTTTGCTTATTACCATATATGTCCAAGCTATATATAGCCAAGCTATATATATGGTTAATTGTTTTATTTATTTCTTAGTAAACATAACTAAGTCAATGCAGTAGACGTCAGAATTACCTTGACTATGTAGTACTATCTAGAAGACGGAAGAGGAGGTTACGAATTGTTTTACGTTTCGCTGAAAAAAAAATTCAAATCCTTTTTTTTATAGTAATAAACCACTGTGCCCCAAACCCTTGCCAGCATGGAGGTAACTGCACTAACGAAGTAAATGGATACACTTGTACATGTGCTGCAGGATACAAGGAAAGGAACTGCGAAACTAGTGAGTATTACGTGATTATTGAAGTAAAAGAGAGGGAACAGCAAGTTCAACAACGAATGAAAATACGGCTATTGGTCTTAAGTGGCTGTAGCCATATTATGTCCAAAGTATGTGGTGTTGTCTTGTATTTATTGCCCAGTAAACATAACTCAGTCAATACAGTAGTCGGAGTTATCCTGTTATGATACGTTTCTCTGACGATTTTTCAAATTAATCTTTTTATTGTAGAAATAAACTACTGTGCTCCAAAGCCTTGCCACCATGGAGGTAAATGCACTAACGAAGGAAATGGATACAATTGTACATGTGGTGCAGGATACAAGGGAAAGAACTGCGAAACTCGTGAGTAACGTGGTTATTGAAGTGAACGACTTCAGTAAGCTCAACGATAATGTCAACAATAACAATAGAATATATATTTATAAAATAACCCAAAGAAACTCTGCGGTCTTGTTGGTTGAAACCCGTGTTTGCACATGAGGCTTTGTAAACACACAAATTACGTCACAGCTTTTTGGATTTTTTCTGCTTGAGTGTTCATAATTAACCTAACTTACCGACCAATCTATCTAGTTTTCTAGAGGAAGGTTCTTCAGTGGAACCTACGGAGAAAAAGAGCTAAACAGGACAGCATTTTCACAATATTTAGTGGTAATGAACAGGACAAGCTGTTGGACGGAGTTCAGACAAACTCTACGTAATACACAACAAAACACGCTATTTCAGTTAATGTTAAGTTAAACATTTAATTCTGATTCTTGATAAAAACATTTATAGTTACTGGTTATTTCATGATTTTCTATGGAAACCGGCGAATCTTTCACGGGAAATTGTATTATTTGGTATACAACGAGCCTTTAGGAGGGATAACTAGCTTACTTGCTGTACTGTTCTGAATTTTAATTTCAAATTTTGAATGTGCGGGTCCTTGTTTAAGGTTTCATTATTTCAATCACAAGATCAGTATTTATAGTTTTTCTCCCTTTTTAGAGATTTATTGCTCATCTCAACTTGGATAACGCTGTCCACCGAATAAAACCCTATCCAGTGGATAAGTGTTAACCAAACTAGCTCATTTTATCCACTGGATAATGATTTATTGGGTGGATAGCGTTGTCTACCCTTTGAACAACCGGACCCCGTTCTACATGGGCAAGCTTATAGTAACTTCCTAATAACATATATTTAGCTTTTGTTACATTTATTGGCCCTTAGCCATGTTTGAATCTCACTTAAGTCATGGTTCATTTGGAATTGAAGGATAGCTGGATCCTTTGATGCTGTAGTGAGACTAGTGTCATAAGCATCAATGCAATTATTTGTTTAGACAACACATTACACGAAGGGAGATCATCAATATATAGTATTAAACAGGAAAGGACCTAAGATAGGACAGATCCTCCCGCAGTACTAATAGCAATCTGATAATACTTCATTTACAAAAGTTTCTGCTTACATTCAGTGAGATAAGAACTGAATCAGTCCAGTGTCATATGGAAACCACACCATTAAAGTTTCAACTTTTTCAGTATAGGATCTGGTTATTCATGGTGTCAAAGACAGTTGTCAATATTGAAATGCCATTCATTAGTGGCGTCAAGTAAAGCAGTTACCCTAGAAAATATTGATCTAAAACCTGATTGAGATTCAGACAGTAGATTAGTTTCATTTAGATATCTTTAGAATTGATTAAATACAACTCCTTCAGTCAGTTAACTCACAATGGGTAGAACTGTAATCGTTATATAGTTGTTAGGACTGCTCTTCTCATCAGCTTTGTATATTGGGGAAACCCTAGTAATCTTGCAATCACTGGCGAAAATCTCGAGTTGTAATTGAAATGTTACTTATATAACTAAGTGAAAAAGTTATACAATGGGTGCAGCTTCTTTCCCCAATTTCAAGTTTGTTAATTTTAGTAGTTTTTTGATTTATTTTCCATCATTTCATTTACTCCTTTCGGTGTATTTTCATGTTTCCACCATTCTCATTCACTGAATAGTAATTGTAATATTCTGCTTTTGCAGTCTTTTGTATAATTAACTTTATTTCTTAAGCGCTTATACATGTAGTTCATCCAGTTAATATCAGTCTGGAATGTTGAAGGTATTTTCTTTAACTTATCCCTTTCAAACAGTCATTAACTTCTTTATTTCAGATATGAACGAAGGGGCAGAAGCACCCTTCACCTTCCTTTTCCTAAGAGCAGCATGCATGATGATTTGCAATTTGTAAAACAAAAATCCCAGTTTTCGCAAGCAGTATTTGGATCACTTTCGCTTTCAATAACATCCCAAGTTGGGCTAACAAAATATCATCTCTGAACCTATCAGAGTCAAAGTTTTTAAAACGCCTACTTGTTATAACTTTGGGATTTGGTTTAGTAATATAATATTTGTTTTCCTTATTGCATAAATACGGCAATGGTCACAATCATATGGTCACTAAATCAGATCTTAGGAACATTGGTTAAAACTACCAATGATCGAATGTGTATATTTTTATTATGTGTGTTTGCCTGACTAATTAACTGATATTGTAAATATCTAACAATCTTTAAGTTTATGACCCTGTGGTGCAGCACCCATATTACAGTTTAAATCTCCAATGATGTTCTCTCTGATGTTATTTTTGCGATATTTGAAAGCTTGCTGTTCAGTTCATATTTATCCAAACATTCTCAAACTCGGTAAATTTACTAATATTAGTGTGATCTTTCTTATGATGGAGTTCATTTCTTAATCAGATTATTACATTCGGTCCAATTCCCTTCATCAACTCCGAAATGGCTAATAAATTCTAATTTCTCTAGAAGTGACGCAAACGTATTCATAGCTTCAATGGTAGATCCTGTATGTCTATATCGTGTACACACGCACAAGAAAGGGCTTGGTCTTAGGTTTTATAATTTGGATGTAGAGCCATTCTAGGTTCACCTCTTGGAGGTTAGGAAATATTTGTAATTTATTGTATTCATGGTATACAGTGCCACACCTCCAGATCTATTGCGGTCTCTCCTTTCAAGGGCATAACCAGGGATACCATAGTTTAACCATTTAGAATAGTATTGTCTAAACTACTCTCATTTGTAGCCAGAATTGAGAGGACACAAATCCATAGCTCATCGATATGTTTATATAAATTAAACTAGTGATGTTAGGGGCTGCTATTTTAAAACCTCTGGTAATAGGAATGCCTAAGGTGAGTGCAAGACTCGCTTATATTAGGAATATAACGGTCATTAATCGAAGAGCGCACGCGTGAACGCAATGACTCGGTGAATGTGCATTCACTTCACATAAAGATGCCTAAAGAAATTGTATGCTAGGCTACATCTTTTAGGAAAAAATACTTATCGCTTGCATTGAATCGAACGTTTTACCCACACGCCGTTACATTGGAAAGTCACTAACTAGTCAACACAGTACTAGTCGACACAGGTACTTTGCGACATAGCAACAGGGATTAAGGGGGCGGAGCTAAAATTCATATATAGCTGGCATTTCAACCGAATTGATTAATATAGCACTAGAATAACTAACGTGGTACGAATACATAATAGACCTTTACCACGCCGCGGCTATGTTGCATCCCATGTTGTTCTTGCACTTCTAAACTCGACACAGAGACGAGGCTATTAGCTATTGTTTGTAGCCAAAATGGCCGCGGCCTGGAATTTAAGCCCAAGTTACCTACGTTCATCTTTTTATGTTATATATGATCATATGATACTTATAAATTATAATATTTTCCAGGCTATTGGATTCAGTTGAATCATCATGGCCGTGTTTGCTTCGGTGCCAAAGGCAATGATGCCGGTGAATTTTATCCTCGTCATAATGGTTCCCTGAGAGCAGTTAAGCTAGTTCATAGGAGTGGATGGGTCAGGTGTGGAGGATGGATCTTTCGAAATGCTAATGACTTCAACAGCAAATGGGGATGCCATAACTACCCAAGTCTGCAACACCATCGCCTCGACGTGGTTGTCACTAACGCAGCGAACCAAGTCCAATTCCCGCTATCTGGCGCCCAGTAAGTATGTCACTCAAGAAAAAGATTCTACAAAAGTTAATTCACTGATATCAAAAATAAAAACTGGTATATTATCCACTAAAGGTCGATTATGGTAGGCTAAGCGCCATGAGAAACAAGCCTCGTTCTGACGAAGGAGTAACGTCAGCTTCTACTATAATAATAATAATAAACAACTTTATTTACCGAGGGTAACACGTAACAGTTTTCACTGACAAATTAGTGGCCCTCAAAACAGATAGAGAAAACTAACCAAAAATCTTAAAACTAGAAATCTTAAAAATCTCTAAAAATGTTATTAAAAAACATTTCGCAATCGATAAAAAGCTAATATATCTAAATACAATTAAAATATAATATAATATATAGTAACATACATGTATATACATTACATATTTAGGTCATCAAGTTCAGCTTAAAATGAAAAATGGTATAATTCCTTATATCCACGTTTAAGATATAGGATATAAGCGTTTTTAAAAGATGCCTCAGATTCTTTCTCGCGAATATCTTTGGGCAATGAATTCCATAACCTGGTCTTTGAAACTACAAACGAGCGGCCACCTTAACTTACAAGATTGTATTTGGGACAGAGGCTATTAGCTTCCCACGTCGGTTAGCATACCTTAATTTTAATTGATTATACCAATGTTTATCTACCCCGCCGACACAGATCACTACTAGTTTTGACACAGAACTAAATTCCCATTAGAATATGGTCACGTGACCCACTCAGCCAATCAGAGCCCAGCATTTGCTCGCTCTTAATGCCATAGAAACTAAAAAGTCAAGTGGGCAGTGCTTTGAAGCACAGGGAAAACGTGGAGTTAAAGTAATTAGTATGCTCTAAATACTTAGAGAATACTAATAAGGCTTTTGTTCTCCTTTGTTCACAAACCTTATTAGTAGTCTCTAAGAACTTAGAGCACACTAGTTACTTTAACCCCACATTTTTCTTGTATGAATTCCTTCGTGGGTGTGACCATAAGTCGGTTAGTACGCGCTCGTGGCTTTCTTAATGAATGCAAGACATTCTAAATGCCATAAACCACTCACGTTCATTATCTAACCTATACTTATGATTGGACTCAAAGCCCTGACAAAGATAAACACTGCTATAATCAACTAAAGTCGGTATGCTAACCGCCGTGGGAAGCGAGTAGCAGCTGACGTTTCGAGCGCTAGCCCTAGCGCTAACAAAAGAGGGGATTGTGGGTGGGGAGACGGATATATGATTTGCCATACTTTATTCCAAACCTCGATTTAGTTTGAATATCAATGTATAAATAACAAAAGAAGCTAAGAAAATTCAATGAACGTGTGCGGTATCATACTTCCATATTAAAATCGTACGCAATTCCAGACTAAAAAGGCAAGGCGTATAACCCTATTTCAGACTAAAACAACTCGCTTTTTGGGGCGGCAAATACATGTCAGGCATGTTTTCACAAAAGGAGCCTTAGAACCTAAGACCCCCTTTTGTGAAAACATGCCTGATCTTGTGTGCCTTTAGCTTTAAAAGCCAGTAACTCGTGTTTTTGACGTTTTCTTGAAAGGGCAAATGACAGTTTAAGACTTTGCTGGCCTTTCTATCCCACTGAATTGATCTCTAGGTATTTTATGTGGGGGTGAGGGGTGGGGAGGACTAGTTCAATTTTTTTCGCGAAAAAACAACTTTGCCTGGCGTATGGCGCAACGATTTGCTTAGTGGAAGACGTACATTTCCCACTAGGTCTGAGAAAAAAAGTGCATTTTTTTATGAAAACGTCGAAAAGTGAGTTACTGGCTTTTAAAGCCAAAGGTACATATTAATTTACTTGTGTAACCTAAATTTCAAAGTGGCGCCATTTCTCGAGATTTTAATGGTTTCGATGCACTACACGGCAATACAACGTTCTCTTCCTGTAGATTAAGTTTAATTGATGGAATTTTGCCGTATTTTGAGTAGAAATACCAGAAAATGGCGTTTTTTCTAACCTAACCCTAACCTCTAGCTCTCAAATAAAGAAATTATGGGATATATCTCACACAAGTAAATTATGGGATAGAAAGGCCAGAAAAGTCTTAATCTGTCATTTGCTCTTTCAAGAAAACGAAAAATAGAGTAATATTTGTTTGTGCCTAAAGGCTAAGGGATCCGTGAGGTTTTTGAGTTAGCCCCTAGTAGCTATCTAAAGTTTGAGTTTTTTTTTAACAAGAGGTCCTGAGTGGCCTTACTCGGGCCACCTAGAAATAGGTTAATTAATACATGGAGTTCTAGTATATTTTTGTGTCATACACTGTACATGGTTTGTGCTAGGGGAGCAGGCGGATAATTGATTCACTACTCCGAGTAGCATGGAACCTCTCGAGACCTGTATTCTGATTGCACCCATAATACTATACTTCTATGGTTTTTGTACTGCACTTTCTAATGGTTAGGGTGTTTTCTATCGTTGCGTAGGCCAATACTATTGCTTGTTTCGAGAGGTTACCCAACCCCTTTCCTGCCGCCGAGAGAAACCTCTACCCACGAAACGATTACATGCGCCACGGTATCTCGATTTCCATTGGCCAAGAAAAACGAGACGGTGAACATTGTAGCTTCATTGTGGATTTCAGATTGTCCATTTCCTATTGTTAACGGCAAGAGAAGGCAAAGTAGAGAAAATATAATACATTTCCATCTTCGAGGGTATAAATCAAAGCTTTCTTTAGGATAAATTAAGGTAGATTTATTGAACGGTAATTTCAAGGTCTTCTGTGCAGTTCAGCAAAATAAGATGACAAAGCCAGAGTTTGAAGCCCGTTCATATAAATCATCGGCAAACAAAAAAACTGCGTGGCGACATAAATATAAACGGCTGCGAAGGATACTGTGGGCAGAGCCCTAATTTATACTCTCTAGTTCTAGTTTCATGACAGTTCCGTTTATAGTTACGGCTTTCCATGACAAATCCTGCTATTCTTTTCACCGATCCAATTCGATTTTAATACGGTAGTCATATCCAGTTCTGTTTATGGGTATAATTCGTGGTCAATTCTATCGTCTGCCGTTCTGTTATTCTTTTGACGATTTTAACTTTTTCTTCTTGGTCTGTATAAAGTCACATACAATTCAATTTACGGATGATTTCGTTTCCAGTTAGAATTACAATCAAGGGACAAGTAAGATTTGTGTGCGTATATAAACACAAATATTTCAACCTCACCAGTTCTGATTTCCATTCGCGTTCAAAGACAAGGGTCAATCACTGTTCACTTCCAGGTTTTGCGACTCTTGAATTGAAGTCTTAGTAAAGCTCGGCATTGGTTGACTGGTTTAGTCAAGACTTCCCAGTTGTATAATCTCAAGAGTATTGGCGCGCGGTAAACAGCCAACATTGCAAACAATCAAAATCCCTCATTTGACCTCCTCACAGTGTGTGATGGTAATGAAGGGCATTTCAACAATATCAACACCGCAACACTGCAATCCTATGGCATTTAGATGCAGAAGTTCAGGCATTTTATTTCCGTTTCCGTGGATTATTGGACCAAAACCATCGAAACCAAACCATCACTCCTCCTCCGGCCGGCCAGACTAGCTGACTGTACGATTGGATCGCCACATCCCTTTCGTAAATGTAAGAATTTTCCATCGAAAGCCCCTAAAAGTCATGTTAGCCCTAGAACAACTGAACATCTTGGTATTTCATTCGAAGAAACCTTTGGTTTCAGCAAAATAATGGTTAAGAAGAAATATTCGCTCCGTTGCTGGCTTGGCACACCATAAGTATAAACCACTGAGACAGACCACAAACCAAGATCTGGCGGGTGTCGAATCTGATTGGTTGATCCTGTCACGTGTTGGGAATTGAACAATGGGCTCCTGTATAATCTGATTGGTTACTGGCGCCAAACAGCGACACAGAAAATAAAAATAAACATGCACTTGCGAATTCTGACTCGTGCCTCGGGCGAAGGCCTGGCTCGAGTAATAAAAGAAGCAGCAAGGAAGAGGAACTGGGACTAATAAATAATGTTTAGTGGAAAGGTAACTAATGATTTAAAAAAATTAAGAACGCATCTATTCAAGTTTCTTTGGGCGTTGTTCTGACAGTAAATAATGTTTTATTTCTTTGGTAAAGAAAAATGTACTGAGGTCTTTCAGATGGTGAGGGATCTCGTACCAAAGGTCAATTGCCTGGTAGGAAAACGTTTGTTTTCCAGTATTTGTACGAACACGTGGTTTACATGAATTTTGTTTGGATGCATACTTTGTATTGTTAATGTATGCCAGTCACTGGCATATTGAAAAAGATCATCAAATAGGCTTGGCAAAAGCCCTTTATGCCACAAATGCGTAAATTTGAGGGCGTGGAGACGGTAAACATTATTTACAGTTAGAATGTCTAATAGGTTTAGGAGAGGGAGAGCGCTTTCAGTATTGGGTCCCGACGTTACTGTAAAAAAATATTAATCAGTCTTAGGACATTATTTTGCTTAGATTGTAATTTTTGTAAATGCGTTTTGTAAGCTCTTCCCCAAGCTATTACAGCGTATGATAGATAGGGGTAGATAAGATTATAGTAAATTTGTTTAAGTTGATAAATAGAGAGATAGTGCCTTAATTTTGAAACGATGCCAATATTACGTGAAATACGAGAGCAAATGTAGGAAATGTGATATTTCCAAGATAGCGAATCGTCGATCATAACACCGAGATATTTTATAGAGAAGAACGGCAAGAGTATACCTCTTCAGTTTTGCACTTGCATTTACATTTGTTGTTGATTTTAGCAAAAACAAAAGTGAAATTGTAACTCGACAGTAATTTTACTATAAAACAATGTTTAGCAACCGAATGGATGTTCAGGAAAACAAAAATAGTATGTACATGCTTGTGATTTAGAGAGCGGGAAACCATTAATATTGATGGTTTGTTTACCCTTGTTCTATTTGCTTCCTAGTTACAAGCACCCTTTTGGAATTAAGAAGGGTCTTTGGTACAAGCTGCCTGGGTACAATGAAAATTCACCTTTCATTGTGCTGAAGGCGAACTTCAACAGCCCTTACCACATCAATGAGAGCTCGAAGCTTCGCATTTGGTACGGAGAAGACTTGCAAAACTTCTGGGACCACGATAACGCCGGTAGAGTGTGTGTCGACGTGTATGGGCAGTATGCATGATTGTAATTAGGCATTGAATAATGGTAAAGTACCATTACCATGGAAGTTCAAAGCATTCAATAAAATAGATGAACATGAAAACAACTTGTAGCGTGATGTTTTTCTAATCTCCTTTTCGATTTTCCGCCTTTTCTAGACAGGTATGTTTCTATAAGTTGAGGAGGGTGTGTTTCATATGATATCCTCTTTCTGACTCAGTGCTTCTTACGAAGCCACCATTTGAGATATTTCCGGTCATCCTCTTCATCTCCCGTAGCGCGCCTTCAGATTCTACTCTATCCGCGGGGTTCTACAGCCATGAAAGTCACCCGCGGGATCATGTCCATCCTAGATCATTCCCGAGTATAAGTATGAAAGAAGCTGCCATTCCAATTAATTTCTGCTAAAAGTCGTATACGTAGTTACATGCGAAGGCAGAATATGTTTACAACGACTGAGCACTGGGTAACCACCCTTTTTTTTCTTCCACGGACTGACTTAATCACATCTATTAGCGCGGACTTTACTTCCTGACGATGCTGTCTTGGTGACAGCTGATGTAGTTAATCTGTATCCTCACATTCCCCATGAAGAAGGTCTACAGGCATTGAAGAAAGCCCTAAACAAGGCAACATCACCAAAGTTCCCACACATATTTACCTGGTGGTTTTAGCGAGGTTAGTACTTACCCACAACAACTTAAGATACTAAAATGATATATGCTAACATCTTTATGGAAAAGGTGGAGCCAGGGATACTCAACAATGCTCCCACAAAGCTATACATACAAGGCTCAAATGTATCTTCATGGTATACACATATTTACAAACATTTTATTTTTCTATTCTAATAGTGTAATTTACAATCTGACTGGTCCGCAGGTAGCTTAAAGCTAATCTAAGCGGTCCGAGTCTTATATAAGTAAATCTGCTAATTAATTACAGTTTAAAAGGATAAGTTAAGAGCTGATGTCAGGAAAAACCAGATAAATTTAAAATTTCGCGGCAAGGGTCGAAAATACGATTTCTTTCATATTTCCCTAACCAAAAGCACTGTACACTTTTGTAGGGAAAATATATTTTTATATCGAAGAAAAATGCAATGAACTAAATTCAGTCGAAATGACTGTTTGACACGCCAAATTCTGACATGATGAGTTTGACGGTCTCGCGTACCCAAATAAACATGCATCTAGTCTTAAAAATGCTCAAATCGTGTTCTACGATATCTAAATATCTAGCACTATACATTTGAGAAATATTGTATTATTATTACATGAAAAATAATTTTATTCCGAAGGCATACATTTCACGTCGATGAAAGTATCTCGTAAATAAAATTAATTTTCACCATGTGCTAAACCTTTGAATGGATCAAGCTTCAGGTTTTTTGAATTTTCGAAAGATTATCTCTCGATTACTGTAAAGATTTCTTTGGGAAAATAATTGTGCGTGACGCTAGAGCTGTTAAAAGTCTGTTGTAAAACGTACATATTTGACCTTGTCTATCTACGGGTCCAGCGCATTTATGCCTATTTCACTCTTCTTAACAAATTAGAGGTTCTGAAAATACACTAGAAAGGCCATTTTTAAAAGTTCTAACCTTATTTGTTGTAGAAATCAGATCCGGAGACTGTTTCTGTGTGATTCTCTTGTCGTTCTCTTCAGTTGCCTATTTATAACTTCCAATCACACTACAAGCTGTCATGGTTGAACAACAATCTTTGTCTGACTTTCGACGTATTTCAACATCACAACATCCAATTCATAGGTTAAATCATTTGCTAAATGTTCTTCGATTTAGATTGCACTCTCGTTATAGTTTTGAGACCTTTAAACTGCTACAATACGATCAACGTGTTGGCGGTTCTTCCCAAGTTGCACAATATTAAAACAATAGCAATTATGCTAATTACTTAGCGTTGTTTTGCTTGCGCGGAGGATCAGAAAATGTTACACATGACTAATAGCCTATTAGGGCTCGTGATGGTGGATCGGTCGGTCGCTAAATAAATAAATATTAAGTTTAAAAATCTGGAACCAAGTCGGCTTGAAGACTCGCGTAAAAATGTTCATGTATTCCTCGACCACTTTCTCCTCTACTAGTTGTGGATTGACAATTTGCGTGAGAAAGGCAAGAAACTAATACGTAGAGAACTCGAAAAAGAGGTATAGTTTAAAAAAATCATATTAAAAAAAAAAAATTCTGGTCAGATTATCAATTGAGCACTCTAGGTATTTATTTTAAAATCGTTTTCTGAGGTTCTAAAAAATAGGCATTAACAAATCAAACATGGTTTTCCAATTTTTTGGGCCGTTTTTAAAAACGGTGCTAGCTTAGCATGATAATATTATATGCTAGGCTAAGTAGCAACTTTTATAATTGCTTTAACTGTGTCGTACATGGTTTTCTTTTTTTTTGCCCTTAAGAGACAGGTCATTATTTATTTTAACCATGCGAAAGGAGGATCATTCAAAGCAGTATACGTTAGAGGGGGTGCACAATTTATGAAGCAGGTAGTATATCGAAGACTTGTTTGAATCTGTATGAATTGTAGATATCCTAATTTTTCTGACGTTCCTAACACACGACATTCCAGGGCTCCTTGCTGGTAACGCGTCATGTTCTCTGTCCCACCCTGATAATATTATCACAGCTCTGTTTGGTTTCTCATTGTTTAAAATAACCTAACTGAACATGGACGTCTTCTTTTGGTGATTGTTTTATAGTTCTCAAACTCATGAATAATTAATGAGATTTTTAGTCAATCAGGACTGCATTTGGTCACATGCAAAAATCTTGATACCCAATGAAACACTAGATGAACATCACTAGTGATTTTCATCTGTGCTCTCATTGGGTATCAAGATTCATGCATGTGATGGACCTAATCATCTATTAGTACTTGGAACCTGCAGTATAACAGAACAGCAGACTAAATTGTAAACGTGTGTTACAGGAATAAGTAGTGTTTAAATTAAAAGGTCAACATACGAGAAAAACAAAAATATTTAATTACATATATGCTTGGGGAGCAGAGAATGAAAGTCACCGCGCTACCGGCCACTCCTAAAGACTGCTAAATTCAGCTAATAATTCTTCCCTTTGGTTAATATTACTAAGAGGATTTCAAATGAAAGTGTATTTCATCTTCAATCTCATGTGGCCCGAGTGAAAGCCCAGATCGGCTCTTGTTTAAATGACCTTTTCAGTGTCTGAACCTCTAATTTGTTAAGAAGCGTGAAATGTAGTCTCCGGATCTGATTTCTACAACAAATAAGGTTAGAACTTTTAAAAATGGCCTTTCTAGTGTATTTTCAGAACCTCTAATTTGTTAAGAAGCGTGAAATAGGCATAAATGCGCTGGACCCGTAGATAGACAGTTGACCTGTGAAGGTCAAATATGTACGTTTTTCAACAGACTTTGAACAGCTCTAGCGTCACGCACAATTATTTGCCCAAAGAAATCTTTACAGTTATCGATAGATAATCTTTCGGAAAAAAAAAATGAAGCTTGATCCATTGAAAGGTTTAGCACATGGTGAAAATTAATTTTATTTACGAGATACTTTCATCAACGTGAAATGTATGCCTTCTGAATAAAAGTATTTTTCATGTAAAGAATAATACAATATTTCTCAAATGTATAGTGCTAGATATTTAGATATCGTAGAACACGATTTGAGCATTTTTTAAGACTAGATGCATGTTTGTTTTGGTACGCGAGACCGTCAAACTCGTGTCAGAATTCGGCGTGTCAAACAGTCATTTCGACTGAATTTAGTTAATTGCATTTTTCTTCGAAATAAAAATATATTTTCCCTACAAAAGTGTACAGTGCTTTTAGGTCATACCTTAGCCTATCTGACTTTGAAATATGAAAGAAATCGTATTTTCGACCCTTGCCGCGATATGTTAGATTTTTCCTAACATCCACTCTTAAGGAGGGAGAAGAAAAAAAGAGAGAAGAAAAAGGAATTATAAAGAGACAAAAGACAAGGTGGTGACTATGTTGATAGAACTATAAACGTTAATTTATGGAAATAATAACTGTAAAATCAGCTAATTTTATTTGAATGATTTTACTTTTGAAATAATCATGGATGTATCAATATATGTATCTTCTAATTTGAGGATATTAACTAGTATTTTGTTAAGTTCTATTTTAATTGCTTTTTTTGGAAGATTTATGAGATAACATGGTATCTCATTCCATAGTTTTGCTCCAATTCTAGAGAAGGCGTTTTTTGTATTTCAAGTCTAGAGCTTTTAATATAGAAATTGTTGGATGTTGAGGAATGGATACTGGAGGTGTTTACGAATAAATTAAAAATACTTATTGGTGCTGAGTTATTTCTGACATCATACATCCGAGTTAGATAGTGACTCATAGTATAAAACGTTTACAGGCATAATAGCCTTAATGAAAAGGGGAATTGCGTGCTCATTTCTGTCGGCAAAATACATAAAGCGGAGTGCCCGCTTTTGAAGAATTAGAAGTTTTTTCAGATAGGACATACATGCCTGACCCCAAACTGTCAACCCATAAGTTAAGTAAGGAGCAATTAATGGTCGATAATTACTCAGGAGGGTATGTACGGGCACAAAATGTCTTAGTTTCGCGATTAACCTACTGTTTTGTTAATTTTTACAGCAGTATGGTCAATATGATGCTTCCAGGATAAATTATTGTCAATTAAAACTCCGAGATATTTCACATAGTCTTTACATTCCAAGGGAACGCTCTTATTCTGTTCATTATCGAATGTACTTATTTTAGGTTGATAGTTAAGTTTCTTTTGATAGGGACGAAATATAACAAAATTAGATTTTTTATGTTAAGGGTTAATTTATTTGCTGTTAGCTAATCATATAATTTCTTTAGTTCTCTGTTTACGATTAGTTCCAACGATTTAAGATTTTTGTCTGCGTAAAGTATATTAGTATCATCAGCAAAAAGATAAAAGCTGAATTTATCAGAACAGTTTTGAATATCGTTGATATAGAGTAAAAAGAGTAATGGACCTAAAACAGAACTGTGGTACGCCACAAATAGTTTATAGGGCAGAATGGCGCTACACATCCGGGTCTTAAAAATTACGGTAGGCCGCCAAATTCGAAAATTAATTTGAACAGGACGGCCAATTTACAAAGGAAACAGTACAAATGGCGATAGTGGCTTAAGGTTTGTTTTCTTTTCCACAGGAAAGAAAATCGCTACAAAAAACCAAAAAGGCGCAAAATGTAGATAAGATGATGAACTTCACCATCCCGTCAAAATATTTCACCTAACACATATTTTACGAGTATGAAAATGACACGGAACCTAAGGGTTTTTCGTGTGTTTTAAAGGGGAAATTTACTACTAGTGATATGCGAGAGCGATTTACGAACAAATAAAAACCTCTTCTAAAAACCAAAAGGGCGCAAAATCATGAACATATCCTGAAGACCTTTACTGCCAAGTTTTAGCGCCAACCGACCATGATTAGTAATATGTTTTGAAGGTTTAATTTCACCTTCATGAAATCTCTCAAAGATGGCTCAGCTGAAATCCTCATTTGAATATGCGCGCTTCTACGCTTCCGTAAGTCTGCCTCCGCCTCCTTCAGTTGTAGGCTCCGCCTCCTAAAGACGATATGTTAATATCTCACTGATGCATTTGGAACTGACTGGTCATTCATCTAGCGCGTCAAAAGCAAATCATAATGTTTGTATTCAGAATAATTCAAGCTTCAAATTGAGACGTTGCTCATGTTCGTACGTGCTCTAGAAGTATTTAAAAGTTAAAAAACATCACCCAGCCGAGTTGGCGGCAAAGTACTGTAAAACTAAAGCTGAGTAAAAGGCAACCGCGACAAAACAAATCTTAGTGAGCATTAAATAAAATCTATAAACTTAGCGCGTCAAAAGTAAATCATAACGTTGTATTCAGAATAATTCAAGCTTCAAATTGAGACGTTGCTCATGTTCGTACGTGCTCTAGAAGTACTTAAACGCTAAAAAGATCTCCCCGGCGGAGTTGGCGGTAAAGTGCATTCAATCTAAAGCAAACGCGACAAAACAAATCTTAGAAAGCATTAAATAAAAGCCATAAACTTAGCGCGTCAAAAGCAAATCATAACGTTGTATTCAAAATAATCCAAGCTTCGAATTGAGACGTTGCTCATGTTCGTACGTACTCTACAAGTACTTAAACGCTAAAAAAATCTCCCCGGTCGAGTTCGCGGCAAAGTCCATTCAATCTAAAGCTGAGTAAAGGCAAGCACGACAAAATAAATCGTAGAGCATTAAATAAAAACTTAAACTTACCGCGTCAAAACGTTGCCTTCAGAATAATTCAAACTTCAGATTGAGACGTTGCTCATGTACGTACGTGCTCTAGAAGTATTTAAAAGCTAAAAACATCGCACCGGCGATCTCAAAGTTATAACTGACTTTCTCCGTTTTATACGATTCATAGAAAAAAAAGTAAACCAACACGTTCTTTAATTTCTCAGAGATAAACTAAGCGGCGATTCGAATCATGGATTTAACTCAAAACTTTTACAAAGACAAGGTATCTTAAACTTTGAATTGATAAGTTTTAAGTCTGTATCTGTGTAATTGGCCCACTAAGGAAATAACAAGATTGAACAGACGAAAGGCTTTGCTTTTGAACTTCAGGGGCGGTAATGACAAATGGGCTTCTGATATAACAACATTAGTTAGTGTGATGACCTTCTTTAACGAGCTTTGGGAGTCCAGTATTCCCATGAGACGAGCAGTTGACAGTAATTGACATGTGCTTCATGTGATGTGGGAGTAGAGTATTCCCAAACCGATTTGTCAAAAGCCAATCACAATCGCTCTCCCGCAGAATTAATAAGCAATATTATAATTATTCCGTCCTCACTTTAACCTCTCGGCCGTAAGTACATGTCGCCGAGAACAATATAATTCTGCGCGATGTTCCATTTTGGTAGATATGTGTGAGCCAATTTGAGTTGTTTGTGCCCGACCTTGTAGGTAAGATAAAAAACGTTTATTTATTATGCCACGAAAACCGTAGTGGTTGAGTTTATTGAGCAGAATGCTATGGTCAACAGTATCAAAAGCCTTTTTCAGATCTATAAAGACTCCACACGAAAATAGGCGCTTATCCATATTAGTCTGTATAGCATTAACAATATCAAGAATTGCGTGTTGAGTTATGTGTGCTTTACGAAAGCCATATTGAGAAGAGAACAGTATATCCTTTTCCTCAATAAAAGATTGTATTCTTTTGTACATTAATTTTTCGAAAATTCTGTTAAAATTAGATATAAAAGATATAGGTCTGTAATTATTTGTGTCGGTCTCATCTTCAGCTTTAAATATCGGTATGATTGTTGACATTTTTAGTTTTGAGGGATATGATCCTAATATAATAGATGTATTAAGTATGTTTGATAGCACATCACTTATAGTGTTATTTGCACATTTCAATATTTGTGTAGGGCAAGAATATAGACCATGAGATTTGTTGTTTGTACATAAGATTTCCAATTT
Source organism: Actinernus sp. WN-2022 (assembly GCA_030867875.1). Classification (NCBI taxonomy): domain Eukaryota; kingdom Metazoa; phylum Cnidaria; class Anthozoa; order Actiniaria; family Actinernidae; genus Actinernus; species Actinernus sp. WN-2022. The sequence goes on from JAOWCC010001729.1 coordinate 5,910,923, forward strand.
AACTTCTTCTGATGGGGAGTTATTACATTAAGTCGTTTTCAGATTCCCTTATATATATACAGATGCTGAATAACGGCCGGTTAATGTGTCTGTATATAAATATCAGATATACCGAGAAAGTCAATCACGTAATTCTCATTGCTTATGTATATAGAGTTAATGACCAAATTCGTTATTATCAAAACACCGCTTCTGGTGACAGGCTCGTATCGGGTGATTTGGATTTACAGAGAAAATCAAGATAATGATGGTGTGCTAGTGGCAGTTTGTTTGCTAATTTATGCCCTACTGATGCAAAATCTTTGTTGAGTAATTAGCTATCCGTGAGGGATCTCTAGTTACTTTATTATTGTTAAAATCCTTAATTGCATTGATTGGCTTAAAATTATTTGTTTTACGATTTAGTAAATTATTTTTCCTTCCCATGTTTTTTTCATATTTATCAAATTAGTATTGAAGTATTCATAGAATATTCGTGTTAAGTTGCACATTTTATTTCTGTATAATTTGTATTCATTGTCATCGCCGGATGCATATAATTTGTTTTTAATCCTAATTGAGGCTCGTAACCCTTAGTTATCCATGGCTTAGAAAGTTGTTTTGCTTTACGGTGCGAGATTGTCTTCATGGGTGCATGTTTATTAACGAGTTTATTGAACCTATTGTAAAAAGAAGAGAACAGATTATCCACATCACTTGCTCCATTCAAATGAATATCATTCCAATCTACTTGGGAGAGGTCGTTATTAAAACAAACGGCAGAGAACCCCGAGAAATCACGCACTTTTGATTTTTTTTACCTTTAGTTTATCCCTGGCTTATTTCATAATACAAAATTGGGAAAAGTGATCGCTAATATCGGAAATTATGTTTCCACTAACTACGACTTGGCCAGGATTATTAACGAAAATATTATCAATAAGAGTGGCTGAGGTGTTACGAACACGTGTTGGTTTATCAACTGTAGGAATGAGATAACAGCTCTGGAGACTGACAATAAGAAATCATGGCTGTGACGAGGCGTCTCACTTTTTAGAAGATCTATATTGAAATCACCCATGATAACAAATAACAGATTTCCCAGAGGAGGCAAAGTTTTCAATTGTGATAAAGCCAGAACCTTTTCACGGGCCAGTCTTCTCACGAATTTGCAAATTATCGGGTTAGGTTGTCTTCGGCGGCCATTACTCGTATTCCGCGTAGGAACCCTGCATGTGAGCGATGTCTATATCAGCAAATGATGTATCGGCTCCTATTTCAGAGAATATGCTTAGACATATGTTCGCAGTTTCTTCGGCGGTTTCCCTTTCATTCACCTGTGGTACACCAACAATTTTAAGGTTGTATTGATAACTGTAAAGTTGCATTTCATCAATTGCTTTATCAATCCTGTTAACACTGCTTGAAAGAGTATCCAGTCTCGTCTTAAGATTCTGTACCTCATTGAGCATGGTTTCCTTGAATTGGTTCAGAGTGTCATATCCGTCGCTGAGGAATTGGACATCTTCCTTATTCGGCATTCTGTTGGACGCGGCTTCATTTCTCTCCGCCATCTTGTCTTTCATCACTTGAAAATGCTTCGCTAGTTCTTTTAGTTGCTTCTTCAGCTCATCATTTTCTTTCCTTAGAGTTTTTATGTTGTCTCCCATTGTACTAAATAAGCTTAAGTATAGAGGACAAAAATATTTGTAGTTATACTTTTAAAAGGGACAAACTGCGGAGCAATGCAGTTTACGTCCGCACACCGTGACTACCTTCGAAATTCGGCATGGACTGAGTGTGAGAAGAACCTTGGAACATCTACAGAATACATGAATACTGTTTATCTTACTATAAAATGTTCTTTTGTTGGTTTTATAACCAAGTTAAGTTTTTAGATGTTACTGTTGTGTTTGACGTGGCGGGTATAATTTCCACTGATCTCAGTAAACCTACGGATAAGTACCAGTGTGTATCATACTTCTTGTCACCCTAATTCCTACAAGAAGGGGACCTCTTTTGGCCACGCTCCTAGAATACGAGGAATATGTTCCGAGGACACCTACTTTGAGAAGCGGGTACAAAAGCTTTGTAATTGGTTTGTCCTTAGAGACCATGGCATGATAAAACAGTTGTCGAAAGAGAAATTATCCGGGCTCGTAACATCCCAAAAAATGACACGTTGAAGGACAAGGCACCCAAGGCGAACAACCGAATTCCTTTTGTAGTCACCTACCACCCAGGACTTACTAATATTGGAGAGAGTCAGGTCCCTTTTTGCTTGGCGCGGCCCATATATGTGGGATGTTTAAAATCAAAACAAAAATGACTACCAAACTGTGTATAGATATGTACATATCATTTAAACCAATCACTGGAGAGGGAACTATAGCTGCTTGTCAGCCAATAAATACCATTAATCGATTCAGAAATGCACAACACCATAGCTCCTTGAAATTATTGATAAAAGAGTAGAAACACATATATATTAATTGATACTGACATGTTTTCGCTTCACGAAATGACTCCATGACAACATGGATCGCTTATTCTTCAGAGCACCAGTTGTAAAGCATTTCAGGTTTTAGGAAAGTAAATCGATCAGCTGCAAAAAAATATTTTATCAACTTCAGAATTCTTAGTGACAAAAGTAAAATGTATGTCATCATCAGTTTCAGCCGCTCAGCTCAGGAGGAATCTCTCCCAACAGTTTTCATCGAGGGGAAACCCATCAGCACCGTGACCAGTACAAAGCTACTGGGCGTAACGAGTAACTTCAAGCTAACATGGAACGATCACATTGAAGACCTTGTTAAAAGAGCCTCTCGGAAACTGTACTTTTTGGTACAGCTTAAACGTGCTCTAGTTGAAGGAGTTGTACGAGTGGGTGGGAGAGTTCATCGCGCACCGATATCGTTCAATGCTGCGCATCGGATGGTCATTCCAAAGGATCATCTGGTATCCAGGTTAATTGTACGCTACTATCACAAGATTCTAGGTCATGCTGGACGGGAGCATGTAATGTCGGATATGCGTCAACGTTTCTGGATCTTACGAGGGAGAGCATTGGTTCGGCAAGTGTTGCCTGAGTGTGTCGACTGTCGCAAGCGCAACGACCCTACTACGCAGCAGATGATGGCGGACCTGCCAAAGGAGAGACTCATACGAGGCACCATTTACGTACACTGGCATTGACTTCTTCGGACCCTTCCATGTCAAGCGTGGCCGCGGTACCGAGAAGGTGTATGGATGCATATCTGTGTGCTTCAACGGTCGAGCTGTCCATGTAGAAGATGTCAGTTCCCTAGAAACTGACGCGTTCATTCAAGCACTTAGAAGATTCATGTCCCTACGTGGATCCCCGAAAGAGATATGGAGGACAATGGGACCAACTTCACAGGAGCTGAAAGAGAACTGAAACGCTCAATTCGATAGCTCGATGAGGAAGCAGTCAAGAAGGAGCTGCACCAGAGAGACGTGGAGTGGTACAGCTGCCCAATCGTAAGATGGCGGTTCCAGCCCCCGGCAGCAAGTCACATGTCGGGTGTCTGGGAGAGACTTATACGGAGTGTGCGTAAGTCAATGAAGGCTGTTCTAGGCAACCCCGCCGCGCTGGTGAGCCTAGAAACACTGAGAACAGTGTTTGCCGAAGTCACACCCATCCTAAACAGTCGCCCGATCTGTCCTAACAGCGACGATCCAAGTGATTTGGAGCCTCTCACGCCAAATTATCTGCTACTGCAGAGAAAGAACATTCTTCTTCCCCCTGGAGTATTCGCCAATGAGGACTTGTACTTACGTAAGCAGGGGAGACGCGCACAGTTCCTTGCGGACTGCTTCTGGTCAAGGTGGATCAAAGAGTACATACCAACGTTGCAGCAACGTCAGAAATGGGTCCTCCCAAAGAGGAACCTTGCAGTGAACGATCTAGTTCTATTCGCAGACAACTGTGTACCCCGGAGCCGATGGCTGCTTGGAAGAGTCGTCAGAGTCTTCCCAGGAGAAGACTCCCGTGTACGTGCTGCTGAAGTGAAGACGAAGAACTCCACGCTCGTTCGCCCGGTGACCAAGCTGTGTCTCCTCGAGGAATCGGAATAACGTGGACACGAGAACTACTAGATGATCACAGACTGCTTAGCGAAGGATACCATCGTTTAAGGTTATCGTATAGCTTCAGAGCCGATTTTTTTCGTTTAAGGTTATCGTATAGCTTCAGAGCCGAATTTTTTTTTAAAAACATTTTTCACTTAAAAACAAAGTTTAGAGTGTTAAGTATCCAACAGAAAAAAAAATGGTTGAATTTTCTTTTATCTAGACGGAGAAATATCAAAAAGAAACATTTTACCGAAGATTGCGTTACATATTTTGATTGACAGCTCATACACCACATCAATCGTCATGAGCATTCAACCGTAGCTAAGCGCGGGAGTAGTTGTTTACTGTTCAGTTCGGAGTTCGCTCTGTGGCTTGTCAGCGTTGTATCGAATCGTTTCTCACATAAATATGTCATCGTAAATTTGAAGCGTATTCGCTAAAATTATCCGTAGATGTCTTCTTCAAAACAAGTATCTGGTCCTTGGAGTTCAAGAAAGAGGAACAAATCAAAGAAATGTTCGAAATTATATATTCTTATTACCAGTGGCTAAACTATTTTGTTGTACATTTATAGGCCACTTAAAATTGATTCCTCTTAAGTATTTCTACAACAACATGCCCAATCTCTGACATTTTCCGGAGCATATATTCACGAGCTGATTCTTCGGGTAATTTATCTGTCCTCGTGCTTTTCTTTCGTCTTCCGCGTCTGTTTGGTCTGCTTTCATTGTGCTTTGGTTTTGCCTTCTTCATATCTTTAGCTGGTCTATCCTTTGCCGTTTCAATTGCCTTATTCTGGCGTTTGACCGGTTTATTCTTGGTTTTGCCCATAATGAAGAGTGATTGAAAACGCGAAACTCAACTGAGCGCGAATACCTTTGATTGTGTTGCTTTCATACTGCTGGTGGGAAGCCAGTTTTGACTGTGACATTTCCCAGTCACTGGTTGAACATCATTGGCTGCTTTTTATAGAAGGTGTTTGATTGCTGTGAAAGAGGCGGGGCACCAGAATCAGTCTCGCCGGCCGGCTAAAACTTTTCAGAGCGTTTTCTTGACTTTCTATTTTCGTTCTAAACATAGTTTGATAAAAGCTCCAACTCGACGTGAATTTGTGCGAATTTCTTCAAATTTTCACAGATTGTTCGCAATTATATCAGCTAAAATAATGTGTCGGCGATTTTTTAAATTTTCAAAAGAGAGGCGCTGAGAGCGATTCTCGCAACTATACTTGGATTGTGCGTTAGCAGTTTCACGAAGACCAAAATATCTTCAGAACGGCTTCGAATTTCCACAATCGCCGACACAATTTCGTAAACAAGGACTGTGGGAGTCCAGAAAAGCAAACCGATCTTAAATTCATTAAATTGCCGTGGAGTTGGAGCTTTTGGAAACCAACTCGCTTGTTCGGAAAATAAGTTTATTTAAAAATCGCACTTTTATCAAAATTACAAACCTTAGATATATCGTTGTAGCCAATTTTATAAGCTTTAAAATGAGGTATAATTTATCTAAATACGACGAATATTCGAGACGCTACTTAATTTTATCCGGAACAGTACCCTGAAGGTATACGTTAACCTTAAGGAACATTTAGGAACACTCGAACTGTTGTTATTTTTAGTTTCTCATATGCATGTACGGACAACAACAACAACAACAACGCTTTATTTGTACCATGAAATAGCATATTTGTACCATGAAATAGATACGGAGCGTATCGTTACGCATTCTCGTTCCCAGTGCCTCTCAAACTAACTGAAAAATCAGAGGATCTGGTAAGACACGAAACAGGCTCTAATTTGATTGGCTAGCCAAATCGGCTGCGCGATGAAGAAAAAATTGAACAGGTGCTGCGCACAGCGCTTTTCTTCCGGTTCACTTAGTGGATAAATCACTTCCGTTGTAAACATAACAAGTAAAATAAGGCATTTTTTGAGGTGTTCTTTCAATAAAAGTAAAATAATCAAAAGAATAAACATTCATATGTGAAAATAATAAAGAATGAAGTGATGTGCCTTTTAAAAGAACATGATTAAACAGATTAATTAATTAATAAACATTCATATATGTAATGTATGGTGGCAAAAGCCGAAAGGTAATTAAAATCTCCCTTCGATCGACTATAACCCAATAATGGCGGATGTTACGCCAAAAAAGTCAGCAGAAAAGCTTTTCGATCGAAATACATGTATTTGCTGCAACGCCGTAATATCGGATAAGAATCACCCAGTGATTTTAAACAGCGACCTAAGGAAAAGTTTGGGTTCTTATCTAAGCCATCCGTTCATTTTCTGGGAAGAATCCTACCCTACAAAAATATGCTGTCCGTGCAAACGCTCTCTTGAAACTGCCGAAAAATTCCGTAAGATGGTTCAGCAATCGCATGAACATCAAACCGCGGCGATCCAAAATTCCAGGCTAAAACGAGGTCGAAAGCAAAATTATAGCTCTCCTAGTAATCCACCATCAAAACACATTCCGCGCCGAGTGCACTGAGCGCTATAGCCCTTGCTAACCTACAACAGGTGCATAGGGCTATTCTTCCTCGACCATCGGCCCTGCAGTCTAATCCAGCAGCTGAAAATCAGCATGTTCTGTGCACTCCTCGATAATTGCGTTGAGAGGAGATATGACGACCACGATTGAGTTGGATGAACCTTGAAGAGCATTAAACTCAAACGGTAAACTTTGGTAAATTAACGATTTACCATAACCGGTCGGAAGGACACAGAAATAGTCCTTCTTATCGATACTAATTACCCGAATAGCTTCCAAGTGTTTAGTTTTTAAATAAAACTGTATTTTAAGCTTTGCAAGGGCGAACTGGATAGCTTCCATGAGGACCGCCATTGCTTTAGTTAGCAAATCGGAAATGAGTTCTAAGAGCATGCGCAGTTTCAATGTCCTAGAATCTAGGACATCCGGTTTCGTGTCTTACCAGAGCCTCTGATTTTTCAGTTAGTTGAGGAGGCACTGGGAACGAGAATGATCGTTACGTTGATATTCAATTTACTACATGGTCCGTAACCATTCAGCCTGGCTATGCTCAACAATTGTGTTCTTCAGTGTCCCGTTACGTCCCACGCGTGTCCCGTAACTTGTTTTTGTCCCGTGATGCCTTGCGCTTTAACATGTGCTTTTGCCGAGCTGTGAGTGTTGTAATTCGTGTGTCGCCAGCCGTGTGTTCGTCCATTTATCCGCTCATTTTGGTACGTTTCTGTGGCTTTATGTTTGTGATATCGCCTGCTAGAAAACAATCGATTTTGGGGTTCAGATGAAGAAAGTAGAACTTCTTGACACTCTCAACTTGATACTTCAAAGATCCTAGGCACACGAGGTAATTTTTTCGTTGTTTTCTTCGTGTAATAAATACATTAGAGCAGAGGCAATCAGTATGGAATGTGATTTGAGCATTTGCGAGTGGATTTACCATTACAAATGTATTACAAATCTTTCATATGTAAATTTGTTGTCTTTGTATTCTCTGTGAACAGAATTATTGATAATTAAGTCGATTTCATTGTTTTCTATACGTGTTTGAAAGAAAGGCAACTGTTAAATTAGTTCGGATGGCAGCTGCCATGTGTAGGCGATAGAGGGTGAAATGACCCTAATTCCAAATGCGTGTAGTGTTTATTGCCTGCAAGAAAATACATGACATATCAACTTACAAGTTTAGTGGTAATGCAGGTGGTTAATCTCATGCTGCATGGCTTTAATAGTTCTCAGGTCTATTCACTTCACTCTGAAAGTATATTCATATATACATGTACATGTAATTGTTCTTGCTCATTTGGAACATCTCCAGGCCTTGGAAGATCTGCACTTTCATTTTCAAGTATCATGGATTGAAACAAGTGCTGCCCGCAACACATATCGATTAAGACACAGTGCTGAAGCTTTGTTCGCTAAGAGGAATAAACCTATCCAAAACAATGTTAAAAAGCTAACCATTTCCAACCCTAAATCATTCATAGAATGAGTCTAAATATACCCCTGAGTTAAAATGGATATTCTTCCGTTGTGACTGTTATCCTTTCTCTTTTCCTCGTACATATATGTAATTCATATATGGTATAAAATCCCATTCTAAAATTACAAAGAAAACATATTAGTAACCCGAAGTCATCCTATATGTTAAAGAGGATCAATCTCTTACAACATATGCACATTTCCACGCTTTTCATGATAACAGAACTCCTGTAACGGGTACGATCCTCGGTCATCGACTCAGTGCTGCTTTCGATGCCGCCATTTGATACGTTTCCGGTCATCCGCTTCATCTCTGTAGGCCTCGCGCACGGTGTTGGTGATCACTCGCGTAACAAAAACATCACAACGTACATCGTGTGTTATACATTGTGCATCGAGCCTTCCTGAAATGCTCGATGCACGATGGCTGATGCATGAATATCGAGCCTACATTCCTTTCATCGTGCATCTATCGTGCCTTCATGGAGCCTAGATCGAGCCTTGGATGATTTTGGATCGTGCCTGCATCGAGCCTGGCATCGTGCCTTCATCGAGCCTTGGATCGTGCCTTCGTCGAGCCTAGCTGGCATCAATTCATTCGTTTTTGCTGCAGTTGTTTTCATCGAACTTGTGAGAGTCGGAAAGCTTCAATCTTTAAATTTGCTATATAAAATTGAATTTTAGCCAGAAAACGGAAATTAGATTATTTAAATTAGTATTTGCCTTCATGTGACAAGTTGTTTAGTTTCTGTCAAAATGTATGGTTTTATCGCTATTTGTTTACGAAGGGTTGTGAAGGAATTTGGAAAAACTTGGTCAATAAGGTTTTTATTATATTTATGCCGAAAATAGTGCTAAAAAAACACTTTTGACGCGCGTGCCACGAATCCATTTCGCGGTAAACTGAAGAGCGAATATAAATTAAGCTAAAATCTGATCGAGACCGGTGTTCACAACAGTTTTTTTCGACATCAAAAATGCTTTTTAAGGATGAAAACTGACCTGACTAATGTACTTCACTTTAGATGCGCTGAGTTTCAATGACAACTTTACCAAGAACCCGAATGGCATTATCTGGAGACAAAAATGTGTATATTTGCATGTGGAAGATTTGAATTGAAAACAGGCAAATTGAGTGGCGATACGATAAGCACACTATACTGAAAAACTTGACAAAACGAGATGTAGAAGAATACGAAGAAACTTGTAAGTACTAAGTAGTAAATACTCTCATCTCATATGCCAGTTACCAAATGTCAATGCTGAATTTCTCAACCCATATGTAATAAAAAATATGATTTATTTGATGAAACTGTGTGCTAAATAATTAAGTTTACGCGTGTTGCCGGGATAATTTCGTTGTACCGCGATTTTAGTAGCGTTGGCATGAGGTAGCCGAACTTTTCTTTGTGTTTCTGGAAGTCTGCATGTACAGCAATTTCAGCTTTTGTATATTTAATTTGACAGCTGCATGTATATAGTTATTTATCCACTAATCCAGCTTCGAACGTTCAATTCATTCGTTTTTGCTGCAGTCGATTTCATTGAACTTGCGAAAGTCGGAAAGCTTCTTTAAATTTGCTCTATATAGTTGAATTTTAGCCGAAAAAAGGAAAATTAGAAAGATACTTTAAATTAGTATTTACGTTCATGTGACAAGTTGTTTGGTTTCTTTCAAAATGTATGGGTTTTATCGCTATTTTCACGCGGAATTCGACTCGTTTTTACAGACAATGTATGGAAAACTGAAAACACGATTGCATGACATCCCTCAAATTTCGATATGTTAATCTTTTACCTGGTATCTTAAGTTTGTATCTGGAGAATATTTCAGAAATTCATTTTACGGATTTTATTTGGCATCGGATTCCCATCCCTGATTCCCATACAAACACTGTATTTCACGCCATGTTTGCACCCTGATTCCCATACAAACACTGTATTTCACGCCATGTTTGCACCCTTTTCAAAATGTCGGAATTTACCGCGAACTGGTCTTGACTATTCCTTGGCTGATAGATACATGTATGGTCAATCTTTGAAACTATGTATACTTTTAATAGTGTGGCTCGCAGTTTAAAACCTCAGGCTCAGATGAAAATACTACATGGTCCTAATTTCCATCTCTTTTCTTTCATAGTGCTTCTGACTTGAGTAACGACATGTACAGCATCTAAAACTTTGATCAGGCTCAAAAAGTGCTGATGAGCCCTCAGAACCTGAAAACAGTTTCATTCACAAGGAGAAAGAAGTGACAGAAGACTACTGCTTCAACTTGAATTCTATTATACATTTTGGGTGTTTTTCGGTATTTATCTCACTTTTGAAAATCCATTCTTGTAGTCCCGCCTGAAAGTCATAGCTAAAGTCGAGTTGATTTTGTACAATGAACTAATTATGCAAATGTTATGAGCCTGGCATCGTGCCTTCATCAAGCCTTGGATCGTGCCTTCATCGAGCGTTTACCTGAATATTAATGTGCCTTTATAGAGCCCTAATGGTGCCCTCATCGATGCTCGATCCGAACATCGAACCCCGAGGGCACGATACGCGAATCAGCTGGCAAATTGGCAGTCTAACGCTACAAAATGGTTGTGTATGTAAAACCATCAACAAAACACAAAAACACGAAGTGCAAATGAAACTATAGTAAATGCATGTGCATCACATGCCGGATGTTGCCGGATGTTGGGGCTCGTTTAGAAGGTGAGTGACTTCGAAGATTTTCTATCGGTATGAAAAATAGGTCAAACACAGCTAAAATTAAGTGGTGTGCTTTAGAAAAAAAGTGATTTTAAAAATCGTTTCGAAACTTCAGAAAACGATTTTCTTGGTGCACACGAACTACATCATCTTCCTGTGAACAGAATCAAGCTTCAACATTAAAGCATGGTGAAATTATGACACTAAATCTAGCGTTAGACTGTAAAATGTGAAAAGGTGATCACCAACATCGTGCGTGAGGCCCGTAGCACGCCTTCAGATGCCTCTCTACCCGGGTTCTGCAGCCATGAAAGTCACCTTCGGGACCCGTCCAAGGTTCATTATCGGATTTAAAGTGCCACTACGACGAAATTTGACCATTTCTTTTGCCAACTTTTTGTATTCCATAAGGGCAAACCCCGGGGGGGGGGGTACTCCTGTTTGTGACGTATTATGTATGTGCCGCCCAGGTGGGTCAGGGTTTTGAGCTCAGTTTGGGCAGGTAGGGTCAGGGTTTTGACCTGATTTGGGCAGATCAGGGTCAGGATTTGAGTATAATTTGGGTGCAGTCAGGGTCGGGGTTCAGTATTTTTTAGGCAGTTCATTTTTTTAAGCTACTATGTCAAAAAAAGACATTCTGTTGCCGTATTTTGATCGCCTGCCCACATGCAAGCACTGAGGTTCCCATACATCGTGACGCCGCTAATTCGTACTTCAGTACAAGTTTATCTATGTACTTAATCTGCTGATTTGTTTACCCAATGCCACGTCCCGACTTGAAATGTTCCGTATTTTGCATGAAATCCCGGTACGCGGTATACCGGCCAGGATATATATCCGACCGTGTTTTGAAAACAATTTAAAGAAAGGGCAATCAGGGTTTTTTTCCCCAAAAGGGGGCAATCAGGGTTTTGGAGCTCGGATTGGGTCAAACAGGGTCAGGGTTTGAGCCTCTTGGCCTCACATACATACCCATTTTTCATGTAAGTACCCCCCCTCCTTCCGGGAACAGAACCAAACTTCGCGCCCCCGGGCCCGTTGCTGTTTCACACATAAACTGAAAATACTCGGTGCATGAAATAATATTGACGGTTTCTTCCAGTGTGGTTTATTGTCTTAAAAATAAAATATGACAAACTAATATGTTCTCAGCAAACGTAACGTATGACTAGTACATTCAGTTGGTTCGGCTGTTTTGGCCTTCTTTCAAACTGTTATATATTGGACTCGGGTACGATCTTACCGGCTATTCTCTGCGACACAAACAATTCTGGAGACGCTTCTGTCCTCAAAACGGCCAAAACATACACCATCCTTGAGGTTAGCCTGCGTAGCAAGCCCAGGGGGAATGGGGAACAGGAGGGAAGAGGGGAGAGGGAATGATCATCATTCCCTCTCCCCTCTTCCCCAATCTTCCCCATTCCCCCTGGGCTTGCTACGCAGGCTACCTTGAGGCTTGAAGATATTAAGGTTACCGGGTACCTTCAGGGTGCGTTTCCAGTCTAAATTATGTAGCGCCTCGAGGAAACATCGTAGATAAATCATCCATGTATCATTTTAAAACTTATAAAATCACAGGCAGCCCAATCTATGGGTTTGTGCATGAAAATAGAAGATATGTATGGGGTTTTATAAATTCTTTCAAATTGCCGTACAATGTATAAATGAACATACCTTTTTGCTTCCATGTTGTTTCCTTTGTGGTTTTTCTTGTCTTGGAGCCATTTTACGCTGTTTTGGGGAGTTTTTCATCCACCTCGACTCACCACTCTAAGAAGAAGAAAAGGCTGGAATCTTCTGAGGACTTCTGCCACAATCACCTTCAATCTTCACCTCCAAAATCTCACTTCTCGTTATCGAAATGCTACGAAACTCCTGTCGTCGCTAGAATGTCGGGGAATTTCAAAATTCGATTTAATTCAAAAGTTATCATGCTCTTCGTGAAACGGTGAAAACATAGTCCGAGTAGATATGCGAGAAACGCCGTCAAGAGCTCTCTTTTTAGAATTTCCCAATTCCCCGACATCCTTTTGCAGCTGCGATATCAATTGACATTTCGTAAAAAAATCAAACAAATCGAATAAATTTATCTTGAGTGGGAGCTTTTTTAAAACGTCCGCCTCTCCAACAATTAGCGAGCTCTTGGCCAATCATTTCTCATCACAGTCTAGATTTCCCACCAATGTTGATTTCCGATCAAAGCTACGCGCCGCATCGAGAAAATGTTATTAGTTCTCTTGTGTGACTTGAAAAATGGGAAAGACAAAAAGACCTCGAGGGACAAAGCCAAGGTGAACACCTAGAGACGCCTTGAATGCCAGCATAGTTAGTAGAAGAGACAGCGATTTGCAGGCGTCTGAAACAGCACGGCAATAGCGAGAACAGAGTCACCGTCAGACTTTACGCTCCCATCTAATGCGGATATCAGCGGCCATCCCGAGGGGGCGGGCCCCGATCACCCAGGGGCATTTTTCACAGCAGCCATGACAAATACATGCTAAAACCCCTCGGGTGGGGCAAAAAATTGTGACAAAAACCCCCACCCCTGGGGCAACCTGGGCAAAATATTATAAGTATTAGAAGCTAAACGTTTTAGAAGTGTCAAAAATCTTAATAGTTTTATACAAATATTATCCTTTATTTCTTTGTTCTGTCTACCGACAGAGGATGGCTTAATTTCATCTCTTAATTTGAATGATAATGATATGGCTTACCTCAAGGACAAAGAAATCGAAGAACGTCGATCGATCGAGCGAGTCCTGCGGCGAAAACCGCTGAACGTTGAGACAGCAGATTACGTGCAAACCCCGTGGGTATGTCCCCGGGGTAAGCCCCTGGGTTGCCCGTGGGTTGCCCGGGGCCCGCCCCCTCGGGATGGCAGCTGATACCCGCATAAGCTTTCTTGGCCCGGGTTTCTTGGAAACAAATATTCTCTCGGCTGGCTCCTATCAATTCTTATTTTATTATGTTCAGATGTGGACCTCTCGGCACTCTGTCTGAAACTGAAAATACGAACCCTAGTCGTGTTTTGCGAGGACTTCTATTTATCTATTTGGCTCGTAGTTGTATGCATTGTTTGGCCTTGTTTTGCAATTCTTTTTTCCTTGTTTTCCAAGCTAAGGGCATCATGCTTGCTTTTTAGAAGGCCAACAACCGATGGAATTATGGAATCGTGTGTGTAAAAACTTTTCTCAATAAACATAAACATGAATTTATTTAATATGCGCTAGCGGGGGTGCTCGACGTGAGAAATGAAATTCACCCCTAAAAGATAGCAATATGGGCGTGGCTCACAAAAAAAATACCCCTAAAAGATAGCACTCCAAAAGACAAATTTGTGAAAACTAAAGGAAATAAGAGACAAAGCTCTGCCCCATAACCTCGTCTTTAATATTCGGATGGATCAAACTCTATATCGAAGCCGTAAATACCGATTCAACTTGTGGGGTCTCATGCTTGAGGATCCAGCGCTATTTTTTCTCGGCCACAAAAAATTTGGGTCTCGGAGACCCCTATATAAAGATAGCAGACCTTTGGAAGACCCCTAAGAGATAGCACTGCTAACGATTTTAACCCCTAAAAGATAGGTCGAGCACCCCCGTCTATTTTTATGGGAAGTCCTCCCCCCCCCTGGGGGGCTTTCCCCACACCGTCGATACGGGCGAGTGAGCACCTGTCATGTGTTTATTCATCTGCTGTCAATCAAACAGAACATTTTACTTCCGGTTAAAAACTTCCTTTTGGTATTTCTCTGTCAATATTAATTTTTATAACGGAGTTTTGGGTATATGAGACACTACTACTAAAACTATATTTCTGTGCGAAAAAAAATTTCCCCATCTTTTTCGTTTTGAAGGTATCCGGTAACCTTAAATTACAATCATCGCGGCTGCTCGATCGTACCGGTACTCAACTAGAAGGCTTGAATGTAGCGAAATGCCTGCTTTGTGGTTCGTTAAATTGCTACAGTCCTGTACGTACAATGCACAGACTTGAAGGCATATTTCTATTCAAAACGTTTTCTTTGCTTTTCTTTGCGGAAAAATGGTGCACTTTCTTGCTACATAAGTTAGTTCGCGTGAAGGTTCGTCTGAGAAAAGTAGCCCCACGTGTTGTTGTGTTGAGTGTATGACGTCACGTATGCTAAAAAATGCTTAGGCCTTCCGGGTTCGTGTAATGGCGGACGTAACATTCAAGATTCGGAGTAAAAATAATAAGACTTCCCGTCGTCGTATCGAAAAACGGTAATAATATAGCAGGTAATAATATGAACTGGTAATAATATAGCCAATTAAGAATGAAAAGTCCGAAGACTATAGCAAAGCTGATATACAACGTAAAATTCTAACACAAAGCACTACGGTTAGCTAGGCCTGACACGAAAAGCGATCGGACTAGATTGCAGCCATAGACAGCTGTTTCGTTCTTATTAGAACTCGTCAGTATGGCATAGCAAACAGTACATAGTAGTATAGCAACTATGAGAAAAATTTTGATCGTAGGGGCACTTTAAGCATGAAAGAATTAAGGTGCTATTCCTATTAGTTTCTACTAAAACCCTTATATACGTACAGTAGAACCCCGGTAACTCGAACTCGGATAACTCGAATTCCCCGCTAACTCGAACTATTTTTCGTTTCCCTTGGCCCAAATTTACCCCGATAACTCGAACTCTGTTCTTATGACTTTTCAAAATATCAAGACAATAGGCTGCTTGTTATCTGATTGTTACCTAATATGATTTTAATTATTGTATATTATAACTTCGGACTGATCACGTATTTGTCACAGACGTAGATAATAAAACTATGTTCACGCTATATATCGTCACTATTGTTAAAATTAACAAAAATAAAGATTTTTTTCACCGACCCCGATAACCCGAACCCCCGCTAACTCGAAGTGATTTTCGTTTCCCTTCAGAGTTCGAGTTACCGGGGTTCTACTGTAGTTACATGCGAAGGCTGTTATAATATTCACTAAGTGTGATTGGGAACCCTGTGGTGCGCCCTGTGGTTATGGAGGGGACACCCCGAGGAACACGAGGAGCTTTACAAGAACTTGTTGTAGTTTGGTTTACTAATGTTTTAGGTCTAGAAGAACTAGTTGACTCATATCATAACAAAGGCAGAACATGTTTACAACTAAATGACTGAGCATTGAGTAACCGCACTTTTTTCTTCAACGATCTGACGTCACCAAATCTGTTGCGCAATATAAGTGCGGATTCGCATTGCAAATAAATCTTTTTTTTATTGAGATTTCAGTGTACAGCACAGCGTAAAGATCATTTTGAGCCCATGTGTGTTTGGACTCGTATATCCCAATGAGTTTCTGTTTATACTAAACATTTTCGATATTGCTACGCCCCAGGATGAAACAAGAAAACGATTATTTGCTTATTTTCTAATTCTACTTATTTTAGGAGCAATGCCAAAAATTGTTTTATGTATGCCCCACGTCAGCCTGCTCGAAAATATTCACGAGTTCCCCTTTTGAGTCCTTATGTTTCAGTGTGTCCATTGTTGTTTGGTAGTCAGTAGCCCTTGTCTCTTGTTTTCTTCTGATGTTTTTGTGAAGTGATATGGATTACGTTCATACTTTTCTTTCAATGGCTTCAGATATTTGTTAAAACTCGGGGAGTTCTTTGTGCAAGGTTGTTGTTGTTGCTTTATCTCACAAGTGCTATCTCCTTTACGAGAAAAATATTTAGACACGTATCTACCAACATGAAATGAGAGAGGAGAGGAGGGATATTCTTTATGTTGTTCCCTTATTTGTTGAGCTATCATGTATGCGCTCGGAGTGATATTTCTTACGACCCGGCGCCGAACTTCGTGAGACTTCTGATTGAGTGCATTTGGGTGGTGGGGACGGAGGAAGGAACCAGGAAGAGGAAATTTATTTTCAATATCATATGAAACACACCCTCCTCAACTTATAGAAAAATACCCAACTGGAAAAGACGGAAAATCGACAAGAAAGGGGTATTAGAAACCATCACTCTGCAAGTTCATTTTCATCTATTTTATTGAATGCTTTTGAACTTCCATGGTAATCCTAAGGTACTTTACCATTGTTCAACATGAATGCCTGTTTACAATCATGCATACTGCCCATACACGTCGACACACACTCTACCGGCGTTATCATGGTTCCAGAAGTTGGTCAAGTCTTCTCCGTACCAAATGCGAAGCTTCGACTTCTTATTGATATGGTAAGGGCTGTTGAAGTTTGCCTTCAGCACAATGAAAGGTGAATTCTCATTAAACCCAGGTAGGTTGTACCAACGACCCTGAATAATTCCAAGCACATTCTTGTAACTAGAAAGCAAATAGAACAAGGATGAACAAACAATCAACATTTATGGCTCCCTGCTATCTAAAGCACAAACATATATCTTTTGTTTTCCTGAACATCATCGATTGCTCTCCTCCAATTCCAATTTTCTGTTTTGTTTTTGCTAAAATCAACAATAACTGTAAATGAATGTAAGCAAGTCCAAAACTGATACCTCTTGCTGTTCTTCTCGTAAACTTGCATTTCGCGCTGGAAACATTTTCACTTCACTGAGGACTTAATTAAACTCTTTATGAAACAGGGCTGACATTTTATGTCTAGAAGTGGTCTGTTTTGTATTGAGCATAGTTACTGAACCTATTGTACGTGTGGTGTCATATAGAATCGCATAGCCAAAGCTGAATCGCACGGTGCATTTGCGAAATCAGACGCTGATTGGCTGAGACGGAGTGGTGATTCAGAGTGGAATCACCACTGTAGACTACGCGCGCTATTTATAACTTAGCAAAATATCAACAAAAGTACTAAATCTTCAAGTAATTCATCGGACTATGCGATTCAAGGAAAATCGAAGCGACTCGGGCGATATCGTTTTCTCGTGCAATTTAACGTGGAATTACCTCGTCAGGCATGGGTATGGTTTTCGAGCTGTTTTAGTCTGGAATAGGGTTATAAATTTTGCCTTTTTAGTCTGGATAGCGTATGATTTTGACAAGGAAGTATGAGACAGCACATGTTCATTGAATTTTCGGCTCAATACCAGTTTCTGGGAAACTACCCATTCACCCCTCCCTTGGATATGCATCGTTTTATTAATGATTAACCATTAAAGGTTAGGATTAAGTGTGGGGGAGGGGTGGGGATTTCCCAGAAACCTTGATTGATCCGAATTTTCTTACAATAGTTATTTTGACATTGATCTTCAAAATAAATCGATAAATAGAACAACCCACGGCGAAAACTATCATTGCATTAGACAACGCGATTAAAGGCAGCTTTAACTGATGCATGAAATAGGCTACATATTTTCGCGATTTTTGGGACAGGTTTGAAATACAGTATGGCATATCATATATCTTTGTCAGGGCTTTGATTTCAATTATACCAGTGATTATGGTTGATTTCAGTCAGTTAGAACATTTGTAGAATCTTTTTCTTGAGTGACATACTTACTGGACGCCAGATAGCGGGAATTGGACTTGGTTCGCTGCGTTAGTGACAACCACGTTGAGGCGATGGTGTTGCAGAGTTGGGTAGTTGTGGCATCCCCATTTGCTGTCGAAGTCATGAGCATTTCGAAAGATCCATCCTCCACACCTGACCGATCCACTCCTCCAAACTAGCTTAACCGCTCTCAGGAAACCATTATGACGAGGATAAAAGTCACCGGCATGCTTGCCTTTGGCACTGAAGCAAACACGGCCATGGTGATTCAACTTAACCCAGTAACCTAGAAAAATATTATAAATTATAAATATCATCTAACCCTAACTCCCTAAACCTTTGTATCATACACAAGATGAACATGGGTAATTTGGGCATAAATTGGGCTTCAATTCCAAGCCGCGGCCATTTTGGCTACAAACAATAGCTAATAGCGATACTTACTGTTTGTAAACACTGACGTCGTTTATAGATTTGCATATATAATGTGTTGGCAAAAAAAAACCGCGTGTTTGTATGACCTGCATGGCACCTAGCGATTTGGCAGATTTGGGCCTCACAAAATACATCTAAAGTCTCAATTCTGCTTACAAATCTTAATTCTTTTATAAGACATAAGTTAATAGCATATAAGCTTCGATGAAAGGGCTTGCTTGCATTTTGGATGAACAAGAAGAGTAATTTGGCGATGAATAAACACCGACGTGTTTGTATGGCACCGCGATTTGGGCCTCACAAAATACATTTAAAGTCTCAATTCTGCTTACAAATCTTAATTCTTTTATAAGACTTATAAGTTAAGAGCATATAAGCTTCGATGAAAGGGCTTGCTTGCATTTTGGATGAACAAGAAGAGTAATTTGGCGATGAATAAGCACCGACCTGTGATATTTTATAAGCAACTGACTGCGCTCACGCTTCGTTTCTGCCAACCACAGAATGCAACAAATGTGGCGTGACTTGCATGGGTGACGTCATAGTAAGTATCGCAATAACCTCGTCTCGGGATGTAATATGGCCGCGGCGTCATAAAGATCTATTATGGATTTGCGTCACGTTAGTTATGCTAAATTAGATTATGAGCTCGAAGTTTCTATCGGATGATAGTTGACGAGGAGCGTGTAACTATCAGCCATATCATAGAAACTGAGGGCGAGTAGTCTAATTGTTTTAGTAGAAACCAAATAGTAGTTCAATATTAAACTGAAGCAAGATTCTTTTACATTTTGACAACTTCGCAGCCATTGTTTTGTTTTTGAAAACCGTTTTATTTCGCTACTCACTATCTATCACAGAATAGGTAGTGAGTAGCTTAGCTAATCAGATTGCAGGATTGGTGATAGAACACTAGTTGGTTTCTATTCATAATAATCATTAGTATAAACCAACTAGTGGACTATCACAAATCCTGCATTTTGATTGACTACCCAACTATAGGTATATTTGCGATAGCCCATGGTAGAGAAAAACCGCACGCATTTACACGAAAAAAAATATTTCAACTTCAATTTGTTCCTTTCTATTATTTTCTACTGTCCGACTAGTTAGTTTATACTAAAACAATTAGACCTCTCGCCCTCATGGACTACGAGTTAAATAGCCCATTCGGCTGCGCCTCATGGGCTATTGACTCATAGCCCATTCGGGCTGCGGGTCTAATTGTTAAATAGACCGATTTAGCTTGTACATTTGTTGTCCCAATTCAGATCATGTGACAGCTATCCAGAGGATTCAGTGCTTTGTTTTCCAATTAGAGAAATTTGTACATTTCCTCTTGGGATATAGAAAAACAAGAAAACATTACTCAAGGGAGAAGTCACGTGACCTGAAATGGGACAACAAATGTACAA
Organism: Actinernus sp. WN-2022; assembly: GCA_030867875.1. Lineage (NCBI taxonomy): Eukaryota > Metazoa > Cnidaria > Anthozoa > Actiniaria > Actinernidae > Actinernus > Actinernus sp. WN-2022. The sequence goes on from JAOWCC010001729.1 coordinate 5,930,986, forward strand.
GCTAAATCGGTCTATTGGATTAAAATATACCAGCTAAAATTAATATGAAATATTTCATAGTAGAAGCCTTGTTGGTTTAAAGACAAAACATGAGCTATTCGATGTTAAGACTTCTCAGATCAAACAAGCGCTCCAACTCAGCGGTCAGTTCGGATCCGAACTTTGAACAAGAGCCCATCTGGGCTTTCACTCGGGCCACATGAGTCGTGCTTTAATTCGCCAGTGAGAACGTCAAAAAAACAGACTGGTCTATTAATCGCTTTTATGGCATGACTATGATAACGCAGGATTCGAACAACAGAATACTGGCAATTCAAGTGTATAAATGCAATACAATGACATATTCAGACTTTGAATTTGATTGAAAATAGATCAAAAACACGGGGAAATGTCCGGCTAAAACTGTATGAATAAATGTGAAATGAAACATAAATTTCATAGCAAGAAAAAAAATTGTAATTCCTATAAATGAGAAAGCTCTTCTATTAAGCCGCTTCTCATATACACACAGACTGTTTCACAAAAAACATTTGCGCTTTTATCGACACAAGAATTCAGTTGACCTTTCAAATAATTTATAATTTCTGAGGTACGCATACTCTAATTCACAGATGTTAAATAAAGCGATAATTAGAAGAAAAGTACATTAACAGACAAACTGAGAGGAAATTTATTCAAATCAAAAAGAGTTTACTTACAGTACTTACGTAACTGAACTTTCGTTTTGGATCTTTTGGTAGTGTTGTTGACAGCACCCACCTTCGTGCACATATGCACTGAATCGGAATGAAAGTCGAAGCCTACCTCGAACTTAACTTTCAGCTAACCTGTTTCCTTTCATTCCACAATGAATAATAATCTCATAAAGTAAGCCCGTAGCTTTCAATAAATTTGCCAGTGTCTGAATGAAACAGCTAGATCTTTTCCAATTTCTCTCACGAGTCACGGCAGAAGACAGTCAGAAGCTACAAAACTTGAATTTTGATCCTCTTCACAGTAACGTAATTTAACGTCTCAGATATTATATATATGCCCTATTTCAGATAGCGCTGTGCATTTCAAATACTTTTTCCTCTCTCTTTGCTGGCAGTTCATGCTTCTTGTTCGTGTAGTTGTCGCATTTCAGTTGGCATACACTGAAAACATCTGCTTAACTAAGATTTGTAACAATCTTAGCGGATCATGTAAATATTCCGCTTGGCTCAATTGAGGGTTTCTGCCGTCAAAGTTCATTTTTTGTTTCAGTTTTCCCCATATTAGCCGACATGTATAATGTCTCGAGCTCTCAATCCAGTAGAAAGACTCTGGTTATTCTGTCGTAAAACATGCCTTAGCTGTACAAGACCGCCCACGATGGAATAGATTTCTGACAATGACTCATTGAAAGTGATATCTCCTTGTCTCGCCTAGTCTGAGAGCTTTGAACTTTCTTATCTGAGCGCGCCTGACGAGATCTAACCTTTGATTATAATTCGATACCCGGATCTGTCCAAACAGCGCTGATCGAATGTATTACGGCTCCTGGTTGTTCATGTATTTTTATGGTCAACAAGAGCGCCAGTTGAAATATCCTGAGCCTGTTGGAAAGTTTTCGCCCTCGCGGATCGACCATTTTGATTTACTGTATTCACTTATGTAAATACATTAACCTGGCGATTGTTGCGTGACCAGCACAGTGCAATCTGATTGGTTTGAATTTGACCTTTAACGCATGCGCAGAAGCCGTCCGACATCAAATAAAAATAAAAATAATAACGACTTGCATTTTAAGACTCGGCGCTGCCACAGGCAGCCCGAGTAATAAAGCATGTATTTCTCAGATTTAATTGACGGATATGAGCCTACTTATAGAGGCTAGCTGTCACCGGGATTGTTATTTTTGTGATTACTTGTCAGAACTGTTGTCAATAGTGTATCAAGAGTATCTGATCTTTGATAAAATGATCAATTTTCAAGAGTAGATCATGATTCAACACAAGGTGAATGATTTCAATGACCCTCAATAACAACTTCAACTCTCCATTCCAATCAGTTTTTCGCAATTCGTTTACTTTCTACAGGCGTTATAGAACCTTTTAAATCTAAACCCCTTTATACTCTGTTTTCAAACCTATCATCACGGTCGTTTCAATCGAAGAAACATTCTAAAGATATATATAATTATTTACAATATACATAGTTATCCTTTCAGTGATATTTCCATAAACATCTCCCACCGATATATTAATATTTATTTAATACCTTTCAATTTCTATTAGGAATAAAGCTTGTAATTTGTTCGAACAAAAAAAACTCGTCAATCCCATTTGAGAATTTCTGTTTGCTTTGCTTTCGGAAAAAAAAAATGAAAAATTATTAATTCCAAAAACGTATCTTTAATTAGTAGATCTAATTGCTTTATGTGTCCTTTGTATTAATTCTGCAGATTGTTATAGCTTACCAATAGCTAAAAATGCTTTCGATGACAGAAAAGAGTATAAATTCGTGTTATCTCTTCTTTTAATTTTGCTGTTCTACGGAATAAACTGAAACTGAGTCGTTATCTTTCTTGACATCTTTTGAATGGTTATCCTAATTATAAGATAATAATGAATGCGGTTTAATAAAATTCATTAAGTTTTAAACAAATAAAACTAAACCTTGTTTAAACACTTCTGTTAAATAAATTGCCTAAACGTAAACACGAAATAAACATTCTTCAAAAAGTTTGCTTCACTTGAACTGTCTGAATTCGTTGCCTCAATTCCTACGGTACAATAGTAAATTTCACACGGCGTGAGATCAAATCTACTTTAGTCCAACTAAAGGCGTGAAGATGATATTCTGTATATTTTCAATTGAAACATGTATACAGGTATGAGTTCGTAATTGGTAAGGTTTCCGTCAAAATACAATAAATCACTTTCATGACGGCTAGGAGGTGAATGACACTCGGGCACTCTCGAATAAAGAAAAGAACAACAACATAATTTGACTACTGCTTAAGCAACATCTTCTTGGGAATAGGACAGATAAACTGTTATTGCAATAGGAAATTACATAATGATGTTTTTTTCAATAGCGTGTGTGGTTGGTCCACGTTGATTCCACAAGTCGTGGCGTAACAAATGTTGAACAGGCACTAAGCAACCACCCCTTATTAACTGCATTAGTTCTACTTTTACTCTTAAAGTTTTCAAGGCACTTTGAAGTTGTTTAGTTTTGAATTAAAATATCATTATTCCATCATTTCTTGGGTTGATTTTGTTGGTAGAGCCAAGGAACAATCTCGGCCGAAAAACGAAGAATGACCGTACATCGAAGACATAAAAATCAAGAAATTACTACTTGTGGTCTATATCAGCGGTTACTTTCGGAAATTATTTTTTTCCTAAAAGCGTTTTGTTTTCCAATAGTATTTTTAATATAATTCCTGAACATCCTTCGACAAAAATAATTAAAGAAAAATAGAAAAGTTCTATTTTTATGTGAAAATTGTTTTTATTACCTTTAATAGTTAAAAAATATCACCGAATAAATATACCATGGACAATAGTTCTCTAAAAACAATTTAACTTGTATGTAAAACATGTAAGGTAGATTCCCCCGAACGAAGCCACACCTACAATATTTGTAGCCTTCCGATCCATTTAAAATCATTTTAAAAGAATTAAGAGATGTAAAGAATGTGGGCATTCAATGTTCGTAGTCAGTCTATCTACTTACTGCTTCCATGGGTTTCTTCTTGATCTGGAAAGGGAGCACAGTTTGCCAGAGCAAAGAACAGACAAGTCACCAGAAATATCTTCATGCTGATTCCGCGATGCCTGTACCTCGTAGACGCCTGTAGCTGAAGTGGTAGTTAGGTAATGCTCTCGCACTCTTTTTATGCCGTTTGGAAACGCGTTACCAAGATAATATCCATCTTCTCAACAATTTGTTTTCAATTAGGACATGTTTTCGGCAAAACAGCCAAGGAAAGCAATATGCGGCCGACATGTTTGACAATTTTGATTCAGTTGACATCTCTCTGAGTTGAATGCTATAATATCCCTTCGCTCCTATAAATTGGTTTTGCAAAAATAACACAATTAATTTCGCCAGTTAAGTTATTAAAATAACGTCAACATATTTACCGATACTAATATATATCGTTAACGATTTGTGTTCTCCCATTATAAATTGTTATTAAAGTGGCAATGTCACGGTGAAAGGCTTTCGTTTTGTTTTGTTCCCGATCGGACACAGTTTTTTCAGTGAATTTCACAAGAACCTCGCGCACACATGGGATGTTTAAAATCAAAGCAAATATGCACAAATGACTAACAAACTGTTTATAGACCATGATGTGCATATCATTTAAATCGAGCATTGGGGAGGGAATTCGAACGTTAGCTGTTTGTAGCCAATAAATATCCATTAATCGACTCAGAAATGCGATCAATATACCATACCACAGCCCGCTGAAGTTATTGATATAAGAATATAAGCAAATTCATATTCATTGATACTGAAATGTTTTCGCTTCATGGAATAACTCCATGACAACATGGATCGCTTATTCCTCAGAATATTAGTTGTAGAGCATTTCAGGTTTTAGCAAGCTGCAAAAAGAGATTAATTTTAATGTTTGCCTTTTTCACATTTTAATATCACAATAAAACTACGGGAGGAAGACTTACATTGAAAACTGGATATTTTGCCTTAGTTTGCGAGTTTTGAATAACCAACACGGGAATAGAGACATGTAGTACTTCAAGGAATTCATATTTTCTCTTTAAACTTATCGAGCCTGTTAAAGTACCATTACTAAATTATCGAGTCCAATTCTTAAGAAATATCAACGCAATATCTCGTTCCATTAAAGCTAATGTGTCAATTTGTTTACTTTAATTTAGTTGCTTTTTAATTAACGTTTTCAAACAGTTGAATCTGCCAGACAGATTTATTGGATTCTTACTTGTTAACTTGGAATTGAATGCGGGATCGTAATTGGTACTTTTCAATATCAATAATTTAAGGCAGTAGTTGAACGTCATGCATTTTAGTCAATGATATGTCGTGTGTTTTTTTCCTCTTAATTACCACCGTATCAATGAATGCTCTATTGTCCGGTTGCTTTTTCGATAACAATAGCCTATGATCGATTTAATATGTTACGCTTTTTGCACACGTTCGGTAGAGGCGCCGAAAATCTAGTGTCACTTCGTGTCCTATTCGACTTGCTGTCGGCAGGTGCCAAAATCACACTTAATCACCTTCCGTTATGTTATCATTTACCACGTTAAGGGAGCGGGGAAGGGGATAGTCTGAGAGTATCAAGCCATATTCTTTTTTTTGTTTTCTTTTGAGTTTCACTGCTAATTTTTATAATGAAGTTATCTTTTAATCGCACCGTGTTAACCGCGTTTATTGATAAAGAAATTCAAATTTTGAAATACTGAAATCGGCGAAGTCCATCTCTAGCTAATGAATAATGAAAACTGAATTGAAGTTTAAAACTGTACCATTGAATATTATCAAGTCAGTAAGTTAAAATATAACCAGTAAACCCTTCGGATGAAGTTACTGTATTCCGACAATAATCAATTATTATTAGAGACTTTAAGCTACCAGGTCGGCGACGGCAATGATGACGGGAGGTAGAAAAGTCTTTTCTCCCGAAATTTGGTGTCTACTATTTCCCCTGTTCGCCTTGATTTTTTTCACAACCAGATTTTCGAAACATATGATAAGCATGGAGTTCCGTTCACGCCGAACAAAAAACGGAATGATTTACTTTCTTACGTTCGCATCTCTTTAAAACGTACAATTTGGGGTTTTCACGTTGTGTTTTTTGCAAAGAACGGTGAAAATGTAGGCGACTGCGTGCATGTTCACGTGCAGTTATTTTATAAGAGAGGTGCACTCGTTCCAAAGCCCCACTGTGGGGCATTAGCAACGTCCGGGGATTCCAAAATGTCAAATTCTCTACAAATGCCCGGGGAGGGGGGAGGATGGGCAGGTTAAGAATTGATAGCCGCCCATAAAACTCCTGTCAAACTGTCTCGACATTTGTCTCAACAATCTCAACATTTGTTGAGTCATGTTGAGAGATGTTGAGACCATGCCGTGTCAAACGGCTTCAATAACCTCTCAATGAGAGTCAAAATAGCGAATTTTATAAGAGAGGTGCACTCGTTCCAAAGCCCCACTGTAGGGCATTAGCAACGTCCGGGGATTCCAAAATGTAAAATTCTCTACAAATGCCCGGGGAGGGGGGTGGGTAGGTTTAGAATTGATAGCCGCTGCCAAGCGGTCTCGACATTTGTCTCAACATTCTCTCAACATTTGTTGAGTCATGTTGAGAGATGTTGAGACCATGCCGTGTCAAACGGCCTCAATAACCTCTCAACAAATGCTCAACAAGTGAGATGCGTGAGGTCTGGGACTGAGAACCAGATCCCGCTCGTCCACGGCCGTGATCGTGATTTTCACAGTTGTGTTCAACAAAGTCGCGAGAGTGTGTCAAACGGCTTCAACATTTCGAGAACAAAAGAAATGTTGAGAAGATGTTGAGACAAGGTTTAAACGAACTCAATGTCTTCTCAACATGTCTCTAACCTCTCAACATTGTTGAGAGGTGTGTCAAACGGCCTTAACATCGGCTCTCAACAAATGTTGAGACCTTTGACAGGAGCTTAAGTGTTTATATACCTCAGAAGTAAAAAATAAAACGAGCTACATACGTATGGTTTCCGAATTCATTCAACATTACGGATCCTACGTTACCACGACGGTAATGTCTGGGACGACAGCGAAAAACTGTAATCTAGAGTTAATTATACAAAATACAGTAGATTCACGTGAAAATGTATGTTACCTGCAACAAAACAACGTGAAAACCCCAAGTTGTACGCATAGTAGAGGACGCGAGACCTTAAGGAAACTGAATCTTATTCTATCATTCGAAAATCTAGACGTGAAAAGCGTTAAATGGCGAACAAGAGAAACAAGAAACACCTAATTTCGGGAGAAAACACGTTTTCACCACCCGTTGCCCTCGACATTGTCGTCACCTGGATGAGATGCAACGCGCCACGATGATTTTCCCGCGGCAAGACACACGTACAAGTCCAAAGGTCAAGCTGTTGTTTCCCAAGGGAGTTAGAAGGATAGTTATGATGTTACGTGGTATGCCTCCGCCTCCTTCTTCTCCCCTTCTTTCCTTCTTCCCCTCTTCTTCGCCCTTTACGCGCCGCCAATCGCAAAAGGCGTACAACAAGATCGCTTGTTAGTAATAAGATATATATTTGAAAAAAAGATATGCCCTCGCCATCCGAAGGTGTTTTTCATGAGGTCCTCAAGTAAGCAAAAATTAAGAATAAACGATAAGAATACAGGTCAACTGGTTCCTATTCTTAAATTATTACAAATGAATTATTTTATTTCGGTAAAGAGTTTTACAATTCCGAATGAGAAAGATTTTTACTGATTATTAAAATTAACATTATTCCATTCATTTAGTAAACGTATTAAGATTGTTTCTTGCACCAGTTTCGGTTTTACAAGCAGGAACCTTAAGCTTCATCCGGCCTCTTGTATCGTAGCTATGTATGTCATCATAGCTAATAGAAGGAATGGTTACTAGGAAACCTGGCAAACTTGAAAGGGGCTAACAAAGGCGCTGCGATTTATGTGGGAAGGGGGTAAGATAAAAGGTTGAGCACGGTCATAGCTCAACCCACATGTTTCTATTGGCTGATTGATTAACATATTCCAATATATATTGTGTTTTGTGCACGGTCACGGTTTAAACACAGCGGATAAAGACCTATAGCAAAGAAGGTCGCTGGGTTTCATAACCATCCACCTCTATTATGTTTGATGTCATATATCCAAATACATTTGAAACATTTGCCATTTCCAGCATATATATCAGAATGTAGCAAGTTTTGGCAGCTAAAAACGGTCCGATTTTCGATTTTGTTTTGCACATATTAGCTTCAGAATATAGTTGCGCAAAAATAGGGTTAAACGCATATCATAAAATGTCTCTACTGCTTATAAAAAGGTAATGTATTCATTTATATATCGCAAATTCTATATGGATATATTCAAATGCTCTTCACAAGGTTATGTTTGTGATACGGACTGCAGTTGTGGGGCAATGTGCGCCGTGCAGTTTACGATCATGTGTGGCTGGGTTGTTAGTACCTCATAACACCGTTACTCGAAATAACACAACAGGTTCTTCGACGTCCCCCTCATAGATTAGAGGAGGAAGGAGTCAAGGCCAACAGCTTATACATCCCTGCTCAAGGACGCCGGGATTCGAACCCCCGACCTCCCTGCAAAATTTTAGGCTACATGAATTGACCAAGAACGAAATTTAAGAAATGAAAAAGATCTTCGTGGAATTATATATGAGTTGGAATTTGGAGTGACAAGCTGTGAAGGTATACACTGAAACATAAACTTTGATCATTTAGAATTTTCATGTCGTACATAGGCTTGACAAAGATCAACTTTATGGCTAATAATGAAGTATTTTGGAGCTCCATAAATCGCTCAGTGCTACGAAAGAAAAAACACATGTCTCAAAGTGATGTGATATTTCTGTCAACGATGTTGATAAAAGAAAAGCCGCATAATTCATCAAAAATGCAAGAGGGAATATTTTCTGATGATATGAACTTTATGAATGTAAACAGATATGTCATAAACACAATCCTCGCCCATAGACGACGTCGATGCACACGTCGATCTTGTAGGATAGCCCAGATAATTACCTACTTGAATGGACAGGGGAAAGGGCCTCCGAAAGACTTAAGAGAGTCACTACAAGCATTGAAATCATTATCCACATTCTTCACATCTCTTGTTTATTAAAAAACGATTTTAACATAGTTCGGAAGTTTACAAACATATATTAAACAATATTCTAAAAAATAAGAAAAGATCAGTTGAAGGATCGCTGAACAGAGCAAAAGCATATTAGTTATGGTAAGGTTATGTTGGAGAGAAAATATACCTTAAATTTTAGTAACACTATCTTAAATTGGAATTTAGAGAACTACTGCCAAAGGAGTATATTTATTCTGTGATTATTTTTTAATTATTGACTGAGGCAGGTCTAATAAAAACAGTTTCAGTCACATAAAAATATGAGTTTTCAATTTACCTTTAATTATTTATGTCGACGGCCCTTCAAGATTTATATTATAATTAATGTTGGAAAACAAAATGCTATTAGGAAAATTAATTTCGCATAGCTTAAGCGAGCTGTGATTTCTTGATTTTTGAGATCTTCGATGTATGGTGATTCTTTGTTCTTCACGTAGCTTTAGGTTTTTCCAACCAACCAACACAATAAACGATAGAATTATATTTTTTTGAACCAAACCATTTTTTTAAAACTAAACCTGACTTCAAATTGTCTTAAACGTTTTATTTAATGATAAAAACGAATTCAAGAGGAAAACTAGATCTGATGCAGACTAGCCTGCGTGGCTGATATGTTGTTAATTTGTTCACAAAATGCATTCGCTCGGTCTTCTCGCGAAAACTACCAACACCACCAGCTACGCAGTATAATGCAGGTATTTGGATGGGATTGCTCAGTTCCAGTTGAACATTTGCCACCTACAAGGTGAAGGCCGCCCCACGAACTTGACCTCCTCCTCGGAACCTGGACTAGTACTGGCTATCCAAACAATGCCTAACCCTGAAACAAAACAAACCCTAACCTTCTTTGTCAGTGCAATCCAAATGGGGTGCAATAAAATGCAACGTTTTTAGTGACGAGTAGGGGGATGTGACGAGTAGGGGGATGTGACGAGTAGGGGGATGTGACGAGTAGGGGGATGTGACGAGTAGGGGGATGTGACGAGTAGGGGGATGTGACGAGTAGGGAGATGTGACGAGTAGGGGGATGTGACTAGTAGGGGGATGTGACGACTAGGGGGATGTGACGAGTAGGGCGATGTGACGAGTAGGGGGATGTGACGAGTAGGGGGATGTGACGAGTAGGGGGATGTGACGAGTAGGGGGTGTGAGGAGTAGGGGATGTGACGAGTAGGGGATGTGACGAGTAGGGGGATGTGACGAGTAGGGGGATGGGACGGGTTAGGTTTCGCTGGCGACAGTTAATTGCGATATTTGCTGTTTCTTTGTATTCTGCAATTAAGGCCCCCAGTAACGATCCCAAGCGCCTTTGCGAAAACTTGCCTCATCCCCCTACTCGTTTCTAAAGTGGATAATTAGGTTGTTGTACGGTAGTTTATTATTGAGAAATAACTCTTATAAGTTCAGGAGAATTATATCATTTGCAGTGAGAGTTCGTTCGATGAAATATGAAGCATCGGTCAAGGAAATGAAACAATGGCGTTAATTGCAAAATACAATAGCTGCACGTGAAAATGCATGCATTTAAAAAAACAATTTACGTTTCGTCGAGAAGGCGATTAGCCAGCGAAAAAAGCTCTTTTGTCTCTCAGTTCGTACTTACATCTCAGGGGCTTTAGCTTTCTCCCATCCGGCAGAATTACACCTTTGTGGTCCGACTTAGTGAGCATATTGATGGGAAAACATTCAGCAAACAGTTCACGCCGATTGGGCAAGCAATTATCGAGTATTGCGTTTTTCCTGGTCGGGAAATCGACCATTGTGTCAAGGCCGGTGATGGATGACACATGTATTCAACATTCAAGTCTCCGCCACATAACACAGTACCAGGTCAGATAAATAATCCATTAGATCGCTCTCTGTATACTTAGGCTTGGTGGGATATATATATCAGAAATTCGCATTCTGTGGTTTGAAGGCAGGTCACAGTAGTAATGCAAATGGTCAAATATGCTTGAACGAGTAACGTTGACATCTTTAAGGTTGTTCCGGACGTAGATTGCAATACCACCGTTCTTTCGTGGATCGTTACCAAACCAGTTTCTATCTCTCCTATAGATTGAGTAGTTAGAGATTCTCACCATTGCATCGGGCATCTCAGGTCTTAGATGAGTCTCGGAGACGACACAAACATCAATGTCCGCGGAATGCAAGTCGGTTTCGAGAGTAGTTGTAGCTTAAACCCGGTTCTTTACTTTTACTAAGCTGCAAATGTTTGTGAACAAACACTTAAGCACCGCATAGTAATTGTAATCATCAGTTGTTGGTAAGCGATTTTCCTTTAAGATCGATCGAAGCCAGCGGACTTGTTTACTGGTCGTATTCGTGTTGAATGATTCCTTGCGATGCCCGTAAATTACTTGTATTGGTTTGAGGCTTTGATGACGTCCACCTCATTTACCTCTGTATCTTAATATACCGTTGAGCTTCATAGAATGTAATGTGTCCGAGCTGGGTAGGCATACTTTAGAACGAAGTGCGAACAGATCGTTCCTAGCGTACACGGTTGAATTGCCTACATAACAGCGGGAACAATGGCGACATGAACAGCGACATCCCTTTCGATGTCTACACTGACAGTCAGATCGATTTGAAAGGCTCATTTAATTGTATTTCTTTTTATTGTATACATTCTATGAAACGTAACTCTATGCTCTATGTTAACTATTATAGAAAGTCTATACACATGCATAATATAAAAAGGGGAAAATTATACTACGTTTAACATGTTGAAGTGAAATTGAGAAATGGATTTATTGATTTTCTATATCCACAAAAAACTGAATGAATTAAAGTAAATGATATTAATCTTAAAATTTGGTCACTTTATTGAGAAAGAAAATACAATCAATAAAGCATAAAGGTGCTCTCTAAATTTACAGAAGTTATCATCAGGGGATTAAGTGTAATTTCACACAGATAAGAATGTCATTGAAAAGTCTTTACACTCAATACTTGAATTTATTTCTGCGATATAGGTATTCGTAACATTTCCAATGACATATTACTTTCCTGAGTGTATTGCGTCTAATCCATTAAATCTTTGCAAATAACTAAGTAAATAAATAAGTTTGTGTCCTCTTCTCCTTATGGCGAACTTGTGGGACAAGAAAGCTTCCGGATTTCGCTGAAGAATTATTGCTGTGTCCCGATGGTCTGAATTCCTTTCTAATGGCAGGTATGGAATTATGAATTATATCAAAAGAACGCGACAGCAATTGTTAGATTCACTCCTAGTAGGTAAAGGTCAAAGTTTTCATTCATTTGGAGACCCAGCTGCACCTCCTGACTGCAGAGTATATTTCACAATTTTAACTGCGATCTGGTTGACAATTCCGAAGGTATAAAATAATTACTATTCAGTGTGGAATACTGCGAGAACGTATTTGTATAAACAGGGAACAATTAGGCCGAATTGGTTTTTACAAAGAGTCAAGGTAACGTGTCACTCAAGTCGTTCTTTTTGATAACTTATTTCATACAACACTACAATTCTAAAATGTTCGTGTCTTTTTTTTCAACATTTCAAGTAAATTGGATTTCGAAATCAAAACTAAATTGAATTAAAGTTAAGATGATACATCAAGTTTGTTTCTCTTAATTTCGACTCCATTCCGAAATGCTACAACAGGGAATTGCGCAAGCTTTTGATTATTTCGTGTGGTTCGGTAGATCTTATAACAGTGCAAAATATATGTTGCCAATAGGCTGAGAATGACATGAAAAAATATATTGAAACCAAAGTCCATTAAACCCAATAACATGCAAAGCGTCTCTCGCAGGAAACGAAACGCGTAATTGTAAATCAATCTGCACTTCAATTTTCCCTGACCTTTTTTCTTATTCGCTTATTGCTCAAGCCTGGTTTTCGCCTACATTTACATCAGATATGCGATTTTTGACATAACCATTGAGGTACATCACCATGTCCTTTTTCCCTTTTGTGTGCGCATGGTATGGGGGAAACTTGGAAATAATGCATGGATGTGGCAATAGTACTGACAGAATACAGTTCAATAATAAGAGAGCGGTTATATGTTTCTTGGCTGACTTCTCCTTGCATCTCGGTGGACGACTTGCGCGGAGTCCGAGAATGGAGAATGCGTTCTTAGCTGTTAAATAGGAATAATGAGTAATTTTAAAAAGGTTGTCACGGAGGAAATACAAAGGTCATAGTCAAGAGGACAAAGGGCATTGGACATGGGGCATCCATAGACCAAATGGATTGTGACTGTTGCACTGATATCTTGGTTAATTCGTATTTGGGGGTCAAAAACTAATATTAATGTTTTTCGTCGAATACTACATTTGTATTGTATGTTATCCGTTCCACATATATAGTTGCATAGTTATAATCACCATGCATTTCTGTATTTAAATGGCAATACCAAATTATCCTGATCCTGATAATAAATTTTCTCTTCTTTTTTTTAATGATCTACAAATACATTGTTCAGGTCTATAGCTTCCCAGTAAAATTTATCATATGTTACCTTCATGGAATATTATTAATGTTATCATAACAGTACAACGTATAGTAAATGATCAATTTAACCTTCTCCGAAAAAAGAAACACTTCTATTTCTCCTTTGAAGAGAAAGAAATGCCTAACTTCTTCACAAAACGAATAATCCCCATAAAAGAAAAACTAATTAATTTAAATGATCGAGTTTCTGTACAATAAATATCTAATTAATATTACTGATTTACTATTTTTGTTCTTAGGAGCATATATTTGTACAAGTGTAATCCTGAGAATGGCTTCGAGGTTCTGCAGTAAAGTTCTCCTGGTCGTGATCATAACATTTGCCTTCTTCTTGCCGTCAAACAACCTCACCAAACATGGAATTCCACGTTGTAGTGAGGTGGAATGTGAATGCGTCGTTGCTAATGGAAACAACACGTTTCAATGCGGTGTTAGCAACGTAACAGATCTTGTACTTCTTCACCAGTACATCCCGTTACCATTACATACACTGTAAGTAATTCATTTACATGGTACACGAGTATATTATAGGAACACAACGTAACAGATCTTGTACTTCTTCACCAGTACATCCCGTTACCATTACATACCCTGTAAGTACTTCATTTACATGATACATGAGAATATGTTAGGAAAGCATCGGTTAAGGGTATGAAAAAGTATTCCATCTATATAACTTTATTTAAACACAGTAGCAATCCATACAAGGCTAAACAGATACATGTATAACACAGAAATAAATTCCATCAATGTCCTCTTAGATTATATTCTGCAGTGTCACTGACATAAATAAATTCACTAGCTTGTTCTTTAAATGTTCAGGCATACGGCCATTAGTATTTTAAACTTTGGTATAGACTTTTGTTTGTTCTATTAGAAACACTCAATAAACTGTTCTGCAAAATATATGTTCTCATGGCGAACAATTTCGTACAGTCAGCGGTTGTCATTGCGGGCGCGTACGTGAAAATCTATTTTTTTAAAGAAAGCCGTTGATGAGTATTTATAGAATGAGGAGTGGTTACATGGACATCGACAGTCAAAATGGCGGACGAGCTGCTGTTTTCAACGTCCTGCGCGAAGGGAAATGTAACAGCTGAACGAGTCGGGTCTGTCCCTTTAAACTTTGTACGTTTGGGAAGGAGAGTTTTGGCGTTAAAATGCAGTTATTTACAGGAAGTTTGGAACCACCACAGCAAGTATTTCAACTCGTTTTTCTGGCGTTAGAATCTACTTTGGTATCTGCAGAATAGATTCAAACTTGTGGACCTCAAACATGAACTACTCGGAAGTCTTTGTAATTGAGCTTTCTGACTGGCCTTTACAGTATTTAACAGAAGATGTATGGCGGCTCTAGCTAATTTGGGTCGTTTTTTAGCAGAGCATCGGGAACCGGTCTAATCATCCACAACTTGTTAGCAATCATAGTCGAGGGCAGGAGCAGGCATGTTAACTGAAATTAAAACTTGTGGACCTCAAGAAATATAAATATTAAAGCAGCAAATTGGAAAATTGCGAAAAGGTAAGCCTTGTCTTCACTGTTTTCACTAATTTTGGAACGACGTGTAATGCATTCTACGCATGCGCGGCGGCCATGATGTACGATATTGTTCGCCATGTTTAGATCACTCGGCCGGCAATGATTTCAATTATTCAAAAATATTGAATGCTACAGGTTATCGAAATTTGTCTGATGCACCTATAATGGCACTAAAATGATATATTTCAAGCTTTCCTTGTTGGCCTGTGGGTTTTTCAGTTCCTCACTAGATACATAGCTTGTGATTTCTTCATGATCTTGACTCATTTTCTACCACTATATTCATAACATTTTCCAGCTGGGAAATGTAGAAATTCTTCACGAGCTTTAGGCTGGACTGCAGAATAGCTGTTTGTCTACCAGTTGAAAAAAAAGGTATTTTAAATATATTCAAGAGAGGATGAGGTAAGAGAACGAATCCTCATGCCCCATGGTAATTATTTGAAATCTAGGCTACCCTCGATAGTTATCCATGCTTATATCTCCTGGGTCCTCGTAACATCGTTATGGACTACTCGTTAGTACAAGAGCGCCACATTACGCCATTCAGCTGTCTTTCTTAAAATAACCAGGCTGTGACCTGTTAATTTAAAAATAGATTTCAAATAATTATCATTGGAACAGACCCATGTATGGGAGATTCGTCAGTCACTTACCTCATTCTCTCTTGATATATTAAAATACATCTAATATGTTATAAAACGCCAGGATATTCGTTCGTATCCTATAAATCTTATATTTCAGCCAATCAGAGCTCAGCTTTACTAGGCAATACATGGCGGTATTTCATGGTTTTTCTATGAAATACCGAGCGGTATTTCATGGCTAGATCAGGCCAATCAAAATGCAGGAAATGTCGCACCCTTTCCGGTTTATCAGCCAATAAGAAATCAACAATTTTGAATACTTAATTAGTCTGCAGACTCGTCCGCCACTCGAAATTATTGTTTTCCCGCGAGAAAATTCGCAGTCTATCGTCCGGTAAGTTACTTTGTTTGTGTGATAAATCTTCCCGTAAATTTGTTATTTATAGGATAATATTAAAGGCTCGTCATGTACAAAATAATACAAATTTCTCGTGAAATATTCGCCCATATTCCATAGAAAACCATGAAATAACCAGTAATTATATAGTTTTACCGTTGGGTGCTTCTGTTCTATCTACGAACTCTTCACTTGTCATTATCTTTTAGCGATCTTTCCCATGGAAATCTAACAACAATTCCTGCAAATGCGTTTAGCAACTTTTCATCACTTCAAACTTTGTAAGTATGCATCTTGTTCTTTAGAGCGGGTTTCCGTAAATATCGCCTATACCTATGCAGGATGAAAAACGGAATTTTTCAAACTTTTCCGTAATAAAGGTATTTGGTAACTAGTACTAGAAATATAAGTTTCAGTTCGTTCAGATAATTATCTAAATACAAGTGGTTTCAAAGGAAACGTTATTAAAACTAAAATGTGATATTTCTGAAAATATGGCGCTATTATGTTGAATATTTACAGCATTGAATCTGGATATCCCTTAGCTTTTCGGAATGTTTTAAGAACAATAAATTAAGACTGCTTTTGTATGTTTTTATACCATATTACAGCCTTTTTGCTGAAAAGGGCATTAATTTTTGATAATGAAGTACTATTTCACACGATTTGGAGTGTTTTATCTGGGGTTCCAAATATTGTGAAAACAAATGAAACCCGAGGGGCGTCGCCTCGAGGGTTTTATTGTTTTCGAAATGATGAAACACGAACAATCACAGGCAGCCCAATCTCGTGATTTGTGTATTTATACACTTATAAAATATCGCTTGAATAGTTCATATTATAAATCTTTCCAAAACATGTATGTTAGACAAATAAATACACAACTTCACCCTGAGCTCTTCTGAGGTCGGTTCCGCTGTTTTTTTTCGAATTCTCCTCCCTCGCATTCTAATAAGAGGAAAAGGCTGGAGACAACCGATAAATATCCGATGCATAACTTGAAATCTTTGCCACAAAAATCACACCTTGCTCGCTCCAAATAACTCGAAACTATGGCAGGCCATAGAATGATAAATGCAATCATCCCTACCTGAATTTTAAGATCCAGCGATACCACATTCTGGAGATATCGACAAATTTGTCGCTCATTTCCAAGGCCTTCGATGTTGGCAGCCAATAAAGTTGGACATGGGAATTTCCGGTTAGGACCAACCGTCGAAGAGCCTCGGTCTGGCAAAGACAAGCAGCAACTTAACAGGCCGAGGGTGAAAACACTACTCCTAACTTCTACTTTCGTTATCGAAAATGTTACCAGAATCAGCTGGTGAACCACCGGACAACAAATTGTTCACATGTGCCGTTTTTATTGATCTTAAAAAGGCCTTGGAAACTGTAAACCACAGTATCCTATCACAGACATTATATCATTATGGCATCCGCGGAATCTTGTATGAGTGGTTTGAGTCATACCTATTTGGGACGACTCAAACAACACAAATTGGTTCATATGTATCTGACAAAGAAGAAAATCCTTTTGGAGTCCCTCCTGGCTCTGTCCTTGGTCCTTTGTTATTTTTACTGTATATTTATAAAGCCTCAGATAAACTTAGTTTTTTTCTCTTTGCAGATGATACAAACTTATTGTATGCAGATAAAAACCTAAAATCTCTTGAACTTATAGTAAATCATTTGAACTTACTAAGTTATGTGACTGGCTAACAGTAAATAAATTAACATTAAATATAAAGAAGTCAAATGTTGTAGTTTTTCTTCCTCATCAAAAGACACTAATTTCTGAGGTGACTATTAAGGTCTTTGATAATTCATCTGACAAGCTTGTTCCCCTTGATTGTAAAGAATATGTTAAATATCTTGGTCTTTTCATTGATAGCAGCCTTTCGTGGAAGTTCCATATTAGACTGATCAGCACAAAAATAAGCAAAACAGTTGGACTTATTGCTAAGTTAGGATATTGTCCCTCAACACACCCTGCTAACTTTATACCGATCTCTTATACAACCATACATTGTACCTTACCTATGGAAAAAGTGCCAAAATATAGTTAACTAAACTATTCATTTTACAAAAGCGTGCCCTTAGACTTATTTATTTCAGTGACATGAGAGAAAGTGTTATTCCTCTTTTTATTGATGCCAATGTTTCACCTATTAATGTTCTATACCTTGAATCAATTGCAAACTTGATGCATGATGTTGTCAACAAGAAGGCTCCTACCAACTTATGCAATTTATTTTCGTTAATAAGTTACACTCATACAATACTAGATCATCTACATCTCATAATTTATATACACGGCACTCAAAGCTAATCATCCAATGCAAATCATTTTCTAGGACTGGTGTAAGATTGTGGAATTAAATACCAAATGAAGTGAGAAATCTGTCAGTCCAAGAAAGCTTTTAAGAAAACCATAAAAAAATACTTTTTGCATTACAAAACAAAGGCTCATACCTTGAAACCCAAATATTAGTCAAGTCAATAGCCCATGAGACGCAGCCGAATGGGCTATTTACTGACTCGTAGCCCATGAGGGCGGGAGGTCTAATTGTTTTAGTATAAACTAACTAGTCGGACAGTAGAAAATAATAGAAAGAAACAAATTGAAGTTGAAAAAATGTTATTATTTCGTGAAAATGCGTGCGGTTTTTCTCTACCATGGGCTATCACAAATAATCCTATAGTAGCGTAGCCAATCATAATGCAGGATATGTAATAGTCCACTAGTTGGTTTATACTAATAACTATTATCAGAGTAAACTAGCTATACCACCAAACTTTATTCCTGTACATCAGTGTAGTTTAACAAAATTTTATCATCCATTACCTATCTATACTCCTTGAATTTATAGTAACGATACTTGTACATTTTTCTGTTATCAAATTATTCATACTTTCTTTCTTCCGTTCTATTCAGTTAGCTTTGCTATTTGCGGGTTAGTATATTGTTGTAAAACGTATTATTTTGTTGTGAAATAAATTGTTGTTGTTGTTGTGGAAAGCTCTTCTACTGAAGCTGGCTTCTCAATCTCATAGACTGTTATACGAAACCACTTTAGCTTATCAACACAAGCAGTTTCGAATTCAGTAAATTCATAAAATAATGGATCCAGGTACTCTAAATCACAGAGATCTTAAAATTTAGCGATAATTAGAACAAAAAGTACATTAACAGACAAACTGGGAGGAATTCAAATCAAAATAAGTTTACTTACGTATAATCTTTCGTTCTTTAATCAGTATGATTTCTATGGTGACACATTGTGAAAAAAATATTTTGTTAAAGTTCACGCACAGTGACATCTGTGAGCGTCATTACAATTCAGGGCTTTTGTCACGCAAAACGTTCAGATATGCGTGAGTTAGAACGTGTTATTCTCGTAAATGAGACACCGTAAACGTCTTTGGAAGGAGCGACAGCGCCACGAAGTGTAAATATGAACGTTTAATTGTAACATACGTGAACATTTTCAATTAATTTCATACGAGAAGACATATGAGCCTGATATGATTTATCTTGGGGCGAAATCGATCTCTCCTGTCATTCACTTTAATTGGTTATCAGCTGACGATCAGTACGAGTCTCGTCTTGTGCCTAATAGCTTTGACCTCAGTTATCTCAACGCGCCTGAACAAATCTAACCTCAGATTGTATCATTAGATATGTTTGGACAAGTCATGGTTCGAATATCGGTACTGTTCGAATGTGCCTTTTTAAAGATTCATGTATTTTTTGGTAAATAACAGTTCCTTTACAAGAATCACAAGGTTAATTATAAAGTAGTTAAGAGAGATGGGGCTCCAAATTTGAGAGAAATGTCCTCCGAGACGGACTTTACACTTACAAATCTAATTTGAATGTCTTCCGGGTCTCCGCCATCTTGTTTTCACTGTGTTAAGTTATGTAAATAAATGAAGTGACCCGCGAGTGTTCCCGAGCGGTGTGGAATCTAATTGGTTGACCATGTCACGTGTTGTGCAAACTCGCAACACGATAGAACAAAAATAACAAAAACTTTTTTAAGACTCCGGCGGCTGCCTAGCAGCGCAGGAGTAAAAATCTATAAAAAGAAACCAGGATTTAATTAAGCCAAATTCGGATCTGATAACGGTAAATCGTAGGAGAAAGACTGTGCTAATATAACATGTGTTTTTTTGTTTTGTTTATATTTTATTATTTCCAGATGAGCTGCTGATATAAGTGACACTTCCAAGTCGATTTTGCCTGCCTTCGGGGCGTTGAAGAGGAAAAGTCGCAACGGAGAATTTTTTTTTATCTGAACGAACTGAAACTGATATTTATAGAACTAGCTACCAAATACCTTTATGTTTTATGGCAAAGTTTGAAATAAATCCTATTTTGCATAGGTATAGGCGATTATTTCCTGAAAGCCGCTCTAAACTAGTACTTTGCATATTTTTAATAATCACATTAAGAAAGAAATCTACCTCACTATTACTTGATTGATTGTTTTCTTTGTGTTTACAGGTCTGTTGCATTCAATAAGATAGTGTACGTTGAGAAGGAGGCGTTTGCAGGTCTCGTAAATCTCCGTGTATTGTAAGTAAAAGCTTCAGTTACGACATTTTAATTCAATCTTGCTTTTATCGCCATTTAACAATTTAATGTACAAATATTATGTACTACACTCTCGTCAAATAAAGAGGACAGTAATTTCAGAACACGAGGGAAGTGTAAGCCAATCAACACGTAGGTTTTATCGTAGCTATGGTTTAAAAATGCAAATGTAATCACAGGTACCCCAGGCTCATTATGCGTAAAACCGTTATTTCCCGGATATTTGAAATTACAGTAAATGTATGGAGTTTTAGTTCGAACGCCCGTTTGCTCTAAAATAAAATTCAGTAAATCGTCAAAATAGTCTTACCTGTCTCTTGTGTGTTCCTTTCAGTTTCTGTGAAGTTTCAAGCCATTCCGTTCAACATTGAGTGAGTTACAGGAATTTTTCTTCCCTTAGTATAATTATTGGGAAGGTACTGTAGCAAACTCGAGGCCGATCAGCCGCCGATCAGCTCCAGAAAATCGCCTCGAATTCCCACAAAAATCCCGTACATCGCCAAAATTCCTTCAAATAACGGTTGCCCAAACACAGGTCCTTCACCATACTCAGCTTCACTTTCACTGGTTTACTTTAACGGGAGAAAAGTGCCACGTAGTTTGCAGTTTTCGGGTTTCGCGGATGTTCTTGTCCATCTGACCGACAACGAGGCGACAAACAGTAGACCGTCCCCTACCACGTCAATTCGATCTTGCTAGCAACGAGGCGACAAAAAGTAGACCGTCCCTACCCAGTGAATTTGACACTCCGTTGTGCCATTGTTTCATCTACCAATCGGAATCGATGTAAAAAAACGATTTGTTACCCAAAAGTTCACGGGCTCAGACCTAATACATATATACCTTATTTTGAAAGTGTTATTTTAACAATCGGTTCTATGGTGTAGTGGTTTACATTTTGGGCTTTTGATCCAACGACCGGAGTTCGAGTCTACGCCGGGCACTAAAATATATTTTTTTTACTTCTTTTTCTCCTTTCTCAGTTTTATTCTTATCCTATTCCTCTATTTTAAGCTATTAGAGGCGCCTTCTACGCTAAAATAAATAAAACATTGTTGTGTATTGGCTCTCAACCCAACAATTGGCTCTCATCCCAACACGGTCACGACCTCGATTTTATAGTAGCGTAGAAGGCGCCTCTAATAGCTTAAAATAGAGGAAAAGGATAAGAATAAAACTGAGAAAGGAGAAAAAGAAGTAAAAAAATAAATATTTTAGTGCCCGGCGTAGACTCGAACTCCGGTCTTTGGATCAAAAGCCCAAAATGTAAACCACTACACCATAGAACCGATTGTTAAAATAACACTTTCAAAATAAGGTATATATGTATTAGGTCTGAGCCCGTGAACTTTTGGGTAACAAACCGTATTTTTACATCGATTCCGATTGGTAGATGAAACAATGGCACAACGGAGTGTCAAATTCACTGGGTATAGGGACGGTCTACTTTTTGTCGCCTCGTTGCTAGCAAGATCGAATTGACGTGGTAGGGGACGGTCTACTTTTTGTCGCCTCGTTGTCGGTCAGATGGACAAGAACATCCGCGAAACCCGAAAACTGCAAACTACGTGGCACTTTTCTCCCGTTAAAGTAAACCAGTGAAAGTGAAGCTGAGTATGGTGAAGGACCTGTGTTTGGGCAACCATTATTTGAAG
This sequence comes from Actinernus sp. WN-2022, assembly GCA_030867875.1. NCBI lineage: Eukaryota > Metazoa > Cnidaria > Anthozoa > Actiniaria > Actinernidae > Actinernus > Actinernus sp. WN-2022. The sequence goes on from JAOWCC010001729.1 coordinate 5,953,113, forward strand.
GAATTTTGGCGATGTACGGGATTTTTGTGGGAATTCGAGGCGATTTTCTGGAGCTGATCGGCGGCTGATCGGCCTCGAGTTTGCTACCTTCCCAATAATTATACTAAGGGAAGAAAAATTCCTGTAACTCACTCAATGTTGAACGGAATGGCTTGAAACTTCACAGAAACTGAAAGGAACACACAAGAGACAGGTAAGACTATTTTGACGATTTACTGAATTTTATTTTAGAGCAAACGGGCGTTCGAACTAAAACTCCATACATTTACTGTAATTTCAAATATCCGGGAAATAACGGTTTTACGCATAATGAGCCTGGGGTACCTGTGATGTAATTGGCTGAATTTTACTTTGATTTGAACACAGTAATCTTTATCGAAAGCATAACTTATAACATAGAGGGCAAAATTACTCAACTCTGATTGGCTAATGACAGAGTTTTTTTTCTTAATTGAGGGCAGCATGACTTGTACGCGATTGGTTGATAAGTTGCCTAGCAACAGGTTTCGCGCTGTCAAAGTTTGGCGAGAATGTTAGTTTGCCTTCAGCTCGAGTGTACTAATGTGTTCCAAAAAGCGAACAACTATGGATTTCTCAAGCATTTAATGGCAGCAAAAAGTTTATAGGTGAGTCCACTAATCTGTTAAAGTGACTATGAATCTATTTTTTTTATTTTAGATATCGATTCTAAAGCAAGTGAATAGTAGAATGGTACAATATATCTTCCTTTGAATGCTGTGCCGCTGAGTTAAGGAGGTTTAAATATCCAAAATGCTAATTACATGACGTCAGGGGAGGCATCAATTATTATACAATTTTTTTCGTTACAATTAAACAAATTTTTCAAATTATCAGTGTTATACCCATGGTTGAAATAAAATGAATTTAGAAATGTGTTTTCCTATAGCAGTAGAAACGCCCATCACAACCACTAATTGCAGATACCTCCCCTGACGTTATGTAATTAGCATTTTGGATATTAAAACCTCCTTAACTCAGCGGCACAGCATTCAAAGCAAAATATATTTTACCATTCTACTATTCACTTGATTTAGAATCGATATCTAAAATAAAAAAAATATTGTTTATAGGCACTTTAAAGTGCCACTACGATCAAATTTTGACATATCAATGTTTTTGCATATTGATAAAGTAAAGTTGATATATTATTACCATTTCAAATTGTTTTTTGATACAACGACAGGAAGTCTTGGTTTTTGAGCTCCGAATATTAAATCTAAACGTCCGCCATTACTGGAAGTCGTTCCCTTTGTTCAGCTTTAAACAAAGGTTTATTCAGCGGAAGTGATGTCATACACTTAACGCTCGCCCGTAGAACACAACGCCTGGAGGCATATTTCTAATAAAAACGTCTTCACGTACATAAGAAGAAAGTTATATTTATCTTTGCGAGGTTGGCTACTTTTTTATGTACACTATTTCGCGCCACGAGGTTGTCGTGTTAAGTGTCTGACATTACTTCCGCTAAATACTGAGAACGGCTTCCAGTAATGGCGGACAGGATTTTACCGGTAAACTCTCCTAAAATGTTGTGGTTTAGCATGCCCATTTGGGAATATTTCGGATATTTCTAATACTGATTGACCTATTGACACTGAAAAAGTGGCAAATCGAAATGGTAAATTTTCGTCGTAGTGGCACTTTAAGTGAAATTTTGAGGGCAATTTTGCAAACTTTGAAAACACAAGTGAAATTTATCATTCAGTAATTTTACTCGGCCCCATGCGATTACCTATTACCTATACTAATACTAACAATTGATATTTATGTGATAGATACGTGACATTTAGCATATACTAATTGTGCGTGTAGGGACATACGAATGAACGCAATCCAGGAGTGGCGACCAACATCACCGCAACACCTCCCTTCATTGGTCTATATCAATGCTGAAGGAAACAAAGGATGGAGACCAGAGGAATCTACAGGCCTGTACTATCTTAGGAATCTACGAGAGATCAGGGGTCTCACATGGAACGAAAATTGTGTTTCTTGTTCAATGGTAAAAACCTCCAGTGATCATCAGATTAGTACTTTTCAGAAAGAAGTGAATTCACATATGCACGGATGCGTATCATACTACAATAATGCATCTGAATTCCTGAGAATGATTGTAAGGAACAGATACATTCTTCGTAAATGCAAACATAATGGTTGGTGCGTTGACGCTCTAAGAACGGTACAAAAACGAACTGATCACTGCTGGCCATATATTCAGGTTATACAACGGCTTCAACATGTGCTGGGTACAATATCAGTTCTATCAAACTTTGTAGTTATCGTAAACACACTGACATCAGAGCTGAGGAAGAATATATCTATGCTGTTGACAGCCAACTTGGCATTGAGTGACTTTCTCGTTGGTGTTTACACGTTATCAATGTCGATATACCTTGTTAGTTTCACCAATTTAGAAATTGACCGACTTATATACAACTGTACGGCATTGGGATTTGCCTATGTAATAGGGCTGACAGGAACTATAGCGACATCCACCATAATGACTGTAGAGAGGTACCTCGCTATCGTTTTCGCCATGAATCCGGATATAAGAATGACATTGAAATATGCTTTAGCAAGCATTGCTGTTTGCTGGCTATTAGCCTTCACACTCGCTACATATCCTCTCTTCCATAACATGTATATTCAGAACTACATGTGTATCCCGTTTGTTCCTATATTTCACAAGCCTTTGCTGTTTCGATACGCGATAGGCACAGGAACAACTGGGTCGCTTCTGTACGTGATAACGGTACCTCTATATATTCATATCTACATCACAGCACGTCGATCAGGTCAGCAGGCCGGAGTTCAGAGAGAGTCTCCATTAGCTAAAAAGATCGCCCTCCTAGTCATGACAAACATGCTCTTCTTCTTCCTTCCCATTATCGCGCTTGGTATTGTGTGGCTGTCGACAGATATTGGAAAAAACAATAACCACTTCATTTTACGAGAAATATTCATGAGTCAAATACCAATGGTTTGCCTCACCATCAATTCCTGTCTGAACCCTGTCATCCACGCGTACAGACATGAACGATTTAAGCGTATTCTGAGGTCTAGGCTCACCCTATTGTCATCAAATCTGGTGAACATTATTTGCTATCGTGTGTGCGGTGGTTCATCCAATCAAGTTGTACCATCGTAAGACATAAATTATTATATTATGAAATAATTAGAAGGCTTTGCATTTAATGGGATAATCTTATTGAGTATTGAAAAACCGAATAAAAACTGAAAGGCGCTACTGGTGCATCTTTCAAGCTACCTGCGCTGACGAGTGACTTCCAACTATATTATCTGTTTCCTTGATTAAGTAAAAGCTGAAGAAATATTCAGATTATTTAAAAAATATAATAGTTCGATTTTATAAGGTTTGTATGGTAATTATTAAATCTAACTTTTCCATAAGCATACTGTAATAAAACGAATAAAACTTACCTGGTGTCTATAATCTGTGTCTTGGCTGTGTCTGTATGCATATGCAATTGCAGCGAATTTGGATGAACGTTAAACCCTTACTCTTCAACTAAAGAAAAGCTACATTTTAAAAACCACGGCTTGCGCTTCCTGTGTTAACGTTTTCTAACTACTTTGGCGAGTCAAGGGGAAAGATGGCTTCTTCTGGCGAGACTTTGGCGGACTCAACAGTGGCTGGTAGCTGCTAGCTCGGCTAAAGCACAACGTATTCGGATCGTATAGCAATCGGCCACACAACTTCGCTTTACTTCTGCTAAATCCCGTCCCACGATGGTTTTCGCTTCTTTTCTCTGCTTTAAGACTGTTGGCTTTTACGATCCCACATTCCTCGCCCCAATGCCCTACTCGTTTCCAAAGTGGCCAACTGAGCATGCGCCAACGGTTCGCCCAAGATTCTGGGCGAGTAAAGCCTGTTAAGCCGGTTTATCAGCACGCGGCTAATTCTGTTTTACGCTGACGACCAAACCTGAGCGCACTGCAACAATTGCTGGCTTGCACGTCACGTCATCACCGCCATGTTGGTGTAATGTAACAAAAGATTACTCGTTAGCTTCTCTTGTTAGTTCCACCAACATTGCCGCCACGGCTTTGTTATTTTAATCTCTGGGATTGGTTGCAAGCCAGCAATGGTAGCCAAGTGGGCTCAGGTTTGATCATCAGCGTAAAACAAGAAATAGGTTTGACAGAACCTTGGGCGAACCTTTGCCGCATGTTCAATACGAAAACAACACGAATACTTCAGAACCTTCTCTTCTTCTCGTTTCGTGAGCTATACCTGCCGCTCGCAGGGTAGCTAATAAGTAGTTTATTTGATACATTCTGCCAATAAACGGAATTTCTTTCCATAATAATCTTGCAATCTCAATCACGAAATCATTATGTGATTTACCATGGTGACACAATCTCATATTCACGCTTTTCACCTGGTGGCCATCTTGGATTCAAAGCGAGCAATCCTTAGTTTTTGCTAGGCTAGCCTTACACTGAGGGAATCAGAACGAGTTTAGCCTAGCAAAAATGAAGGATTACTTCACTTTGAATCATAGATGGCCATCTGGTGAAAAGAGTGAATTTATTGCATCCCTGTGCATATTAATTTTTACTTTTGTTGTATTTCCTTATTTCCTCTTCCTGTACAACTTTTTCATTACATGTGTTTTTTTTATATTAAAACTCTTTCATATGATAACAATGGAATTGAGGCGTCTGCATTTATTGTATTACTAGTTTACAAAGGCTACCGAATGGTAAATTCGAGCATTGGCGAGTACAAATTTAAAATGCACCAGAGAATTGCCATTGGTATGCATACCGAGAGTCAACCAAGCTCTTTGGGGGGGGGGGGGGGGACGGGGTTGCCATGTGCGGCCAGAAACCGCGACCTCGGTATGCAGGACATACAAAAATGCATTGTAAAAGCCGGTCAAGCCTTGCACTAGCAACTGAACACATAATTCAGGCAAGAAAGACAAATTAAAGAACAACTCTAGCCAAGGGTATTCGTGGTCTATTTGACGGACTCTATATGTCTTTCTTTGGTAAGTAACGCCTGTTACCAGACATCGTTGAAGCGACGTGACCACTTGAAGCCAGAGCTCAACAAGAGCTATCACGCTCTTTGCCTTCAGTCCACGCCTACAACACAATCGTTATTTGGCGTTACCTCAGTGTAAGAACCTCACAGACTGCGTCGTAAAACTCCCTTTGTTAACTATGAATAATTTGCGACTTAGAATATATCCCGAGCACCCGAAGCGGCACTTATAAATTTTACAAGGATTGGGGAACACGCATGACATAAGTTACCTCAAAATCGATCACTTAAAAGCGAGTCAAAAATATATAAACCAGCACATCTTGTTTAATTCGCTGTTAAAGTTAACGAAATTTTCGTATATTAATATTAAAATGTAATAACATCTTTAAGATCAAACACATTTGTATATTGACGTTAGTGTGACGTCATAACGAACGACTCCTTTTAAGGTCAAATTCTGCGTTACCTATACGTTTGAAATAAAGCATGTTATCACAACAACATAAATGTGTGTTTTTGATTGCCGCAATTTTAAAGTCTCTACGATAAATATTTGCCGAGTTATTAAGAACTGAAGTTTCCTGTGACGTCACATTTTCTGACGTCATGGGTTTGACATCAGTCATGCTTTCTAAATTGAAGAAACATAAAAAAGACCATATTGCGGCGATTCAGTGTACAGTAAGTACAGTTCCTCTTTAAAACCCGAAAAATACTCGAATAGTTATTTTTAAAAGACATTTTCAAAAATATATGACGTCATAATGACGTTTCCTCTTTTTCAATGTGAATTTTAAAGTATTTCCTCTCAAAAATTTGAAAATTCTAAAAACATACGGTTGTGGGTACAGATTTACTCTTTTGATTGCTAGATTGTCGTAAACAAATATTTTAAACTCTAAAAGATGAATGAAGAAGTTATTTTGTAAATGATTCTGTATTGAATATTTCCCGCCAAATTGCCAAAATTCAAAATTTCATAACTTTTCTCCCTCTTAAACAATCGAACTCGGGTTTTCGGTTTCTCTGTTGTCGACATGATGGGAAATCGAAAATATGAAATTTACTGATGTTAAAGGTAATTGAAAACATCGAGAAACCTATTATAAATGGATATATGACGTAACTGTGACGTCATCAAAATGTCTACGGTAGTTCAAAGCATCGGATTTCGTTTAGGTCATCGGTCTTCATCCTCCCACAAAAAATCAATCTTCTACGTTGGAAACTTTTGAAAATATAGCAAAGTGACAGATTTTAGGATCATTTGTGCCAAGCGTGAACACGTTTGCTGACGCTGACTCGGATGGTCGATAACACACCTATGACAGTTATTGTTCCCGGCCTTCTCTTCACCGGACCGTCACGTAAAGGGCCAAGAACACCACACCATGAGCACGATTCAAGTAGGAAAATTACCCGGATGCTTCGGGACGGGACTGTGTATGACATTACCAGAAATGCGAGTCACCTTAGCAAAATTACCGCTGACGTTTAAAAATGGCCGCCGTAATTATAGAAGATTGTATGAGATCTAACACAAATGTTCAAATATCTTAACTTTCAACAACGCCATAGCCACCTTCCGTTGCTTCGAAGTGAGAGAAGCAGGTTATCAAAACAATACAATGCCATTTTTCGGGTATTTTTCGAAAATAAAGTTCAGACAAATTGAGAAACAAAATTTGCACCAAAATGGCCGTGTCTCATATTTCTTCAAATATTGCTCACCGAAACCTTGGGAGTTCAGATCCCAACTAAAGTCATCTTCCGCTGCCCTAGCTCGATGGCTTCGTTAGATAATCATGCTCCAGAAACAGTTTAAAATGTCCCTTAAATCGATTGCTAACTTCACACAAAACCCCATTGTTTTGAAAGCTGAATAATCTTTTCAATGGTTTAAATCCAATATCCTTGTCACCGTTGTTCAGATTTATATATATTTAATAGGATGTGCAAATAATTAAATTTTAATCAATGTCAACGTAGATAGCTTGATAGATGCGGCACTTTTACAGCCCTTCATTTCCTCTTTGTTTTCATACAGCAAACAAGGCCTTGATACTCCAAAATTACTTTAGCACTCTCGTCTGATTAAGGCCTACTTATTCTTCAATGTCCGTTTATGTCCCAATCATTTAGGAGGGTACAACCTGATTGGTCGAATGACCACACATGTGACCGCGAATAACGTGCAGCAGAGCTGATGACAAGCGAATGAACCTTGACCTCAGGATACGTTTAAATCGTTCATGTCTGTACGCGTGGATGACAGGGTTTAGACAGGAATTGATGGTGAGGCAAACCATTGGTATCAGACTCATAACAAATTCCCGTAAAAGGAAGTTGTTACGGTTATGTGCACGATCTGTCGACAGCCACACAATACCAAGCGCGATAATGGGAAAGAAGAGGAAGAGCATGTTTATCCTGACTAGGAGGGCGATCCTTTTGGCTAATGGAGACTCTCTCTGAACTCCGGCCTGCTGACCTGAACGTCGAGCTGTGATGTAGATATGAACATATAGAAGTACCGTTACCATGTAGAGAAGTAGCCCTGTTCCTCCTGCACCTATCGTATATCGAAAATATTTAGGAACAAATGGGATGCACAAGTAGTTCTGCTTGAACATGTCGTAGAAGAGAGGATATATATAGTGAGTGTCAAAGCAACTAGCCACCATACAGAAACGCATGCTAAAGCATACTTCAATGTCAATCTTATGTCTGGATTCATGGAAAAGACGATGGCGAGGTACCTCTCTACGGTCATTATGGTAGATGTCCCTATAGCTCCTGACAGCCCCGCTACATACATAAATCCGAATTTTGGGCAAACATGCATATTTTGGTTAGTCTCTGAATATGAATGAGTGGCGATAAAGATGGAAATCGATAACGTGTAAATACCAACGAGGAAGTCACAAAACGCCAAGTTGGCTGTCAGTAGCATAGATACATTCTTCCTCAGGTCTGATGTTAGTATGTTGATGACGACTATAACATTATATAAATACGATTGCGATTGTTCCCAACACATGTTGAAGCCGTTGGACATCCTGAATATATGGCCAACAGCGATTAGATAGTGTTTGCAATGTCCTAAGAGTGTTAATGCAAGTTTTCAACGTTATAATAAGAACGAATCTGTTCAAAGAAATGTTTCTCAGGAATTTAGATGAATTGTAACAGTATAATACGCATGCGTCTATGCGCAAATGGAACTCTTTCTGAAACATATAAATCAGATGATCACTGGAGTTTTTTAGCATTGAACAAGAAACACAATATTTGTTCCATGTGAGACCTTTGATCTCTCGTAGATTCCTAAGACATAAGAAAAAGAAGTGAACCGGCGTGACATAAGCATAAGCATCGAGTTCCTTTTTCAGTCTTATGCTTATGTTATTACTTACTTCTGTGTACAATACCAGATCTCGGATACTCAGTATAGGCTTCCCGTCCCACGCACAGTCTCTGCAAAACATTTTTCTATTCAGTTATTAACATCTGGAACACTCTATCGAATGATATTAAAGATTGTAAATCAATAATTTTACTTAAGAAACTGTACTTTCAATTTTCATTGTCTAATGACCCTCCTGATAATTTTCATGTTAGTAAAACTTATTAATAAACTATGATATATATTTAGCTAACTAAGTAAATTAGGATTTATATTTTTTCATATATCGCTTTCGCTTTCAAACATTTTTAGAGTAATCTTTGTATTTTGTTATTTTCAATCCTTTTTGTTAGGGCTACAAGGGAGAATACGGTATTTACTGTAATTGTTCACCCACTTTAAATAAAGTGTTATCTATCTATCTATCTATCTATCATTTATGGTGGTTATTACATTTAGCGTCGTTATTCGGCATTTAGCTGTGATACAACCAACGCTGATTTATAATTGAAGCCCTCATTGCAATTGACGGAACACCCAACGAACTGTTCTGCAAAATAACTGTTCTTCTGGGCCACTCGGCTGGCAAATTCTGCACTTTGGAATTTCTTGGCTGGCAAATTCTTCAGTCTGATACTAAATAATAATATAACGGAGCGATATTTGTCAGCTGGTAAATTCTGCAGTCCGATATAATTACATAATAATAATATAACAGAGCGATATTTCTCAGCTGGCAAATTCTGCACGTACCTGGGAATATATTCAAAAAAATATTTTTGCTGCTGGCAAATTCTGCACTTAAATATTTCAGCTGGGAAATTTAGAAATTCTTCATGAACTTTAGGCTGGCTGGCGCTGCAGAACAGCTGTTCGTCTGCCAGCTGAAATACAATTCCCTTAAATATGTTTAAATACATCTGATTTGTTATAAAAACATCAGAATGTTTGTTTTTATGAAGTTTTACCGTTGGGTGTTCCTGCAATTGTACTCCACGGACTAGCCCACGATAATACGAAGTAGAAAAATTCCTCAAAGATTGGCGTCTCAGACCATAGTGGAACATACTCGTACAATGGGGTATTTCATTCCCGATATACTTGTCGGTAGATAGTTACCAGTATATCTGTTTAAAAGCATATCGAAGACATCAATTGAACGAAAGGGAATGCAATCTAAATCAAGCTGGGACTGAATGACCCTATTTATTATTTGACCCAATCATATCCGCTATTCTACGTAATTGATACTAGTTCTTTGCTTTACTATAAGCGAGGATATACGGCATTGTGTGATGCCGGAGAAAGTCAAATATGTACTGAAGAAAAGAAAAAAAAACATTAATTTGAAATTGAGAAGCGACAAATCTCCTTTTTCAACGTGTTGTTTTTACAGAGGAAGTGAGTTCGTGGAATAAGCGAAATCGCTAGAAAATCAAACATTTTATTGACGACTCAGGCCTGATATTCGATTTCATTATTTTGCTTTGCTACCTAAACTGAAAACACGTTTGAACGCTTCCCAACACAGCTACATCCCTCACATTTCGATCAGTTAATCATTTACCTGGTATCTGAAGAATATTTCACAAATTCGATTTTACGGATTTCATTTGGCATACATTTGGCATTCCCATACAAACACTGTATTTCGCGCCATGTTTGCACCCCTTTCAAAATGTCAGAATTAACCGCGAACTGATCTATTTAATGAGCCCAGACGACCAGAAATCTCGATCTAGACATTTGCAAAATCGCAATACGTTTACCGTCGACTGTTTATTAATGTTTGAAGCTGTCAAATGAGTTAGATAGTGACAATTACTAACGACATGGGATAAAGGAGTTTTTCGTAGTTGGTGATGTAATCTCTCGAAACACACAGGGTGTGTGGATAACCAATATATATGCCAACAGTAGATGAGGTTGGTGAAAAAGAACCGGCGATGGAGATCGAGATCTTGGCGCTAGTATTTTAGGAATGTGAACTTGGGAAATATCAAATCACATGAGAATATCGATTAGTACACGCCTTACCGAGTGAGTGAGTGAGTGACACGATTTCTCCAACCATCCAAATAACTCGTTTCTGCGCATGCGCGCGTACACAAGTGAAAAGGCAACGTTTTAGTTATCTTGTGCATATTATTCATCTAAACAGTTACACAATTGCAATATTTATTCATGGCCAAAAGAAAAGGGCGATGCATTTTTACGATTAAAAAGGAATGTTACCCATAAAAAAATGGTATGGGTTACTTTTGTTTGGTTGAAACAGACTTTGCCGGAGGAGAAGACGTGAGAGCAGAGACAAAAAATTCAAACCGGCTTAAGCCCCTGAACTTCATTTGCACGAGGAATAATAATATTTCAGCTACCTTATTAGATGACATTTTCGCGACTCTAATTTCGCGAATTTCGCTTTCTCTGTGAATTCTTTTTCATCAGGCATTTTCAACGCCTTGCACTATCACAATATGCAGTTTCCTGCCGCATGCAACAGCCAAAAGCCCGGGGGTAAATTTCCTAGGAATTCGCCTCAAAATATATATATTCTGTCACACAGGAGTTAAGAGCTCAACCCTGCCGTTACGTTTCTAGTAATTGTCTACATTTACACTGTCTGTTAAATATGCGATTGGAATGAGGTTTTCCAAGTCGTCCAAACACGTAACTAAGCGAAGGGCTGGCTCACATGTATAAGGTCTCCCTTCCCGTAGGCAAGAGAGGATCTGGGTCGAGTGCTTTGTTCTGGCACGCGCGTTAGCCGTTCACATACATCTACTTGGATTTTGTACAATGCACGAAATTTGCACATTAATTTGTAAATTATAGACCAAGGAGAACCATCTTTTATTTGTTAAATAGAAAACACTTTCCAAAAATGTCAAGGAAGAGAGTGTTTAGACTTTATTCGCACATTTGACCATTACAGGGGTTTGGATGTCAATTTGGTATTTACAACTGAAGAAAACCTTGTTAAAATATTTAGGCAGCTGTGATCTTTGGTGACACTCGAGCAATCTAGTTGAAGAAGAAGCAATAATTTTATACTCATTTAATTGTACTTCTTTTTATTGTATACATTCTATGGAAACGTAACTCTGTGTTAACTATTATAGAAAGTCTATATACATGCATAATATAAAAAGTTGTAATGTATACTACGTTTAACATGTTGAACTGAAATTGAGAAATAGATTTATTGATTTTCTATATCCACATAAAACTGAATGAATTAAAGTAAATGATATTAATCTTAAAAGAGCTGTTGCATGAGTATAACAATATCACAGGAAATGAAATACAAAATTTGGCCACTTTATTGAGAAAGAAAATACAATTAATAAAGCATAAAGGTGCTCTCTAAATTTACGAAAGTTATCATCAGGGGATTAAGTGTAATTTCACACAGATAAGAATGTCATTGAAAAGTCTTTACACTCAATACTTGAATTTATTTCTGCGATATAGGTATTCGTAACATTTCCAATGACATATTACTTTCCTGAGTGTATTGCGTCTAATCCATTAAATCTTTGCAAATAACTCAAGTCCTTATGGCGAACTTGTGGGACAAGAAAGTGTCCGGATTTCGCTGAAGAATTATTGCTGTGTCCCGATTGGTCTGAATTCCTTTCTAATGGCAGGTGTGGAATTATGAATTATATCAAAAGAAAGCGACAGCAATTGTTAGATTCACTCCTAGTAGGTAAAGGTCAAAGTCTTCATTCATTTGGGAACCCAGCTGCACCTCCTGACTGCAGACTGAGTATATTTCACAATTTTTACTGCGATCTGGTTGACAATTCCGAAGGTATAAAATAATTACTATTCAGTGTGGAATACTGCGAGAACGTATTTGTATAAACAGGGAACAATTTGGCCGAATTGGTTTTTCCAAAGATTCAAGGTAACATATGTCACTCAAATCGTTCCTCATTGATACCTTATTTCATACAACACTACATTTCTAAAAGGTTCGTGTCTTTTTTTCAAAATTTCAAGTAAATTGAATTTTGAAATCAAAACTAAATTGAATTAAAGTTAAGATGATACATCAAGTTAGTTTCTCTTAATTTCAACTCCAATCCGAAGTGCTACAACAGGGAATTGCGCAAGCTTTTCATTATTTCGTGTGGTTTCGGTAGATCTTATAACATTGCAAAATAAATGTTGCCAATAGGCTGAGAATGACATGAAAAAATATATTGAAACCAAAGTCCATTAAACCCAATAACAGAGCGTTTCTCGCAGGAAACGAAACGCGTAAATCAATCTGCACTTCAATTTTCCCTGACCTTTTTTCTTCCTCGTTATTGCTCAAGCTGGTTTTCGCTTACATTTATATCAGATACGCGATTTTTGAAATAACCATTGAGGTACATCACCATGTCCTTTTCCCTTTTGTGTGCGCATGGTATGGGGGAAACATGGAAATCATGCATGCATGTGGCAATATACTGACAGAATACATTTCAATAATAAGAGAGCGGTTATCTGTTTCTTGGCTGACTTCTCCTTGCATCTCGGTGGACGACTTGCGCGGAGTCCGAGAATGGATAATGCGTTTCTTAGCTGTTAAATAGGAATAATTAGTAATTTTAAAAGGGTTGTCACGGAGGAAATACAAAGGTCATAGTCAAGGTCATAGTCAAGTTCATACAAAGGTATAGTCCAAGACCAAATGGATTGTGACTGTCGCACTGATATCTTGGTTAATTCGTATTTGGGGTCAAAAAACTTAATGGCTTGCGTCGAATAATACATTTATATGCATCGTAGGTTATCCGTTCCACATATATAGTTGCATAGTTATAATCACCATGCATTTCTTATTTAAATGTCCTTTTGATCATGTTTAGTGTAACTCACTCTATTATAACCTCTTTTGAAATTGGTCAATACCAAATTATCCTGATTCTGATAATAAATTTCCTCTTCTTTTTTTAATGATCGAAAAATACATTGTTCAGATCTATAGCTTACCAGTAAAATTTATCACATGTTACCTTCATGGAATATTTCATGGAATATTATTAATGTTATCATAACAGTACAACGTATAGTAAATGATCAACTTAACCTTCTCCGAAAAAGGAAACACTTCTATTTCTCCTTTGAAGAGAAAGAAATGCCAAACTTCTTCACAAAACGAATAATCCCCATAAAAGAAAAACTAATTAAAATAAATGATCGAGTTTCTGTGCAACAAATATCTAATTAATATTACTGATTTACTATTTTTGTTCTTAGGAGCGTATATTTGTACAAGTGTAATCCTGAGAATGGCTTCGAGGTTCTGCAGTAAAGTTCTCCTGGTCGTGATCATAACATTTGCCTTCTTCTTGCCGTCAAACAACCTCACCAAACATGGAATTCCACGTTGTAGTGATGTGGAATGTGAATGCGTCGTTGCTAATGGCAACAACACGTTTCAATGCGGTGTTAGCAACGTAACAGATCTTGTACTTCTTCACCAGTACATCCCGTTACCATTACATACACTGTAAGTACTTCATTTACATGGTACACGAGTATATTATAGGAACACAACGTAACAGATCTTGTACTTCACCAGTACATCCCGTTACCATTACATACCCTGTAAGTACTTCATTTACATGATACATGAGTATATTATAGGAACACAACGTAGCAGATCTTGTACTTCTTCACCAGTACATCCCGTTACCATTACATACACTGTAAGTACTTCATTTGCATGATACACGAGTATGTTATAGGAACACAACGTAACAGATCTTGTACTTCACCAGTACATCCCGTTACCATTACATACCCTGTAAGTACTTCATTTACATGATACATGAGTATATTATAGGAACACAACGTAACAGATCTTGTACTTCTTCACCAGTACATCCCGTTACCATTACATACACTGTAAGTACTTCATTTACATGATACATGAGTATATTATTGGAAAGTTATCGATAGTTATCCATTGCTTATATCTCCTGGGTCCTCGTAACATCGTTATGAACCACTCCTTGCCACAAGAGCGTCACATTACGCCATTCAGCCATTCAGCTGTCTTTCTTAAAATAACTAGGTTGTGACCTAGCTGTTAATCTAAAAATTGATTTCAAATAATTATCACTGGAAAGACCCACGTATGGGGATTCGTTCACTTTCATCATTCTCTCTTGATATGTTAAAATACATCTAATATGTTATAAAAACGTCCGAATATTCGTTATTATCAGGTTTTACCGTTGTGTGCTCTTGTTCCATATACTAAGTCTTGACTTGTCATTATGTTTTAGCGATCTTTCTCATGGAAATCTGACAACAATTCCTACAAATGCGTTTAGCAACTTTTCATCACTTCATACTTTGTAAGTATGCATCTCGTTCTTAACTAGTACTTTGCATGTTTTTAATAATCATATTAAGTCTCTGACACATGAACGTGTTTGAGCTCTATTTGTGAAATTCTGTGTGCTAACTAAACCGTCCCCCTCAGTTCAAGTTTGACTAGCCCCATACAGCGGTCAAACGTCTGCGCGTGCGTATTACGGTCAGTCTGGTGCGCGAATTTACCTTATAACGTATTACAGTGAACTTCTACCCCAAAAAGAAAAATACGTGAAAGTTAAGCTTTTTATTTTCACAGTCGACGGGAAATTGAACAAACTTCAAACTGTGAGTTTACCAAACTTTTTCGTAATTTACCAAAAAAGTTCTCAAGGTTTGAAAACGGGTGTGTGAACAGTGACGGCCGCCGGCTCGCTTTGAATTTGTTTTGGAATACGTTGTTGTAGCAAGACTTTTGACGCATGCGCAGACGTTTGACCGCTGTGTGGACCAGCCCTGGTTCATTACACACTGCTGACCTTTTAAGCCAAGGGCGCAAGCTTTTCCTATAACGCCATTCGGAAGAATTCTACGGGGCCTTCCAATCGGAGGTAGGTTTGGATTTTCCTGTAGGATTTTGAATGAAATCTGCTCTAATTTTGGACAAATATGCCACTGTTAGAGAGCCAGAGGCTAAAGTAAAAAGTAAAGCAACTTTATTTAACGTCGGTAACTCGTGACAGTCTGGTGAGACTGACAAACTTGAGGCCGACGGGAGTCCTACGATTTTACGTCCTTATACGAGAAGACGTGAAGGTCTAACCATTTGCAGTTGTTTCACAAAGGAAGCACCTTCTACTCAGTTATTTTAAGACCCTGATCGAGTGTTGGTCCGGCCGGGGTTTGAACCCGCGACCTCCCGCGCAACAGACCGGAGCTTAACCACTGAGCTAACCGGGAGGGACTGAGGACGGCTGAAAAGTACTTGGCTTGCTTTTAGTGGGCTTTGTGAGGGGATTTCACTGGATTTTTCTGTCGTGTTTGTGCTTTGAGACATGTCAAAAAATTATTCTGCAGTTGGTGATCTTTTTCCTCTGTTAAACCTATTAGGATGTGTTTTTGTCACTTTTAAAGAACGGCTTGGGTCCAAATCACCGCTCTTGGTTGTAGGGGCAATTTTTTTTTTAAATCTACAGGAGTGAGTCCCAGGGATTGGGGGAGGACCCCTTGTGATTTTTTTGTTGATTACCCAGCATGCAATTGAAGATGGGAGCAGGAAAATGTGGAAAGAGTGAAATGCAGTGTATAAACATGGCGTTGTTCACAGTCGCTTGGTGTATTTTGTTCAAACAGGCCTGGTGGATAGAAGATTAAAGAAGGTACTGTAACGACTGAGTGCTGATTTTGTATTTGCTTTTGATTTCAAGTGCGAATGAGAAAGGTTTTTTGAGCCGATTTTCAGCTCCTCAAAATTCGTGAAACGAAAAACCGTCTCCAAAACAAATGATCATGAATTTTTCTTCAAAGTGGGAGAGTCAAGCGATCCCTGTTATAGCTTTGGCTTTTAAGTCATTCCTCCCTTGAAATAATATCGCAACATCGTTTTTCCAGCGTGTCTAGATTTGATGCAATAATTTTTCCAATTACATGCTTCATATGGACTTTTAAGTACTATATTGACAGGGTCGGTCTGAAAGAGTTAAGAAACAAATCTAAATTAAAATTACCTGATTGATTGTTTTCTTTGTGTTTACAGGTCTGTTGCATTCAATAAGATAGTGTACGTTGAGAAAGAGGCGTTTGCAGGTCTCGTAAATCTCCGTGTATTGTAAGTAAAAGCTTCAGTTACGAAATTTTGATTCAATCTTGCTTTTGTCGCTCTTTAAGAATTTAATTTACAAATATTATGTACTGTATTCTCGTCAAATAAAGAGGACAGTAATTTCAGAAGATATGGGAATTGTAAGCCAATGATCACGTACGCTTTATCGTAGCTATGGTATAAACAAGCGAATGTCATTGGCTGAAGTTTTACTTTGATTTGAATACAGTCATCTTTATCGAAAGCATAAAATCGAAGATTTTATTAAATAATACTAACAATTAAATTGATATTTATGTGATGGGTAGGTGGCATTTAGCATATACTAATTGTGCTTGTAGGGACATACGAATGAACGCAATCCAGGAGTGGCGACCAACATCACCGCAACACCTCCCTTCATTGGTCTATATCAATGCTGAAGGAAACAAAGGATGGAGACCAGAGGAATCTACAGGCCTGTACTATCTTAGGAATCTACGAGAGATCAGCGGTCTCACATGGAACAAATATTGTGTTTCTTGTTCAATGGTAAAAAACTCCAGTGATCATCTGATTTATATGTTTCAGAAAGAGTTCCATTTGCGCATAGACGCATGCGTATTGTACTATTACAATTCATCTAAATTCCTGAGAATGATTTCTTTGAACAGATTCGTTCTTAGTAAATGTCAAATGTTGAAAACTTGCACTAACACTCTTCGGACATTGCAAACACTGTCTAATCGCTGCTGGCCATATATTCAGGATGTCCAACGGCTTCAACATGTGTTGGGAACAATCGCAATCGTATTTAATGTTATAGTCGTCATCAACATACTAACATCAGACCTGAGGAAGAATATATCTATGCTGCTGACAGCCAACTTGGCGTTTTGTGACTTCCTCGTTGGTATTTACACGTTATCGATTTCCATCTTTATCGCCACTCATTCATATTCAGAGACTAACCAAAATATGCATGTTTGCCCAAAAATCGGATTTATGTATGTAGCGGGGCTGTCAGGAGCTATAGGGACATCTACCATAATGACCGTAGAGAGGTACCTCGCCATCGTCTTTTCCATGAATCCAGACATAAGATTGACATTGAAGTATGCTTTAGCATGCGTTTCTGTATGGTGGCTAGTTGCTTTGACACTAACTATATATCCTCTCTTCCACGACATGTTCAAGCAGAACTACTTGTGCATCCCATTTGTTCCTAAATATTTTCGATATACGATAGGTGCAGGAGTAATAGGGCTACTTCTCTACATGGTAACGGTACCTCTATATATTCATATCTACATCACAGCTCGACGATCAGGTCAGCAGGCCGGAGTTCAGAGAGAGTCTCCATTAGCCAAAAGGATCGCCCTCCTAGTCATGACAAACATGCTCTTCTTCTTCCTTCCCATTATCGCGCTTGGCATTGTGTTGCTGTCGACAGATCTTGCATATAACCGTAACAACTTCCTTCTACGGGAATTTTTTATGAGTCTGATACCAATGATTTGCCTCACCATCAATTCCTGTCTAAACCCTGTCATCCACGCGTACAGACATGAACGATTTAAGCGTATCCTGAGGTCAAGGTTCATTCGATTGTTATCAGCTCTGCTGCACGTTATTCGCGGTCACATGTGTGGTCATTCGACCAATCAGGTTGCACCCTCCTGAATGATTGGGACATAAAAAGGACATCGAAGAATAAGTAGGCCTTAATCAGACGAGAGTGCTAAAGTAATTTTGGAGTATCAAGGCCTTTTTTGCTGTATAAAAACAAAGAGGAAATGAAGGGCTGTAAAAGTGCCGCATCTATCAAGCTATCTACGTTGACATTGATTCAAATTTAATTATTTGCACATCCTATTAAATATAAACCTGATCAACGGTGACAAGGATATTGGAGTTAAACTATTGAAAAGATTCTTCAGCTTTCAAAACAATGGTTTGGTGTGAAGTAAGCAATCGATTTAAGGGTCTTTTTAAACTGCTTCTGGAGCATGGTTATCTAATGAAGCCATCGAGGGCAGTGGAAGATGACTTTGGTTGGGATCTGAACTCCAAAGTAAAGGTTTCGGTGAGCAATATTTGAAGAAATATGAGACACTAAAGCATTTGTCGGCCGTTTTGGTTCAAATTTTGTTTCTCAAACTACTTACCAAAGTGGCCGTTGCTGAAAGTTAAGATATTTGAACATGTGTGTTAGATCTTACAAAATATTTTATAATTACGGCGTCAATTTTTAAACGTCAGCGGTAATTTTGCTAAGATGACTCGCATTTCTGGTAATGTCATACACAGTCCCGTCCCGAAGCATCAGGGTAATTTTCCTACTTGAGTAGTGCTCGTGGCGTGGTGTTCTTGGCCCTTTACGTGACGGTCCGGTGAAGAGAAGGCCGGGAACAATGACTGTCATGGGTGTGTCATCGACCATCCGAGTCAGCGTCAGCAAACGTGTTTGTACGAAATCACCGTGGAGGAGATCGAACGGTTCTGGAATTGTGAGAATTAAGAAGATGAGATCCTAACCCATGTCACATGCACGTGTGCAAGATTGTGACGCTTCCCTGACCTTTTCTGGGGACAAGATCTCTTCACTTCTATTTAAACGGAGTGTAAAATACATAATAGGCTAGTATTATAAGTAAACAATAAAGGGTATTCATTTATACAGCGCAAATTCCATATGAATATATTCAAATGCGCTTTACAAGGTTATTTTTGTGATACGGACTGCTATTGTGGCGCAATGTGCTGCCGTACAGTTTACAATCATGAGTGATTGTTAGTACCTCAGAATACCTGGCTGTTGTGGCGGGAGACAATCCCCTACTCTTTCTCGCAATAACACAACAGGTTCTTGCACGTCCCCCTCGTATAGTTTAGAAGAGGAAGGAGCCAAGGCCAACTACTTATGCGTCCCTGCCAAAGGACGCGGCTGGGATTCGAACCACCGACCTCCCGCACTCTAAACCGTGCTCTACCAACGGGAATCGAACCTGGGCCACAGAGGTGAGAGGCGAAGCGCTTAACCACTGCGCCACCCCGGCTCCCCTCAATGTGGAATGGTTCAAATAAAAGGAAATATGAACAAAATACTATCATCTGCAATGCATATAATATGTACCTCGGATTTATTGTTTATTATTCGCCTTGAATAATTTGTTCAGCCGGTCTTGCGTGACACGTCACGTTAATACCCTCTCTGGGAATGATTTGGACCAATAATCCAATGCTACATGTATTATAACTGGTTATAAGGATGTATAATCATAGCCCGCTATCATCAAACTCAATAGATTTGCTAATCGTAGATTCCTTATTTCACTGTTAAGCGATACGGCAAGCACAACTGCCCTAGCGAGACAACAATAACTTAATTTCGCGGGAAATTGACCTGGGTCTTTCGAGGTCAGCGAGTTTTACTTATACATCATTATATTTACACTAATATTTACACTTTTACCTCTTCCTAAATCCTTTTCGAGGTAAAGTAATAGTCTTTTGAGCCATTTTCATTAGATTATGCAATAATACTTTGACAAATCTACACGCTGGTTGATATTATGAATGAAAATTTGGCGGGGAAAAAGGTTAATATATGCACATTTCAGCTACTTCTCACACGGCTCACGCTAAATCATTGAGTAGTGCCAATCAATACTTTGCAGATTTTTTATGGCAATTGTGTAGGCTACTGAGAAATGATTTTATTGTTGAAATAAACTACCGCACTTTTAAAAATGACTCACTTCTGGTGATTTTCGTGATAAGCTAAAATTCCGAATTTTATCCGAATATTAAAAAAAATGAATTTCACCGACTAGAGTTTTCCAAACGTGAACACGCTATTTAAAGAGTAGACAATACACACAAAATGTAGCAAAGTCGTCAGTTGTGCGTAGTGACTTTGATAGCAGTTTCAAAGTTAGCCCAGATTTTACTGTTTTTATGGCCTGTCTAGGCCAAAAATGGAGGGGGCGGTCAATCTCAGAAACGAAAAGGCGAGCGAAACTTTAAATACCACCGTTCGTAATCTTATCAGGTATCTACTAAGTGCTGAAAAAATTAAGGGAATCGGCCGACCCCCATCTTTCGGTTCTGCCCGGTTTTCTCAGACAATGACTCTTTAATAAGCTTAATTATTGTTTCCAGTTTATGTTATAGATAGATAGATAGATCGTTTATTACAAATATTTCTCACTTACAGCAAAAACTGAATTACGGAGATTTACATTAATATGGTTCTAGATAAGTTAACTAAGTTTTAAGAAGTATATACTATATACTGCTCTAATTAAACTAATCTGTCGCATCCAGAGGGAAATCTATATGGCCTCCTACCGTTTAATGCAACGCTCCCAACTGTTACCTTAAGGAGTAGAAATCCTATGTGTATACCATCATGTAGAACTAATAGATATAGAAACACCTTTATCATATCGGGCGCAAATGATTACAATAACAATTGTAAGTAACTACAATCGATGTATTTAGAATTTTTTAATGGTAATATAGCAATCTTCCGAAATAAACTCTGGCAGAGTTGTGACCTACGGCCCGCAAGGCTACATAGACCAGAAAAGTTAAGCTGGTCAGAGTACGAAATATCGTATCCATATATAATGCGTAGGGCTCGTTTTTGTATTCGTTCAAGTGAACAGTTAAGATAATCTGGGAGACTATAATGAAATACCGGGCTGGCATATAACAACACAGATTGAATACAGGCAGTATAAAATTGGACAAGTTCGTCGGCAGAAACATTAGCGCGCTTAAGCTGAACTAGGAAGTATAGTCTCTTTGACGCTTGTTTGATGGTGTCCGAAATATGAGAGTTCCATTTAAGATTATTCTGTAATGTTACACCTAGAATTTTAATTTCGTCCACTTCACCAAGAGTTGCCTCCCCTACCGTAACGGTGTCATAAATTCTCGGTGTTCTAGGAACGAGATTTTGAGTTCTTTACATTTCTTTGGATGCAATTCAAATCTGTTCTCTTTAGACCACTGGTCTACACGATTAATTATCTCCTGTGCGTGGCTGCATTCGTTCTTTTTTATTACTTCGTGAATCGTGGTATCGTCTACATATTTGAAAATACCATTTGCGGATGGGGCATTCAGATCATTGATCATAACTATGAATAGCCAGGGGCCTAATTTGGTACCTTGAGGTACCCCTGCCGGCACTGACTCCCACTCTGAGAAGCAATCACTTGCAAGCTTAACACGTTGGCGCCTATTCGATAGAAAATCGCAAATCCAGTTCAGAATATGCGGGTTTATACCGTAGTTGGCGAGCTTATTAATTAATAGGGTGTGGTCGATCAGTTCAACATCATTCCCTGAGCCATCGGTTGCTTTGGACCAATGGTGTATCATGCTTATCAAGGCGTGACTGGTTGACAGGTTAGGGATATACCCAAACTGGTCAGGACCAATGTGCTTGAGCACTGCCGGTTTTACGTGAGCCTGCACTACAAAATCTTCAGCCACTTTAGATAGAGTTGGTGTTAACGAAATAGGTATTATGTCTTTTGTGATATCTTTAACATTCGGGAGCGGAGTGTGCCCTGCTTTAGTCTGTGAAGATCTTTCTGTGTTGAAATTTTAATTTTGGGACTTGAATCGTCGCTCCTAAGGTAGATATTACCATAATAGGTCCAAATGTACTTTTCCAAATTCCTTGCTCTTAACTTTTAAAGCCTTGTTGAACAGCTCCCTTTTCTTGAGAGTAAGGCTTTCTGGGATAAATATCTTGTTATCGCCCAGACGGCCCAAGTCCAGGTCTTTGGTCGTAAGGTTCTTTATTTTAGATAGAGCTTTGTAGAGTAAAGGTCTCGTGTGTTTCTTTCCAGTGATGCTATTGGTTGGATAATCCGAACAAGTTAAGACGTCATGCTGACGTCACAAATAGGGTCGACCCGTGTGAAGAACGTTGGGTGACCGTTTTAACAAGCCCCAATACTGCAGAAGTCGTACCTCATTTTCTCAAAACATTGAAGAACTTTACTGTCATTTTTATTCAGTGCTGTAAATATTATTATCGTGATGACGTCATTGTGACGTCGTTAAGCAGCGATGGACTCCAAGCAGAATACGCGAGATGTAGATTCCAACAATAAAAGAGCCTGCCAAGTTTGGCTAGCATTCTCCTAATTCGATTTCGATTTCGTCGATTTCATCAACGAAGCTTCTCAGACAATCGTGGTCAAAAGTATTGGTACACTTAGTAATTTTTTTTAGAATTTGCGACTTTTCAGATTTCTTTTATCCCCCTCCCCCAATTCAATGTTGATCTATGAAAAGTGAAGTCGCCTGTTCAGTGACCCAAACATTGTCTAGGGGAGGGGTAGGGGCTGCATATTGTGACAACGTACTACTCGAATATTGTACGCAACTGGTCATCACTACGTTAGTAGTAGTGTGTCCCAAAGATATTTGACCAGGATCGTAGGTCGTAGAAACACTGCTACGCGGTCAGCGGTCAGCGGTCAGCTAGAATAATTTAGTAGTAAGAATATATTAGTATCGAGAGCAGTTGTAGAAAATACTGAAATACCTCTCGTTAGGTCGTAGAAAACACTGCTACCGCGGTCCGCAGTCATAGGGGATATAAAAATTATCTGGAATCTTGGCGTTCTAAAGTGTTTGAATTTGGAGTGATTCTCAGCAGGAAGTTTAATGCCTTGTGCAACATTATTGTTCAATTACTTCGGAATCGCGGACCGCGGTAGCACTCAATTTCAAGCCTTAGCAAATTTATTATTCACTCACTTCGGGACCGTGGTAGTCAGAAGTGGCGTGGTATTCTATAATCGCTCCACAGTCGCCCTTCCACGCTGATTTATAATTGAGGCCCTCATTGTAGTCCACGGACTAATACAAGAAAATACGAAGTAGAAATATTCCTCAAAGATTGGCGTTTCAGACCATAGTAGAACATACTGGTACAATGGGGTATTTCATTCCCGATATACTTGTCGGTAGATAGTTACCAGTATATATGTTTAAAAGCATATCGAAGACATCAATTGAACGAAAGGGAATGCAATCTAACTCATGCCGGGAATGACCCTATTTATTATTTGACCCAATCATATCCGTTTTCATGATACCTGACAAATCTCCTTTTTCAACGTATTGTTTTTACAGAGGAAGTGAGTTCGTGGAATAAGCGAAATCACTACAAAATCAAACATTTTAGCGACGACCCAGGCCTGATATTAGATTTCATTATTTTACTTTGCTACCTTGACCTTGATTCTTGCCATGCACATGGTGGCGCAATCTGACTACTACGCAATTTTCCATTTCATGGGCCAACAAGACCAGAAATCTCGATCTAGACAACATTTGCAAAATCGCAAAACGTTTACCGTCGGCTAACATGGTCGACTGTTTATTAATTTTTGAAGCTGTCAAATGAGTTAGATAGTGACAATTACTAGCCGGACTGATGGGCTAAAGGAGTTTTTCATAGTTGGTGATGCAAACTCTCGAAACACACACATCTGCCACATGTGTTACAGGCTGATGTGTGGATAACCAATATATATGACAACATTAGATGAGGTTGGTGATAAAGAACCAGCGATGGAGAACTGGACGCCAGTATTTTAGGCATGTGAACTTGCGAAATATAAATTCACATGAGAATATCGATTATACACACCTTACCGAATCAGTGAGTGAGTGACACAATTTCCCCAACCATAATAACTAGTTTCTGCGCTTGTTTTAGTTATCTTGTGAATTTTTATTCATGTAAATAGTTGCACAATATTTATTCATGGCCAAAAGAAAAGGGTGATGCATTTTTACGATTAGAAATGAATGTCGTACATGGAGTTTTCACAAAAAATGTTACCCATAAAAAAACTGCAGGGATTCCTTTTTGTTTGGTTGAAACAAACATTAACGAGAAGTGAGAGCAGAGACAAAAAATTCAAACTGGCTTTAGCGCCTGAACTTCATTTGCACGAGGAATAATAAGATTTCAGCTTCCTTATTACATGAAATGTTTGCGACACTTTAATAGCGCGAATTTCGCGATTTGAAAAAAATCGCGAACATTTGAAGTCGCGAAAAATAAGTGTTGCGAAAATTTTGTAGGCGCGAAAATAAAGTGACCACGCATATGAACTTCAAGTGAAATACAGTCCTTTAATCGTCGTTAGCGTGGGGGTTTAAAGCAGCTTTAAGATCGCCCCGTTGGAGTAACCATATTCTGATGAGTATGATCTTTAGTGAAGCTGATGTTGTTTGGGGCTAGGCCATGCTAATGAGTCCTAACAAGGACGAAACAGCTGCACATGGTTGCCCATGGCCAGAAATCGTGGACAGTTTAGCGGTATGGCAAGCGGGCGCATAAATCTCATTATTTACTGCTGGACGAAGTGGAACGTCAGACATAACTCTAGGTTGGATATCCAAAAAGATATGTTTTCGAGATGCAATTCAGTTTTTACATACAAGTACAAAAGTAAAAGAGCTGTACCTAATGTTTTTTTCCGATACTACACAGGTGACCCATTTTAGTTTGTTTGGAACCCTGTTGTATAAGTCTATCTTATGAAATAAAATAAAAAGAACTCCAAAATGAAATGCGTGTTCAGAAATAATTTGTTCAATATTAAATTAACTCTATATAGCAAGTAAATACGTCAAAAAGCGATTTAGAATGAATGAAAATGGCGGGAAATACCCATGCTCGAAAGTCCAGTACCCAGACTGGGCCCACACCGCGGCAAAACGCTATGCTCCGCTGGCCAAAAGAACGAAGGCTCTGCTATCAAATACAAATTACCGAGGGTTTCAACTTTTTTAGTAAATAATTTTATAACTTAGTAAACTCAAAATGAATTACAAATTAAGAAAACTTCAACCTGTTAAAGTCTTAGGCTTAGCTTTTAAGTAGTTTTCTTAGTTTTTGACAAAACAGTTCACAAATGAATACTTTTAAGCAGAAACGTTAAAATCACGGCATGTGCCTGTTGTTTCATTTTAGTTTTCGCGGGAAACTGGGGGTGGCCGCGCACGGACAAGAAATAGCAAATACGCATGCGCGTGACGTTTTGCCGCGGTGTGGACTGGGCCAGCATTGTCTAACATCTGCCTGCCCGCCAAATAAACAAACGAGTTGTACAACTGCGCATGAACCGTAAACTGGTCTATTGCGACGTGTTATCTTCTAAGGAACGATATTATAATATAAATTATGGGATCATTCTAAGGATGTGCGATTTGAATGGATGCTCAGCGTGATTAATTTTCTTATAAATGCATGCTCAAGAAAAAATCAAGACAAAACGTATCGGTGATTGTTTTTCGCGAATTTAAAGAGATAGGCTGGGAAGACAACATTTCCGACTTTGAGTTGTTAAGGTGTGTTGAAGAAGAGGGAAATAAAAGTCGCTTCCCAAAATTAAAAGAAAATGATCGGCGAGAGAATTTAGCATCGGCCACGTACTCTAAACTAGACTAAAACGACCACAAAATGTGATGCTAAAACGTTTGAAGTTGAGAAAAGCAATATCCACATTCTAATACAGTGTTACTCATTGACAGTTTGATATAAAACAATGTTTGAATTTAAGAAAAATGTGGTTTTCCTAACAGCCTGGTGTATTAAACGAGTGGAAAGTGACATCACAACAACAATACATGACTCACCAAGAACTCGACGATAACTTTAATACGCCTGTTTTATGCTGAAACCTGAACAGTGAATGGAGAATACAATAGAGTTTCTCCGGTTTCATGTAGAAATTCGTTTGAGAGGTTCCTGGATGTTCCTGAATGAGAAATGGGCGATAAAACTTGCAGAGAACCTAGAACTGGCAGAATTTCAGAAGAGTAGATCATCATTCATGTATATATAGTATAGCGGCTATATATGTCTACGAAGAGAGCCTCAAAAGCTACGCAACACGGCCATCAGAGCAGCAGTTATAACACTGTTCGGCAACCGGCGAAGCCAGAAGGAATCCGACGAGTTTAGACCTCAGACCCTTATTCGTCCCTCTCTTACCACAGGAAGCCCGGTTTCACATCTTTTTCTCTCGATTTTTTCGATTATAATTAGGTGTTGCCTGCGGAGGAGGCTACACTGCTCCTTGGGATAAAGGTAACGTCCTTTTTCATACCAAAGAATCAGTAATCAATGTCAACTATGCAGTTCTTGTAGAAAATGAGAAAGAGAAAGTATGACCATATAACACCTAAGCTGATCAATCTGCACTGGCTTCCTGTACGATTTCGCATTACTTTTAAAATGCTTCTGCTAGTTTATAAAGCACTGAATGGCTTTGCGCCTTGTTATATTAGTGAATTATTTAGGTATAGGATATCACCGCGTCTTCTTAGATCCACATCGCAGAATTTGCTTGTTGAACCTACTGCAAAGCTTAAAACCTATGGAGATCGAGCCCTTTCGGTCGCGGGCCCTAAGCTCTGGAATAAGTTACCTCTGGATATTAGGCAGAGCATATCAGTTCATTTATTCAAATCTAAATTGAAGACTTACTTGTTCAAGGAAGCATATTAGTATCGATCATTAGTTATCTATCTATATGTAGATATATATTTGTATTGACTTTAATTTACTTGACATTAACTATTTTATTTAATATCCTAGGTTTTTTTTAATATAGTAGTGTAAAGTGCTATGAACAATTCGTGAATATAGCGCTATATAAATGTTTTTATTATTATTATTATTATTAAAATAGTCGGCAATCCTCAACTCACGTGTCCAACTCAACTGCCGCTAATTCGCTAACGCTATCTCTGTGAATGCTTTTCCATCAGGCATTTTCAACTACTTGCACTATAACAATGTATAGATTAACCTCTCCTGTGTTGACCAGAAATTATAAAAAGAAAGCACTTTGTTTCCTGCATGCAACAGCCAACAGTTTTGACCAGATCGGCAGATGACAATTTTACTGCCGGCTCTGTCTTTCACATTTATCGATTGATATGTTCTATTCTTAGCAGGTTATTTCATCCAATAAGAAACGAGCTTTCAGATCGTCAATGTCCAGCTGTCACAATTGAACCAATCAGCGATGAAAAATGTTGTAAACAAGTCAAGTACATTAAAATGGAGTTTTCGCTGGCGTCAGTTTGCTTTTAGATTTTTACGCGGGTTCTAAAGATAGCTTTATTTCCTTCCTCTACTTAACAAATTGAAGTTAGTTTTTTATGTGTCTGTCCTAATATTGACAATGATTTTCGTCATAACATGGTCGAAATAGCTGTGGATCCACGAGACGTCTTCGCCGAGTGGATCCACAGCTATTTTGGCCATGTTATGACGAAAATCATTGTCAATATTAGGACAGACACATAAAAAACTAACTTCAATTTGTTTTTTACAACAACAAAACACTTTTAGCTTCAAATGAGTGTGTACAAACTGCCTTTCGAGTCGAAAAGTCCAAAACGTAAACACGTCTTTGTGCTTTCCCGAACTCTAGAAAAATACCTAAGCTACTCTAAACTGTTTGTTTCTACTTAAGAACGTTATGTAAATATCCTGAATAAGAGATTTTAATCACGAACTAGAAGATTATGTATTTAATTCAAGACCATTTCTCAGTTCTAGTTCTAAAAGATCGGTCGAACTTGTCACAAAGTCGATCGTAAATTATCTGAAAATGCTTTGTTCAACTCGAGAGAGAGCTCAAATTTTGACAAATGGCACCACACAAGGAAGTTGGACTCACCGATTAACTTTTCCCAGTGATGAAATGCTTTTAAAATCCTCATTTTCTTGATTTTTGGAACAGATGTGTACACAACCTGAATTCACAAATCTCTGGAAAGCCCGCTTCGAAAGCCGGCCGCGCGTCTGTTAAAATATTGCATATGAAAATTAGCCAATCAGATTGCGAGAAAATTGGCGGTTGTTGTAAAAATTGAAGTTTATATTATAAAACAAATAACAGATGGTTCTCTTTGTTATGCACTTTCCAAAACTTGAAACGCTGCTAAATGCACTCGCGTTCCGCTCTTGCATCCGCAGTTTTCAATTTCAAGACCTCGAGCGTGCATTATATATTTTGTTTTATAATTATAATACGATAGTACGAGCGCTCTGATTGGCTAAAAAGCCATGTTTTATCAGAGTATATATAACAGGGTTTGCCGTGTTTTATTGTTTTCAACTAGCGATTTCCTTCATCGCCAGTGTAAATCTATATTATATAACAGATAAAGAAGCCTTAAATCCATGTTTTATACTACATTAAACACTCTGGCCATTTGAGAACGCTCGAGAAATGTTGAAAGCACGCGCCTTTATATAACAGATAAAGAAGCCTTAAATCCATGTTTTATACTACATTAAACACTCTGGCCATTTGAGAACGCTCGAGAAATGTTGAAAGCACGCGCCTTCGGCTTGTGCTTTAACATTTCTCTCATGTTCTCAAATGCCCATCGTGTTTTATGATAGTATAAAACATGACTAAGGCTTCTTTATTTGGTACATAGAACAAGGAGAACCATCGTTTATTTTTACAAAAATATCAAACAGTTTAGTCTAAGAGTTTATTCGCACATTTGAGCATTACAGGGGTTTGGATGTCAATTTGGTATTTACAACTGTAGAAAACCTTGTTAAAATATCAGGCAGCATGTTATCTTTGGTAACAGTCGAGCAATCTAGTTGAAGAGGAAGTAATACTTTACTCATTTAATTGTATTTCTTTTTATTGTATAAATTCTATGAAACGTAACTCTATGTTAACTATAATTATAGAAAGTCTATACACATGCATAATACAAAAAGTGGAAATTTATACTACGTTTAACATGGACATGTTGAAGTTAAATTAAGAAATGGAATTATTCATCAGTTTCTATATTCACGTAAAACTGAATGACTTAAAGTAGATGATTTTAAATCTTAAAAGAGCGCTGCTGCATGAGTATAATAATATCACAGGAAACTAAATACAAAATTTGGTCACTTTATTGAGAAAGAAAATTCAAGTCCGAAATTTACGGAAGTTATCATCAGGGTATTAAGTGTAATTCACACAGATACGAATGTCATTCAAAAGTCTTTACACTCAATATTTGAATTCATTTCTGCGATATAAGTATTCGTAACATTTCCAATGATATATTACTTTCCTGGGTGTATTGCGCGTAATCCCTAATATCTTTGCAAAAATCTCAATCTCCTTCTGACGAGCTTGTGGAACAATAGAGCGTCCACATTTCCCTGAACAAAAATTGCTGTGTCTTGATTGGTCTGAATTCCTTTCTAATGGCAGGTGTGGAATTATGAATTATATCAAAAGAACTCCACAGCAATTGTTAGATTCACTCCAATTAGTTAAAGGTCAAAGCCTTCATCAATTTGGAGTTCCAGCTGCACCTCCTGACTGCAGAATATATGTCACAATTTTCACTGCGTTCTGGTTGACAATTGTGAAGGTATAAAATAATTGCTATTCAGTGCAGAATTACTGCGTGAACGTATTTATATAAGCAGGAAACAATTAGGCCGAATTGTTTTTTACAAAGAGTCAATGTAACGTGCCACTCAAATCGTTCTTTTTGATAACTTATTTCATACAACACTACAATTCTAAAAGGTTGGTGTCTTTTCTTCAAATGTTCAAGTAAATTGGATTTTGAAATCAAAACTAAATTGAATTAAAGTTATGATGATACATCAAGTTAGTTTCTCCTAATTTCAACTCTATTCCGACGTGGCTACAACAGGGAATTGCGCAAGATTTCGATTATTTCGTGTGGTTTCGGTTGATCTTATAACATTGCAAAATAAATGTTGCCAATAGGCCGAGAATGACATGAAAAAAATATTGGAACCAAAGTCCATCAAACCAAACAACAGAGCGTCTCTCACAGGAAACGAAACGCGTAATTGTAACTCATCTGCACTTAGTACAGAATACATTTCAATAATAAGCGAGCGGTGTAACAGTGTTTCTTGGCTGACTTCTCCTTGCATCTCGGTGTACGACTTGCGCGGAGTCCGAGAATGGAGAATGCGTTCATAGCTGTTAAAGGGAAGTAATAAGTAATTTTCAAAAGATTGTCACGGAGGTAATACAAGAGCACTGGACATGGGGCATTCCAAGACCAAATGGATTGGGACTGTTGCACTTATATCTTGGTTAATTCGTATCTGGGGTTTTTCGTCGAATAATACATTTGTATGCATCGTAGGTTATCCGTTCCACACATATAGTTATAATCACCATGCATTTCTGTATTCAAGTGTCCTTTTGATCATGTTCCGTTGTACTCACTCTGTTACAACCTCTTTTGAAATTGGTGAATACCAAAATTATCCTGATCCTCATAATAATGTTAGTCTTTTTTTAATGATCTAAAAATACGTTATTCAAGTCTATAGCTTCCCTGTAAAATTGATCAAATGTTACGTATACTTCCATGGAATATTATTAATGTTATCATAACTGTACAACGTATAGTAAATGATCAATTTAACCTTCTTCGAAAAAGGAAGCACTTTTAGTTCTTCTTTGAAGAAAAAGAAATGCCAAACTTCTTCACAAAACGAATAAGCCCCATAAAAGAAACACTAATTAATTTAAATGATCGAGTTTCTGTCACTGATAAAGGCCCAAAATTAGCTGCGAGTTTATTAAACGACTTCAAAAACATTCTCATGTAAAGAGGTTAAAGAGACCATTTTTACAGTTATTTTGGCGATACGACTTATATATTTTGGACGAGAAAAGCCAAGCTAAAAGTTTATGTAAATTAGGATGAAATTTTAACAGATTTTAAATGTATTCACAGGCATTGAATTCCTTTGTTTTGGCTTCATAATTATTTATGCATTTTTGAAGTCTTAACGAATGTAGATCCTGTCTTATCTAACAGTTCTTGATATGTTAAGGATCCCATGGGTTCATGAGCACAATTCACTGGTTTCGGACGACTGAGTAATATCATATCAGCATGTGACTATTCTATGCAAGACCTAGACTTTACGAGTCCCAAGAGAATAACCTGTCTTTGCGCGGTTAACCTCGTTCTGAAACTGCTCAGTGAGAAGTTGGCCATCCCTTCATGTAGGACGACACGAATTGCTACCAAATTGTATTCTATTGTATTGTGTTGTGTTCTATTGTTGTATTGAATTGTATTGTGTTGTATTCTATTGTATTTTTGGTAAAAAATTGTGTCGTCCTACATAAAGGGATTGCCGAGAAGTTAGCCACGCAAAATCTATTGTTTCTACCCAACATGGCCACTGGGTGAGAATGATGAAAAAGCGTAGTTTTGCTGTCAAATCACTCATAAAGTAAATAACATGAAATTTAATTACATGACGTCACGGACACAGGCCGAGGATCGACGAAACACGAGTATGGCCTGCAGTGTGCTCGCCAGACATTTTGAAGATTTTCGCATTAGGTAAAAACAGATCGAAGGTATCATTTATATCTCAGAAAATACTACGTTCTTAGATTTCAGTTGTTTCAGTATTCTTTCTTTTAAAATTACGGAAGCATCCTAAGAACGTACGAGCAGATTTGCTGCTCAGAGTGCTTGATTTTCATACGAGCGCATTTCTTTCAGCGTAGATCGAATTTTATATCGCAGTGTAGCTCCTATAATAATAATGCACTTTAGAGCTCTCGCGTTCCGCCCGTGCATACGCAGTTTTTCCAGACCTAGTACTTCGTAAAACATGGAGAACCATCTATTAGTGAACTTAAATAAGGATTCGCTAAACAAGAGTACAGTCAACGGCAACGAATGCAAAAAAGTGTTCGAAGGTCAATATAAGAAAATTATTTGCTGCTCACCATCTTGATAACAGGAGATCTTGCTCTTTGGAAATTGATAGTTCACACAGAGTTCGCCTACACGTCAACAAATTCATGATTACACAAGGTTCGCATACACAGAAATGCATTAAAGAACGGTTGAACGTAGTAAGCTCCAACAATGCAGATCCACCTCGTGTAATGTCACGTGACGATCAGATCCGTGCAAAGCATTGTGGTAAAAATGACAATAGAAGTGATGCATTGTGGTAAAAAATGCTCGCTCGCTGAGGCAGCAATAACTGTTTTAATTTAGTTTTGATCAAACTATGGGACCATTTGAAAGAAAATTATATTTAGGGAAAGTTCTCAAATTTGTGATTAAAGTGATACCACAACGAAATTCAACAATTTTCTTTTCTACGTTTTGTCTTCCAAAATGAGTGTCGAAAATATCCAAATCAGTGATAAATATTAGCAAAGGACCAAATTAAACTTTGAATTTTGCAGTTTACAGTCTTTGAAATCACGTCCGCCATTACTGAAGTGTTCCAAAAACATTATTTTCGACGATCGGTTTGCTGTCGTGTCGTAATTTTCTCAACGAGTCGCTCTTGTGAATGCATATTTCCATTTAAAACTTCGTTCTTTCCTTTCCATTTTGGAAAAAAAATGTATAAACATGAAATTCACTTATAAGTTTGTGTGCAACGTAGCCCAGCATATTGTGTTGAGAAAATTACGTCACGTCCGCTGGAAATTAGCTGTCACAGGAACGGGTAATGGCGGACATGAAATCTCAAGATTCGGATCCTAATAAATAAGACTCCCCTTCGTGATATCAAAAAACGGTTTGGGAAAGAAAAATATAGCAACTTTACTTTAGAAATACGCAAAAATAACACTCAACATTTGATCGTAGTAGCACTTTAAAATAGTTCTTCCTTGCCTATTTGCTGGATGGATTTCTTTCACTTTTCACAGTAGAAATGACCAATAGCACGTTTCCTTTGTTCTATTTGCAACGGACTCTGTAGACATCTCACACAGCATTAAAGCAATAGGAATCGCATTTGGGGGCTTGCACATTATCGCACACAGTCGATCGTCTTTTGCTCCAGTTCTTTGGTGAATCATTACTTAAAGGGGCAATATGCAAAGATTCCCGAGTTAGGCCAAAATCTTCGTCCGCTTAAAGCCGCCTGAACAATAAATTTTTATTTTAGATATCAATTCTAACTCAAGTGAATAGTAGAATGGTAAAATATATTTTGCTTTGAATGCTGTGCCACTGAGTTAAGGAGGTTTTAATATCCAAAATGCTAATTACATGACGTCAGTGGTTTTGAATGGGCGTTTCTACTGATATAAGAAAACACATTTCTAACATCATTTTATTTCAACCATGGGTATAACACTGATAATTTGAAAAAATAGTTTAATTGTAACGAAAAAAATTGAATAATAATCGATGCCTCCCCTGACGTCATGAAATTAGCATTTTGGATATTGAAACCTCCTCAACTCAGCGGCACAGCATTCAAAGCAAGATATATTGTACCATTCTACTATTCACTTGATGTAGAACTGATATCTAAAATAAAAAAATAAGGTTCATAGGCACTTTAAAGTACATATGAAGCGAAAATTAAGTTTATCTAATGTTAAAATGTCTTCGAAATGAGGAATAATAACGTTTTCCGTTTGTCAACATCTCGACTCGTTTCAGAGATATTCAGGTTTATGTAATATGCAAATGAGATGACTGTGACGTTGTTTGCACAGCCTGGAGACAAATCACAAAATGAAGAATATCTCTGCAGATATTGAATAAAAATTACTGAAACTTTGCACATGTATGACACTATGGAAAGTACACATCATTGTGCAAATTATGGTGTTGCCATGGAAACTCTCATGACCCCACGCACCTTTCACTTTCAACAAAAAATCCAATTTCTTTCCTTGTTACAAAATATAAGTTGCTTAAACTACTCGCATACAATGCCTATATTGTACCAAATCTTATTTTGGAACAGCACCAAAAAAATGTGTTTGACAAAGGAGAAATTAGGGAAGAGGGAAGATTGTGTTACTGGGGCCAGAGTGTTTCCATGGCAACATCATAATTTGCGCAATGTGTATTTTCCAAAGTATCATATATGTGCAATATTTGTAGATATTCTTCATTTGTGATTTGTCTCTAAGGCTGTGCAAACAAGATGACGTCATAGGTCATCTCATTTGCATATTACAAAAACCCGAATTTCTCTGAAAGATGAGATATTGACAAACGGAAAATAGAACATTTTTTCTTCAAAATCATCTAAAAATCCCCAAAAGGTCTAAAAATCTTCCGATCCTCTAAAAATCCGGATTGTTGTGTCTAAGCCTTAACCAACACCACGATCTCTAACAACTATGCTGCCAAGGTGTTCACCTTGGATTTGTCGCTCGAGGTCTTTCCCATCAGTTCAAGTCACTCTCTCGATGTAGCCTGCTTGCAGGCGGTGGATGGTGTTTTTTTCGCGCAGCCGCGAACGGATCATCGTGATTGAGACTTGGGATCGAATGACAAATGTAGGGGGAGGGGGAGAAGCAGAAACCCATGGTTTCTGCACAGGCTTCCCAGACTAGACGTATATTTTCCGCTTATTAGTTTGTTGGGTTACCTGTGGTTTATCGATTACTCTCATAACGATCTCCGCAACCTCGTTCCCAGGGGTCTTTACGCGCCTAATCAAAGATGGCGTCCAAAGTACCCCTGGTACAGGCTGGTCATGTGACCCAAAAATATGCCCAATATATGGGCATATTTTGAAGCACATCCGCCATCTTGGATTCATCAGTACAACTGATACAATACAATGCAATATTCTTTATTTACAGAGGGAAGACACATTAACCTTACATAGTTATCTAACATGCGGCCCTCTATGTTACAAATAAAACGTAATGGAAAGGAAAGGAAGTATGGGAAAAAATTAACGCACGAGCTACAACATTACAAGATATAATGAGTAATTGGAGTCAATGTAACGAGAATTAATATGAAATAAAATCAAAAACAAAATATACTTACTAGAACACTATGCGCAATGGAAGTCGCTATGCCCTGGACGCGGCGCCAGAAATGCAGCAGAAGTGAAGCAAGGAGCGACAGTTATAGCAGAGGAGCTCCTCTAGATGGTTAACAGAGGAGATGTGCGGAAGAAAAACGTTACGAAGCTTATACTTAAGAGAAGCCAGCCTGGTAGACAGAGTATTAGAAGCACGGTTAGCAGTTGAAGTGTGATCCCAATGAATTCCAACCGTACATTATTCTAGTTGTACCCAGTTGCGAAGTGAGTACTAAAAAAGGCAAAAACGCTAAGTTCTGGGCCCGGTTCCTGAAAGCCAGATTAGCGCTAATCCAGAGTTAATTACCATGACAACTAATATGTTTTGTTGAGAGTTAATCCAGGATTAGCGCTAATCGGGCTTTCAGGAACCGGGCCCTGATGAATTTCTATCTGTTTTCAACGAATTTTGAACGCGCAATGCGAAAGACGACATCACCAGTTCATTTTTCAAATCAAAACTGCACGCGCTATTCGAAATTCTTCAATCAGCGCGCGCAAAATGTCTAGCCAATCAGTGGCCGAATCCCACCAGCCTGTACCAGGGGTACTTTCGACGCCATCTTTGATTAGGCGCGTAAAGATCCTGGGAACGAGGTTGCGATCTCAGAAGAGTTTATATAATTGCTCCGTGTGAATTCTCTTTTCCGATTCCAACGAAAATCTTCAATAATAAAAGATTGATACTTAATGAAATTGTGAGAGGTTTTTTTGGCGATTTTGGGCCTTCTAAAGCAATTTATTAAGATTCAAAATTTTGACCGTTCGCCTTGGCTCTAAAAAAAAATACAAAAAAATCGCCAAAGCACACTTACCTCAAAGATCACCCCAAAATCGGCACTTTTTCCTCGCTCGATATTCAGCTTTCGGCACAGGAGGGAATAGTTATCAAACAACATCTGACCCGCGATTTAGGGAAATCCATCAAATTTATCACCGCCAAACGGCCTCCTCAAGAACCAAAAAGCGAGACCTTCCAATCATCTGTAAGAACCAGACCGACCAAAGCGGTCGAAAATTTTCCCGCCCCTACGTATACCCAAAATGATGCAAATCGCCTTTTTTCATGGGGTACCCTCAAGCGTCTACATATATATTCTAAAGTGGTACTGTCGCCTTCCTTTCCATGGAGAACTTTGAACAAAACTAGCTGGTTTTATTAAAAATTTCCGTTCTGAGAACCAATTGACAATTTTACCAACATTTTGCATTGCATTTGACAGCGAGCGAAGTTTGCTTTGCATACGCTTCAAAAACCAAAACAAAATTGGCAGGCTGTCACACGTCGCCTACTATTAGTTAATTAAGAATCGGTTACAAGTCACGGAAGTCACGTGCGTGGTGGGCGGATATTCAGAAACCAGGGGTTTTCGTGCAGGCGGTCTTTAGCTTTCCTTTCTGCTTCTCCCCCTCAATTGGCATTCAATCCCAAGTCTCAATCACGCTCGGCCAATATGGCGGCAGCTTAGATGATCAGTTTGTTGCGCGAAAAAAAAACACCATCCACCGGCTCTCGATGCGGCGCGTAGCTTTGATCGGAAATAAACATTGGCGGAAAATCTTGACAGATAGCTATAGTTAACTGTGATGAGAAATGATTGGCCAAAAGCTCGCTAATTGTTGGAGGCGGGGCTTCATATTCACGCACGGCAGACGGCTAAATTTTTTGAAGTACTATTTTCTACGCTTTCGATTTTCAACCAAAAAAAGAGTAACCTTAAGTGCGGATCTTTGATGCCCATTCCAGAGGGACACCTAAGAGGAAATAACAGGTCAATTGTAGGACTATTTTAATATCGAAGCATTAAATTGTTGCAACAAAATGCATAAACTGAACCCAACTGTACCCATTTATAAATCTCATAAGTGTATAAGGTTATAAGCCATCATCAAAACGGTATTCACTCCAAATTGTATGCATATATGTACATCTGTTTTGTACGAGAACTGATATTTAAATAATTTCTTCATTTGCAAATAAGTGTACTTCTAAAATTAAATTATTAGACTGGTTGTTCAAAGGGTTGATAACACTATCTACCGGAGAAATCCCAGTGGATAAAACTAGTAAGATTTGTACTTATCCAATGGATAGGAATTTATCGGATGGACAGTGTTATCCACCCATTGAATAGGGCCTCTACATTAAAAAGGCACTTGAATTGCACTCCTGAAGATTATTCCCATAGGAAAGAGAGTTCGTTAACGGGGGCGGCCTTCACCTCCTCGGAATCTGGAATAGTACTGGCTATCGAAACAATGCCTAACCCCGAAACAATACAAACCCTAACACTAAAACAATGGAATTCTTTGTCAGTGCAGTCCAAATGATTCAATAAAATGCATTTTGAAAGGTGAAGGCCTGCTGCGTTAACAACCCTATGTCGCCCATTACGCTTTGCGCGAGTCAAGCGAAATGAAATTTTGAGCTTGAAGGCGTACAATCAATAGGAATTATGCGCGAGATGTCATGCTTTCGTGATCAACACCAAGCCTCACTTTTGTGTTGAGGAAATACTGTTCAAGAGAGAGGCTTGGTAGTGATCACAAAAGCATGACATCAGGCGTAAGGCCTATTGCGATATTATTTAGTGATGTTTTAGTATTCCCAGAACGACCTCGCAAAGCATAACGGTCGACATAGGGTCTTAGAGCAAGTTACCAAACTCATTAATAATTCACGAGGAAAACAAAGGAAATCAATGTGCTATAAGTGATCTGTAAATCTGATAGATACACTTCCTGATTTGCATAAAAGTTTGCTTCGATTTTCTCGGCCGAAATAGGTCGTATCGACAAAATAACTGAAACACACGACTGTACATCTAGTCATACATAATTCGTGCCAGTGCTTTATCGGATTTACAAACTCTCGCCTACTAACTGTCTTTGTTGAACTGTCATTTTACACAGAACTGGTACATAAAAATGTTTGTACTAAATTAGTCGAATTTGTTAACTAGGGTTCCCACAAATTTGCAGGAAATTTTTTTCCAAAGAACGGCAAGGAATGTAAAGTGTTTAATTTTCTATTCTTCTTTCTCGTAATTTCATTGGTTGTTACTCTTAAATCCAATAGAATTATCTAAATAAACATCATTCGAATTTTTTTGTATCAAACTGTGGCCTTGTCAGGAACGTTATCAAATTTGCGATTGAAAGATCTTGTTTTTCTCCCTTTCAGATTGGCTGGATGGTGGCTTCCGAGTTCCCGTAAAAACAAAAACAATATAGCACACAAAAACACTATTTGCTGGATGTAGTTTTGATTGTAGACATCTGATACAGCACTTCAGGCATATTCAAGCAAAATGGTATGTGTTGATATGCTCATTACCACAGCCTATTGTCTTGTGCTACAGTTCTTATCTGAACCATTACTTACCCACTTGTACGTAGTATTATTAGCAAAACCTGTTTGTAAATGCTATTTCCACCTCCAATCAATTGTCAATCTTTCTAAAACAGCGTTTTGAAGTTTGTTTGCCGTCCAGTAAAGCCTTTCCCATGGGTTGACGAGCTCAATTCATTGGTTCTAGGCCATTTTGACGATGTTGCGCGCACAGCTAGAACAATGGCTGTTTTAAATAACAAAGGCTGGTGAACAAGAAAGAGTCTTTGCAGCTAGAGTCTATTGTGCTACTCAGGTGCGTGCGCAGCATCGTCAACATGGCCTATTGAAGTGATATATCAGCAAGTGACTGTTTCCTTCAAAAGGTTATAGGACATGCTCTGTAGGTGGTGCACAACAAAATCATGGTTAGAATGTTTGACAAATTATGCCAACACGTTAAAAACAACCTCCTTTAACTGAAGAAGCTCAGTATTAATACGCATTAATACATGATACGTAAACTACCAGAATGTTATTGTTACAATGGTCTCAAGTATAGGAGAGGAAGTGTGTCAAAGTGAGGCTTAAGCCCGGTTTCATATAATCGCAACGATCGCATGATTGGTTTGTTCGGTGTGAATCGAAGCGTAAATTTATACGCAGAACAAACGAATCCAGCTATCGCTGCGATCACATGCAAACCAGGCTTTAGGTGTTCACAAAAGCATGACATCATTATGCACAAGGATTATTGTATGTACATATGACCTAATACTAGTTTAAATTAACATTTTCTTATTTAAAAAAGGAACGTTGGTTCCCGGGGGGTGACTCCCATATAAAAGGGGTAGGGATGCTCGTCGGACATTTTCGATTTGACCCCTAAGAGGTACTAAAATGGACGTGGCTCAAGCTTATTTTGACCCCTAAAAGATAATAAAAATGTAAATTGACAACAGCTTTTTTGTTCAATTGACACCCGACCCCTAAAAGGTACCGCTTTTGATAGAAATGTCTGTGTTTGATGGTGGATACCCTAAGTGGTACCAAACTCCTGATTTTGACCCCTAAAAAGGTACGACGAGCATCCATGTACCCCTCACATAAGGGAGTCCCCCCCCCCGGGCCTTGGTTGCTAAATAATTTTACTGGCAGGGCTAACACTAACAGTAGTCTGCTAGCCAAAGACCAGTACATGTTCGATTTGGTTTTTGACCAATAGATTTAGTAGTTCCACTAGTCACTCTGGCAAATAGAAGTTATGTGTACTGAAGTCCAAGTTATTTGCATAACAATTTTTTTCTGAAATTGCCTAAAAATAATAAAGATTTAAATAAGATGTTCACTGCCACATGATCTACTGTCAGATGTACCAACCAGACAGCCATGGTTACTTTCACAAAGTAGCCTTCTGAAATCATGGTTGGCACATTAATTATACACATCGTATGTTTATAAACAGTAAACACTTCTACAGGACATCTGTACGATGTTGTAACATACTACAACTCTTTGCAATATGCTTTAGTTCCACTAATTTGGACTATTGTCTTGGTGTTCTCGGAGTTGATACATTTGTATGAGAAATTATTTGAGAAAAGGATTCTGGTAGTTAAATAAGGCCATTATGCAAAATAATATCCTATTGGCGAGTAAGAGCAGATGCTAGCCATAAGGCTACTAATAAAAGTTAGTGTCAAGCCCTGAATGTCCACTGACACAACAGAATAGGCATTTGTGTTTTCCTGAAACAAATTGCCGTTGACTATTGGCAGTATGATTAAATTTGTTTAAAAACATTGGAAAATATATTTCCATTTTTGAAACATTTGGGTATTAGGATAAGCCATTTTGGGTTTTGAATTCCATAGCCACCGCCATATTGGATGTGTTGACATTTCACGGTGGTCGCTATGGTTACATGACAAAACAGCTATTGTTTTCTGGCAATAGGGACCCATGTGAAACGTCATCAGTTCCAAGGTAGCAGCGGCCATGAATGGCCAAATATCCTTTTTTTTTTCCCCGAAACTAAAATATATTCCAAATTTTTTAACTAATGTTTTACTTAGACCACATTTCCAACCATTTAATGTTAGTTTGTTCCAACAGCTGGGGGTTTCCTTTATCAGCCATCATTAGTTCCGAGACCATCAAAGACACTTGTTTTAGCTCGACTGCCCAATTGAAATAAAAGCCATGGCTGGCTATGAAGTACACTAACACAAGTGGAAGACAACAGTTCTTGTAATAACCTATGGCACATCTAGAGTTCCAACCAGTGGTCCTCATAGTCACTGGTTTCAGTTGACTCTTCATTCCTGTCAATGCAATAATGTTGAAAATTACTGTGTGTAAAATTCATTTAAATACTTATACGTTGTACACACATGTGTACCATTTACAATATGCCACACATAATTGCCTTTATACCAACATGGGATAATGAAT
Source organism: Actinernus sp. WN-2022 (assembly GCA_030867875.1). Classification (NCBI taxonomy): domain Eukaryota; kingdom Metazoa; phylum Cnidaria; class Anthozoa; order Actiniaria; family Actinernidae; genus Actinernus; species Actinernus sp. WN-2022. The sequence continues at coordinate 5,994,383 of JAOWCC010001729.1, forward strand.
TAACAGCCAGAGGCAATATGGTCCAGAGAAAACGATTGAGAAGAGGATATCGATCGTCAGACAAATAGATGGCTGTATCTCTGCATAACCTCTTGCTGTTATCATTCAGGACTGCATGCTCTCATTAAGCCATGTTTCTCAGCTGTTGTTTTTTGCAATATGAAAGGAACTGTTTTACAGTCTACATATTGAGGGCGAAACGTTCTTTTTATTAATATGGTGCAAAATGCTTTAACGAACTGCCTGTGGACAACAAGAAATGTGGCTGCTACAATGTAAAAGACTTTATAATAGAGCACCCTTTAGATTAGTTCTTGTAAAATAAATTGTAAAAAGTACAATGTATACTTTATTTAGCTTACAGGTATCTTTTAAATTCTTAACTCCTAAATGTGAGGGCTTGTGCTTTGGTGCCATTTTGTGAGAATTAGAATTTTAAATTCTAAACCTCCAATATTCTCCGAAAAGCTCCTCTCGAGAGAAATGCTCCCCATATCATGAGCAAGCCCTGCATGTACAAATGTGGATTAGTTCTTTTTCTTTTTTTAATGTCCTATTTCCAGGGGCCTTTTTGCTAATAGCAACTTGTTGCTGGAAAGGTTACCATCCTGGTTATGGGACAAGATTGTTAATTCTCACCTTGTGCATGTAATTGGCTGATTGTCAGACTCACTGTTCTCACTGGACTCCAGATCAGGTGCTTCACCTTCCATCACCATCTGTACATTAAAGGTAAGATTGGCACATATCAGAAGAAACAGTGTTCTTCAGACACTTTTCAGTAGACAAAGAACTATAAGTCACTTAGGTACCACACATTATTTTAATACGGATTTAATGAAATTCCCTTTGGTAATTTGTCAATTAAGTCTCTATAAAGGTCAAGGTGTCACTTTAGACAAAAGCTCTTGACTAGCATCGCAATTAAAGCCAGACATACCATTTAAGGCTGTTAAATTGATATAATTAATTTATTAACTTGATAAAAAAAGTTAAAGCATCATAAATGTTGTACATTTTTCAAAGCAAAATGACTCTGTCCACCAGAAAGAGTTCAGCCCTCAAGTTAAGTCTTTGAAACAAATATTCATGGCCTGGTTTGTATCAAAATCGGATGAAAAACTACTTTTTTCCAATTTGAACAGAAAATCTGTAATAAGCAACATGTCATAAATATGAAAAGTAGGGTCAAAGGACCCTTTAAAATAAAATTCAGTTAGTGTCCCTTTACCAATAAGCATCCAAACATTCTTATCTAGAACCAGGTCACCCATTGGGTAAAAGTACACCATTTCCGGTGGAACAAGATCATTTACATGTACATGGTGTACGTTACAATAAAATTCCTGTGAAAGACTGCTGGCTGTTACTTATCAAACTGCTTTCTCTCTAAGCACTCTCTTAATTTAAAGTTTTTCCTGCTCCTTTATTAAGGGCCCCCAACAACAAAATGTCTGCATCCCTACAAAATCTGGTATGTCAGGTAGTGACCCATTTGTGCAACCCTCGACACCTGTGGCTCTTGGTACACATTACATTATTTTACACATGTAAATTAAGGAATACTGTTTTTTTGAAATGCAATAACAAATAGTAATAAATACATGCACATTTGTAATAATTCACTTACACTGTACAAGTTAGCAAAATATTCTGCCTGGCTAGCAACCTCCTCTAATTTACTACATCTTTCCTTCATTTCTTGCAATTGCTTGCACAGCTACAAAACATAATGCATGGTCAGATTACATTTACCAGTATCCAGGTACAGTGTACTCTCCAAACGATTTCCCAGAGTAACATATTTAATTAATTTTCATATATTTTAATTAATTAATATTGATTTCATATGATTTGCTGGAGCTCTGTGTCCAGGGGCCTATTTGATAAATTTACATTACATGTACTTGTATTTTACATTACAGTCTGGTCATTATTGTAAAGTTTTATTGAATTGTATTTTTTGGCCTGGAACGAACACATTGCATCCCAGTGTCAATGCAATGATCATGAGGCACTCTGGATGCAGCTCTGGTAGCGACACTTGGGGAAAAGTAATCATACATCTTATTGGATGGCACAAGGTGAAATACTATATTTTCTAAGGACCACTCTTCGCTGTTGTTCAAATTCTAGTGGTACATTTACAGTGTATAGATTTAATTTATGAAATACATTTTGTAATGCACCACAAAGTCACAGGTTTTTATACACAGCTTGATCAGATTAGAATTATACAGCTTCATTGTCTGGCAACTGCCCAGTTCCATGGCTGTTTTTAAGTTTAAATAATAGACCTTACCAAGTATTTTCCCCATACTGCTACACATAAATGAGGCAATTGGGTAAATTGCACTACTGACATTGTATATTTTTTTAGTAGTTTGTGCAAGTAAAATTATAATCTGCTATTTAATTTGAGAGCAAGTTTATTTAAGACTCCTTCATTTTACTTGCATCAACTACAAAAGTGGTGCAATAATTGTTATACCTTACTTTATTCAATCACCTTGTTTCTGTGTAATTATACAGCAGGACATTTTTGGTAAGGTGTATAGTTTACTGTAGACTGACTATTGAAAGAAGTAAATACTGTATATGTATAATTTGAAGATAAAATTAATTTGAAACTGTAAGGGTCAGCAGGACTGAAATGTTTTCATGGTTTACATGTACATCTCCAATTCTGCCTGGTCCTGCTCAATCTAAAAGGGTTCAAGCCATTGTATCTCTGCTGATTAAAGACAACTCACGGTACCACAAAAACCAATAAGTCGGCTGTGTTGCCAGTGTGGACGTTCCGATGGTTAGTGGTTATAACACATCGGACTAGTATACAGAGGCCATGGGTTCAAATCCTACTCAGGGCAATTAGTTCTCTCTTTCACCTTTATTCTGATTGTGTGTGTAATAAATAATTATATGCATGTACATAACCACAAGCTTTTGATTATACATAATGTATACGTCATGTACTCTAGCTGCAACACACTTTAAGGTACACAGCGACTTCATTCATGCAGAACTAATGTTAAACAATTTTCCATTCTATATCAAGACCCTAAATTATGGAATATCTCTTACAAACTTACAGTCAGTTATAACTTGTCCAGCTTGAATATTTTCAAAAAAGTTATACTTTATACATGTTATATATACAATATATAATTTCTAATTGACAGGCAGAAACTCGAGTACTTCATCCAAACATTGTGATTGGTGAAAATCGATAAATAAATATTTAAAAAAGATATATAAATATAGCAATAACATGACTTTTGGAGGGCATATTGTTTATTTGTGGCCCACGTAGTGTCATTTGCGCCCGATTATAGAGGGTGCAAATGCCACTACAAGGGACACAAATAAACAATGTCCCAACAAAAGTCATGTTGTTAATAATCATAATCATCAATGTACAAGGCCAAATAACTGATAAAATACTTTTACATGTAAATACTGAATTATCATTCGGCATAATCAGTTTACTAAAAGCTGGGGTGTACAAACGTATAATAGTTAACATTGTTCTTAAAAACAAAGATCTCTGAACTCATAAAGATCTCTGAACTTGACGATCGCGTGCTTTTGAAATGGTTTCCTAGCGAAATCTGATTGGCCAACATCAATCGCACGATCCATTCTCAGCCAATCAGAAGCAGGGCAGTAAATGTGTTTGCAGCCCACTCAGTTTGTCATCGGCCTGCTAGTTTGAGAGCTTTCGTGAGGTCATTTTCTATTTGGCCGCATATTTTGATGATAATAAATATTATTCACATGGGTCTGCAAATTCAAGACACATTCGTAACAAAATAATATTTATATAAACTTAATAATAATTTTACTTTTTTATTTTCTTCCAAGGAATCTTTCAGTGCAAGTCTTCGTTCTTCTGCCAACATCTGCCAGTATCTCTCAGGTGGAGGGTCTGACAAGTTAGTAAGCTGGGGTTAATACAGTGTCTCAAAATCATACATGTATTTAGCTTCATCATTTCACATACATTGTACATATAATTACTGGTTATTTCATGGTTTTCTATGGAATACAGGCAAATATTTCACGAGAAATTTGTATTATTTAGTATACAACGAGCCTTTAGGAGAGTTGCATACCAACATAATATGAATTCAGAGTTAAATTTTCGCCACTATTCCATAGAAAATCATGAAATAACCATATTATCCTATAAATAACAAATTTACAAAAAGATTTATCACGAAAACAAAGTAATTTTATACCGGATGATGACTGCAAATTTTCTTGCCGGAAAACACAAATTTAGAGTGGCACCCATGCAAGTCTGCAGACTAATGTATTCAAAATGGTGAATTCTTATTGGCTGATAAAGAAATAGCGCAAAATTTCCTGCATTTTGATTGGCCTTGACCTAGCCATGAAATACCGCTCTGTATTTCATAGAAAAACCATGAAATACCACCCTGTATTTCATAGTAAAGCTGAGCTCTGATTTGCTGAAAAATAATTTTAACAGGATAATTATATTCTATGTACAACTGAAGCATACAATGTTACATGTAAGTACACAGAAAATGGCTACCTTTGAGTGAACTGTACATGATTGAATCGGGATTGATTGTGATGTACACTGTATTAAGTCACCCAAAGTCGTTCTCAGACTGTACAGTATCATGTGGCAACAGTAGAATGACAGAGTAGACACTTGATTGGCCAATTGTGGCTATAGTTGATCAATATATTATTGAAATTGGCTGAGTAGACTCTACTCAGTCCACCATTAGGTCAATAACATAGATTGCCACCACTCAACTACTGCATGGAATTGTCATACACTACTTTCATAATGACCTCCTAATTTGCATAATTTGGATGATCAATCTGTAGAGGGATGTACACCAATGCTACCACATGAAAGATCACATTAAAACTAGTAATTATTGTTTAGTTTTAGAGCAATGTGGAGAATTTCTGTTGAGCTATAAGCATTTCTCATGCAGAAAAACATGAAAGCAAGGCTAGAAAGGTCTAGTGGGAAATCACATAATTTATACAAAGTACAAATGTACATGAAGGAGGTGGCCATTATGAAAGTCATGTGCATGGGTTACATACATGTACATGCGGGTTAACTTATTAAAACCAACTGTAAGTACACAGTTAGACTGTCTCAACCATAACAATAGGACATGCATAGTAATTGAGGGCTGTGTACCACAAGGGACCAAGTGCCCTTTTCTGGAAGTTTTTTTTAAAATTTCGATTAAAAATACCAAGTGAGTACACAGTACTGTAGCTTAAAAAAAATTACTGAAAAGGGCACTTGCATGGTCGTGGTGCACAGCCCTTCAACTCAACTGAAGTGCCATGTGCAAAAGAGATGTCAGTGACAATTTCAAAAAAAATACTTTGCCTTATGAATAGGAAAATCCATGTTAGTTAACTCGGGATCCTTGTAGTGAATACATGTAGTTGTGTCTTCCTAATTACCAAAGGGAAGATTTATCTGATGTCTCTAAATTTCTTAATCAAACTCATTAATAATTCATGAAGCCAAAACAAAGAAATCATCGACCGATAAGTGATCTGTAAATCTGATACAGATTTCGTCCTGATTTACATAAACTTTGGTTTTGATTTTCTCGGCCAAATAAGTCTTATCGGCAAAATAACTGATTCTACATCTCGCTCTTAGCTAGAGTTTGTAAATCGGATAAAGATTGGCCGCTCATTCTTTATATATTACTTGTTGTGAATTAAGAATGATAACTAAAGTTAACTCGTTCAGCCCCTTGAAATATGGGTCATATTAGACCCGTGACATCCAGATTATTCTAGTGCTCTTGCATCACGAGAATGACAATTATATATAATCCAATCACAATGTGAGGGAGCAAGAGTTCTCCAGTGGCTTTTGGGGGTTTTATTTGGAAAGAATTTTAATTAACTGAAATTATGCATATTCAGTGTGATTTGGTAGCTTGTTTTGACAATATTTAACTTTTCACTGAATACATGCTAATTAGCGGTTTTCTTTTATATTTACATGTACATGTATATGTAAAGTGATGATGGAAAAAATAGTTTTTATAAGGTGGTATACATGTATGTTATGCAGTAATGAATATAAGTGATTTAGTACTTGCATGTGACCCAATTTCTTTTTTATGGAGCATGTAAATAATGCTTCAACTCATGAAAAAATAAAGAAAAGAAAGGGTGTTGTAAGCATACATGTACTTTTATCTGTTCTTGTTATTTATTTATTATTTGCATTGCACTGATACAAATGTACATTTCCAGGACACCTGCATGGATACATTGTACATGTATACTAATTAGCCTGCGTACAGCATCCCCTACTTGAGGGAGAACAGCGATTTCATTGTTTCAGTTTCTCCCCATGTAGGGTCTGCGACTCAGAGCCCAAAACCGTGTCTGTGACATCACTTCCAAATTTTTGGTAATTAGCTATTTATGCATAATGAAGTCAAAACAAGATGGCGATTGAAATGAGATTTTTGAAGTGTTAAGTCAGTCACAGAGGAGATTTCTCTCAAATTTGGAATCCCATCTCAAATGTGAACAGCTTAATGTTTTATGTAACTTTATTCGTGGGAAAGATGTGTTTGTGAGTCTTCCAACAGGCTCAGGAAGGTCACTGATATTTTCAACTGGCTGCCCCTTCAAACCAACTCGTGGCCAGGTTCGGGCTTTTGGAAGAAAAATGCATTTGTCATTGAAGTTACTCCGCTTGTTGCCCTCATCAGTCATGAAGGGATCAAGTGAAGCGCTTACATAGTGATGTCATGGATTTAAGGTGAATATTTGAGCAGGGATTTTAATGTCTGAACAGAGATTTTAACAGATTCCTTCATTCAGCTCCTGTGATGACAGTACAAACAAAACTGTCAATAATATACTCGTCTGGCACCCGAGGGAAATAGAAACTAACTATGTGTTCAATAAAGCAAACTGTAATAACAAAATCTGTAACAAACTGAATAACTAAAGCCACAGCAAGGCCACTAAATACTATGTAATCCAATATGGGCACACCCCAAAAGGGGCGGTACTTAAAATGTCAATCAAGTTGCTACCCCTTTAATACAGCGGAGTATCAAAGGAAAGGAAATTACAACCCATTTCACTGTGTTACATGCAAACAATGAAGGCAGTGTTTCAAATTTTTTTTTAGACAATCATTTTACATACATTTGTACTCATTCCACACAAATTTTCACCACTTCCAGTCAGCACTGCATGTTAGAGAAGTCTGTTGAGTAACTGAATGAGAAAAAGCACCTAAATTATTTGATTTGTAGCTCAAAACCATGATAAACAAGTGAGCCTGGTTACAAAGCATGTTGAACGACTAGGTCAAATGAATGCTCTGTGCATGTAACACTGAAATCTGATGTAATTCACTCTTGTTTTTCAAAGATCTCAAATTGTGTTTGCCCTAGTTGAAGCTCTTTGAAAAACTCTCATTCAAATTAATCCCAAATTAATTTGAATGAAAACCATATAATTACCAATAAATACAGTAATTATGATTAAATAAATTATACATCTTATGTGTATGTACAGTGTACATGTATGTAATTTATCTTAATTACCTTGAACCATCAGTGCAAATGCTTCATCGCTAACTGCCTCCTTAATATCCTCAGCCTGTCAAAAACATTGCATAAATAGTGAGCAATTTGAATAACCATAGTGGTTAGGAATATTTAGTCTAACATTTGTGTGAAAATGCTTGTGGCAATGTGAAGAAGAAAGTCTCCAGGACAATACCTACATTATTTTATAAATTTAAATGGATAACATTTTATTTGTTTTTTTTACCACTTTTTTTTATCTAATATTTCTTTCATTACAATATAAACATACATTTAACTTCTTTACATTAAAAAAATCACAAACTTGTACATTTTTACATGTACACACCAGTGCTAAGGACAATAGTTTTGGGTGAGAAGAAAGAAAGAAAAAAATGGCAACACTAATCTATTTTAAGATATCTAGTCATGTAACTCAAATAATGTCTTAGTAATATATTAAATAAAACTTCACATTTTGTCAGGTGGAGTTTGACTTTGTTAGCATTTTATGCAATGGATAATTAAAGAAAATCCTGGCTGTTGGAACAAGTTGCTGTTAATTGTTGGCAATATGGTCTAAGTTGAAAATACATTGTATGTTGACAAAATTGGAAAACATTAGTTTTTCGGGAAAAAAATGACATGAATATGAGCCAAAATTGGGTGCCACCATCTTGATCTGATGTTTTTGGGGAATTCCTATTGTCAGAAAACAATAGTTTGTCCTATAAATGAAAGGAAACACCAAAAAACTCACCAGATCCAAGATGAAAGCGCTCAATCGTATTTTGTCTATAGTATTACATGTACTTTCCAATTTTTTAACTTAGACCACGTTATCAACAATTTAATGGCAACTTCTTCCAACAGCCAGGGTGTCCTAATATTTTAATAGCACATGCAGATAACTCTTCAAAATCTAAAGCAAATATGCAAAAATTAACAAACAAACATGATCTACATACATGTACTGTTCATGTACTTTATGCCATCTTCATTTCAATATCAAGCATTACATGTATTTTAATGGAAGGGGAATTACATTTAGATGTTAAAATTGTAGAAAATAAACAACCAACAATAGAACATTGATTCTGCTAGTTATATTCCACACCTTATTGCTTGTCCTGCAGTGTGTGTCTGAATCAGATGAATCTGTGCAGCCAGGGGAGCTTCCCTCTTCTGATGTCTGTATGCTGGCTTTTCTTTGTTTTGATTTTGAACATTTCTTCTTTTCTTTTAACTTCTACATGTACACGTATCAAGAAAAAAATCATACCATTGAGTCTGTAAAAAGCCTTCAGCAAATCAAAAATGAAAAGAAATCAGAATGTTGAATTTGTACATTGTGTATGCAATCTTGGTCAGGCAGCTCAATTCCATGAACTTGCTTAAATATTCTTTGTGGAACTTATTGTACAAACAGTTGTACAATATTATTGACAGATTGCTCTCAACCTGCAATGATCACTGAGATTTACATGTAGCTCTATTCCAGAGACAGACTGTTTGCTGAAAAGCATACATGTATGTTTATTATCCATTTTACTCACTATTTCAATTCTGATTGGCTGAAAACACAGTTAATTCTCGATAGCTATAGCTTAATAGCATTGACTGTGCATGCATACAATATTATCTGTAGGTAATACGACATCACACTATCACCTATCTGTAGGTTGAGGGCTTGACATTACGACCTACTGGTTGTCAATGCAACTACAGTATAAGGTTTTTGCCCTGCAGGTGACCAAACTTTCAAAACTGGTCAAAAGCTGGAAACTTACCCTTTTAAGCCTCCCCCTTATTCATTGTTATTACTAATAACAAAACTATCTATGTAGACTGCAACTCCATACCCAGTTTTCTATAAAAATACATGTAGTCCTGATCTGCTTGTAATAGATTGCCATGTTCCGCCAGGCACCATTTTGTTTTTGCAGTTTCTCTTCAAAAAGTACAGTCATGTAGTGTGGGTGCAACATTGATTCGGTGGTTTTTTAGAAGTGTGTGTTCAGCTTGTATCAACACATGCTTCGAAGCTACCACAGGTATCCACTCAGATTTAATTTTTTTAAAGTGCCAACCAAAAATTATGTTGGTGACCAAATATTTATGTTCAGTTAATGTCAAGCCCTGGTAGGTATTATCTGAAGGTTGCACTCCACAATAGGAAAGTACAACCATTTTAAGCTTATAGAAAGTAGAGAAATTATTTCGCTTCTGCTACTTTAAAGGTTTGAGCTACAATGTACGTTACCAGTCTTCCTTTTCCCTAAACTTGTAAAAAAAAGTAATTTGTAGCTTTAATAAGAAACAACATATCTCTAAATTCAATCGTAAACAAACCAAATTAGTTCCATTTAGCTTTGTTTTCATTATCTTTCTTTTTGGGTCATTCCACAGTAATCCGTTGTTGCAGAGAAGACAAATCAGAGACATATAATAGAGTGCAGAAAAAATAATAAAAGGAATAGCACAACCTTTCCACTTGTGTTAGGCAGACACCCAATAGGTTTACATAAAACACTGACAGTATTCACTGTATTCCTTCTTCGGAGAGATCCAGGCATGCAAAGCATGAATGGACATGAGCATCGCAATTGGCTACCAAGTTAGCACACTAGTGGGCTAGATTGCAGAATATCCTCTCCCCCCTCAAGTACATTGTATGTTAAGTGGAGATGCCAAACATGTCAGCGCATTTCTAAGGCCATATACAAATGTATGGTGAATAAATAAATATCTTAAAATATAACCCCATCACACCTCATTGTGACTTCATCCCCTCGGAACCTTGTTCACACCCAGACATCTCGAGCGCATTGATATCATACGTGTTGCTTCTTTCTACTACTGTGAACAGATCGAGAGACTTGTTCACACCCAGACATACATGTACCTCTTAACGCGTTGATGTGTTGACATCATACACGTTGCTTCATTCTACTACTGTGAATAGAGAGACTCTTTCACACGGTCCCAGAGATACCATATATGGACTAACGCATTGACATGTTGCTGTCTCCACTTAACGTACTTGAGCGGGGGAGTATTCTGCAATTGCTCCCACTAGTGGCCTAACTAATAAATGACTGCCTGGTATAAGTGCCAACCATTGAAAAGATGTATGCACTTTGATTGATCAGGGGGAAAACTCCATTCATCTGGATTACATTCACACAGATCTGAAAAAAGGTGACAATTCCCATCCATGCATCTGTAAAGTGACAACTATGTGGAAAAAATGACATTTCAGTCTTGATATGCAGCTCTAGCTGGCTCCAGGCTCTCAAAATTTAAAGAGGGGATCCGTTCTGAGTAAATATACATGTACAATGTACCTCCTTTCTAACAACTGTGCTTCCAACAAGTACTCCATTCCCATTTGCAGATGGCTGTAGAACTTGTAATGTCTTGCGCTTCTCTAAGGAGTCTGGTCCTAGCATATGAGCTGACTTGCTCTGTATAAATGATAACAGAATAATGCACTAAATCAAGTTTAATTAATTATAATTATAATAAAGATATTTAAAGAGGGAGCTGTATCACCTGAAAGCGTTTTTCGTAAGGGCCCTCTAACGAAATACTTAAAAAATATAAATATTGAATATATAAGTGAATATTGTAATACTTAAAATTAGTCACAGGTTTAAATAATTTAAAAATCACTACCATTTTAAAAATATTTAAAGCATAAACTCCCAAAATTTAAATATAAATTTAGGAAAGGTGTCTGCCAGAGTGACTTCAGTTGGCAAACTATTCCAGTCTTTTATTTGATTATTACTTGATTATTATTTGATTTATACTGCCGTGAGTGGTGTGTACACATGTGTATTCTAACCAACATCTCTACTGTACATGCAGTTAAACCACTTTCTCTTTATACACGATAGTCGATATGCATTTAAACCACTTTCTCGTAGTTCATACATGTAGTTAAACGACTTTAAATCATTTGTATCGTCCAGATTCATAATACATGTAATATATATTATATGTTGCATGTTCTCACTGGCTGAGGTCCCACGACAGAGTTAAATCGTGATTAAGCCGTACTAAATCATGATTAAGTCTAATCTGTGTGTGACCCTAAAAATACCCATTTCTAGACTACGCCAGATGCCGATGTAATTGAGACCAAAAGCGGCACAGTTCAAAGAAATAACTCTCTATCTAAATCGTCTCAAATAGTAGGATTTATTAGCGGCTTTATCTAAATCTCAATATGCGAACCAATCATATGCGCGTTCGTGACAGGGGATGTCAACAGCTTGTCTAGCAATATTGGAACCAGTCTAATCACCCGCCATTATAAACTTTCAAGTTTCCCCGCCAGTTTTATATTTTATATCATGGCCGAGTGTACGCCGTATAATCACTTCAAAACCCTCCGGGTTTCAAGGCTAACTGGAGGTAATAAGTACTCGAATATTGTTTGGACATATAGCCTGGGAAACCAGCCGACTCTTATCGCTCCCCCATGGCTCCGATAAGAGTCGGCTGGTTTCCCAGGCTATTGGACATATTTCAGAATTTTTTTTATGAATTGCAAACTTAAGTTAAGTCCTTGGGATTTACTTTAATGAATCGTCTGAGCAGAAAAATAGCAAATACTGCAACAATAACATTGGCCAAGACCGGCATCGCGAAGCCTCGGAAAATTAAACTGCAGACAAACATGACTGCCTTGTCTGTATAATGACAACTACATGTACCTTTCGTTTTAATTAACATTCCAAAACAAACATACCTCTCGAGTTTCGTAAATCGTGATTAGTTTTTACACTTTTTAAAATCGTGATTTAGGTCGCTAAATCTTGCTTAACCTTCTCGTGTGACCTCAGCCACTATGGCCTAACATTTTCATTTTCAATGCTAAAATATCGGTTCTGGATTCAGTTTTCGAAAACGTGCACGTTCTGATGCACTTGTAAGAGTATGGTTACCAACTGAATGAGATAAAACCGAGGAGAAAGTTAACTCACCAATGTACTAGCACATGGCGAGCCATGGACGGTAAACGACTTCGCTTTCGCCGACTTTCGCGATGGAGAAAACAGTTTTGAGGTAATCTTCGGTTGGTTTCTCATTATTTGTACTTCTCCTGGGCTTAATGGCGTATTTTCGTCGGGGAAGTTGAGTATTTCGTGGTATTCTAACGCGAGTTCTTGGCTGTTGTACGAGTCGACCACACTACCAACGTCTTCAAAGGACGCCATGTTTTTATATCTCCCGCGAATAGCTGCATACCAGCATGCCCTACTCACGTGATCAAAGGTAGGGATGCGATTGGCTCAGTGAAATAACGGTTCAAGTCCACAGGCATCCCAAGCAATGGAAACAAATAAGGGTACAAGTACCGAGCAAGGACTTGGGCTAGGGAAAAAATCGAGCAAGTTATGTCTGTAAAGGAAAAAGTATTAAACAGAAAAACATATCACTCCAGGACTTCTGCTCAAGAAAAAAATGTCGAGCACAACAAAAATCAGCCCCTCCCCCATCAATTTAATGGTCTCCTGTCCACCCCTATACAGTTACGATTTATATTATAAAATGATAGACAGACGATTTTGTTAGTGGTACTTTGTACAATACTGTACATCCGTAGTTGTCCAATAACATTAGTATTGTTAGGGTGAAAAATAATTAGAAATAACGACCGTGCTAAGAGCATATTTGTCAAGTGGGAAAGGGCATCACTTATTCAGAGCCGGTGCCCTAACGCCCAGGCAGTCATCAATATATTTTGCCGTTAAACGAGATATTTAGGAGCTGGGTTGAGTACCATAGGTAATCATTTTCTTTGTGATACATTGGTTAAACTTATATTTAGCGTGTTTTTCAGTGATATGAAGACGTCTTTCCTAAAATCTTCATATTTTCTACATTTGAATAGAAAATTACATCGTCCTCATGGAGGGGGGGGGATACTCCTGTTTGTGACGTATTATGTATGTAATACAATTATCTTTTATTAGCACTACATTCTAATGTACTATCTGCTGTACAAGGAGCTAATAAAAATATATGTATCTGTATCTGTATCTGTATGTGCCGCGGGGATAGATAGATCAACTTTATTTATACACGTTATCCTTTTCAACTTACAGCTGGTTTCCAATAAGGACGTACGTGTCACTAATGATGTTCACAAATATATAAAAATACAATTAATTAAAAATTGAAAATTCAAACTTTAATTAAAAACCTAATTATAACTACTACAGTACTAAGTGTAAATATTATAATGGCTAATAATATAGAGGTAATCAATCTAATCTAAAATTGATTGGCCCATGGGATAAAGTAAAGTATTGAAAATTAAGTTATTAAATTATTAAACGAAGCCAGCGACTCGCAACTACGAGCTTCGTTCGGTAAAGAGTTCCACAATTTAGCACCATTATAGCTTAGACTATTTTTCAAAATTCTGTTCTAGGTAACGGAAGAGCTACCTTTTTATTGAAATTCCTTAAATGGTAGCCACTTGAGGCTGCATATGAATCCCTGAAAATGTTAGACAGTCTTTTTGGTGCCAAGTCATGAAGTATTTTAAACATTAGTCTAGCCTTAATTTGAGCCCTACGTTAGGCTAGAGTGATCCAGCCAAGTATGTGTTTCTGATTGGCCGGCATCGTTTCGAGAATGCATAGGGTCAGGGTTTGACCTCAGTTTGGGTCAGGGGCGGGTTTGAGGATTGTGGGTCATAGTTTGACCTCAGTTTGGGCAGGTAGGGTCAGGGTTTGGACCCGATTTGAGCAGATCAGGGTCAGGTTTGAGTATAATTTGGGAGCAGTCAGGGTCGGGGTTCAGTATTTTTTATGCATCAGGGTTTTTCCCTGAGGGAGCAATCAGGGTTTTGGAGCTCGGATTTTGGGTCAAACAGGGTCATGGTTTGAGCCTCTTGCACCCCCCCCCCCCCCCCCCGGGGATATGGTATAATTGGGTCCCAATTGGGTCTATTTCCAAGCAGTGATTACTTATTCTCATCCCTGTTAAGGCAATTCTATGTTTTGCATTTACTGTACTTCGTCGAGGTACCTTTCTAGTTCGTAATATAAGCTGAATTAAAGATTCTATATTTTCGCAGCTTGTTGTGCAGTCGTGTTACGGCATGAGTCGTTAGGGACCGGACATTATTTAGAGGGGGAGGGCTGGTGCAAATAGAGGAGGGTCCCCAGTTTTCATGCAGCAAATTAGGTGGGCCATAGTAAGCTAGAGGTGGAAGTGGGGGAGGGGTCATCAAAAATTGAGCATGGCGTTTTTCATTTGCACCAGCCCCCCTCCCCTCCCCTCTAAATATATGTATCTCCCTCAGCCAATACTGTTGTTCTATATCTTGTTGACATCTTGGTGATTTTGCTGATCTTCAAAATTAGAAATGACAATGCTTACCGGGAGGTGTTTATGTAATAAAAAGTAAAGTACATGGCTGCTTGGAGATAGCGAGTTTAACTTGATAAATTACTCGTTCGCTGTGCTCACTCGAGAGTTATCAAGCTAAACCCCCAAAGATAAATTCTGTATCTCCGCGCTGCCATGTAATATCCTCAACTTATGGAAGTACCGTTTAAAATGCATATACACGTAAGCCCAACTTTGATCGATTCTACATCAAGTACTAGTATATAGTTGAATGGTAAAATATTTTTTTGATTCGAGTGTTGCGTCTATCATGAGTTTCAACAGGAGCCCATTACCAGGAGCGTTCCTCTGTTATGGGTTCGGTCCCCAGCACAGAGGTAGATGAGGCTATTTTTAGATTCGAAATTCCCGCGAAAAGAGGTTGCCGGCATGTTGGTGCCCTTAAACAATAGATTCCTCGTTAGCTTCTTTTGTTGGGGCACCAACATTTGAATCTCTGGGGATTGAGTGAAAACCAGCAATTCGAATTCCCGCGTTGAAAGCGAGAAGAATGATAATGAGAAGTGACGTTAGCTATCTGATTGGCTAAGAATAGCCTACCTTTGTTCTTTTTCCCGCGAAACGCAATGCTAAAAATAGCCTCATCTACCTCTGTGCTGGGGTACAGATACAGTGGGGAAGATGGACGCTCCTGGTAATGGGCTCCTGGTTTCAATCACTACTTGTAAATTTTTCTAATATGCTACCATCGAGTCATCTAAGCGTGAACACGTGAGGCGACTGTATCAAACATAACCTGATTAATTCGTCATCAAACTTTCAAAGTTTGAACTGATAAAACAAATACAGCCGTAACTTCAAACCAAGTGTGCCTTTATTTCGGGACTTCAGAAATCAAGTGGTAGAGCTGGTTACGAGAAGAGAATAAGTCGGTATTTTGAGCGCGAAAGTTCGTCTAGCACGCTATGACGAATCACGTTACGTTTGATACCAATTAGAACGTGTTTTAACCTCACGTGTTCACGCATAGATTCTAACGATGGTAATGACGTAACGCAAAATATATAAACAGGGAATGTTCTTTATCATTTCATTCTCCTTGTGAATGAAGCTATGTTGATTTAGAATTTTTGGTTAAAATCACTGACATATAAGCTTCAAATATAATATGGATGTTTATAAAAGGTTATTTATCTCTGCAAGTTTTTGTCTAAGAAATTAAATGATGCCCTGTTTTACGTCATCATTAGCATATCCAAACTATAAACCTTTATAAGTCATAGAAGCGACAGTCAAATCAAGAAGTATTTTACTATACAACTATTTACTTGTCTGATATATTATATAATCGATTTTAATGATAAACAAATTGGGCTCTTACTGACCTCACGTTCGAATTCAGTATGGCAGGAGCCCATAACCAGGAGAGTCCATCCCGCATACTAGGCCTATGTCACAGCGTTTTTACAAGTTAGGTTATCTTTAGAACGGTTTCCTGCTATATATTCTAGGGTTGCAATCATTCCTAAGGGAATAGAATCACAAAACCATGTTGTTGGTAAAACAAAAGTAGCTAATGAGAAATCTTTTGTTCCGCCACTGGTGCAACCGACTAATTCGCGGGAAAAAATATCTAAAAATAGCCCAACTTGTGAAAACGTTGTGACAGCTACCAGGGACATAGGAGATATGGACACTCATGATAATGGGCTCCTGGTATGTTCAATACTCCCCCGGCCGGGGGGACGGGGATAGTACTCGGAATTTTGGGTGGGGTGTGCCGCATGGTATCTATAGGTCCTAACTATATTTCATAGCAAAATACATTATTTCCCATTACCCGTTTTCAGATATGACCCCAAAAATATGTTTCCGCGCAGTACACCACACATTTTCGCCATGGTTTGTTCGAACGTGTGCGGCTCGTCATATCTGTCAAAATTATACCCTATTCCAGACTAAAAAGGCAACATTTCTCTGCCTATTTTCTGTTATGACTGATAACGTATTACGTGAATGGCATTTGCCGAGAACTAGGTTTTGTGAACGATACTACTGTTCTTGAAATCCTACCAACTATATATAAATTCTATCATATTATTAAATCTAGCTGTAAGACACATCACAATTAATTTCTCAACTTAACCCTAAGAAATATAAAGAGATGTTATTTAACTTTATGTACAACCACAACTTTACTCTAAGACCTACTGTTATCGGTGATAATCTAATTGAGAGAGTTTGAACTTATAAGCTCCTTGGCGTTATAATTAGCATTGATCTTAAGTGATCATCACAATGACTTACATACATCTATAAGGAAGCCATCTATTAGTTAAGAATACTAAAGAGCGAAGGTCTGGAGTGGTACGTGGTGCAATACTCAAGGCTTACCCTAGTCCATTAGACCTATCTTAGAATACTCAGTTCATGCACGACAGCCGTATAATTTTCTGAGAATGACAACCTTTGCTCTCCGTCAGTCTCAACTATTTGTAGGTGAGAAAAAGATGGCCATGCATGTATCGTGGCCTTGGCGACTTTCACAACCTTTGCTTTGCGATAGTCTCCGGCGAAGACAGGATATGGCGTCCGTTAAAAATACAACTTCTGAAAGGAGGTCTGGCAGTTACCCTTCACCTTTGGTATCTATGGTGATAGCTCTTCTTCTGATTGGGGAAGAGCGACGTCACAGAATTTTTGTAGCCAAAATGTTACACGATCTGCAATAAGGAGCAACCAATAAAACCGCGTACTATATTTGCAAAGACAATCCAAGATAGAGGATCAGGAATTTCCCATATATCACTTCCTTTTCAAGAGCAGATGATGAGATATATAACATTATGGCGCCGTTTATCAAAACTAAACATGATTAAGCTAATGTTATGTTGTGAAGTCAATAAATATAATGGTACCTTCTGACGCCTCTAGTATATATACTGGAACGTTAAGAGCATTTACGTCACCTTCCCTTACCATAACGCTCCATAAACCATCGAGGAACCATTTTGTAGCGAACGAATAATATATAAACTGGAACACCGGTCAGGACTAACAGTAGACTGTAGAGGGACTGTAGGGGTGTTTCGTAGAATGGTGCCGCGACAAGATAGATAGACACTAGTACCATTATACAAGGGATGACAATAGGTACCTAATGTGGGAAGAGTGAGGAGGTTAGAAGATACTCAAAAGAACCATTGGGAGGAGTGAGGAGGTTAGAAGATACCCAAAAGTACCATTACACAGGGATGATAATAGATACCTAATGTGGGAGGAGTGAGGAGGTTAGAAGATACCAAAAGCGCCATTAAATGGCAATAGGTACCCAATATGGGAGGAGTAAGGAGGTTAGAAGACACCCAACAGTACCATTAAACAGGGGATAACAATAGATACCTAATGTGGGAGGAGTGAGGAGGTTAGAAGATACCAAAAGCGCCATTAAATGGCAATAGGTACCCAATATGGGAGCAGTGAGGTGATTAGAAGATACCCTAATGTGCCATTAAACAGGGGATGACAATATGTATACCTAATATGGGAGGAGTGAGGAGATTAAGATATCCAAAGGCGCCATTGAACAGGGAATGGCAATAGATACCTAATGTGGGAGGAGTGAGGAGGTCAAAAGATACCCAACAGTACCATTAAACAGGAGTTGACAATAGATACCTAATGTGGGAGGAGTAAGCAGATTAGGAGATACCCAACAGTACAATTAAATAGGGGATTACAATAGGTACCTAATGTGGGAGGAGTAAGCAGGTTAGGAGATACCCAACAGTACCATTGAACAGGGGATGACAATAGGTACCTAACGTGGGAGGAGTGAGGAGACATTATAAGATATCCTAATGTGTCATTAAACAGGGGATGGCAATAGATACCTAATGTGGGAGTGAGGAGGTCAGAAGATACCCAACAGTACCACTAAACAGAGGTTTACACTATAGGTACGTAAAGTGGTAGGAGAAAGCAGGTTAGAAGATACCCAACAGTACCACTAAACGGGATTACAATAGGTACCTAATGTGGAAGGAGTAACGAAGTTAAAAATACCCAAAAGAGGCATTAAACAGGGGATAACAATAGGTACCTAATGTTGGAGGAGTGAGGAGGTTAGAAGATACCCAAAAGTACCATTAAACAGGGATGATAATATGTATACCTAATATGGGAGGAGTGAGGTGATTAAGATATCCAAAGGCGCCATTGAACAGGGGATAACAATAAGTACCTAATGTTGGAGGAGTGAGGAGGTTAGAAGATACCCAAAAGTACCACTAAACAGGGATGACAATATGTATACCTAATATGGGAAGAGTGAGGAGATTAAGATATCCAAAGGCTCCATTGAACAGGGGATAACAATAGGTACCTAATGTGAGAGGAGTAAGGAGGTTAGAAGACACCCAAAAGGTGGATGACAATAGGTGAACTAATGAGGGAGGGTGAGGTGGTTATCAACAGTTAAGAACCATTGAACTTAGGATAACAATAGGTACCTAATGAGGGGAGGGGTTAGGAGTTTAAAAGCTGATACTCACCAAAACAAATTGCAATAAACAGGGTATGAATATAGGACGCTACTTAATTTGGGTAGGAGAGAAGACGTTATGACATATCCAACAGTACCATCAAATAGGCCGTTGGTAGGTTACAAGATACCATTATATCAGCGTCACATATTGATTCTCCCACGAGAAACGTCCAGCGAAGTTTTTTCCACATCCCCCCCCCCCCCCTCCCCCCCTAAGAAACGTCAGAGCGATTTATTGATTTTTTTCCAAAAGTCATACACTATCTCTTAGCTTTCTTCAGCACGGTTCACGAATAATAAATCACGGTCACGAATAGAAAAAGATCATTTTCCGGAATCACGAAAATAAGCAAGTAACGTATCATCGAATTTCCGTTTTGAGTGCGAATAAGTTCGTAGATAAGCCTCAGGGAGTTTCAAAATACAAAAGTGACCGTTTTTCTAAATCGGGAAAGTACTGTCTTTAATTAGTTCCCGTCAGTTTCGGAGTATTTGGAGGTCTCGGGGGAAAAAATCACGTGAAATAGGAAGTAAAATCACGAATATAGCGGATGTTTAATTGCCTTTTTCACGCGTCACGCGAAATCCGTTGAGCACGGATCACGAAGAATAATTTTAAAATCACGCGTCACGAAAAATAAAAACGTCCGATCATGCGTTACGAGAAACCCCTTGTACGCCCCTCTTTCAAAGTTTAACTGATTGTTGAAATCCGACAATCGATAATATAAAAGAGCTGCGTGTTTGGCTAGACAGTTAACATTGAACGCAAAATATTATGCTTCCTTTTTGATTCGAAGAGAAAAATGAAACTGTTCTAAACCATTTTTGCTGACTTACCTCAGATTTGCAGTGCCTATGGAGCGGACGCCATATTGGATTTTACGGTAATCGGAATCATCAAAACCACGGGCTCAATTTGTGTACGTAGAAAATTGCGTAGCGGCCTAGGGGGGGGGGGGGGGGGGAGGAACGTTGGAATTCCGCAGGCAATTACAGTAATTGATAAGGACCTGATTAAATATGCAAGGCATGAGGCTACTGAATTATGCATATGTGATGTTTCTGAAAGCTATCGATTTTTCCACGGAGAAACGTCACAGGTCAACCCCCCCCCCCCACCCCCCCCCTCCCACACGCACACACCCCCAGACCCAGTCTTCGTTGGGTCTTTCTCGGGGAAAAAATCGATATGACACGCGTACGCTTCCCAGAAATCGCGGACAAAATGGCGGGTAGCTCATTATGCATAGCTTTTGCAGGGCATTTATATAAGGCCTACAACTTACAAACTGAGAAATGTACGTATGGGACCAAACATAAAACGTTTTCTAGCAGGAAAGCTTTCACTTTACCGGTCTTCTCGTTTCAAACTCAGGAGTCAGGGCTCATAGAAACCATTAGTTTAAAAATGTGATGAATCCAGTCACGTTTTCTTCGGTCAAAAGAAATGCGTTTTTTTTACTAATAGCCAAAAATCACCACAGGCTGCCATACATTTTTTGTAAATTGACGAGGAGTACATCCCGAACTTCCATGTATAGTACTCGCTAACCAATAACGAAGGCCAAATGCCTGTCTTTTAATTTTTGGTTCGCTAAAAAACTGCTCCGAAAAGTGTTAATTTTTGACTACAAGAAGCCGCTATTACAGTTCCGAAGACTTAAAGGGAACCCACATTTTCAGAACAAAACATACAGGACATGAAAGCGTGTTTTCCGCCATTCTCCGCTCCACCGACGGCTTACTATTCAAAGGTATTACCGCTGTTTAGACCAAAAGCAGGCTCTAATATAATAAAACGTGGGATTGAGCTGCATTTGGGTTCCTTGTGGTTGCATAGGCCGAACTAATTATTATTTCATTAATAAATCAAGTGAAAAATGTGGCTTTAGGAAAACCAAAGAGCACTGAGCTGTAGAAGAGAAACCACCACTTTTCATACTCCGTTTTCTATTATTATTAGGGTCAGTTTTGATTGAAAAAAGACTTCCCATACATTGTCTACTTCTCTCGAACTTCTATAGCTTGGGTAGCCTGTGGCGTAATGCGTATGCTCTGTGCCCTTGTGTTAACTTCGCTGTTCGGCTAAATCGCGGTCGCAAAAGTGTCCGTGATTACCTGGAGAATACTTACTTTGTAAGGTCGTTTCATATTTTTCTTGCGAATTCTCATCCAGATGACTGCGAATATGGTGACGCCATAAAATATCCAAGCGATAAAACTGAAATAGTTCAGCAAACTCTCGAAGGTCGTTGAATCAGGGATAAGCATGATGAATCCGATAAAGCTCTGAAAAGCAAAATAGGCGTATGATCATCACAAGCTAAAAAAGTGTTGAAATGCAAGTTTGAAGTTATTTTGTGGTAAATAATTAACATCTCTGTTTGATCAGTCCTAACAACAAATCCTTAGCAACTCGCTAAATATATTTCATCATATTTTTATCATCATACAAGATTTATGGGCTAATAGATCCCAGACTGATCCAAACATGATAATCGTGTTCAACATTTTTCAACACCGCGCCACAAGCAAACTGACCTTACTCATCTTTAATCTCATTGGGAATATTCGTTTTTAACGAGTTAGAGACAAGTATACAAGCCAGCTGTCGTCAAAACTAGATGTTTCATCAGTTTTCTGTTCCAGTATAAACCAATGCAAGTGAGAAGCCAGTTGAAATGTCTTAATACGTAGGACCATGGATGTTTACATCATATCGGTACGAATATCATAGCGGTGCCAAATTTAATTTCGTACCGCGTTCACATGGAAGTGGTTGTACCGGAATGACAAGGCACGCATGCGCAGCCCGTCCCTGTCAATCATCTTGTGCCGGAATGAAACTCATAGAGCAGATTTCGTATGAGTGAGACAAACTACGGCATATCAGTGGCCTTACCGTTTACAACCGTACTGTAACCGTGCTGTACCGTAACTCTGTAATTTGATTGGATCAGCAGGACAAAAACAATAGGGAAACCATTGCAATGTCACGGCATGCCGTACAGTAACCGTGCTGTAGTCATTGCCGTAGTTTGTCCCACTCATACGAAGTTTACGGTAAAAGGAGCGGAGTGGACTGGTACCTGTATATGACATACAATACAGAGGTGCAAGTGGGAACCGGAGTGAACTCGTACTGCTTTATGAAACTCGTTCCGATAACATGTAACCACCCCCTAACTTTAACATATCATTTGTGACCGTAACATATTGACTTACATTAAATAGGAGCGCCGGTACAGGTGTGTGTCTTTTAATATGTGCCATAGCAAGGAACTGCGGCATATGACCCTCCCTCGCCGAAGCATACACAAGACTGCAAGGCAAATGAGTCCAATTAACGCACTGTTACGAGGGTCTGAATGGGGGGTCTACATGTCAGTTGTCAGTTAAATTTTTGGCCATTTGTCAGTTGTCAGTTAGGCCTAGTTAATCATTACTAGAGAAAATTACTATGTTATGTTTCGGTTGTCAGTTGTCAGTACAAAAATCGTCATTTGTCAGTTGTCAGTTATTTTGAAGGCCGTTTGTCAGTAGTCAGTTAACCCCATTCAGACCCTCTGTTACAGGAGCCCATTACCAGGAGCGTCCATCTTCCCCATGGGCTTTTATCGCACGGCGGCCATGTTGAGTCCCAGGAGAATAAAAACCTTTGTTTTCGTCCAGTAAACTCGTTCTGAAACCAACCAGTGCGAGGCTACCGGGGCCAAAACTATTGTTTTATCCAAGATGGCCGAACTGCGATAACAGCCCATTGGTTCTGTTCCCAGCACAGGAGTAGATGTGGCTATATTTAGAATTGCATTTCGCGCGAAATAAACAAAGGCCATGTTGTCTTAGCCAATCAGATAGCTAACGTCACTTCTCATTATTATTAATTATCATTCTTCTCACTTTCAACGCGGGAATTCGAATCACTCAATCCCCAGAGATTCAAATGACAAAGGCATGGCGGCCATGTTGGTGCCCCAACAAAAGAAGCTAACGAGGAATCTATTGTTTAAGGGCACCAACATGGCGGCTATGACGTCAAGTGTAAACCAGCAATTCTAAATAAATCCACATCTACTCCTGTGCTGGGGGCCCAGCCCATGACATAGGAACGCTCCTGGTAATGACTTCTGACAGTTATAAATACGTATAAAATGAAAGAAACTCGGACTGTGGTCAATAGCCCAATTCGTAGTTAATGAAAGGTAACCAAGCCTTAGCCTCGCATGGATCTTTCTAGGAATATGAATACATTTTGATTATCATGCTAACTAGATACAAGCCTCTAATTTATGCTGCCTCAACTCCAGCCTCGATGTCGGCAAAGGCTTGGTTACCTTTCACAATGGCGGTCAAGAACTACGACAACACATCGTCCCCGTTGAATTAACAACTATCCTTAAATGGAAAACACGCTTGAAATAATGATAATCGTCAATTCCAATGACATTCTTAAAACCAGTCAAGGATAAAGATAAAGATTTGTTACATTCCAAACGGCGGTAGACCGGCTTAGTGTAGTAGTGATGATGTCTGCACTAGACTTGTAGTACACGCAAAGGGTTACGAGTGAACGCTCGAAAAAAGTTTTCCTCTTTTTACCTTCTCTTCTTGTTTACCTGCGAATCCTTGCTCTAGGTGAGTGAAAACCCGTCGTTTACCCGTGAACTCGTCCGATGGTTAGGGTTCGGCTTAGGCGTTGTCGTAGGATTAACGATTATCATTATTTCAAACGTGTTTGTCATTTAAGGATAATTGTTAATTCAACGGGGAGAATGCGTTGACTACGAATGGGCCATTTGCAGGAATGCAATCACGTGGTTGTACTGGACAGCAAACAAATCTGACTTCATTTATTTAAAGGCACTTGTACAAGATCTGGAGTGTTATTAGCAAAACCTGTTTGTAAATTCTATTTTCCACCTCCAATCGATTGTCGATCTTTCTAAAACAGCGTTTTTAAAGATAGCTTGCCACCCAGCAACCATGGCAACGCCTTTCCTATGGGGATTACGAGCTCATTTCATTTGTTAATGAATTATTATATCAGCACGTGACTGTATTATATCAGCACGTGACTGTATTATGTCAGCACGCGACTGTATTATGTCAGCACGCGACTGTATTATATCAGCACGTGACTGTATTATATCAGCACGCGACTGTATTATATCAGCACGTGACTGTATTATGTCAGCACGTAACTATATTATATCAGCACGTGACTGTATTATGTCAGCACGTGACTGTATTATATCAGCACGTGACTGTATTATATCAGCACGTGACTGTTTCCTGCTAAAGGTCTATTGGTTTACTGTAATGGTCAATTCACTCTTTTCACCTGGTGGCCATCTTGGATTCAAAGCGAGGCAATCCTTTGTTTTTGCCAGGTTAGCCTCGTTTTGATTATCCTAACCTAGCAAATACAACGGATTGCCTCACTTTAAATCCAAGATGGCCACCAACTGAAAAGAGTAAATTGTGAGCCAGGATGAACTGAGGTAGACTTCGATGGGACCAGCCGCTAACCTAATGGATCTCTTTCTCATATTGAGTTGAAACGTAGCAAAATGGCGCTTTTGTGGAGTAGGGAAAGACTGGTGCTGAGACACCAGAAGACCTGATCATCTTTCTCCGACAGCTTTGAACCAGTTTGGGTTGAATGAGTAGTTTGAATCGAACGCGACCTTAGGCGCTGTGTCATGGTTTTGTGCATGTATGGCATCAATGTTCGATTGGTGACTGTTAATTGGCTTCAAGTCCCCTCCCTTAAAGTGCCACTACGACGAAATTTGACCATTTCTTTTGCCACTTTTTTGTATTCCATAAGAACAAACAGTGGCAGAAATATCCAAATCAGTGAAAAAAGTTTGAAAGGGGCCAATTAGACCACACATTTTAAAGAGAGTTTAACGTCAAAATCACGTCCGCCATTACGCGAATCCGTACCCGTGGGCGAGGAATGCCTAGTCATTTTTTAGCGTATGTGACGTCATACACTTAACGCATCGTTCTCAAGTTGCTTCGAACCCATACATTTCTTCTTATATTGTCTACAAACTCACACTGCGAATTTTGCTGTGGTTTAGTAAATAACGACCTAAAATCTGCATCAGATTCTTCAGAACATAGTAATGTGTCTTTCTGTTTAAATTTATTGCCGGATGTTGATGATTTAGGGGGAAATAGAGCCGCTGGCGACCGAGTTGAAAGCTGGACGGATGATCGCTTGGGAAGTGGCCTGCTAGTAAGTAGTGCTAGCTAGCAGAGGTTTCTTATCTTTTGGGGGTAATTTTTTCCCAGGGTATTTTCCCTGGTTCGGCTTTCGGGTTGTGCTTCCGGGCTACAGGGAGAATTCAGCGGAGAAATCACTAAGGTAATGATCAGCAGTTTATAAGTCCTAAGTATTGTTTATAGTGAAACCTGGATTGCTAGTTCGTAAATGAGAAAGATCGAGAATTATCTGTGTCCCGGCAATAGATTTTCCGGCGAATCTACATTCTAAAATACAATGTAATTGCTATAAAATTAAATTGCTCTCTTGTCTAACATGAAATCGTGAATGATAAGAATTTACTAGAGACTAAAAAAATATATTGAAACTGACTGATCTGCAGCTTTTACAGTGGCTATCACAGAACCAAACATCGCGCCCCCCGTTTCTGTTTGACACACAAACAACTGAAACAAGGTACTTCATGAAATAATATTGGTGGTTTCTTCTGTGGTTTATTGTCTTGAAAAAAAAATTAGCAGTAAATTAAAAGGCATACTACATCGATAGGTTTATCTGTTTATAGGAAACAGCAATATGAGTTATTTATGATAAACTATGTTCTCAGCAAACGTAGCCGCTTATTTTTCGGTCAATCTATACTAGTACGGTCTTACCGGCTATTCCATGTGATACAAACAATTATGGAGAAGCTTCTGTCCTCAAAACGTACACAAACCATCCTTGCATGAGGTTTGAAGAGAATTAATTACAAACCGTATTCTTGGTACTTAACTAGAAGGCGCTTGAATGCCAGCTTTGTGGTTCGTTAAATTGCTACAGTCCTGTACAATGCACAAACTTGAACGGTTATTTCTATTCAAAACGTTTTGTTTGCTTTTCAAAGCGGGAAAATGGTACACTTTCTTACTACATATGTTAGTTCGCGTGAAGGTTTGTATGGGAAAAGTAGCCACACGTGTTGTTGTGGGAAGTTTTGACTGTGACATTTCCCAGTCACTGGTTGAAAGAATCAGTCTCGCCGGCCGGCTAAAACTCTTGACTTTCTATTTTCGTTCTAAACATAGTTTGAAAAAAGCTCCAACTCGACGCGAATTTGTGCGAATTACTTCAAATTTTCACAGATTGTTCGCAATTTATATCAGCTAAAAAACAGTGTCGGTGATTATTTTAATTTTTAAAAGAGAGGCGCTGAGAGCGATTCCCGCATCTATACTTGGATTGCGCGTTAGCAGTTTCACGAAGACCAAAATATCTTCAGAACGGCTTCGAATTTCCGCAATCGCCGACACAGTTTCGTAAACAAGGTCTGTGGGAGTCCAGAAAAGCAAACATATTTTAAATTCATTAAATTGCCGTGGAGTTGGAGCTCTTGGAAACCAACTCGCTTGTTCGGAAAAGAAGTTTATTTAAAAATCGCACTTTTATCAAAATTACAAACCTTAGGTATATCGTTGTAGCCAATTTTATAAGCTTTAAATGAGGTATAATTTATCTAAACACAACGAATATTCGAGACGCTACTTAATTTTATTCGGAACAGTACCCTGAAGGTATACGATAACCTTAAGTGTATGACGTCACGTACGCTAAAAAATGACCAGGCATTCCTCGCCCACAGGCACGGGTTCGTGTAATGGCGGATGTAAAATTCAAGATTCGGAGTTAAAAAAATAAGACTTCCCGTCGTCGTATCGAAAAACGGTTTGAACTGGTAATAATATAGCCACTCTACTTTACGAATATGAGAAAAAAATGATATGTCAAAATTTGATCGTAGGGGCACTTTAATGCTTGATTGAATGAATATGCATTATTTTCCTTGAAGACTAGCTCCACGCACAGTGTGTTATTTTTGCACATTTACTTTGATTTCATCCATCCCACACGTGTTCTATAGCTAGGGTCGTCAGTTTATATGAAAACTACTGAAATGTTTTTTGTTGCAGCGCGGAACATAACGGTTTGTCCGATCCCTCACCGTGATACAGCTTCTTTAAAGGCGTTTCATATAATGATTCAATATTTATACAATTATATAAATATTGGTTATCAGTTAGGGCTGTTTATGTTAACTCGTCATTCCCATTTTTGGCTCGTTTTGTTTATTATAAACTTTGCGTCATCTTACTACTATAAGACAAATAATGTGCGCCAAGCCATTTTAACGTTACTACCCCAATACGGTCATATATATAGTTTTTGCGCTCCTGTGCATATCTCATGCGTTCTTTGCAGATTCAAATAATAATGAATATTTTAATACTTTATATATTTCAAACACTCATTAATAATTCACGGAACAAAAACAAAATGAAGGAATGTTTAATGAATGTCGCTAAATATGATATAGATACGGTCCTCGTTTACATATTAAACTTCGATTTTCTCCGCCAAAATAGGTCGTATCGCCAAAATAAATAAATTACACGACTCTATACATCGACGTTTTTAATTTGAAGCCGTTCAATAAACTCGCAGCGGTGTTTTATCAGTAAGATCTACAGATACTCGGCTGCGCCCTCGTGTTCAAGTTTTTAAATCTGATAAAACACCGCTGCTCGTTTATTAAACATTACATAACTTTCTACTGAAATCTTTTCAACAATTATTAGGTTATCCTAAACAAATTCCTCCAGTTTACTATATGATTTGAACAGTTGTCCATCTTTCACCATTAGTGACCTTAAGTATCTCGACCTTGCTCCGAGGGATTTTCTCCGGGTTCTCGGCTTTTCCTGCCTCCGCAAAAACCAACACGCTAAATTCCAGTTCGATCTGTGGATTAGCCGGGACCTGGCTTTGATCAGCCCCTATGGCTGTTTCAGGTCTCGTTAGAAATTCAGAGACGCAGTTATGATTGATAATTACCAGCGTTTGTTCGTATCACCGCACAACACAACTACGGCACTGCGTCTGCATATGCTGCTTGCGTTCCTTATGCTTTCTTCGCTTGTGCCATTTTTTTCGAACATCTGGATGTGAAAGTAATTAAAAGCAAATAAAGGAAATAGTAGACACCAAATTCCAGCAGTAAACACTTTTCTTACCGTCCTCCAGCAAACGCGTTCCCATTAGCAGAACCAAACGTGGAACACGCGACTAGAATTGGAATAGTCCAGGCCATCACACCATACATACGAGATGCGAGGGTCTGCACATCGAGTAAAAAAGTAGTATAGGCACATTAAGATAAGTCTACTAGAGTATAGGTACATTAAGATAAGTCTACTAGAGTATAGGCACATTAAGATAAGTCTACTAGAGTATAGGCACATTAAGATAAGTCTACTAGAGTATAGGCACATTACGATAAGTCTACTAGAGTATAGGCACATTACGATAAGTCTACTAGAGTATAGGCACATTACGATAAGTCTACTAGAGTATAGACACATTACGATAAGTCTACTAGCTAGTATAGACAAATTAAGATAAGTCTACTAGAGTATAGGCACATTACGATAAGTCTACTAGCTAGTATAGACAAATTAAGATAAGTCTACTAGAGTATAGACACATTACGATAAGTCTACTAGCTAGTATAGACAAATTAAGATAAGTCTACTAGAGTATAGGCACATTAAGATAAGTCTACTAGAGCATAGACACATTACGATAAGTCTACTAGAGTATAGGCACATTACGATAAGTCTACTAGAGTATAGGCACATTAAGATAAGTCTACTAGAGTATAGGCACATTAAGATAAGTCTACTAGAGTATAGGCACATTACGATAAGTCTACTAGAGTATAGGCACATTACGATAAGTCTACTAGAGTATAGGCA
Organism: Actinernus sp. WN-2022; assembly: GCA_030867875.1. Classification (NCBI taxonomy): domain Eukaryota; kingdom Metazoa; phylum Cnidaria; class Anthozoa; order Actiniaria; family Actinernidae; genus Actinernus; species Actinernus sp. WN-2022. Next base: position 6,023,912 of record JAOWCC010001729.1, read on the forward strand.
CATTACGATAAGTCTACTAGAGTATAGGCACATTACGATAAGTCTACTAGAGTATAGGCACATTAAGATAAGTCTACTAGAGTATAGGCACATTAAGGTAAGTCTACTAGAGTATAGGCACATTAAGATAAGTCTACTAGAGTATAGGTACATTACGATAAGTCTACTAGAGTATAGGTACATTACGATAAGTCTACTAGAGGATAGGCACATTACGATAAGTCTACTAGAGTATAGGCACATTACGATAAGTCTACTAGAGTATAGGCACATTACGATAAGTCTACTAGAGTATAGGCACATTACGATAAGTCTACTAGAGTATAGGCACATTACGATAAGTCTACTAGAGTATAGGCACATTAAGATAAGTCTACTAGAGTATAGGCACATTAAGATAAGTCTACTAGAGTATAGGCACATTACGATAAGTCTACTAGAGTATAGGCACATTACGATAAGTCTACTAGAGTATAGGCACATTACGATAAGTCTACTAGAGTATAGGCACATTAAGATAAGTCTACTAGAGTATAGGCACGTTAAGATAAGTCTACTAGAGTATAGGCACATTAAGGTAAGTCTACGAAACCTGTTGTACATGCATCTGGTTTTACTTTATCATCTTATTCACTTCTTTATTCATTGATTTTATAAAATGTTGCGTCGACACAGAAGGTAGAAGAACAAACATGTCGCCAATAAAATTATGATCTTTTTACGGTTTCCTATATTCTGCAATTCCCCTTTCCCCCTGCCTCCTCCCCTCCCCCCTCCCAACAGCATTCTGCATGCGTTCTTCCATCCATTTATCTATTTTGTTAGTATTTTTTTGCTATTTTTTTGCGAGATAGGTAGAGCCAGTCAAGTACACTGCTCATTATATAACCCTCATTAGATGCTAGCAGCGAAATGCAACACTCGTTACCACGGCAACAGCATTTGACGTCATCAGTTCGTCAGGGTCCAGGACTGTAAGGTAACCGATGTTGACCAGAACATAACAAACCGTCACAAGGGGCAATCCAATTGCTATGGACAACGGTATGGTTCTGCAAAGGAAAATAGTACATTAGCAGGAGCCATATGGAAACAACCCAGCTTTATCGACCCAACCTCGTCCCCAGGGTCTTCTCGGTCAGATCCAAGATGGCGGCTACTCCGGAGTAGCCGCCATCTTGGATCTGACCGAGAAGACCCTGGGGACGAGGTTGTTATCGACCTTATTCAAATCTCATGCCCGTGCGGGAAGAAGTCTGGTAACTATGGTACCAGAGCGAGGCCAGTTGTCCCAAATATCGCAACATTGGAGCCGTTCAGATATGTCTTAGTTTCTGTCGTACCACACTGTTATTACGGTTTCTTTGTCATAAGGAAATTAACGACTGTAGATTTTTCTCTTTCTGTTAGAAGCTGGGACAATTGGCCTCGCTTGATGCCATTATGAATAAGGTAAATAATCCTTCACGAAGTCATTTTAAGAACTTCTCAGGTTGACTTATGCGCATGCGCAGTTGTCGCGAAGTAAAATAGGTAGATTACATGATGACGTCATCTTACTACTAGAAGTCATAGGTGAGTTTCAGATGACGTCATTGTTTACCTATTGTTTCGTAAGCATAAAAGGCAAAGGCGTTTTCGCAAAAACCGATTCAACATATTATTCCCAACTAAGTCAGGAGCCATTACCAGGAGCGTCCATATATACTATACCCGTGAGTCAGCGTATGACCGGTTTGAGCTATTTTTAGAACATATTTCCCGGGTAACTGCCTTCTGACTCTGCTGCGATCGTGCATATGCTTCCCGTAATTATCGAGATTAAGAATGATCTGTTGTTCTTTGAGGTGATTTTACTAACGCTGCATGACCTGCATTGTCCTGACTATGGTTTGATTGGATTCCCAAAGTGTGGGCATATGAACTCCCGTGAGATCTGTTCTAAATATAGCTCAATCTGGTCATACACTGACGCACAGACCTAGTATGGGAGATGGACGCTCCTGGTAATGGGCTCCTGACTAAGTGCGACAAACTCTTTCGATTGATGGACTCAGTTTATCTAAGCTTGAAATCTGACGTGAGACAAAACGTAAACAGTGGCGTCATCATAAAATTCACCTAATAGACCCATTCGAAAAATGGCGTCCAATTTAACTAACTATTGTTTAGGACTGACTAGCCTCGCTTACACGTTCAAAAGCTTTTGTGTGGACTGACTAGCCTCGTGTTCACGTTACCAGGACAATAGCTTTTTAAATTGGACGCCATTTTTCGAATGGGTCTATAGACAATAGGATTTACCTGTTTGGTTTCTTTATCTCTTCTGTACAGTAATTTAACTGGTTCCTTCGAGATAAGTAATTACGTTATCAAGAAATTAGTATTGTAAATATGAAGCGAAATAGAATATAAAGTTAAGGAAATGAAAAATAAACTATGTATAAGCTCACCATCCATCGTATGAGAAGAGACCGTTGTAGAACGCGAACCCAACCATGCCGATACTCGTAGTCGTGTCTTTGAACGCGTTGTCAAAACTAGAGATGTGCCCTTACATTGAAAATAAACAAAGCAAATTATGAAACAGGACATAAAGACGTGAACTAAAATAGATTAAAAACATAAAAACAGCGTTATGCGCAATGGATGTCACGTTAGTCGTTTAATTCTTATGTTCATGCTTTTCGAGACATCAGTGCATGGCCCGCTACCCCATGGGCGTCGTTAGGAGTGGGGGAGTTCGAGGGGTGCGAACGAACCTCCTTTTCCATCCCAGGTCTTAAAGACATGAAAATGCATCGCTGAGAGTTTCGAATTTTAAATATATCACCGGATTCCCCTAGAGGCTCAGCCATTCTGATTTCGCCGGTACATCACTATTCGGTAAACGAACTATTCCCTTACCAAACTGCTGGCGACGCCCCTGTACTAAGTAAATAGATAGTTTAGTTTATTTAAAGTGCATATGAGCCCAAATTGTTTATCTGTAATATCAGAAGTCTCATGATAACCAGACTGAAGTCTCGATAAGCAATGAAATGCAGCCCATCAGTTCATGGTATATTCTGTTTTTAGAACCTCGCTCAAACTGTTGCATGTCCTTTAAGTACGAATGTACTCATTGTAGTTAAGTTGAATACATACAAAGCATCATGCATGTTTAATAGTAGGTAGAGCTAGTTTTGTTACCTTGTGCTATCCTAACGAGTCCAGTGACGATCAGCATTACTATGGCAACCATCTTAGCCACCGTAAACACCACTTGCACGCGACTGGCCCACTTGACGCTTGCGCAGTTAACGAATGTTATCATAGCTGAAAGATAAGCAAACGAAAAATTACACTTGCATTCCTGCTACTCAGTGCACATGCGTGTGGTGCACTACATGTAAGATTCCGTTCGTTTTGGTCAGCAGTAATCCTCGCGGGACGTGATTTGGTGATGTGTGAGCTTGATTTGCGCTGGTAACCCGTAAGTCTTGAATATAGGTAAACGTATTACCGTTTTCGTGCGACCGTGAAAGTTTCAAGTCTCGTTTGGAAAATTGCATTCAGCCGACCGTCTTCAATCAAACGCGGAGTCCTGGCTTTTAGAGCGGATTTCAATTGAGTGTCGTAAAACCAAACGCAAATTATCCACAGCCAGCCAATCATAGGAGCGAGTAATCATAAGTAACTCATAAATGGCTTCCCTGTGAGCCAATGACAAACCAAAGCAAAACCAAAACCAATTTGCGTTTGGTTTTACTTTGGATTCTGATTGGCTGGTTTTCTTTCTCATCCAATAGGAGAGCTTAGTAAACGCAAAACCAAAACACGTCCGACACTCAATTGAAATCCGCTCTATCGCCTAGACTTAATTAAATTTTGATTAACGGTCGGATAAAATGCAATTTTTGAAACGAGACTTGAAACTTTCAGGGTCGCATTTCAACGAAAACGGTAATAATTATGCCCTTAGTATAATAGTATACCTGGAATGTATTTCATTGATACATGAAGATTTCATTTACGTGATGAGCCTCGAGTATGCCAAGATGTAAGTATTTGTCATGTTGTTTGATTTTGATTATTTATTTACGATCAATGATGAATATATAGGTTTAAATTGCACTTATCTGGGTCTCCCTCGCTTGTCTGTGATTGTACTCACGTAGATACAGACGGTCTCTGAACTAACACACCCCCTATCTCTTATTACACAACTCCGTTGCAAGCTCGACGAAAAAATTAGGCTCTGGAATAATCCGATTTTCGTATATTCTGATTGGCTGTTCTGAACAATGCAATTTCACCGGAAGTCAAACATAAAGCATTTCTGGAGGGTTGATTTATTGGGCTATTGCACTTGCGTAACCCCCCCTGTTGAGGACCAAGGAATTCTCCGGGGTCACCAGATAATTTTTCAAGGAATTCTTTGGGGATACCATATAAATAGAGAGGAATTCTTTGGGGGCACATATCAAATTTAGAGGAATTCTTTGGGGACAAAGTGAATATTTGGACAATTCTTCAGGGGTTGAAGACAATTCTTCAGGGTAACACTACTTTCCACCATGGAATTCTTCAGGTGTTTTTAATTTCAGAGGAATTCTACAGGGTACAACTCAAAATAAGGTCCTCAACAGGGGGGGTGCAGATATTAAGTGCAATAGCCCATTTGGACAAAGGCATTGGAAATTAGGGCCGGGTTATCTAAACTCTAAAAACCGTTGGATTTTATCTAAATGGATGCCGCTAAAAAAAATCAGGGATTCTTTGATCACTTTATCGCACACACACATCGCACACAGTACATGAATTCTCAGAATTCGAAAATCGAACTCAACTGGATATAGCCGAGGGATTTAATACCGTAACAGATAGGTAATACTATATATTCCCATATTAACAACAATGTTCGTAAGTGCTCTAATAGGCAGAAGTGGCGTTTTCCGATTTCGTAAACTTGTGAACAGGCGCTGATCGCTTAAATATAAGCGTTTGTATGGGAATGTAACGAACTCCAGCTTTCAAGGAGCTAAAATACGAGAGAATCGTAAGTAAAAATGCCTTGACTTCCTTCTACCGTGTATTCAGTTGCTGTTTGTGTGGTCATCTGGCTCAGGTAAGGCGATTTCAGCGAGTTTTCGATCCCCATGAATCCTCTTGTGCACTCGGGAATCTGTGATGTCTGATATCCATCGCACGATAAAGAAACACGAGCCAAATGCATGAATATAAAGCCTTAAAATCCAACCTAAAAACGGCAGAAGATGAAAGAGACTCCCTAAGGCTTGCCCTGACACTAGCAAGCAAAAGATCACTATCAAGATACCGGGTGAACGTCCAAATCCAAACCAAAACCTAGGCCTGAGGCGCTGTGCGAGAATCGAATTCTCAGGGTGACGTACAGGTGACGTAATGATAAGCATGCGCAGAGTCAACGGAAGTCCGTGATTCGCGGACTTCCGGAATCGGATTATTCCAGAGCCCTATTTTTTCGTCGAGAATGCGCAGTAAGAAACAAATGAGATCTGGGTACGAGGTTACACCAGCACATAATCACTTCCGGTTGAAAAGCAATTATGTAAACATTGGCTTCGGGTCACCGCACTCCCCTAAAATTAATGACAATTAATTTTACTTGAACCGTAACATAAACGTAGTCTCTTTCAAGTTCACTGTGTATATCATACTATTTACATCGTTGTTTCTCCCGTACTACAACGAAGACTTGCTGATTCGAGACGTACATCCTTCAGTCGTCATCTTCTTCCAACACTACGCGAAGTTTTTCGCGCGCATCTTGTGCTGCACCAGCACATAATCACTTCCGGTTGAAAAGCAATTATGTAAACATTGGCTTCGGATCAATGTGTTTGAAGGTATTTGACTGTTTTAATTTTGAAATTTCATATACTTACATGTATAGTGTAATACTCGAGTTCAAACTACAAAAAGTAGTACGCCTGAAGTACATTTGAGCCAAAATGTATTTGGCCATACAGTATAGATCATGATTAGACATCAAGTAGAATCGCATAGTCACAGCTAAATCACACGAGTGCGTTTGCGAAATCTGACGCTGATTGATTCAGAGTGGAATCACCGCTGTAGGCTCAGTATAGGCTATTCGCGCTTTTATTTGAGAACTTTGCGAAATATCAACAAAAGTACTAAACATCAAGTAATTCGTCGGACTATGTGATTCAAGGAAAATCACACGCCTTACTCGGTAATTCTCCACGTTAAGTGTACTCGAAAACTCGAAAAACCGATATCGCTCTACTCGTGCAATTTAACGTGGAATTAATTTTCCTATACTGTGGAGGTCATTCAGTTTTGAAATACTTGTCAAGGACTGATTTTTGCTACGACTTTTCAAGTTTGTGTGATCCAGAAATTTTATGCAAGTATTTCGAGTATATATTCGATGTTTAGGCACTTTACAAATCTCTTTCAAAGCGAATACATATGCATGTACGTACAAGACAAACACAATGCAATACATTGCAACCATAAACATAGTATATACCTAATACATTTCATAGTATATCAGGCTTAGACCCAGGATTTTGTGAAAGGGGGGTTGATAGAGAGAGCTAGAGAGAAAACGAGAGAGAGATAGGAGGGTTTGAATGTCTACATGTCAGTTGTCAGTTAAAATGTTGGCCATTTGTCAGTTAGGGGCCGACCATTTGACTTTTGAGGGGGGAGCCAGAACAAAGCTTTCCGCTTGCAGGATATTTTTTTTCGACACCGTTGGCTTGCAGGATATTTTTTTTCAAAAACACCCCCCCCCCCCCCCCCCCCCCTCAAAAGTCAAATGGTCGGCCCCTTAGTCCCAGTTAATCATTACTAGGGAAAATTTACAATGTTTGATCCACAATTTTTTTTTCAGTTGTCAGTAAAAAAATCGTCATTTGTCAGTTATTTTTAAGGCCGTTTGTCAGTAGGCAGTTAACCCCATTCAGACCCTCAGAGAGGGGTAAGTCAGACAGACAGCGGTTGTTTATTGGCACTTTGTAAAAAGACTTTTACATGAGTGGGAGTCCAATCATAATAATAGACTGGATAAAAAACGGAAAGCTAGCTATCTAAGGCATTGCCTTTTTTCTCTTTTGGAAGCAATCATAAATATATTTCGAAATAGTTTTCATTAATTTTCTTGGTGGATTTATAAGTAGCCTAAATTGTTTGTCAGCAGTTAGGTGTTGAAATTGGAGGTTGTTATGTTCTCTCAGATCTTTAATCAATTGTCTTTTTAGGTCAGTGTAAAATCCACAATTGGTGAGAAAATGTTTTTCATCTTCTTTTTCAATGGTACAAAAAGGGCACCACCTCTCTTCGGGGGGGATATAAGGGCGAACATGTCTCCCCTTTTCGATCATTAAATTATGATTGCTTATTCTTAACTTAGTTAGTGAGATTCGGTGTTTTATGTTCTTTATTTGTAAGAGATAATCCTCTAGCGCGACCTCTGTTTTGAAGGTACGGAAGGTTCTTAGTTAGTACAAAACACTGACCCCCGGTCCATGGACCCCCTCATGAACCCGGTCCATGGACCCCCTATAAAATTTTCTCAAATTCTAAAAAAAAACATAATTTTGCGAAACAGTACGTTATCTTTTCCTTACGATTTTCGCTTCGGTGAAAATGTTTCGAACAACAACTAAGGTCATGATGACGAAGTGCGATACATGTTATTTTGATTGACAACGGAGCGGTGCTTCTTTGCATACTTCACTTACTAGACGAAAATGATTTAGTGAATAATTACTGCCGTCGCTCTTGTCACGCAACGCTCGACTATGAAATTTTGGGCATCAGTTGCAATTTTGCACTGCGATACATTGCGTTTTAGACATTTTCACGATAAATTATAGAGGAACTCTAAGCTTCAGAAAGTTCCCATTGTAACCTAATTGTCCTTATCGAGGCAGGACGTTTGAAAAGTGTTCTTCTTCCATTGAGCTGCCATAATTAAGAGTCTCGTCTGCATAGTACTGTTTATTCGTCGTTGAGTTTTGGTAGCATAACTGTGAAATGATTTTATTTACAAATCTAATTTTACGCCAATGAAATGAAGTGTGCCATGTCGGTCGATGTTTCATATATTCTCATCTTGTATATATCATTGGTTTTGTTGCTCCTCATCTGATGCTGCTGATTGAAAAACACGTGTGATTTATTTAATACTATGTAGTCTTGATCTGCCATGACCTGTTGCCTGTATAAGCTTGTATATTTTATTATTGAATGTAGATACAAAAGGAGGCTACAGTACTTTGTAAAAGCCCGTAAGGTTTTTTTTAGCCGTATCAGTTACATGTATGATGATACTGTGCAAAAAATAATTTCGTGAATATAAACACTGATTGATTGATTCAGCGCAATATCCGATATAATGAAGTAGGCTTTTAACACCTCATCATCAGACTTATTTCTCAGCACGACCTTATTTCCTGGCCGAAGCGGAAACATTTCGCAAAATTTATGTTTTTTTAGAATTTGAGAAAATTTTATAGGGGGTCCATATGGACATTTCACACGGAAATGCAAATAATGTAATTAGTATAGCTAATCAAATGGGGGACGAGTGAAATAAGGGATAGATTTCACGCGTGTTTGTCAAAATCGAAGTAATTTCCCGAGCCGCTAATAGATTTTGAAATTTATCCCTAACTTTTTCACGAGTCAGTATTTGATTACCATTACACTCGTTCTCAATAACACGTGCAGGTTCGAAACGAAACTCCTGACTTCGAAGTCGTTTCTGGTGGATGTCAATCAAACGGTTTCCATGGAGTTTGAAGTGAACCGTTGTGTGAGTAAATTCGGGAAACTAGCATTTTATAAACATGGCAAAGTCTTTTCCAAAGTCGCTTAGATGGAGAGTAATCATGCTTAGAGCCAAGGGTTTGCAAAATAGGGAAATCGCATAAACTTTATGTGTGAGCGAGCGGTTTGTGTATAAGATCAAAATAGGGAAATCGCATAAACTTTATGTGTGATCATGAGCGAGCGGTTTGTGTATAAGATCAAAATATGTAAATCGCATAAACTTTATGTGTGAGCGAGCGGTTTGTGTATAAGAAATCTGATTGTTTATATAGCTTCAAAGGTCTTGGAAAAATAATTATAGTTATTTTTATTCATCCAGTTGCAGATATGCTCCTTATAAGAGGTTTTATCGAGCAATACCCTCGAGCTCTACCTCGACGAGCTCCAGGCATGGATAGAACATTCGACAGGGCTAAAAAAAATATTTAAATTCTCAGGACATGGATTATCGGCAATGCTCTCCACTCTCGACTGACATTTCAGTGAGGAATTCAAGCAAAAAACAATCGTTTTTCGGCTTAGTATCCGCCATTTCTCTACCTATGTCGCCTCAAATTACTTACGATTTCGTTGACCTCCTACACTATTTATGTTTCCTCCACATCTGGGAGTTGTATGGCGACGTTTTATTTAGCATGCAGACCAGTGTTGCCATAGAAATATAGTTGAGTGACATCCACCAAATTGACGTTTTCCGTTGGAAATTCAATTTCGAACCTGCACGTGTTATTGAGAACGAGTGTAATATTATGGAGGGAAAATTACGATGCAGAATTTTTTTTATTTTAAGCGCGCGTTAGGCGGCGTTTGAAATTTCACATTATATACACGTGAATTCAAGTTAACATTGGATTAATTTGTCCTCTATGGTTTCAGCCGATCTCCAGACTTTTATTAGAGGTATAATAACATAGAGGACAAATTAATCCCTAATTTCAACTTGAAAATTCACGCGCAATTTGTAATTTAATTTCACATGTGAAATTTCAAACGCCGCCTACGCGCGCTTAAAGTAATGTTTCCTGGATCGTAATTTGCCCTCCATAATATTAATGGCAAATCAAATAGTGCCTCGTGAAATTAGGGATACATTTCACTTGCGTTTGTCAAAATCTACGTAATTTCCCTCGCCGGCTCGGGAAATTACTTCGATTTTGACAAACACGCGTGAAATGTATCCCTAATTTTACTCGTCCCCACTAATAAGTCGAGAGATCGGCTGAAATCCCGCAGAAATCACGCTCCTAATAGCCAATCATATTGCAGACATGTCTTACCTCTAATAAAATGTTTCAAAAACCTTCGCTTTCCCTCGTAGACATTACCTTTAATGTCCATGGCGATTCCTGGGCAGTTTAGCCTTGATTCAAGGTGGTTTTTGAGTTCGTGATTTTCTTTCCCGAACTTCCCCGGCTGTCTTTCTTCTAGGCGGAGAAATCACGAAATCAAAAACCACCCTCGACGAAGGTTAAACGGCCCAGGAATCGCCATAGACATTAAAGGAAATCGAAGGTGTTTTAAACATGTTATTAGATTTCAGAACATTACAGCAATTATAGTAAAATTGCCAAACATTCTCTTGTAATCGCGTGCACAGATCGTAAGCTTGGGCTACCTGTGGTTAAATTCGAACGGATTTTTTCCCCTGACAGATCAGAGCGTATACAGCATTTCAATGTCCCCTCTTTCTCGTTGTAACAACATAGTCATTTAGCCGCCATTGGTGTTGGATTGGGATCGTGTTAAATTTATATCGTATTCATATTTAAATTTATCACATTTATTAATTTCTTTGTACAACTTTAGTCTGGAATCTCTCAGCCTATTTTCTCTGGGGTATTACTCTTGGGTATCGGGTATCAAGAAGGCATATACTCACCTAGTCCTATAGCAGCCAATAGTTTCACCAAGGGAACGAGATCTTCACGGCCACCACAGCCAGGGAAAAACGGCTCCATAACATATGCAGCGAATGCAAGTAGAATCATCACACTGGAAGGCTTAAGAAACAAAACGTAGATCCACGAATATAGAAACGCGGGCAGTGGACCGTATGCCTCCAGAAGGTACGCATACTCTCCTCCGGACCTGGGAATCATTAGACCGAGTTCAATGTAACACAGCGCTCCAAAGAGTGCAATCACTCCACACAAACCCCAAACCACCAGGTTCAGACCCACTGATCCAGTATACATCATAACCCATCTAGGAGTCGCGAAAATTCCCGAGCCAATGATGGTACCCACGAGGAGAGCCACGGCGCCTGGGATGCCAAGAGTTCGCTTGAGTCCCACAAAGTCCTGCAGCACGTTCGTATTTGGTACTGCATCACTAGCCTCCTGTTCGCTGCCTGTACCATCTGCTGCATCCTGGCCGACAATGGGATTTTCATAGGCATCAGGCCTTTGCGAGGCTGGGAGCTTCACATGTTTCGTTGCCATAACCGTAAATTGTGATTTTATTCTACAAGTACTTCTTTTTGAAATCCACGAGCGCCGGAGCTGAGCGGTGACACTCCACTTGTAAAGTGAGTAATAATAGGCCATATTTATATAGCGCCATATCACCACAGTCTCATGGCGCTTTACATTTTACTGACATATCCCGTCAGTGAATTTTTCGGACTGCTATTTCGGCGCCAATGGCAGCCACGCAGTTTACAATGTTGAGTGTGGTTAGTGATACTCAAGCTCTTGAATAATGATGGCCGGGCGGTGTGACAAAATACGTCTCTCAAAGACCGGATATCTCAATTGTACAAGCCACGAGAGGTTCAGTTAAAATACATCAAACATTTAAGTTGATTGCTGAGCACAAGTACTCTCAATCTCCTTCGCAGCCGTTATTTGTGTCGTCACGCAACGCTTCTCCCCACTATTAACGGCTGCTTCCTTTCCCCAGATTTACCATTCACAGCGTGGCTTTCATATGCATAATCAGCAGTCAGTCGCGCCAAATTATTTGCTCGGAAATCGACCAATCGTAGCTCGTCTCTTATATTTTTTGGCGCCTTCACTCGTTGGTGGCGAAGTAATATTTACACGGTTTTGGTTTGAAAATTCCGGCTTTGTCTTCTTGTTATTTTGTTGAACTTCACAGAAGACCTTGAAATTACCGTTCAATAAATCTACCTTCATTTATCCAATAGAATGTATGCTATAGAAAGGCTTTTATGTTTACCCTCGAAGAATCACTTGGCAGCGTGCCGTTAACAATAGGAAATGAACAATCTGAAATCTACAATGTTTACTGTTTCATTTTCTCGGCCAATGGAAATCGAGGTACTGTAACCGTCGGTGCGCTGAAAGTATCGACTGACGTCTACCAGCGAAGATCGAATAATTCCAGCCAAATTTATAGTATAACTTCTTCCGAAAATGTAAATTTTGTTTTTCTTGAGAGCAGCTGACGAACAAATGAAGCACTTAGAACCACTTTCCACTACTTTGTTGGGAGTTTCATCCATGGGAACACTTGAAGGCAAAACCGATGTCATTATGGAAAATTTACACAAAGAGACAGGGGAACCTTCAGACGGGGAAATACGTCATGATTAATTTACTGTCTCGTGATTGGTCTAATGAAAACAAAGTCAACCGTCCGATTGCTGCAGTCGCGTTCGGGTTGTGGGGAGCCAAGCGTTGCGTGACGACACAAATAACCCTTTAGAAACAGAGCCTATAGTGGCTAGAATACGAGTAATTTAAAAAATGTCTAAAATGTAAATAAAATGGCTTGAATAATCGTACCTTGTTAACTTGTTTATTTTGTTGTGGAGCAAAAATCCAGTTTTAATTGCATTTTTCGTTTCTAGAAGAAAATCTCGCCAAAACAATTCTTAGTTTACATTATATTGTTTATGCTGCATGCCGGCTAGTGAGAGTCTTGAGTGTGGTTTTCCTGGAAAGACACACAGAGAGAACTCTGCTAACAGGAAACAAATGTCTAAACATTTTGTTACCTTCTGGCCGCAAATTTTCGATGCCAACTTCTATACACGCCTTTCATAAGTTTTACTTCCGGTCACGAAGACGAGGCTCCAGGTGGTTTGAAATCCAAGATGGCGGACAACTGCTCAGTCTCAGCTAGAAAGTACCTCCGAAAAGGACGTACCTGAATTTGGCTTCAGAATCACTGTATTTATGTTCATGTATAGTCTACCGGATATGAACTGATGATTTGCGTGAAAAACGTCCACGTTTTGGGCAAAATACCGAAAGAGCGCGGATGAAACTTTTAAACTATTAACTTTTGTTGAAAATCTCCACAGATCAGTACCACAAAAAGCACATGCCGTATGAAATACTGCATTGAGCACTGTGTACACTATGTACTGGAATAACTCTTGAGACGTGATTTGTAGTGTAAGCCGACCCAAAACTGAGAAAGAGTATGGCTGATACGGTTGCTTGAAATATGGGAAGTGGGAGTTTCTTGGTGTTACAGATCATCACATATGTAACACAAAGAAAACTATTGTCTTCTAAAGCAAAACAATACCCTGAAATACAAAGAACCTTATCCCCAGAAACATGAATCAAACAATGAATCTGCTTCACCAAGAAGCACCCAGAAAAGTGATATTTGAAGTATGCGGGCATCATGCGTCGTATTAGGCACAGGCATTCCCGGAAAAATATGTTCCCTTGGTGTCATTTATGTACTTAAGAGAAGAGAAATCTTCAAGCATAATTCTGGCTATTGGAAACAAAGATAGCTACAGCTACCAGAATGAAGAAAAGACTGTTGATGATATTCAATCAATGGGCATCAGTCAAACGATGAAAATACAGATTCAAAATCAGAAATGAGAAAAACACTAAAAAAAAAGGAAAATTATCAGTAGTGAGAGCTGCTAAATAAACAATAACTGATATAACAATGTGGTGGCCTGATGATATGAGAGTGAAGGGAGTGGGGGAAGTTGCTTGGGGAAAGGAGGGCATTGGCACCCCTGCCCCATCTCCCCTTATTTGACTGGCTAAACCCCTAGATAGGGTGAGCTAATATACCACACAGAGCATGCAGGGATAGGGGAATATGAACCACTACTAATTACAATCGGTTTGTGCTAAGCTTTTCATTATATATAATTATCAAATTATCAATAATTGCACAAAAGAATATTCTGTACAAAATGGTAGTGTTATAAATTTGAATTCCATTCAAAAAGCCCAAGCAGTGTCCAAAAGCCTCTGCTAGATATATTCTAACTACAAATAAACTTATTTTAATGGTATAATGAATAATAAAATCAATACCGTATGCTGTTACACAATAATGTAAGTGATACAAAGTCAGGGAATATACATTGAAGGGTAGGGTATGAATTGTATACAATGTGAAAAAAGGTTATGAAAAAATAGAATTTACCATATAATGGGTAGGGATAGGTGAAGGAAAACGTGCTATCATTCTTTATTAAAGTAAAAGTTCTGTACAAAATTTAAGTGAAAACGGCTTTGGGGAACTATGAACGGATAAACCATATTCTAACTGGAACTATATATGTATGGATGGTTATCCAGTACAATGGCTGCTGTTTCGGTATACTCGTTGCCTGCATCTTATCAGTTGACTCCAGCTTTTTCCAATGTTTGTTTTCTGTTAGGTGAACAGTAGTTATATTTCCCATCGATAGCACTTCACTTGCTGTATTAAATAGCAAAAGAGATTAGATATCATGACATGAGCTTATTAAACGGCCTATCAGAAATAAACTAAAATTTGCTTTGCACCTCATAAATCACTTTGCCTCAATTTTAGACCACAATACTAATTTACTTTAGGCAGAAGATATTTCCGACTCCTTTAAGTTAGCTTAGATATCTTCGACGGAAAGATGCCCCTGAAATAATTAATATCGTCCTATGTAAGCTGCAAACGTTGTTTTAGATTTGCAACCTGTCGGGTGTACATTGTTCGGAAATGACTGATGACTTGATCAAGTAGAAAAGTACTATTCTGTGCGCTAAACAATATACTAAAATAATACAGACTACACATGGACATAAATACAGTGATTGTAAAACCAAACACAGGTATTATTTACTGAATAACATACTTTTGGGAGTATTTTCGGAGGTACTTTCTAGCTGAGACTGTGCAGTTGTCCGCCATCTTGGATTTCAAACCACCTGGAGCCTCGTTTTCGTAACCGGAAGTAAAACTTATGAAAGGCGTGTATTGGTCCATTTTTATGATACTTTCCGGGGTAAAATTACGGTGGCCCACAAGTATCACGGCAAAAGTTTGTAGACATCACGGCAAAAGTTTGTAAACACTACGGCGCAACTGGCTCACGGCAAAAGTTTGTGGACATCACGGCAAAAGTTTGTAAACCGACTACGGCGCAAACCCGTCACGGCAAAAGTTTGTGGACATCACGGCAAAAGTTTGTAAACCGACTACGGCGCAAACCCGTCACGGCAAAAGTTTGTGGACATCACGGCAAAAGTTTGTAAACCTTGCATATATAATTTACTACATTTTTGGGGTGCCAGACTCGATTAGTTTAATTTAAGCTACTTCTGGCATCCCAGCACTCTAATTTTAGCAAACTGTTTTTCACTGTAAATTCCTATTTGTTAAAAGAGTGTAAATAAATTGTTGTTGTTGTTGTTGTTGTAAACCGACTACGGCGCAAACCCGTCACGGCAAAAGTTTGTGGACATCACGGCAAAAGTTTGAGAACTTCACGGCAAAAGTTTGTAGACATCACGGCAAAAGTTTGTGGACATCGCGGCAAAAGTTTGAGTTCGCGGCGGAAGTGAAGAGACCAGGCCTGTGAACAACCTCGTGACCAAGATACCGACCCGCCATCTTGGATATATGACCAAGAAGACCCTGGGAATGAGATTTACTTATCGTGCCCAGTCTTCTATCAAACACACGTCGCGGTCGCTCGGCTTTTCGCACCTTTTCTTGCTCGTGTGTATGTCCGTTCGGGAAAATGGAATAGTAAGAAAACAACAAAGAGGGTGATTTCATGTAAGCAAATGCCTTTAAGACTAATAAAGAGCAAATTTGGTGTCCTTCGTATTATACGAGGGGTTTTATAGTGTTAATTGCAAGTATGAAGCATATACGAATTGAAGTAGTTAGTAATCCGAACACCCCCTGCCATGAATGAGTTGTTTAATTAATATCTTACCTGTAGGAATCAGAAATGGGGATTATTTTACCCCTAGGAAAACATTTCGATTGTTCTTTCTGTTGCTCTCGTGATATTTCAACCCCAACGTGTGTTTGATATAGAAGACTGGGCACGGTAAGTAAATCTCATTCCCAGGGTCTTCTCGGTCATATCCAATATGGCGTCTCTTCACTTCCGCCGCGAACTCAAACTTTTGCCGCGATGTCAACAAACTTTTGCCGTGATGTCCACAAACTTTTGCCGTGAAGTCCACAAACTTTTGCCGTGAAGTTCTCAAACTTTTGCCGTGATGTCCACAAACGTTTGCCGTGACTGGTTTGCGCCGTAGTCGGTTTACAAACTTTTGCCGTGATGTCCACAAAATGTTGCCGTGATGTCCACAAACTTTTGCCGTGAGGTTTGCGTCGTAGTGTTTACAAACTTTTGCCGTGATGTCTACAAACTTTTGCCGTGATACTTGTGGGCCACCGTATAAAATTGCCTTGCGATCACCGTTCAAAATATATGTTATGGGCAAAACATTGTAGAGTATTATGGCGGGTGATTACCGTCAAAATTAAACTTTTGATTTTGTGGAACGCATTGAATTTAGCAGTGAATCCAGTTTGATACAACTTTGAATTCTATGGTGGTACTTTGAATTTTCTATGTCTTGGTTTTCCACTGCCTCTCGAATTTTCGGATATTATTTGAATTTTCGGATACACTAGTGAACTTCAGGAAACATTGAATTTTCGGATATACTTCGAATTTTCGACTACAGTTTGAGTTTTCCTATACATCTTTCGGAGACACTTTAAATTTTCCGATATACTTTGAATTTTCGGGTACACCTTGAATGTTCGGATACACTTGGAATTTTCGGATACACTTGGAATTTTCGGATACACTTGGAGTTTTCGGATGCACTGAATTTTCGGATACACTTGGAATTTTCGGATACACTTGGAATTTTCGGATACACTTGGAGTTTTCGGATGCACTGAATTTTAATTTCGGATGCACTGAATTTTCGGATGCACTGAATTTTCGATACTCTTTCATTCCATCGAGTGAGCCTGGTAACTAGATAGGCCTCGCCGCCAAAGCGAGGTTATTTATTTCCCGCCAAAAATAATATATTCCTTTCACTTGGACTGTCCCACTGGAGGCTCGATAAGCAGTTTTACTACTGCCATCCAACTGCTCAGACAAGCTACAAATGTTCTTTCATCGAGCGAGCATTCTTCTCGGCCTTCTACCAGCAGGCCAGCTCGAGTACAACTACAAGTAATGTGAATTCCACAGTCCCAGGTCGCAACCGAGCTGTAATGGCGGACTTTAGAAACCTCTTCTCGCCATATGAACCAACTGCCACTACACCATTTAGGTCTTCACAGAAACCAGAGGCAGTGGAGGTCGGCCTACCCCGGCCATACATGGGATTGGCAACAAATTAGTACCTCCGTCAGCTACTGGGTACTGTATCCGTCATTTGAGGGATGACAACGGCCATAGCAGTTCAAACTAGACCTCACCCAATTCTGTTGCTAAACTACGCTAAATGGTTGGTTCATATGGCTCCGTTGCGATCTGGGACTGGAGAATTCATATTACTTGTAGTTGTACTCGAGCTGGCCTGCTGGTAGAAGGCCGAGAAGAATGCTCGCTCGATGAAAGAATATTTGTAGCTTGTCTGCCCGGGGGGGGGACTCCCCATAAAAATAGACGGGGGTGCTCGACCTATCTTTTAGGGGTTAAAATCGTTAGCAGTGCTATCTCTTAGGGGTCTTCCAAAGGTCTGCTATCTTTTAGGGGTCTCCGAGACCCAAAGTTTTTGTGGCCGAGAAAAAATAGCGCTGGATCCTCGAGCATGAGACCCCACAAGTTGAATCGGTATTTACGGCTTCGATATAGAGTTTGATCCATCCGAATATTAAAGACGAGGTTATGGGGCAGAGCTTTGTCTCTTATTTCCTTTAGTTTGCACAAATTTGTCTTTTGGAGTGCTATCTTTTAGGGGTAATTTTTTTGTGAGCCACGCCCATATTGCTATCTTTTAGGGGTGGATTTCATTTCTCACGTCGAGCACCCCCGTCTATTTTTATGGGGAGTCCCCCCCCCCCCCCCCCGGGCTTGTCTGAGCAGTTGGATGGCAGTAGTAAAACTGCTTATCGAGCCTCCAGTGGGACAGTGCAAGTGAAAGGAATGTATTATTTTTGGCGGGAAATAAATAACCTCGCTTTGGCGGCGAGGCCTGTCTAGTTACCAGGCTCACTCGATGGAATGAAAGAGTATCGAAAATTCAGTGCATCCGAAAATTCAGTGCATCCGAAAACTCCAAGTGTATCCGAAAATTCCAAGTGTATCCGAAAATTCAGTGCATCCGAAAACTCCAAGTGTATCCGAAAATTCCAAGTGTATCCGAAAATTCCAAGTGTATCCGAAAATTCCAAGTGTATCCGAAAATTCCAAGTGTATCCGAACATTCCAAGAGTATCCGAACATTCAAGGTGTACCCGAAAATTCAAAGTATATCGAAAATTCAATGTTTCCTGAAGTTCACTAGTGTATCCGAAAATTCAAATAATATCCGAAAATTCGAGATGCAGTGGAAAACCAAGACATAGAAAATTCAAAGTACCACCATAGAATTCAAAGTTGCATCAAACTGGATTCACTGCTAAATCCAATGCGTTCCACAAAATCAAAAGTTTAATTTTGACGGTAATCACCCGCCATAGAGTATGCCTATTCGATTTCGCGATTGGAATGTTTCGAGTCACCAGCCTTTTCATGTTTTATAGAGGAC
Source organism: Actinernus sp. WN-2022 (assembly GCA_030867875.1). Lineage (NCBI taxonomy): Eukaryota > Metazoa > Cnidaria > Anthozoa > Actiniaria > Actinernidae > Actinernus > Actinernus sp. WN-2022. The sequence continues at coordinate 6,042,688 of JAOWCC010001729.1, forward strand.
GAGTGATCAGAGAAAAATCGAAGAAACAGGCTAAAAGCGTTAGAAAACAAACTTAGATCAATCAACTTCACAACACACAGGTAATATTTCATAACTTTATCGACCTTTTAGTAGTTTCAGATTTTTCTAAAAATTCCTTGTACAAATCATTAGCTTGGGCTCGCTGTGGATAAAACGAGTGCAAATTATTCCGGCCCTTTGCAGCTAACAAATCACGTGGTTGTACTGGAGAGCAAAAAAATATCTAACTTTATTTATCCAAAGGCCTTGTACGAGATCAGTAGTGTTATTAGCAAAACCTATTTGTAAATGCTATTTTCCATCTCCAATTTATTGTCGATCTTTCTAAAGATAGCTTGCTCTCCAGCATCCATGGCAACGCCTTTCCCATGGGGATCACGAGTCCAATTCATTCGTTAACGAAGTATTATATCAGCACGTGACTGTTAGCTGCAAAGGGCCTATTTCGAGCATAATACTATAGTCGGAGCGTCAGGTATTATGCCGGCATAATACTTCTAATATTTTGGGGCATAAGGGAAGAGGTCAAAACAATGGATTTCGAATGGGACCCAAATTTGTGAGGGGAGGTGGTGCGTGGCGGTTAATACCCCCTACCCCTTTTGTCGATAGTGATTTTCTCGCGTTGTAAAATAGAGATACCAGATTTTAATGTAGATACACGTTCTTCTCTGCCTGTAGAAACTAGAAATATAGTTACTTCTTCAATAAGTGTTTTATTCAAGAAGATATTTGTGGTCAAAAATCTAGATTTTGCCAAAATAGGTGGTAGGTTCCGGGTACAACCCCCCTTCCATCAAAATTGGGTCCCGCCAGAGTACCATTGTTTTGACCTCTTCCCTAATAGGTCTATTTCCAAGAAAATCTAAATCATTATAATTCTTTTCAGTTTTTTATCAAAATTCTACAATTTTCAAAGAAATTTTGAAAGAGAAATGCAACCGCACTCTAGGCTAGGTTAGTTTCCAGTCTCCTCTGAAGGTTTGGGGCTAGGCTAGTTTTCAGTCTCCTCTGAAGGTTTGGGGCTAGGCTAGTTTCCAGTCTCCTCTGAAGGTTTGGGGCTAGGCTAGTTTTCAGTCTCCTCTGAAGGTTTGGGGCTAGGCTAGTTTTCAGTCTCCTCTGAAGGTTTGGGGCGGGGTTACTCTCATTTTGCAAGGCTGCTAAGGACTGCAAGTTTCTGCTCCAAAATGGCGGCTTCCAGTAGTGAATTTAGTGATGCAGAGTTGCAAGAAATATCGGATGTTATGTCTTTCTTTGGGAGGGGGAAGCGGGGAGTTGTCATTTTCTTTGGCATAATTGGGAGCATAATACTCCGTTTCCGAGGGTGACGCCAAGGAGGATAATACTCAATTTTAGGAGTATAATGCGTCAAAGCCTAGTGCAAATTAGCCTGATTTTCAGATGGTACGAGGTCCTCCGCCCTCACTTTCTGGGAGCTCGAGGAAGTGAGAGCGGAGGACCTCGCGTACCGTCTGAAAATCAGGCTAAGTGCAAATACACGGTTACACAGTGGTGGCTGTGTGGTGGCTCGCGGGTATTGTAATAATTCGCACTTTTCAGCTGGAAGATGTTGGCCGATCTTTGAGATTTTTTGGACCATGTATACCCTGATACCGAAGAATGGTAAACTCACAGTCTGGTTCGATTTTGGCTTCAGAAAGCTATTTCTGATCGTCTTACGGCTCTTAAAATCCTCTAACACTAAACTTTAAGATTTTAAGCTAAATATTTCTGATAAATTTGTGCTGAAAACGAATAACAAAGGAACCGGCAGACCTTCAACTATTGAGGTTTCACGCTCGCGCGTGAAATCATAAAACCCTTCAAATGGCCTTTAGACTCCCAAAATCGATAGACATAATAAAGGAAAACACATTTGGATAAAAAGGTGAGTCTTTATTTCATATTTATCGATTTTAAAATTTACAAACAATTTTAAGCCAAGTTCATATACATATAGGGAGCCTGGGGTACCTGTGGGGAGACGGACCTTTATATTTTGATGACGTCATCATATGACGTCATCTAGGCAGAAACATTCAATCATTTCATGATTTCTTTGGGATAGTGCTTTCATATTTGCATATATCATTGGTCTGTGTTTGGCAGAAAAGGTGTAGCATGCGTTTTACGATATACCGAAAATTGATTGTTTTAGATTTCCCCCCGTGAATTTTAACAGTTAGATGGTCAAAACTTCCGTGATTTTAATTTTTTCGCTAAACCCATGCTTGGCTCTGTGCAATGCGACTTCAGGACAATTGTTATGTGAAAAAGGATTGACTTTTCTTTCTTTCACGAACTCAGTTTCATTTTATGCATATCGTGAAACCGGAAGTATAATATTGGTACCAGGGCCCACGGGGTGGCCGCGTTTGGGTGGTTACATGGAAAATTACAAAGAATTCTCGTGTACCGATGGAATTGGCATTGGACAAGAAAATGAAATCAGTGAAATTGAAACAGAGCTGCATTATTAGACATCTAATTCCAGCGGTTTAATTCACGTAAAAAAGTCGATTTGCGACCATCTGCACCATAATCAGTCACATGTCTACTGTCAGTTAGCGCCGGTCTGTCGAGCGGGAGGGCCAGGTTCAAACCCCGGCCGGACCAACACTCAGGATCTTAAAATAACTGAGTAGAAGGTGCTGCCTTTACATAATACTTCACGTCTTCTCGGATAAGGACGTATAAAAATCGTAGGACTAGTGTCCCCCAATTATAGCTGCAATTGACACTTAAATAAAGTCACTTACTTTACTTTAATACTTTACGTCGCGTCGAGGAGAAACAATCCGATTCAACTTACGGTAAGCTACATCAAAATCTGATTCAGTTTTCTCTCCTGTAGCAATCAAACCACTGTTAAATATGTCAATTCAAGAGGAATGTCTTGCTGAAGTGTGATGTGTAATATCATCGCTGTGTCTATATGCCCGGCAGCCGGGAACGGTCTCAAATTTACTATATGCCCGGCAGTTTCACAAAATTTCAAGGGAAAATAATTACTCGCACATGTTCGTAATGCACTAGTCAATTGAAACCCCGGCCCCCCGCCCCCCGACCCCCGGGACATAGCGGGGCATTAACGGGGACATGGCCGTGGAATAACGCACATTTAACGCTGCATTTCTCCGGTGGAGCAGGGAAAGTAACGATTTGCAAAATTTGCGGGGATTTTAGCGGTGGTTGTAACGCCAGCTACGACAGAGCGGGTCTGGGCCCGAGCATCAACAACGCTGGAAAAGGCAAGTTGCATCCTTTGAAATCATCAATTTTTTTCTCCATCGCTATTTTTAGTCCTAAACGCTTGGTTTATTAATGCTTAGAGACTGTATTTTCCCGATTTTTTGCTCTCTATTTCCGTACCAATTCGTTTTCAACATGAATTATTCATGTAGTGATCAGTTTATAAATATTCAATCATCATACATATTCAAACTTATGAGATCTCTGTCGCCATTATTCACGAACTTCGGTTGTAATGCATGTATTTACTTCTCATATCAGATGCTTCTTCATTACAATAATCGTACGAAAGTTGTGGATAGAAATTCCACTATAAGTCAGTTTTTAATTTGTTCCAAGCAAGCCAAGCGTTTGGCGTATCACATGCGGTGTTTTTTGCAAAGATTTGACGAAGACTGGGGCGAACCGACGATAGCAATAAGAAAGTGTACTTCAGAAAATGTAATTTTTCCAAATAATGGAACAACAGACGGAAGCTGATGTATATTCAATTTCTCAATGCCTCCTCCCAATTGAAAATTCTGAAGCATATGCCGGTGCCATAGGGGCGGGTATTGTAACAGCCAACTGTCCCCCGATGGGCGGGGAAAAGGTCAAAATGTAACACCGTATAAATGTTACATTCCCCGCTATGTCCCGGGGGTCGGAGGGCCGGAGTTTCAATTGACTAGTGCATAATCACCTTATAATATTCTCCATTTATCAAAAAAGAAATAAAATAAAAATATATACGTTCTATGTTGTATCGGTCTTTGCTTCTTTATAGTTAGAAATAGTGTCCAGGGTATCACAACACTCTGGTATCAGAATCAGTATGAAAACGTTTTGGTCATTATTCACCGATTACTTCTAGTCAAGTCCCCAGTATCGTGACGAGCCGCCGTAAAAAATGGAGTTAATTTCTCTTTCGTAGGCACTGCATTTTTCTTCGCTACTTTCTTGTGAAAGTGGCTCAAAACCAAACTCTTCGAAGACTCCTCTCACGTCTAGCTGCTCACTTGTAAGTACATTCTGGCTCCCCTCGTTATCAACAAGCTCTTTTCGAGTACTTTCCAAACATTCTTTGTCGAAATCCGAAAGTAAATTAGTTTGCACTTGACACCCGAATTCCCTGACATCGGAATTTTCCCTCGTCCAGCGACCCTCCCCATCTAGAATGGCTCTCTCGGTTTTATCGCTCTTTTTGGCATTTTTATATAAAAGTAAACTTGAAGCATGGAAAGTATTAAAAACAACCCGGGTTGAAATAGCAAAAAACAACTTCATTGTAACTTTTACAAATGTAAACAAAACCGCGCGTTGCTTTTTTCACTAAACCGGAAGTATGTTTCCCCCTATATTTGCATGAGCGCGCGCGCGCCGACCCTTCGTAGCGACGATATTGGTAAACTTAAAGGCGAACAAAGAAGAGTAAACGCCAAATTTCGGCAGAAAACACTTTTCTACGTCCCCTCACTGCCATCGCCGTATCTTGAGAGCAGAAACTATCAGCCTTTTTGGAAGCCAAATGTCGGCGGCGCAGCCGCTAAATAAATGACTTGTTTTCGCGCGCTAAAAGCTGAATTGGAGAACAGCCTCATTTTTATTGGCTCGCGCGCTTACGAAACCTGTTAAGGTAGCTCGCGGGTATGTGACAGCCAATTTGGCATCAAACTGACTCGCACTTTTCAGCCGATCTTAGATATATTTTGGATCATATATTTCCTGATATTGAAGAAAAGTAAACACCAAACAGAATTCCAAGATATATAATAATTTTGGAGAGAGAAGTGCTTCTTTCGACCCCTTACTTGACGTAAAATGCGAAAATCTTAAAAATGAGCTAGGAGATAGATTTGTTTAAAATTGTTATATAGATTAACTAACCCATGAACTTTGTTAGTAACAAGTTTCAATAAAATCGATGGAATGGAGACGTCTATAGCAAAAGAGATATACATTTTATATAATGTTCGCCAATTTCTTGCAAAAAGTCAGGCAAATATGATCGCCGATTCCAATTCTACTCCGTAATGTATAGTAGTATCTCATAGTTTGACACCATGGGATACTAGTTTTAATATCAAGAAAATCGAGATCAAAAACGGGACGCAGTATATCACTAAATCAGTGAATGACGAAAGGTCAATTGTGAATATTTGCTGAAAAGCGCAACATATCTTTCACTAGCCTGCGAAAGCAGCCGCCTCTTTCGAGCTCTGGTCGCTCGGGCTTTACGGGATCTTTCCTTCGGTAAATCCGTTTGACTTGACGACTCGAGTGCCCAACCTACAACCTTCGCCATTTAAGTACGGACCGCCCGACAAAATAAGGCTATTCAGAACACTGAACGAACTCCTCTGACACATCGTGGGCATTTTTTATGACTTCGCTTGTCCCCCCTCCCCCTTCACAACATTGAAATGGGGGAGGGGGGTTGTGTTAAAAATAGCCGGAAATTGCTGAAGCGGTCCGACTTAAATGGCAAGGGTTGTAGTCTTATTTTTAAGAGAGTGGAAAAAGTGAAATCATAAAACCCTTCAAATGGCCTTTAGACTTCCAAAATCGACATTATACTTACACTTTAAACTATATCTATTCTTTACAGCTAAACTCATCGAGGGGGCTTATGTAATTAAATAAACAAACATAATATGTGGGTAAGGGAGCACTTACTTAAGCACATTAACAAAACAACAAAAAAGGTAAGCAATGTATATATATGTCTGATGATCGCTTCGAGCGTGAAACTCAGTAACCTACAGTTTTATTTTCTCCATTTTATCTTTAAAGTTTTAACATTTTACATATTACTAGAAAATACTGATACAAACCCTCTTTCTATGAATATGGATAGATTTTGATTATCATGCTAACTAGATACAAGCCATGGAGGCTGGAGTTGACCCTGCACTGATACAAACCCTCTTTCTATGAATATGGATAGAATTTGGTTATCATACTAACTTGACACAAGCCTCTAGCTAAGCTGTCTCAACTCAGCCTCGATGTTACCAAAGGCTTGTGTACCTTTCAAAATGCATTATGGCGGTCAAGAACTACGAACTGGACTATTGGAGCTTCTCACAACCCGTAGCCATTGTGCTCCTTTTTCTTAGTGGCGATGCTAAATATATACTGCCACGCCACTGGGAAAACGGCACCTCTGCCATTAAATACAAGTTTGTAGGAAAATATTTGGAAGTTTGCATTTCCATGGTTTTGTACACTTTCAACGGATTGAAATATGTTGGAAATACCATTGAAATTTTTTGGGAAACTATTTTCCAAGACATTTCCATTCCATGGAATAGGTCCAGTTTTTCCTGGCTGTAGTAATGTTGCAGGAGCGTTCACGTGGTATAATTTGTTGCATGCATTTTTGCAAAAGCACTAAAACTCGATCCTACTTTTGTAACAGTACTGACACGCAATGTTGCTGCGTGGGTCCGTTCCTTAACTTTATATAAATAATACGTGCTTATGCATTTTGCTTTAAATTGTACAAACGTTCACTAATTACCGCATTCCATGTGAAGTAAACGTTCTCTAATTACCGCATTACATGTGAAGTAAACGTTCACTAATTACCGCATTACATGTGAAGTAAACGTTCACTAATTACCGCATTACATGTGAAGTAAACGTTCACTAATTACCGCATTACATGTGAAGTAAACGTTCACTAATTACCGCATTACATGCGAAGTAAACGTTCTCTAATTACCGCATTCCATGTGAAGTAAACGTTCACTAATTACCGCATTATCTACATGTGAAGTAAACGTTCACTAATTACCGCATTACATGCGAAGTAAACGTTCTCTAATTACCGCATTCCATGTGAAGTAAACGTTCACTAATTACCGCATTATCTACATGTGAAGTAAACGTTCACTAATTACCGCATTACATGCGAAGTAAACGTTCTCTAATTACCGCATTCCATGTGAAGTAAACGTTCTCTAATTACCGCATTCCATGCGAAGTGAACGTTCACTAATTACCACATTACATGTGAAGTAAACGTTCACTAATTACCGCATTACATGCGAAGTAAACGTTCTCTAATTACCGCATTCCATGTGAAGTAAACGTTCACTAATTACCGCATTATCTACATGTGAAGTAAACGTTCACTAATTACCGCATTACATGCGAAGTAAACGTTCTCTAATTACCGCATTCCATGCGAAGTGAACGTTCACTAATTACCGCATTACATGTGAAGTAAACGTTCACTAATTACCGCATTACATGCGAAGTAAACGTTCTCTAATTACCGCATTCCATGTGAAGTAAACGTTCACTAATTACCGCATTATCTACATGTGAAGTAAACGTTCACTAATTACCGCATTACATGCGAAGTAAACGTTCTCTAATTACCGCATTCCATGTGAAGTAAACGTTCTCTAATTACCGCATTCCATGCGAAGTGAACGTTCACTAATTACCACATTACATGTGAAGTAAACGTTCACTAATTACCGCATTACATGCGAAGTAAACGTTCTCTAATTACCGCATTCCATGTGAAGTAAACGTTCACTAATTACCGCATTATCTACATGTGAAGTAAACGTTCACTAATTACCGCATTACATGCGAAGTAAACGTTCTCTAATTACCGCATTCCATGTGAAGTAAACGTTCTCTAATTACCGCATTCCATGCGAAGTGAACGTTCACTAATTACCACATTACATGTGAAGTAAACGTTCACTAATTACCGCATTACATGCGAAGTAAACGTTCTCTAATTACCGCATTCCATGTGAAGTAAACGTTCACTAATTACCGCATTATCTACATGTGAAGTAAACGTTCACTAATTACCGCATTACATGCGAAGTAAACGTTCTCTAATTACCGCATTCCATGTGAAGTAAACGTTCTCTAATTACCGCATTCCATGCGAAGTGAACGTTCACTAATTACCGCATTACATGTGAAGTAAACGTTCACTAATTACCGCATTACATGCGAAGTAAACGTTCACTAATTCGAAAATAAGTTATTAGTCGGCATCCAAATAATATATATATTACAGTAAGTTGAACTTTCTCACAGAGTGCTTTGTAAAGCCCTGGGGACACGAGGGAACGTTTGTGAATTCGCTTCGGTGAGCAAACGCGAAACACACTTCACGCGCGGGAAAACCTAACCCTAACGCGAAACACACTTCGCGCGCGGGGTTAACCTAACCCTAACGCGAAACATACTTCGCGCGCGGGAAAACGGGGGAAGGATTTTGGGAAACACTGAAATTCACAAATGTTTTCTCGTTTTCCCCGGTCCTCAAGACAAAATCAAGCTATTGTGCGGGCGACACTATCCTATGGCCAATCTCTTTCCAAAGAAGTGCCCTTTCCTTGGAGGTTCTGGTCGTGACGTCTCTGTTCTCGGTCGCTCGCCTGGCGAGGTACGGCAGTGTTGTATCTACTGCCCCGTACGGAACGGACTTATACACTTTGTAACCTTTTAGACCTACAAGGCAAACCATGTAATACCAAGTTATTATTAGTATCTTCTTGAGGGGAGTAAACTCGAAAACAACAAAAACTTTTGTTTTCCTCTTCAAAAGTTTAAAGAAAACTAAAAGCTGCACACAGCTTTAACTCGGATCGTATGGAAGTTCAACAATCATGTTGAAAAAGATAATAACTTATGATGTCATAGGGAAATCCGCATTTGCTCAATATATCAACATGTTATTAACGAGAGATAATTCAAATTAGTTTTTCACATGACATCCAAAGAGCTTTCAAAAATGTCTTTTAATAGCTAGTTTTGACTCCTTATCTCAATATGCCTAAATAAATCTGCCCCGATATCGTGTTTCGAGATGTTGTTTTGACTTCTACATTAGACCTCCTTGGGCATGCGGATCAGTTCAGTTGTCGTCGCTTTCTGAATATATCACGTTTTGCTCTTTAGAAAGTAATGATACAGCAAATTAGAGGCTGCGGGCAGCCTGTATTCAGACCGTATGAAAGTTCAACCAACAACGTCTAGATCTCATAATCTGTTGTGTCTAAAGTGTCAGTTACTATTTCAATGTATTGCGTCGAGTCTTTTGGCCTTTCACATAAATGTCAATTTCTAATGAGACTACGTGGCTGTGATATGCCTTTTTTTATGCCTGATCATGTCTCGCTATCACGACTCGCTTGTCGTCATTATCGAAATGCATCACGCTTTCCTCTTTAGAAAGCAAGAATAACAGCAAATTCTGAAAAGATTAATGTATTTTTGGTCAATACAACTTCCTTTATAAGAATAATAAGGTGAGAAAGTTAAAAGGTAAATATAGTATCGAAGTCTGACGTGTCGGCATGGTAGCTGTGTGACAAAATAATTCATCCCACATCGTTAGCACGGCAGATGTTTGGCAATTTCCCACTTATGTCAACGACAGGAAAAAAAGATACAGAGGCAAATTTAAGACTCGGACCCGCTTGTAAACGTGGTCTGACTAACGTATTTAAAAAAAAATTCTTAACACCTAAAACAACCAAAACGGTTCCAGGCCATTTATAATTCTTGCACATAAGAGAAATTCCAAGAGTTGAACTAACAATTCTTTGGGACTGGAATTCGAAAAATGTCGCAACTTCAGGGTTCACACAGGAAAGTTATAATGAAATTCCATGACTTTTCGAAGACTTTCCATGACTAAATTAAAAAAATCAAGGACTCACATTAGGTTCTGGAGGAGACAAGAAAAACTAGAACACGTCATTCAACTGGGCCTGCCCACCCACTTTAATATTGCTTGAAAACTTTTACGAAGGAAGGAATACTACCAATGGAGCTCATTTTGACGTAACATATTATCTTTAGCATGTAGCCAGGACTCCGCCAGTTTTAAAACAACCAAGTCAAAATCATCAAGTAGCAGATGGATAATGACGAAGAGCGCTGAAAGGGAACCTACTAATATATCTAGAATTCTGCAAGGAAAGCCAAGCATCAAAACATTCCAATGGTCGATGATAAAATTCCATGCCGGACTTTTGACATTTTTGCAAATTTCCATGACTTTTCCAGACCTGAAAAAATATTGTTTTAATTCCATGACTTTCCATGACTGTGTGAACCCCGAACTTTCAATCAAATTTTCCAAACTTCTGCATCACCAGTTTTAGTTCGCGTGAGGATAAAACTCGGTTCGCTAACCGTTTGCATATTGAACGGCTCGTTTTGGCCCGTAACTGCAACCAAAAACGCCCAAGTCGGAAAATAAAAAAAAGGCTTTCATCTTAGTTAACGGAAACATTCAACTTACCCAACAGAAAGGTGACTTGGTCACACATTCCATACAGCTGTGCAAATGAGACTCTGCCGTCTTGAGGAATACCAAGGTCGATCATTCTGTTGATGAAGATGCGACGAGTGTGTGTTTGCGTTCGTATCATTATACTGACATACAAGCTAACAGAACAAAGTCCTCATTGTGTGAGGCGATCATTATACTGACATACAAGTCTATGTGAACATTATGTACCTTTGGGTAGCTCACTTAACAGAGTCCTCATTGTGTGTGACGATCATTATACTGGCATACAAGTTCGTGTAACTTTGAGTAGCAAACTTAATAGAGTCCTCATTGTGTGTGGCGATCATTATACTAGCATACAATTCTATGTGTACCGTATGTACCTTTGGGTAGCTAACTTAATATAGTCCTCAATGTGTGTGACGATCAATATACTGACATACAAGTTCGTGTACCTTTGAGTAGCTAACTTAATAGAGCCCTCATTGTGTGTGACGATCATTAATTATACTGGCATACAAGTTCATGTACCTTTGAGTAGCTAACTTAATAGAGCCCTCATTGTGTGTGACGATCTTTATACATACAAGCTAACTTAACAGAGTCATCGTTGTGCGTCGCGATCATTATACTAACATACAAGTCTACTTGTATGTCGTATGTTCCTTTGGTAGCTCACTTAATATAGTGCTCATTGTGTGACGATCATTATACTGGCATACAAGTTCGTGTACCTTTGAGTAGCAAACTTAATAGAGTGCTCATTGTGTGTGATGATCAATATACTGACATACAAGTCTATGTGCACCACATGTACCTTTGGGTAGCTAACTTAACAGAGTCCTCATTGTGTGTGATGATCAATATACTGACATACAAGTCTATGTGTACCGTATGTAACCTTTGGGTAGCTAACTTGATAGAGTCCTCATTGTGTGTGATGATCAATATACTGACATACAAGTCTATCTGCACCGTATGTACCTTTGGGTAGCTAACTTAACAGAGTCCTCATTGTGTGTGATGATCATTATACTAACATACAAGTCTACTTGTATGTCGTATGTTCCTTTGGTAGCTCACTTAATATAGTGCTCATTGTGTGACGATCATTATACTGGCATACAAGTTCGTGTACCTTTGAGTAGCAAACTTAATAGAGTGCTCATTGTGTGTGATGATCAATATACTGACATACAAGTCTATGTGCACCACATGTACCTTTGGGTAGCTAACTTAACAGAGTCCTCATTGTGTGTGATGATCAATATACTGACATACAAGTCTATGTGTACCGTATGTAACCTTTGGGTAGCTAACTTGATAGAGTCCTCATTGTGTGTGATGATCAATATACTGACATACAAGTCTATCTGCACCGTATGTACCTTTGGGTAGCTAACTTAACAGAGTCCTCATTGTGTGTGATGATCATTATACTGACATACAAGTCTATCTGCACCGTATGTAACCTTTGGGTAGCTAACTTAACAGAGTCCTCATTGTGTGTGACGATCATTAATTATACTGGCATACAAGTTCGTGTACCTTTGAGTAGCTAACTTAATAGAGCCCTCATTGTGTGTGACGATCTTTATACATACAAGCTAACTTAACAGAGTCATCGTTGTGCGTCGCGATCATTATACTAACATACAAGTCTACTTGTATGTCGTATGTTCCTTTGGTAGCTCACTTAATATAGTGCTCATTGTGTGACGATCATTATACTGGCATACAAGTTCGTGTACCTTTGAGTAGCAAACTTAATAGAGTGCTCATTGTGTGTGATGATCAATATACTGACATACAAGTCTATGTGTACCGTATGTAACCTTTGGGTAGCTAACTTGATAGAGTCCTCATTGTGTGTGATGATCAATATACTGACATACAAGTCTATGTGTACCGTATGTACCTTTGGGTAGCTAACTTAACAGAGTCCTCATTGTGCGTGATGATCAATATACTGACATACAAGTCTATCTGCACCGTATGTACCTTTGGACAGCTAATTTAACAGAGTCCTCATTGTGTGTGATGATCAATATACTGACATACAAGTCTATGTGCACCGCATGTACCTTTGGGTAGCTAACTTAACAGAGTCCTCATTGTGTGTGATGATCAATATACTGACATACAAGTCTATGTGTACCGTATGTAACCTTTGGGTAGCTAACTTGATAGAGTCCTCATTGTGTGTGATGATCAATATACTGACATACAAGTCTATCTGCACCGTATGTACCTTTGGGTAGCTAACTTAACAGAGTCCTCATTGTGTGTGATGATCATTATACTGACATACAAGTCCATGTGTACCGTATGTAACCTTTGGGTAGCTAACTTAACAGAGTCCTCATTGTGTGTGATGATCAATATACTGACATACAAGTCTATCTGCACCGTATGTACCTTTGGGTAGCTAACTTAACAGAGTCCTCATTGTGTGTGATGATCATTATACTGACTTACAAGTCTATGTGTACCGTATGTAACCTTTGGGTAGCTAACTTAACAGAGTCCTCATTGTGTGTGATGATCAATATACTGACATACAAGTCTATGTGTACCGCATGTACCTTTGGGTAGCTAACTTAACAGAGTCCTCATTGTGTGCGATGATCAATATACTGACATACAAGTCTATGTGTACCGTATGTAACCTTTGGGTAGCTAACTTAACAGAGTCCTCATTGTGTGCGATGATCAATATACTGACATACAAGTCTATCTGCACCGTATGTACCTTTGGACAGCTAATTTAACAGAGTCCTCATCGTGTGCGACGATCAATATACTGACATACAAGTCTATGTGCACCGCATGTACCTTTGGACAGCTAATTACTCGGGCCAGGCCTTTGGCCGGCACGAGTCTTAAATCGCAAGTGTTTGTTTTTTCTTCAAGTCGAGCTTTTTCGCCGTTAACCAATCAGATTACACATACAGAAGCCCATTGTTCGATGGACAATATTTCCCGAGGGAGGGCTAGTGGAGGGTATAATCGACCTTTCATGAAGCGTTGCAGTATTGATGGAGGATGGACAAGAAAACATACAGTGTGTTAAGAAATGCGAGTAACAAGAAGTATCAGACGTTTTGTTAATAAAAACAGCTCCTGCATTGCTCAACTCGGATCTTTTTTTGTTCAACATCTACATTTCGAGGCGGGTGGTGTGAAGGATGACAATATTACCCAGGTCTAATTCGATGAGATTCAGTTTCTCACTCGCTGTCCATCGAGGCTTCGAGTGTTCAGGTGAGTTTTGCATGTTTTTTTTGTATTTTGCATCTTGTACTCAGTACTTACACATCACTTACATTAGTACACTGTCATTCATACAGTCGTAACTACGACGCCAGACAGTTCTAAGGTACAAAAATCTCTTTACGAGTACTTTTGAACTTCAGTGAACTAGAACAATACTCATAACCGGGTCATAAGAATACTAAAAAAATACTCATAAGAATACTCAAAAGAATACTCTCAACTGAGATACAAATAAACTGTCAGCAAAGTGATAATTGGTTTCTGCATTTTTTGCTATACACAAAGCAAGTATTAAACTGCAATATACAACAATTTTGTGATCCTTGATCACACTTCAGTTGACATGATACTTGGCGATTTCGGCACTTTCTCAGTGTAAGCATGTACGTCCTGAAATTGTTAAACTTAAAGCAAAAATACACTTGAAAACTTCGCTAAATTCTCCATTAAGTTCAGGTGCATTTATGTTGAAATCCCGGCGCTTTCTCAGTGTAAGCATATTAATAATTCATTTTGTCAAATACATTATACAACCAACCATTTAAAAACAGCGATGGAACATGTTGGGCTTAGTTGCAGAATACCCCCTCCACTCAAAAGATCGCTTGAAAACTGCGCTAAATTCTCCACTTTAGTTCAGGTGTATTTAGACTCGTTCTATGAATGATTTTGGGTCGAAATGGTTAAGTTTTTTTTATTATTTCAGGGTTAGGTTTTTAGAAGGTTTGTATGAAAAAGTTGAGAAATGAATTATTAATGACCCAAAGGAGGGGGTATTCTGCAATTACTCCCTGTGTGTGTTAACAAGCTTATATTGCCTGTCAAAAACCAATAATATATTTACACACCCATATTTTTATATTTGCAGGCATAATAATTATTCCCACTGTTGTACGGTACTTAGTGAACTCCTGTAGTGTTCTTCAAAAAGCTGATTCAGTCCAGAAAAATGACCAGCCTGCAGATTACATATATCCATATACAAGGCACATATTACCAGTTAACCATAGAACTTTGTACCAATGCACTGAACAAATGTTGCTCTGAATTTTGAACATCACAGGACAATTAACTGTTATATATGTAGATCTATATCAATGCTACATGTATGTATCCAGTCTTCACTAAGGTGCTGGAAATGAAAGCACCTATTTGGAGATGGTACATCTCTGCAGTTGACAGTGGAAGTAGTTGATAATTTACAGCTAAATAACTGTTTTCAGTGACATGGAGGGGAATTGTACCCTGCACCATTGTATTTCCCTATATCATGCTGTATGCCTTAATCAAGCTAATGAACTCCAAAGCTGATTCAGCAAGTCCAGAAAAAGGAACATCATATTACCAGTTTAGCACAGAACTTTATACCAGTTCATTGGGAGCACAGCTGCATGTAGTTGACAATGGATGTAGTTGGTAATTGACAGCTAAATAACTGTTTCAAATGACATGGAAGGGAATCTCATACACTCGAAAATAAAAACTGTGGATGGAAGGACCCAGGTAAAATAGAAACACAGAAATAGTTACTGACAGCTGTAATCTAGGAAAACCATTCACCTGCTTCAACAACACCTGAGTTTATGATCATCTACATTCTGAAAGAACTATTATTGAAAGGAAAGTTTATAGACATGATAAAATGTAACTGCATAACTCCTCTACTGATAAGAAAATGTTTGCTTTAAACTCAGTCAGCATACTAATTTTGATGTGATCTTTTGTATGGTGGTATTTTTAAAATTCAATTAAATAATATTTTACATACTCAGACACAATCATTTATCGTTTATAACATTGCTAATATATGTGGCACCAGCCTAGTCCCAGGTATTGTGGCTGGGCTTTTTTCTGATTGTGTTAACAGATCCCAGTGGTTTGTACTGGTTTGTGACATCATGGCTCATTCCAAACCTGTACAAACCGCAGGGATGAAATCAACCCAATCACAAAAAATACCAAGCATCCCACTTATAGATGGATATGGCCCGAGTATAGGCTGCATACAGCCTCTTGTTTAACAGAGTCCTCATTGTGTGTGATGATCAATATACTGACATACAAGTCTATGTGCACCGCATGTACCTTTGGACAGCTAACTTAACAGAGTCCTCATTGTGTGAGGCGATCATTACTTGTGCAGCTGTATGTGCCACTTTACGTAGGACCACCTCCAAAACGTCATTATACATCTTGGATGTATTCTCATATGAATCATGTACGGGATTCTCGTAACCTAACTCCACGGAACGTTCGCTTTCTATTTGCCTGTATGCTCCACGAACCAACTTGGCCCCAAAATGGAATCCTTCGTTGGTCATAAGCATTAGGTCTGAGATGACTCTATCGTACGTATCCTGTAAAGAAAAACACGATGTGTGTAAACAGTCGATCTTGATTGTAATCTAAAGGTGAAGTGAATGAAACAACAGTAATAAATTAGTTCACGCCATTTTCTGGATAAAGAACTCCAAACCAAATAATGTGATGCTAGGGTTGACGCAAAGCAAGTGGGACAGGTCTTCAGTGGCACTTGATCGAAGCACCATGGGGATGGGGGTGGGGAAGGGAGAGGAGAGGGGAGTGGGTTGCTTGGCAAGAAATATTTTTATAATACCCGGCATAAAATTAGCGTGTTCACATTCACTCAGATCACAAGTAAGCATGAACTTACCCGAGAAAGAGATGAGACTTTTTTGACCCTCAAAATTAACACTTAGCACCTTAAAGTGCCTATGAACAATTTTTTATTTATTTTAGATATCAATTCTAAATGCTAATTACGTGACGTCAGGGGAGGCATCAATTATTATACAAAATGTTTCGTTACAATTAAACAAAATCTTCAAATTATCAGTGTTATACCCATGGTTGAAATAAAATGATGTTAGAAATTTGTTTTCCTATATCAGTAGAAACGCCCATTCACAACCACTAAGAAGTGATTGCAGATACCTCCCCTGATGTCATGTAATTAGCATTTTGGATATTAAAACCTCCTTAACTCAGCGGCACAGCATTCAAACCAAAATATATTTTACCATTCTACTATTCACTTGATGTAGAATTGGTATCTAAAATAAAAAAAACAAGGTTCATGGGCACTTTAACTTCACATTGTCACCACAAACGAATCTAACTAAGGCAGCTTCCAATTGAACCTTTCGGGTGTGTTTGCATGATATTTAAAAAAAATGATGCTTTCAGGGTATTTGATATCTTGCTCTGCCTTAAACGGATAAATGGTTGGCACCTCATGGTGCCACTGATTATGGCCATGAAATCACCAGTAATGACTTTCAAGCAACTTTGTCATATAACTATAAGAAGGAAATTTTCTAAGTTATTCGTACCTTTCGATAGCACTGGTACGTGCCATATACCCATGGGTACGATCTGTTATATTTACTTTGTAGTGCAAGAATCAAGTGATGTATACCTCCCTCCAAGTATGATTGTTCTGCATCGAGCACCAGGCGAACATTTCTACGTATGCAGTGCTGCAGATACAACAAGAAATTAGTAATTAAATCCAGGTCGTGATAGTAATTTCCAATATACAGGGAGGATGAGCGTTCTTTTTAATTAAGAGTCGAAAGGAATTCGGTGATGGCTTTGGTTTTGCGTTTTCTTAGTTTTTCTATTGGCTGTGAAAAATGTTTTTGTTTTTTTAAATTATCAGCCAAACTAGTTCTATATATACAAGTTCGGGATTGGCTCATTGCGTTTTTTTACTTGCTCCCCGCGTGATTATTCAATTCGTGTCACATCTTCCATCAATCCAGGAAAAACGGGGGGGTTTCGACTGGCAGCTGTACGAAGACTACATCAATAATTCAAGAACTTTAAAAAATAAATAAATGTAAAGCTACTTATCAAACCATTTTTAAAATAACTCCTGAGGCAAAAACAAAGGAAATCACCGACCGATAAGTGATCATTAAAGGACAGATTTCATCCTGATTTACATAAACTTTGGCTTTGATTTCCTCGGCCAAAATAAGCCTTATCGCCAAAATAACTGAAAACATGACTCTCTACATCTAGACGTTTGATAAGTGCGATATAGAA
Source organism: Actinernus sp. WN-2022 (assembly GCA_030867875.1). Lineage (NCBI taxonomy): Eukaryota > Metazoa > Cnidaria > Anthozoa > Actiniaria > Actinernidae > Actinernus > Actinernus sp. WN-2022. The sequence continues at coordinate 6,060,569 of JAOWCC010001729.1, forward strand.
TTCGCGTCCGATCTTTATGGGATTTACAAACTCTCGCTTTCAGCTCGAGTTTGTAAATATCATAAAGATCGTCCGCTCATTATTTATCTAGTGCATAACAACCTAGATAGCCTCAAAAGATTCACATTACATTTTAACAAATTTGAGTGGCTCTTTAAGGTTTATATCAAAAGTAGCATGACTTTGTATGCAAGCAGAAAACAAACTGAATCACTACATAAAGCCGTTTAAAGAGACACTGTAAACAAGGGCACCCAACGAGTACTTTTTGAAATTCGTTTGAAACCAGTTGTCTGCAGCTTATCTAGCCATTTTAAGGCGCCTACTATGTCTTTTGACGTATTCTAGAAAGCTATTAGCTGTTCGGATTTTCTAGGTGGAAATCGCGTCAACCGGAAACACTATGGCAAAATATTCCCGGCCTACGAATTTGTTAGTAGTCTAGAACAGAAACAAGAATTTTCTAGCACTGGCCAAGTAATTTCATGTTGCAAAGTTTTGTGGAGTTACGAATTTTTTAGGGATTCTTTTTTCCTTTAGGCAATTCTTAGGGAATGAAAATGTGTTGTTCTGACTCTATTGATCAGACGAATTGGGACGTACGAATATTTTAGGGGAAACCTTTTAGTCTCCCTTTTCTTCTATAATTTTCTAGGGATTGAAAACAAATTTTCTAGCCAGTATTTCAGAAAACAATTTTCTAGGGAATTTTTTTTGAAATCCGAAAGTTTTAGGCTAACTTACTCTCCCGAAAAGCTTTTTAACCGAAAACTTCGTTGGGTGCCCTTGTGTAAAAGCTCGCACTTTCTCATGACGAAACCTTCTATGACTCAGATTAGCAGAGTATGCTTTCCAGGTGAACTGGAGAACATTTGAGTCAGTTTTGATGAAGGATGGCAAAGATTCGAGTGGATAAAAAAAATCTGCTTTTAATTGAAATTTAGAGCAACTTGAAATCGGTTCACTATTAAAAGCTGAAATCAGATTTCTAAAATAAGGTTTTGTATAAATCCACGTTAATCTTGGCCATCCTTTATCAAAAAAGTTTGAAAATCATATCAAGACATTCACATCTCAGGGTTATTTTTGTATTCACGAGAAATAAATTCTGCTATTTTATTTCTTTGTGGTGCACGTCTAAAAGAGGAAATATGTTTTGAAGGTCGAAAAATAGCCGATTCTATGCTGATAAAGCTAGTTTGTGTGGCGGCTCAATTCAGTGCTTTTCCCCAAGGAAAAACAACCACACCTCCAGCACAAAGAAAGCACAATAGTGCGCAATTATGAGTCGTTAGTCCATCTATTCAACGCCGAGAAAAACATGACAAAACCAATTTATTCCCCGTATCGTTCGTCACAGATTACAGGAATTGGGCTGTCTGTACTTAGCGGCGGTTGGAAGGAAGATTTGCAGATTTTCTTCCCTTTGACGCAAAACACAGTACAATGAACTTTTCATGTTTAGATCTATTCATTGAGCTAAAATTGATTTTAGACTTCAGTTCTCCTTTACTTAACATTCAAAGTTAGTGCATACCCTAGCATGGGAGTCCAATCTTTGAAGGGAATTCTTCAAATGCTCGTTCTCTTCCTCGGTTAATGCTTCAATAAGGGAATTGCTCTGGAGAAGAAATTAATTAAAATTCAACAGACCATTTCAAGGTCGCCATTAACACTACGATATCTACTTCAATTAGCGATAGCACCGGTACTACTACAAAGAGCACCTCAAAATTAGTCAAAATCACAAATTTGATAGTTATATCTTGTATGTGAGCAAAGATACAGTCCCATAAAGTAAGTCAATTTTACAGACATTTGTATGCAACAATTTCCACCCCCTCATACAAATGTCTGTAAAAATAGCGCACTTTACTTGACCATATCTTGGCTTCTAGGTGAGGTATAACTCTCAAATTTTGGGATTTAAACTAATTTCCAGGAGCTCTTTGTAGTAGCACCGGTGCTATCGCTAATTGAAGTAGATATCGTAGTGGTAATGGCGACCTTGAAATGGTCTATTTCAAGGGGAATTGTATATATTCCCCATGAGAGCGGACCCCGAGACAATTAAAGATATTCTCGAAGACGCCCCAGCATAGTTAATAGAGTGGAATGGTTAGGAAACCTGGCAAACTTCAAAAGGGCTAACAAAGGCGCTGCGATTTAGGTTGGAAGGGGTAAGACAAAAGATTGTGCACGATCATAGTTCATTAGCGTTCCCTGAACGACTGAACTCACACGTTTCTATTGGCTGATTGATTAACTTGTTGGAATTTCTATTGTGTTTTGTGCACGGTAGTGGTTGAAAAAAGCTAACAAAGACCTATAACAAAGACCTATAACAAAGAAGGTCCCTGAGTTTCCTAACCATTCCACTCTATTGACTATGGCCCTAGTTAGGATAGGAAATGCTAATGCAAGGCTTTAATGCAGTTTTTTCTGAGTTTCTGACAGAAATCGGAAAGAGAATCCTGTGTGAATTGGTCAGTACCAACCGATCATCACCAAAAATGGGGGCTATAACCTGATGTGCAGTGAGCACGACCACAGTGCCTCGAACACCAAGCTGGTTAGCAAACCAAGAGAGAAACGCTCCCAAACAAACCGCCTCAGCCTCGGGTTCGAGCGGTAGTGTATTACTCACAGATACGAGCAATGCAGTTCCCAGCCAGATAGTCATACATATTCCTCCCCTCCCTGTTATAACGTTACCGCCAACCTGGCGTCGAAAGAACTCCTGGTACAGGCTGGTGCGATAAGGCCGCTGATTGGCTAGACATTTCGCGCGCGCTGATTGGATAATTTAGAATAGCGCGTGCATTCGTTATTTTAAAAATAAACTGGTGATGTCGTCTTTCGCATTGCGCGTTCAAAATTCGTTGAAAACAACAACAAATTCATCAGAACTAAAGGCGATGTAACGCGAGACGACTTTTAACGACGATTTTTAAAGCATGTTACACGAGACAACTTTCAGCGCAACATTGATGCGGCAACGGGTATGTTACACAGGACGATCTAGCTAGCACCCAGACTCCTACTCCGACACCCTCGTTTAGAAACATGGCTGACAAGTGGAGTCTTTGTTTGTTGACGTAGCCTCGTTTCCGTGGGCGTAGCGAACAGGTTTCTGGGATGACGTTGCGTGAAAAGTCAACGGCGAGGGTGTTACAAGAAGCAACTACAACAAAATTCGGGCAACAATGTTGCAGGTTTTTGAAGGTAATTCAAAACTTGCAACATGTTGCCGCAACGAAGATTGCGTTAAAAATCGTCCAGAGCGCCATGTAATTACACTATGTTGACTTTTCGCGCAACAATGTTAAAAATGGTCTCGTGTAACATCACCTTTTAATACACTATGTTGACTTTTCGCGCAACCTTGTTAAAAATCGTTAAAAATTGTCTCGTGTAACATCACCTTAAGCGTTTTTTGCCTTTTTTAATGATTCACTTCGCAACTGGGTACAAGTAGGACAATGTACGGTTGGAATACTTCAATCGCTAACCGTTCTTCAGCAATGATGAATCCAAGATGGCGGATGCTCCTCGAAATATGCCACATATTGGGCATATTTTGGGTCACATGACCAGCCTCAACCTCGTTCACTTACTTTCGACGCCATCTTTGATTAGGCGCGTAAAGACCCCTGGGAACGAGGTTGGACCAGCCTGACTACCAGGGGTACGCCATCTTTGATTAGACGCGTAAAGACCCCTGGGAACGGGTTGCGCCACTAGGAAGGCCTGGAACTTTTTAAAATGTGGTACCCACACCGCGCGCGGCTGCATTCTGTCGTGGGTTCAGCGTGTTCAGCTGCACACCGTCAGGTTTGTACATATAAAATTGACCCTCCGGGAAATTTAATTTCTGTCGCATTGCCGCAGTTAGTTCTTTTGCAGTTCCATTTATCGGTTTGATTCTCCACAAACTTTAAACCGGTGAAGAAGCATACTCAGAGAATATCGTCGAAAAAGGGGGAAATCGTTCTGATGTTCATACTTTTTGAATGCGAAAATGACTTCGAGTTTATAACTCTACGGCCTACTATAGTCAGGTTTCAATTGAGTGTCGAAAGTTTTCGGTGATTGCTTTGCGTTTGGTCTATTAAACGGCTTCAAGTGTTGGCTTTGACAAATACTAAAATAGTGCTCCTTTGCAATTGCACGCTCCGTGGCGGACTCGGCTGGGATTCTTGTTTGAGCCTGAAAATAGCTGCCGCCTCGCGCCTAACGACTTTTGTTTCGGGGTCAGTACTGACCAAAAAAAATCGCCATCCTAAATAGAACATGTAATTTACTTGCTTGTAAATTTTCATTTTTTTTTATATTTTCAGCATTAGACAGTATAATCGAAATAATTGAGAAAAGATGTGAAATTGGGCTTCCTGTGGTAAGAGACGGCCGTCTGTCTGTGGTAAGAGACGGCCGAGCATGGGTCTGAGGATGAAACAAATGAGAGGGGAGGGGAAGAAGGACCCCAGTCCCCTCGCGACAAAGGCTTCGCTGGTCGCCGGATCTAAAACATATAAGTGTTGCCTGTGGAGGGGGCTAGTAGACAGACTGCCTTACGGAAAAAACAGCACAGTCATAGGCATGTCACATGGCTGTGATAGGCATGTGACAGGCATGATTGAAGTAATAATCTAAGGTGCAGGCCTGTGACATGCATGTGGCAAGCTGAGAGCTGGACATGAAAATGATCATGACAAGACTGTTACAGTCCTGTCATGATTGTTACAAGCCAGTAACAAGCTTGGTACAATAATGACAAGCCAGTAACAAGCTTGGTACAATAATGACAAGCCAGTAACAAGCTTGGTACAATAATGACAAGCCAGTAACAAGCTTGGTACAATAATGACAAGCCAGTAACAAGCGTGGTACAATAATGACAAGCCAGCAACAAGCTTGGTACAATAATGACAAGCCAGCAACAAGCTTGGTACAATAATGACAAGTCAGTAACAAGCTTGGTACAATAATGACAAGCCAGCAACAAGCTTGGTACAATAATGACAAGTCAGTAACAAGCTTGGTACAATAATGACAAGTCAGTAACAAGCTTGGTACAATAATGACAAGTCAGTAACAAGCTTGGTACAATAATGACAAGCCAGCAACAAGCTTGGTAACAAGCTGTAGTGAACTCAAGTAATAAAAAGACATGCAGTCACAAGCAAACATGTACAAAAACAATTACATGCATGCTTATACAGCTAGTACATGTATATTTTCTCCTTCTCATTGTGACTAAGTTCTAAATAAACATTTAAGATTTAAGTGATTACATAAACATCCCGATCGGAGATATTAGCATCTTGTAATTTGCTACCTTAAATTCGAAGAAAATAAAGTTTATTGTATTGTATTGTATTGTATCGATCGGTAGCAAACATTAGCATGCAATCAAGGTTCACTACTTTCATAAGGTACAATTGTATACTGTGTCCTCTCAGATTCAAATTAGACAATAATCACAAACAAAATCCACAAGCTGCCTTTCTCTTAGTCTTACCCATAAATTATTTAGGCACAAAACGAAGTTTCTCCTACATCGTCTTTCTTGTTATTATTGCTCAGTTGTTAGCACTAAAGGAAGCGCTCACTTCTTTCGAGTATTGTTCATGCAACGGGAGAATATTACAGAGAATATAGCCGGTTGGAAAAACGTTTTTATGGAGCCTTTCTGATGCCAATAATCATGCAATAATCTAACAACAAGTCCGTGATCCGCCATCTTTGTTTGCTTGAGGATTTCCCAGCATGCCTCAGATGGAGCCTCGTTTCAATGCTGAACGTTTTTCGCGCCTTTTTTCAGTTCTTCCCTAAGAAAGAATAAAAGGCGGCTATTTCTACTGTATGCCCGAGTTTGTCTACAAAATGGAGAAAACGAAGGATTCTATAAGTCTAGAAAAAGGTAAGAAGTACAGCATGCTGTTTATTGTGTCTTGGTATATGTTTTTTTGCCCCAAAAATCTTTTGTTGACTTGAATGAGCATGAGTTTGTACTGCTTGATATCGATATTAAATGTGCCAGATAGCTCTCAGCCAGGCTCAGTTGAATGGATTTTCTTATTGTTGGAATCAAATCTTCAGCTTTTATGATTGTAAACGTATACATTAAAAATGTTAGCTAGTGGAATTATCTTTAACCATTTGAAAACATGAAAAAAACTTTGTTGTTCAAAACAAAAGGCAGTGATTAGTGTCTAGTGAACTTTACTTGATCATTGATGTCATCAACATTTTGATTTTATTATCAAGCTTATTACTATTAGCTCATAACTTAAATGGCTGTAAGGTTATTAAAGTTAACTTAAAGTGCAAGTGAAGCCATAAAACAACGTTCTCTTTTTGCTCCAAATTCTATTTCTAATATACTTCAGTTGTCTAAATTAGTTTTCTTTGAGAGACTGGAGTAGCAATTCAACTAGAATAACTAGAATAAAAGTTACCCGAATAATGGGATTGATTCATCTTGTGTTCTCACAATGGAAACCTACAGGATTTTATTGTAATAGTTTTCTCTTGGGAGGGAGTTGATTCATCTTATGATGTCATGTCAGAAATTTTACAAAATCTGCAAGATTAATATCTTTTTGTGAGAAACAAACACAATACACGCCTTTCATAAGTTTTACTTCCGGATATGAAGACGAGGCTCCAGGTGGTTTGAAATCCAAGATGGCGGACAACTGCTCAGTCTCAGCTAGAAAGTACCTCCGAAAAGGACTCGAAAAGTGTGTTATTTAGTAGATTGTACCTGAATTTGGCTTCAGAATCACTGTATTTATGTTCATGTATAGTCTACCGTATATGAACTGATGATTTGCATGAAAAACTTCCACGTTTTGGGCAAAATACCGAAAGAGCGCGGATGAAACTTTTAACTGACTATTAACTTTTGTTGAAAATCTCCACAGATCAGTACCACAAATTAAAAGCACAATGTACGCCGTATGAAATACTGCATTGCTGTGTACACTATGTACTGGAATAACTCTTGAGATGTGATTTGTAGTGTAAGCCGACCCAAAACTGAGAAAGAGTATGGCTGATACGGTTGCTTGAAATATGGTTGTTCAGTTAACGATATAGTGGGGGTTTCTTGGTGTTACAGATCATCACATATGTAACAGAAAGAAAACTATTGTCTTCTAAAGCAAAACAATACCCTGAAATACAAAGAACCTTATCCCCAGAAACATGAATCAAACAATGAATCTGCTTCACCAAGAAGCACCCAGAAAAGTGATATTTGAAGTATGCGGGCATCAGGCATCGTATTAGGCACAGGCATTCCCGGAAAAATATGTTCCCTTGGTGTCAATGTACTTAAGAGAAGAGAAATCTTCAAGCATAATTCTGGCTCTTGGAAACAAAGATAGCTACAGCTACCAGAATGAAGAAAAGACTGTTGATGATATTCAATCAATGAACATCAGTCAAACGATGAAAATACAGATTCAACCGACTGCTATTGAAAAACCTGCTCGTTTTTCTTCTTCAAGGAAATAAAAAATAATATTAGTTTCTACACAGGATTCTCGTCTTCTAAAATATTTCAGGTCTAGTATGATTTTTATAATGTTTGAGAGAAGGGAGAAATGTCATTTACTGAAATAAATGTTTAATTGAGGCTTAGCAGTAATATGGGAAGGGAATACCACTTATAAACAGTGGCTATACAAGCAATTCAGGTCAATAAAAATATGAAAACATTAAGTACTAAAAACATTGTAACAAACACATTAAAACTATTAATTGGTAAAATAGGTGTTAACTACCACTTATAAGTGGTGGTTGAAGGTGATATTAAAATTAGTCCACATGAAATTGGGGGAATCATAAGATGAGTGATAATGTGTGTATGGATAGCAGGGTTAAATTAGCCCAGAAGGTTTGGGGTAAGGTGAAGCAAAATCAGAAATGAGAAAAACACTAAAAAAAAGGAAAATTATGACTAGTGAGAGCTGCTAAATAAACTATAACTGATATAACAATGTGGTGGCCTGATGATATGAGAGTGAAGGGAGTGGGGGAAGTTGCTTGGGGAAAGGAGGGCATTGGCACCCCTGCCCCATCTCCCCTTATTTGACTGGCTAAACCCCTAGATAGGCCAGGTGAGCTAATATACCACACAGAGCATGCAGGGATAGGGGAATATGAACCACTACTAATTACAATCGGTTTGTGCTAAGCTTTTCATTATATATAATTATCAAATTATCAATAATTGCACAAAAGAATATTCTGTACAAAATGGTAGTGTTAGAAATTTGAATTCCATTCAAAAAGCCCAAGCAGTGTCCAAAAGCCTCTGCTAGATATATTCTAACTACAAATAAACTTATTTTAATGGTACATCAATAATAAAATAAATACTGTATGCTGTTACACAATAATGTAAGTGATACAAAGTCAGGGAATATACATTGAAGGGTAGCATATGAATTGTATACAATGTGAAAAAAGGGTATGAAAAAATAGAATTTACCATATAATGGGTAGGGATAGGTGAAGGAAAACGTGCTATCATTCTTTATTAATGTAAAAGTTCTGTCCAAAATTTAAGTGAAAACGGCTTTGGGGAACTATGAACGGATAAACCATATTCTAACTGGAACTATGTCTGGATGGTTATCCAGTACATTATGGCTGCTGTTTCGGTATACTCGTTGCCTGCATCTTATCAGTTGATTCCAGCTTTTTCCAATGTTTGTTTTCTGTTAGGTGAACAGTAGTTACATTTCCCATCGATAGCACTTCACTTGCTGTATAAATAGCAAAAGAGATTAGATATCATGATTCTTCGACGGAAAGATGCCCCTGAAATAATTAATATCGTCCTCTGTAAGCTGCAAACGTTTTTTAGATTTGCAATCTGTCGGGTGTACATTGTTCGGAAATGACTGATGACTTGATCAAGTAGAAAAGTACTTTTCTGTGCGCTAAACAATATACTAAAATAATGCAGACTATACATGGACATAAATACAGTGATTGTAAAACCAAACACAGGTATGATTTACTGAATAACATACTTTTGGGAGTATTTTCGGAGGTACTTTCTAGCTGAGACTGTGCAGTTGTCCGCCATCTTGGATTTCAAACCACCTGGAGCCTCGTTTTCGTTACCGGAAGTAAAACTTATGAAAGGCGTGTATAGTACAATTTTTTTTTTTTTTGCATGTTATTTGCACTTTAAGAGTTTATACACATATAATTATGTGTGTTTTGTGTTTCCTTTCAGAAATGCTACTGAGAAAAACTCCTGTAAAAGGTTTCCAATCCAAAGCAAAATGTTTATTGCACAGTCATACTCATAATAGGATCCACCTGGAGCTTTCTTGATGATTCACAATGTACCTCAGGGTTAGGAGAAGGACAGTGACTGGACAGACCTTATAAGCTACAAAATGTAGGCCACCCTTTTTAATTAAACAATACAAGGCTTTTAAAGTCATGTGTGCATACATTTTTTTTTTTTTTTTTCAGTTTTCTATTCTTTTTAATTAAATAATATTTATATGATAATACTTTAGCTATATATACCAGAAGTTTAATTTGTTTTTTTGAATACTGATCTTTCCTGGAATTTTACCTATTAAGGCTGACATGAAATCCCTGATATTTCCAGGCTTTTATTGCAGGGTTTGACATGTTGTTGTATATATACATTGTACATACATGTATACCACATTTTGAGTTTGTACTAAGAATTATTTTTATCAATCCATGAAAACTAATAAATTAATGTGACCTACACAAAGTACCTTTTGTATATACTTGATCTCAAAACATTTATAAATTTTCTGCTTATTGTATGATTAATTATTATTTATTCAATTGGAGGATTATGTGTAGATTTCGGGGGACACTCCAGTAGAATTACCAGATGGATTCTAGGACTAATCCGGAATTCTGGCAGAATGCCATCAATAATCCAGCTGGTTTGACAATCTGTTACTGGCTTGTCACAGACTTTTTCTGTTACTGGCTTGTCACAGACTTGCCAGTCATGCTACAGGCCTGTCACAGCTGGCTTGTCAATCTGTTACTGGCTTAATTGTCACAGACTTGCCAGTCATGCTACAGGCCTGTCACAGCTGGCTTGTCAATCTGTTACTGGCTTGTCACAGACTTGCCAAGCATACTACAAGCCTGTCACAGCTGGCTTGTAAATCTGTCACTGGCTTGTCACATGCTTGCCAACCTGCTACTGCCTTGTCACAGGCTTGCCAATTGATGACAGCTTTGATAATCTTACAGGCTTGTCACAGGCTTGCCATTCTGGTACAGGCTTGTCACTGACTGTTTAACAGGCTTGTCACATACAGGCCTGTTACTTGCTTGTATGACAAACCTGTCACATGCTTGGCAGACAAGCATGTCAAGAACGTGTTGGCATCCTGTGACAGGCTTGTCACTGGCTTGGAGGCTGCTTGACTGTAACAAGCTTGCTAACAGGCCTGTCACAAGGTGATCTTTTCCGTAAGGGGCATGCATGCATGCATGGTTACAACATTTGCATTGCACTCATGTGATCAGGGTTCTAGGTCCGGGGGGGTGGGGGGGGGGGGGGGGGGGGGGCATCTCTCAGCGCTCCAGGTAAATATAACAGACAAATGTGTTGTGCAATAGTTAATTACTGTAAGGGTGGAAGCTGGTAAAGACAATAGCATGACTGCACTTCTTTCCCCTTCTCTCTTTCCCCTTCTCTCCCTCCCCCCCCCCCCTAATTCTCCTTGCACCCACAGGCTAGGAAACATCACATTTTGTGTTCTCTTCATTTAAGTGAGAACTTGTTCACCTGTAAACCCTAGCCCTAAGTGGGTGAGAACTCGTTGTTTATATTATATAGTATAGTAATTACATGCATGTAGTAATGAATATTGTTAGCAAATTAATGGTAATTTTATAACCATTCTATAATTAAGGTTAACCAGTTGAGTTAATATGTCCTATCTCAGTACCAATGTGCTGCATTTGCTGATAGTCGGTTGGCATTTTCCTTGCCCTCGTCACCTTTACTGGGCAAAACATTTATTAGATCAATATTAAATATAAAAGTGATATTGTAAATAAGTAATAAATTATAATTGAAAATTATGACAAACTGCACGTATTAAAAGCAGCTACATGTATCTATGCATGGACTTTAATTGGCTTGATCATTATATTAGCATCCATGGATATATTACTCCAAATCATCTGAGTTAAAGTATCTTGCCCAGTAAACAATCTCAGCAAATGCAGCACTTGGAGTACAGTATTATGCGCCTTGAAAGAAGGGCCAAAGGCATACATATAACAGTAATAAGCTTATACATGTACATTGTACATCACTTGGAATTTACCGGTACATCCTTATCAAGTCCTCTGGCAAATGCTCTCACGCTGAGGTGTTTGGGTTTCTCATGAGATGTTCCGTAGGGGGCAAGTAGATCAGTCAACTTTCTCTGAAAGAATGTTAAAATCAAGATGTCAAAAACAAAACTACCTTGTACATAATTATAACAAATTATAATTGGAAATGTTTCATTGTAATCAGTTGAGGGCCAAAAATAAATTATATTTTTGATAGCTCAATAATATCCAATGAATACATATTATATTTATAACGAAACAATAAACTCACTATATAGTCTCATTAGTGTTGTACTGAGCTCATGAAATTGGCTATTAGTTCATTGGCTATTAGTTCATAATAACTGAAGGAATACTAATTGATGTACATTTTTCTCTTCCTTTGACAAGGTGGGACAATTGGCTTCACTTTGATGCCTTTATAATGATCAATAAGGTCAATACATGTATATAGGTGATTTGTAAATCTGATTTACATACTTCACTTTGATGCCTTTATAATGATCAATAAGGTCAATACATGTATATAGGTGATTTGTAAATCTGATTTACATACTTCACTTTGATGCCTTTATAATGATCAATAAGGTCAATACATGTATATAGGTGATAAAATTTGTAAATCTGATACATATTCGTCCTGATTTACATACTTCACTTTTGCTTCGATTTTCTCGGCTGAAATAGGTCATATCGCCAAAATAACTGAAAAACATGTCTCTGGCTTTAATTAATTTCAATCAAGTGCATTCCTCATGTAGATTTTATAGCAAAATATTTTTTAAACTATACTGACAGTTTGTATAATTTTATTGAACAAAAATTGAAGAAAAAAAATTAACTGATGATCATCAACTAACTACATGTAGATACAGTAAAATAACTAACTGTAAAATGATATTTCTTACCAAGACATATGGACTACAGATAGCAGTTATTCTACTTTGTGAAAAGCTCCCATGATCTGTGGGTATTAATAGGTTTTAATGAAAATTAAACACAAGTTTAATGTACATTGTACCTGCAATCAGAGATCACAATTGAATAAGTACATGTATTATTAATATAGTACAAATTTTATCTGCAGAGTGAGCTATAGTGCATGAGTAACCACAGGCAGCTCAAGCTACGAAAATATAAGGGTTTGCATGGTAGCGTAGCAAACTCTGTTTACTAACCAGAAATACTGTAAAATATTTAAATATAAAAATGACTTACCTCTGTTACTTTTTTTATTTTTAATTTAAACATATAATGAAGTGTTTACCCCAAAAGTAATGACTTATCTAGGGGGTTCACACTAGATATTGTACATTTTTTTTACGCAAACAGACACACACAAAAAACACCACAATTGATAATAAAATAAAATAATTAAACATAAATCACAGAGAAATGATTTGTAGATAGAATAAAGCTTTGAAGTTTGCACACAAAAAAAGACAATTTATATCAAAATCAAAATCTTTAACGCCGTTCAGAATAAACTCCATTTTTTCCTTGTCGCTGCTCTGTGACCATTTCTCACCCAGTAACTGTGCAGCAGAGGCAAAAAAGGAAGCTTGTTGGGCAGCATAACGGATACAAAATATAAAATAATGCTTACATGTACTAGGTGTTTCTTTAGCTAGTCCACATTCACATCTGGGAGAGACACAACAATTGATTTTGAAAAGATAACTATTCAGGGCACAAAAACCAAGCCTGAGGCGAGTATGAAAAATTGATGCTACATGTAGTCTCGAATAGGAATAATCAAGTAACTTATTATAATTAAAAGGAAAAAGCACAGATCACAAATTAAATTTAAAAGAAGAAAATAAATTATTCCTTACATCCAAACTTAGTGAATTCCAAGATGTGATTGTGGAAGGCAGGAAAGACTGCTGAAACTTAACAGTTCTACAATTATAAGGAATAAGTGAAAAATTTTCACTTGATCTTACTAGGTTAAAATGTGCACGTTTACCCACAGTATTGGGTAATTATATAGCTCTAGTAAGTATGTGGGAACTAGTCCATTTACAATTTTATAAAAATGTATTAATTAAGTAAACTTAAAAATGCATTTTCCTCCTTACACTTAAACTCTCCCAAGTAAGCTCTTCTCTCAGGCTTGTAGCACTTGTACCCTTAATTACTCCGGTTACAACCCTAGCAGCCTCATATTGGACAGTCTCTCTATTAGATTAGCATCTACATCACTACAATTGTAAACTCCAGATTATATCTCCATATTCCATTAAGGGACGAATTAAGCTTTTATATAAGCAAGCTAAGGTTGACCTATCAACCTTGTACTTCAAAGACTTTAACATATTCAACCATTTAGATGCTCTTTCAAAAATGCTCAAAATGTGACTCCGCCAAGACATTATTTATTGCTTTGTAAGGTTAATCCAAGATGTTTGTGATCTTCAACCTCTTCTATATATTTACCATTAAATGTCAAGGTAGGATGAACAGGCTTGTCACGTTTTAAGGAAAAGTTTTTGAAGGATTCATGGTAACAAGCCACTCATCAGACCATTTTAAGAAATCTTACTCAGATCATTCCCGAGGCGGACAGTCGAAATATCAGACTCTTCTACAATTTCAAAGAGAGTAGTATCGTCAGCATAAATAAAAGGAAAAGAATTTAGACCAACAGTTATGTCATTTATATACATGTATATTAAAAACAGGATAGGTCCAAGGACCAATCTCTGGGTAACTCCTGAATTAATCCTTCTCCATTCAGAAGATTGACTGTCAATAACAACACGTTGCTGTCTTTCCTGAAGATAACTTTTTATCCATTTCAACAAAGGATCACGAACACCAATGGCTTTCAATTTGCATAACAAACCAGAGTGCCACACCCTGTCAAAGGCCTTGCTGATATCTAGAAAAACAGCCCGCACCTCTACCGCTTTCAAAAGCTAGGTAAATTTGATGAACAACATAAATCAATTGGTTCACTGTTGAATCACCTGGTCTACAAACTTGTACAAGAAACCAATATCCAGCAAAAACTTGTAAAGTCGAACAAAAACAACTTTTTCACAGATTTTTGAAAAACAAAGTAACAAGGATACTGAATGGTAGTTGGTCTTTTTCTGACAATTATCACATTTAAACAAAGGAATTACATTTGCTAACTTCCACACATTTGGAAACTGGCCAAGCGAGAAAGATAGGTTAATAAAATGAGTAAAGAAAACATAGAAACCTTCTGCACAAAACTTAATAATTTTGTTTCCGATTCCATCGTGGCCGCATCCTTTGGACGTATCAACATCTTGCATTAACTCGAGCACTTCCAACCTTGATGCAGATACAAAAATAAAAATATTTTTAAAATAAATGATCTTCAATGAAAAAGGAACGTCATGGACGTTTTTTTTATATGTGCCAATGATTTAATTTTCACAACTGAATTACTGTGAACTATCAAGACCTACCAAACGAACAAGGGTACATGTACATTTCTATTTAGGGTTATGGTGGCAGTTAAATTATATGTTTCCATAATTTAATTTAATTTAATCTTCTGTATTTGCCATGCTCAGTAAAAATGCAGTGCTATCAATGGATGTTACATCCTCTGTCATGGATATTACAGTGTGTGAAAAGTGAATAGAACTTAAATCCACAAATTAGATTCCAAATAAAAAACACAGGTTTAAATCCATTGGTATGATGAAGTACATGTATTTGTAGGTTTTGTGGAAATAACTTAATAATATGAAATTTTCACTTTTTGTAATCTGCATGATGTAAAAAAAAGAATGATCTAATAAATAATGAAAAATTATGTCATGGATATTTACAGTCAAAACAGCCATTCTTCTTCCTCGCAACTGAATTGCTGTGAACTACGAAGACATATCGAAGGATCGGAACAATTATTAATAAGTGTATTTCTATATATAGGGTTATGGTAATATTGTGGCTAAATGTAATTTAGGCATAGTTAACCTCGAGACAATGCTGACCAGCGGTCGTCCCCATACGAGACAGGGTTGGGGTGGCCCAGGGGTTTGCTAGTGTCACGAGTACATTGCTTGTTGTGGCATTCTTAGCATTTCGCTGATCGTCGCAGATCTCTGCTTGTTTGCTTGCTTTGCTTGTTTGCTGATTTTTGCGGATCAGTGCTCCCTCCCTCCCTCCCTAATGGTAAGTATAGGATTAGGTAAGTATTCCACTGAATCTTCAGTGTGACGGGTGCCATAATAATAATAATAATAATAATGAATTATTTATATAGCGCTATTTCCTATAGCTCAATAGCGCTTTACAATTTTTTAACGAACTAATAAAATAAGTATAAAAATACTAATTTAAGATATGATAGGTATGGAAATATATGTACATAAATATTACAAATTTACATTATACTATCTAATAACAAATAAACTATCTAATTATAAAATTTCTTAAAAAGATGTGTTTTAACATTTGATTTAAAACTGGCTACTGAATCACTAGAACGGATAAAATCTGGTAGAGAGTTCCATAATTTAGGCGCGGCAAATACAAAAGACCTATGACCGTAACTAGCTAGTCTAGCTACGTGTACTTTAAGTAAGTTTTTAGAAGAAGACCTTAAGTTCCTAGACGGAGCATATGGCTGTATAAGGTCACTAATATAGGTAGGGGCTAAGCCATTAAGTGCCTTATAGGTAATTAATAATAATTTAAAAACAATGCGTTGGCACACTGGAAGCCAGTGTAATTGCTTCATAATGGGTGTGATGTGGTCATATTTTCTAGTACGCGTAACGAGACGAGCTGCTGAATTCTGAACATTCTGAAAACGGTCAATTAAAAATTTAGGTAGTCCATATAATAGTGAGTTACAGCTGTCTAACTTTGAAGTGATAAATGCATGGACTAGGATTTCAGTATCCAATTGTGATAGGCAGTCCCTAATTCTAGCTATATTACGTAGGTGATAGTAGCATGTTTTACAGACATTAGTGACATGTACTTCAAGGGACATATGTTGGTCGAAGGTGACACCAATATTCCTGGCAGAAGTGGATGACGAGATCCTTTCGGTGGAGACATCGATATAGTCTATCGATGGGCGTGGACGATGGTGAGCACTTAGGATCAAGAGCTCCGTCTTGTCCCTATTTAGCTGTGATTCGGTTGCCATGGTAACCTCCTTGCGTCGTCGGTAGGTTGAATCGTTTGTGCATCCCCACCCTGGAAAGGCACCTACCTCCAAGCTCATCTATTGGTGATGAGTTTAACAGTTAAATTATACGTTACAATAATTTAATTTTATCTTCTGTGTTTAGCAGCTGTTCAGTAAAGAAAACAGTGGATCATGCATGGATGTTACAGGGTGTGACGCTTTTTGTTTCTTTATTTACTTGTTCTGTTTCTTATTCAGAAAGCATATATGACTTAATATATATAGCTGGCATTTAATGTTGTTTTCAAGGGATTTTTGTTTTCTGAATGGAACAAATTCTTATGTTCAGTAGAATCAATGACCAGCTCAGTGTAACAGCTATAATATTGTATATACATGTATGAGCAAACTGTTAGAAGCATTACCTCATTACCTTATTGTCACTTAATTACACGTACTTCATGCTTTAAAATAATTATCAGCGTTTTTTTTCTTCTGAACTTTTTTAGAAAGCTTAAAATTTATAATGGGCTAATACACATGTATGTTTTCTTGTTTCTTGCTTATTTTGGGAACATTCCCAGGCACCAAAAGCCCGGTAAAAAGCTTGGTAAGCCTGGTTAACCCCGGTATAACCAGGCTTTCAGTGCTTTGAACCGGGCTTACCTCAAAAGCCTGGCAAGGAAAAAGTTCGGAAAGCCCGGAAATTCCTACCTTTCCTGGAAAGGTCGGTACATGAAATCCAGAATAGCTTGGTAAACCCGGAATCATGTTTTAGGTACCAAGTTTAGTCCTGGCTTTTCTGGAAAGGCTGGTATGAAAAAGCCTGGAAAAGCCTGGAAAAGCCTGGAAAGCTTGGCATCTGATTCAATAAGCTGTGAATTCCAAGCTTTCCTGGAAAGGCTGGTACATGTATGAAAAGCCTGGAAAAAGCCAGGAAAGCTTGGCATTATATTCAATAAGCCTTGAATTCCAAGCTTTCCTGGACTATGGCAGGAGTCGATAACAAAAGTCAAGAAAAGCTTGGAAGAATGGCTTAACTGCAATGAAAACTACAAAATTAATCATTAATTAGTTGTCTGATTTTATGATAAGAACCTTTCATAATAATATTATTTTATTGTTTGTCAGGCCTAATTATTGAAATATGAATCGATAATTATATTAAATTGCAATGTTCAATCACTATTACTGATTACTTAAATGTGTAGGAGCTTTAAATTGTTAAATATTTAGCGAAAACGACATGTATTATGCATTAGTTACATACCATTAAATATTTTGAGACTGTTGACTGAGAAACCATAATTTATTAACAACAAGAGAGCTTCAAATATCACTCAGTCACTCTTACACACATAGAGGTTTCAGAAATGACAGATATATACAATTTGGAAAACAGTGTTTCAGGTTATAATCAACAACTGGTTTGGAGATACTCCAGTTACAAATTAAGCACAATTTAAGATTTTCTTGTAATAATTTTTATGTGTTGCTACATGTACATTTAAATTGTTTTCACAAACTTTCCTAACCCTAACTTCGGGGCTCAGCTGATTCGATGTTTACCAAAACAGAATTAGAAAGTTGTAGTGTGCGAAGCCGCCACACCAATAAAGCTGTGGAGTGGCGTGAGCCCTTAGACCCTGCCAAGTTGGGTTGGATGGCAAGTAAGTTAATTCTTAACTCTGCTAATCTGAGTAATAAATAATTATTCTTGTCTTTGGGGTTGATAAAGTTCTGGCATTTAATTGAAAGTGCCTAGTGAAACTTAGATAAGCTCAAATTATTTGGCTAATTGCCAACGAGTCAGCCGAGCGAAGACGCGAGGCTGCGAGGCGGCAGCATCATAGAGCCGATGTGTGAAGAGAGCAGGCAGAAAAAATCTTGACCGATCTGTAGTGTAAGGTGATGTGACTGTAACTTGTGACGTCATTGCGCATCATGTGATTTGAAGCGAAACCGGCAAAACCAATCACAATGCGAGTTTTACTTGTGACGTCATGGCTTCCCATGTGATTGCAAGCTGTCAAAGCGAAGCTCGTTCTCGCACTTGGGGTTCAACGCAAACGTGTTTGATCGAGGTGAGTGGATCAAAAAATAACTTTTATATGCTTTATATACATGCTCTTCTTTTTGTGAAGTCAGAACTGTGCACTTTCGTAGAGTGTTCTTTGCTGTTTTTTTTTAAACCAGCGTGTTCTAAACCGAGTAAGCGTACTGAAATCTGCCATGAACAAAAGTGCCAGAACCAGCGCGTTCTCAATCGGCTAGCAAGCCACGAACCAACGTGTTCAACTATTGGCCATCGAGCCACAAACTAGTGGGTTCTTAATTATTATAGGCCAACGAGCCAAAGAAATAACTTCAAAAAGCAAAACAACAACACAAAAGCAAATCTAGATCAACAATATTCAACTGGCTAGCGTGCCAACAGTCAAACTTTGACAATGATTAATTGTGATTGGAAAGAAACAATGTCCTAATATGAATTACAATAGGCGATGTCTGTAAATAACAGTAATAAAAAAATTGTGTTTATTGCTTGTATGTTCTCTTCTTAAATGTTTTCTCATTGGCACTTAGCGATAGCTACACCTAGTGTTATGTGGATATTTTTGGTTTCCTTGTAGAAAACATTATCAAGAAATAAACACAGGCAAACGACTCCAAGATAATGTGGCCACTCTTGGTAACTTCTTGAAAAACAACAGGAAGCGTGCCTTGAAGCATTTTAGAACCTACTGTTGCAAATAAGCTCTTCCTTTCAGGGCTTGGAATTACTGGGAATTCCTAGGAATTTAAGGTTTATGAGAGTGTAAAAGCTTGGAATAGTTTGGAGTTCCTAGGAATTCCTAACTGAATTCCATCTTGGCTTAAACTATTTTGTGAAGGTGTTATTTTCTAGGCTTGGAATTCCTTAGAGTTCCTTGGAATTAATGAAGGTTTTCTACTTTCTTAAGTCACTGAGTCACATTGAATTTAGAAGACTGTTCAACTTCACTAATATAAAGTCTTCCAGTGCCCTGCTAGACAGAGATTCCTAAATCCCTTAGCTTCCTCTGAGCAATTAATTTTAGAGTAAAGTTATAAGGATACTTCAATAATTGTTACCAATTGACTAAGATCATGCACTCACATATTTCTAAATACTTTATTAGAAAGCTAACATTACAGGGAATATTAAGATCGTTTTCATGAGAAATTTTAAAACTTTATATACATGTAATTATTATTGTAAACTTGTTGCCATAATTTGTTGACTGACTGCTGCAGAAGAAAAGCTTAATATCACGATATGTTCCTGGTTATTTTTACTATTACTCACCGATTTGACCTTCCCAGTGTTTAAATGAAGCAAAGTATTCGTCCAAATCTTTGAAAATGTGTTGTTGTTGTAAAGAAATTTGAACAGAACTTAAAAGACACAGACACAGATTTCGGCCTTGCCAAAGTCTCTGCCATGTTTCCACTTTAACCGAGTAAAGACTAGAACCAAGTTGATCCATATTTCGTAATAGCTTGCACCTGATTGGCTGGAGGAGTTGACAGGCCTCCAGGGATTGGCTGAAGTTGAAATTAGGCGCCATTAGGTGAGGTGAGACTTGTTCATTTCACTGTGTTCACTCGTGCGTTTGTTGGAGGTTTTACAGCTCTCTCAAAAGGTAAATTCAACAGTATTTCACGAAAGAGAATGCTTAGATGGAAAGATTATAATAACTGTGAGGTAATATCAGGGCATATCAGTTCTAGATGAGATGAATTCCTGGAGAAATCTTTGTAAAAGGTGAGCATGTTTTACTTTTATTAAATCCGTTAAATGAAACTGAAAGTTCTGTCAGACACGCATTTCACACAAAACAATTAAGTTTACGGTTTTTCTAGTAGTTCAGTTCGCTAATTTGTCATTTAATTGTGCATTTTAAAGTAATGTTCTCGAATAGTCATTTCAAGAAACTATTCTTTAAGGGCGCTTCTTTAAAGCTAATATGAAGATGTGGTACATGCATTCAATTTGAGGTCCCCGCGTGTTACGGTTTTGTTTATATTACTTTATATTGATCAGACCATGAGTTGCTCTCAATAAATTAAACGGCACTTGAAAACTTTGCAGTGAGAACTTCTCGATCTGTAGAGCTTTAAGTACATATTTTGGGCTATGAATTGAAGGATTAATGTGAGCTTTAATCACAGTCTCTGCTAGTATAAGTGTAGAGCACGATTTGAATAATTATTTTGTTTGTATATGCATACATGTATGTGTAGTGATATATTACTCCTAAATATATTAGCTCATTTATCCTAACCATTGGTCAATGTGTTTAAATCAGCGATCAAGGCATTGAGCAACAATTTCTACTTTGAAAAACCCATTCCAAAAGCAATTTAACCAGTTAATTATTAACAATTTATTGGACAAGATTCGAAGCACAAGGGATTCCTTTGTAATTTCCGGTTGTCACGCCACACCGACATGTAAAATCCTTTATCTAATGAAGTTGTAATTCTAATTTTATTGATTATATTTATATTTTTAGGCCTTCAAGTTGCAGATCAGAAGCTTTTCAAATCGGCCGCCATGTCCTTTGTCATTTGAATCCCTGGGGATTGAGTGAAAACCAGCAATTCTTACCCTTTGGTAATTGGCAAAATTATACCTTTTAATGTTTTTAGATTCCCAGATATTAGATTCTAGATTTTAGATTCCCAGATATTCCAAGCAAAATTCCCAGAATTCCTAAGAATTTGCTAAGAATTCCTAGGAATAAAATACTAGGAATTCTTAGCAAATTCTTAGGAATTCCTATGAATTCTAAGCTTAAATATTTTGCAGGGGAATTATGTTGCCAAGACTGTATATAGTTATGAAATGTAAGTAAACAGTTATTCCATTGTGAAAAGCAATGGTATAAATTCAATTCTTTCATCCATTTATTATATCCAATTTTGGAGAATTAAGAACAAATATTTTAGTGACTGAACTGACAAACACATCACACTTCGTGGACTCGAAAGGAGCTATAATTTTTTTCCAGGCAACAAGAGATTTATGTGATCTCAGCTTACCGTAAGCACTGGGAATTTTTGTTTGTTATAAAAGTTTAATTTATTAGTACCATTATTTTTAATTGGTTGATTCCAGAATTTCCAGGCTTTAATCCTGGAATTTAACCAGGCTTACCCTGGAATTTCCGGGCTTACCCCATAATTTAACCGGGTTTACCCCGGAATTTCTGGGCTTACCCCGGAATTTAACCAGGCTTACCCCGGAATTTCCGGGCTTACCCTGGAATTTCCGAGCTTTCCCTGGAATTTCCAAACTAACCCAAGAATTCCGGGGTTACGCCGGAATTTAGGTGGGCTAACACCAGATTTGCCTTTACCAAGCTTTCTGGGCTTTCCGGGGTTACCCCAGAATATTCCTCATTGGGTAAACCCAGTGAAAGCCCGGAATGTTTACCAGGTAACCCCGGTATCTTAACCAAGCTTTAACCCCGGAATTTCCAGGCTTTTGGTGCCTGGGATATATTTTTCTCAACACTTCCATACAGCAGTAAGGGCTGCCAAAAATGGTTGCTCCATATAACCTCCATGGATAACATAACGTCCATGAAGAAATCATCATGAATTTTCTGAAAAACTTGTTGCATTATTAGTACTATAATAGCTGACATTTGTTACCACAATTCTTTGACCTTGGTCTGAAATTAGCAGTACACCAATAGTGGTTTTGTGATACATCCTAATTGACACAGGTCAGGAGAAAGAAAAATCCTCCTATTTAATTTGTCATTGTGACCAGGTCGAAAAGCGAGTATTTTAAGTAATTTTCTGGTAACGTTTTTAGCACAATTTTGGCTATTTCCTTAGCATAGCTTTAGCTTTCACGAGTTTTGTTTCAGCCGTAATGCAACACTTAGTCAGTATGCATGTTTAAGGTCACGAATAACTAGAGAGTATCTAATTGTGTTTTCCACAAAAGCAGTCGGAGCGTTTTTATTTCATGTGCATGTTACAAGGCAATAACATAAATTATTACTTTTCCTTACAAGTATTTAGGCTTTAGTTTTCTCTATGCTTTGGAATGTTCATTTTCTTTCGGGCGTGTTTAGATCTCCTCAGATAAACGGATTACTTGTTTGGGATATCCTGTACGTATGTTGATCAATAATTTATTCACGTTTCGGGCTTGACAGGATGGAAAGCTATTTTGTTCGTTCTGAAATGCATGACTCATTTCCTGATTCATACATGTTCAGGTAATTTGTTATAAATACAGAGCGTTTTATGAGTTTTCTTCGAGTTTAGCGCTGGGGCAGCTCCCCAGAGGAGTTAGACCTCTGTTGTTATTGTAGAATTATAATTTCAAACATTTAAGAGAGGATCCATGTGAAAACCATGCAGATGAGTCTACAGTGCACCTCTCCGATTTCCTTTAAACTTGGCACACATTTATATCTTAACTAGCTAATGTCCCATGTGAAATAGTTTGGCTGAAATGTAAAAGGCCTTTGAGATATGACAATCTAACTGTTTGACCCCCTGAAATGCTCAAAATCAGAGCAAAATATACCTTATGTTGTAACATGTCGCAATCACAAATTATTTTAAGTAGAAAGATAATATTTTTACCTGCTTTAGTACTAAGTCCCGTCAGCATATTAAAACCAAAATCAACTAATTTTATTTATATTTTGTCGCTTCTGTCGAATTTTTATTTAACGCTACTTTAATAGGTCTTTTTAAAACCCGATAAATGCTGTCTGGCAATGGCCGTTTGCAGAGTTGCGGCCTTCTTTTCTTTGAATTTAGAAATATTTATAGATTGACTTACAATAGATCTTTGCATCTGGTAAAAAAAATCTCTGTAAAGTTAATGCTGGGTTAGAGAGTACGCACTCTCAAAATCCGCAATGTTCAGTTATTGAACAAACGACGATATAGTGACACGGCGATTTTTTTTTGATTAAAATCGAAAATACGGTGAACTTCACAAATTTTCTGACAATAATTGCTTTAAGAATTCGAATGCACATTCATTTTCAATATTATTTTAGTTTTGAAGGGTGACCAAGTCCATCACCCGATATGCAGATGTATAAAGTGACTGAATTATTGTCGAGTTTGACGGAGTCAAAGCTGAAAAATAGGTACTCATAGTTTATGGCAGTATCTTCGTTTAAAATTGTTTGATTGGATCAAAGACAATGAATTTTCTTTGAATATGATATATAGAGGATTTCAAACTACGCTACGCTTTTTAAATACAGCTTCTAATCCGGCGAGTCACTCTGAATTTTGCGAGCCTCTGTAGCGGGGTGAATGAGTGACAAGTAGAAATGCACGTACAGTCGTATTTAGGTAGCCTCCTCCGCAGGCAACTCTCTCCTGAATTTTTTTCGGAATTTGTTTGGATTGGGATCCCTGTGTCTTCGTCTCACTCGCCACAGGGATCCCAATCCGGAAAAAATCCGAAGAGAGTTGCCTGCGGAGGAGGCTAGTATTTAGGTTCTTCAGCCGATTCTCTATTCAAGTTTTTAGTTTTTATTCTGTAAAGAAACGATGTTTTCTTTTCATAATAAAAAAAACCTAATGGTTTCGTTTTCTTGGAAGCTCTTTATTATATGCTCATCGAATAGTTGGCCAAGTTAGAACCGTTTAGATTCAGCAACGGGAAGCCATTCTGATGTCGTTACTACCTTGTTACGGACTCAATTTGTTTCAATCTTGTGCATAATATTCTGTTCGTTCCGTTGAAATACCAAAATGTGTGTATAATCCATGAAATCAAATGTAGTATCACCGAAATAGATGAAATCCCTTCAGTGATATAATGATATCTCAAGAATTGCGTGACAGGAACTGCGTGTAACGTCTGTACGTGTATTTCCCGCCCTATCCACGAGATGGATTTGGACTTGATCAAGTGCTCATTTTGTGTATATTCAACGAGGGAATGTGGCATATCTTCTCGGCGTTACCAGGTAAAAACAACTATATTACCGTTGAAGGCATGTCCCGACCCCCTTACTAAGAATTGTATGAAATGCCTTGGCACTTGGCGCGGATGTTGTTGATGGCGCGTGTCAAGTAAAATTATCATAAAATCTATAAATATTTTCACCTGTACTGTACTGTCTAGACAGGATATTTTATTCATTTTTGATTTTAGGACGGGGTGGTAATGCACTAGTCAAAGTAACCCCCCCCCCCCCCCTCCTCCTCCCCCAACCCGGGACAGGGTGGGAGGGGGAGGGGGGGGGGGGGGGGGGGGTTTATCTAGACTCAAGTCAAGTCAAGTCAACTTTATTTATACACGGTGTGCTCGATCAGGTCATATACAAATATTAAAATATGCTATTAATGCTATACTAATCTATCTTACAAGTTAATTAAAATATGTGATCTACTAATATGTAGAAATGTTTAATTACAATTGTTAAAAATGCTAAAATACAAAGAATAATAAATAAAGAAGCCTGCTTTCCATGAGCGCCGTGTTGTTATTTTAACTAACAGTGAAATCCTGCAAAATCGTGACAACTTAGCTTGGATTTAAATGCATTTAGGGATTTCTGTGCACGTAATTCGAAAGGCAAGCTGTTCCATAAGACCGCACCGCGGTAGCTAAAGCTGCGTTTGCAATAGTTGGTGCGGGGGTGTGGGACAGCGAGTTTATAAGATATATCCCTTAGGGCATAATATGTAAGTTCAGTCCTAGGAATGAACTTCGAACAGAGATATTCGGGAGCTAGCTGATTCAGAGATTTGAAGACCATTGTGGCTAAAGAAGATAATGGCTCACTCTCTGCTTAAAGCTGCCTGTGATACACTTGTATGCGATTTGTTACTGTCGTCCTCGTATCTCTTTATAGCGGAGCTCGTTGCATAAAAAAAAAAGGAAATCAATATGGAAAACAAAAGATAAAAGAACAACCCACACAAGTGAAACAAAAATCGCGCCGCGCCTCGCCCGCTCGCAGACGTAAAGGTCGGTACACACGAAGGGACAAGTCACGTGTCTTGATATCCTGTTCCCCGCGGACACCGGACATCCTACAGCTGAGAAACTACAAACCTCGTACACACAGAATAACGTATTTCTTTACAGTTTTAAGGTAATAGACCAGTTCGCGGTTTATTATAATTCCGACATTTTGAAAGGGGTGTAAACATGGCGCAAAATACAGTGTTTGTATGGGAATCCGATGACAAATAAAATCCGTAAAATCTAATTTCTGAAATATTCTTCAGATACAAACTTAAGATACCAGGTAAAAGATTAATTGATCGAAATTTGAGGGATGTAGCTGTGCTGGGAAGCATGCAATCGTGGATTTAGTTTTCCATACATTTGTCTGTAAAAACGAGTCAAAGTCCGCGGGAAAATTTGTGCAAAAAAAATCAATCTTCCAGGAAGGAATTTTTTTTCTGGAGCATTTCAAAGACATTTTTTTGTTTCGATGAGGCAAAATTTGCTTCCGCAACAATGTTTTCACGTTGGCTATAGAGGAAAACAATGTTTACTAGGCTCCAGTGACACACAGTATATGTGTTTCTTAGCAACACAAACCCAGACCCCACCGGCAAGACAATTTGACACAGTGCGCATTCGTATTTTTTTTTTCTGCAACAACGTTTCCTCGTATATCCACCCGTGCAGCAAAACATTTGTATGCTTCCTGCTCGTTCAATTAGCCACCCAGGCAACATTAAGAGAAACAGAGAAGCGCAGTGTTCGCGCCTACGCCTTTTCTATGCCTCGTGCCTCGATGATCACGTAAAATGGCGGTCTCGTCTCACGCAATCTCGTTCTCATAACCCGCGATCTTTTGGCCAGTATCTTGGCGCTGGTCAAAAGATCGCGGGCTCTGGGAACGAGATTGCATCTCACGACGCTCGTATTCATCAGCAGCTGTGTATCACAGGACGCTAAGGAACCACTTTGGACGTTAAACAAATATCTGGCAGTGACCACCCTCAGTGCTTGTTGGTCAGCCGCATTAATGGGAAGATAACTAACATAACTACTCATGCTTGTAAACTGCGTGGCTTACCGTGTGTCTGAACAAGCGCCCCGCACATACATGTAAATGTAAATCCAGCGTAATTCAGGCCCGGGGGGGTGACTCCCATATAAAAGGGGTAGGGATGCTCGTCGGACATTTTCGATTTGACCCCTAAGAGGTACTAAAATGGGCGTGGCTCAAGCTTATTTTGACCCCTAAAAGATAATAAAAATGTAAATTGATAACAGCTTTTTTGTTCAATTGACACCCGACCCCTAAAAGGTACCGCTTTACATAGAAATGTCTGTGTTTGATGGTGGATACCCTAAGTGGTACCAAACTCCTGATTTTGACCCCTAAAAGGTACGACGAGCATCCATGTACCCCTCACATAAGGGAGTACCCCCCCACCCCCCCCCCCCCCCCCCCCCGGAATTCAGGTCTGGATAAAATCTGTCACGATCCACACAATATGTTTCATCGTTCACCCATATGTTTTCTGAACCCTTTTCTAAGATAGTTTGTAGAAATAGCAACATACGTCAGACATTTCTGAACTTCGCTTTCCAGGATGGCACTGCGCTCCAGTTCGGAACCGACACAGCTGATTAGGCCATCCCAATAAAATGCAAATATGTAGAGAGCTAGGAAAAGAGGTGTAGTTGAAAGTATGTTCTTCAATTTTTTTTTTTTAACTTTTCCCAAAAATTGGGTAAATGTCAAGCTTTGTATTTTTGTTAACTTTTCCAAAAAAAATTGGGTCGGTCTGGCGATTGGAAACGGAACATTTTATTGGGATGGCCGTATGTGGGTCGTGTGAATATACAGGATATATGCACGGGATGTTAGAAATCATTTATAATTCATTGTTGTGACCTTGTGTATGAATGTATGCAAACATTTGACCCCATAACAGTTACATATATCAGGTGCATCATGGGTAATTTTAACCTATAATCAGCTTGACAAAAATTAAAGTTTTGCAAACAAAATTATGTAGATGTATTAGTAGTGCATTATGAGTATTTTCAGTTCTGTTTCATGAGATTCATAAATATTTCAATATAAATTACCCACTCTGGTATATATGTTGGGCACCACAGACGAAATGATAAAACACCGGATCTCCTAGCGTGTAGGGATCTGATCAGCAATATATATATATAAATAGACAAGAAAGGAAAGGCTGATTCAATGGTAGAGAGTTTTTTCTTCCAATATTCCACATGGAATGTACACATCTGTGTTCGTGCTACCTGTGGTGCACAACAGCAGACTGGGTTCTAGTCCTAAATAAAATGGCAGATGCTACAAAGCCATCTGTATAAACTATAATGGGTAAAGGTTCTTTCGGTGTAAAATCGACAAGAAGATAATTATCGTAAGTTGTGGCTTCGAGACCATGACAGAGCTGGGGAGGAGAGCACAAATAAGGCTAGAATGAGGTATGCATTTATTGCTGATTCATCCTTCGTATTACTAATTTCTCTTATTTTGAAGTTGATTGTTAATTAGTTGTTGTTTATTGCAAAACCATAGGCATAAGTGACAAATAAATTTATCACCCAGTTATTTTAGGGCTATGTTTATCATTCCTGTCCGTTATTTGTCCCGTTATTCTGCACATGATACAGCTTGCATCTGGCGTTGATTGTTTATTTACGTTGGACCCGGGCGTTGGGAGTATGTTACAGTACCTTGCAAAAAGATTTCAACGGGGGAAGTGATATATCCTCTGAAAAAGAGATATATCCCCTGAAAAAAGGATATTTCCCTTTTGGGGGAAGTTTCAGGGGATATATCCTTTTCAAAAGGGGTTACTTCACTTCACGAAAAAGGGATATATCCCTTTTAAAGGATATATCCCCAGGGATATATCCCCAATTAGCATTGAAATCTTTTTGCACGGTACTGTACTTTGGCCTCACTGCTCCTAAGCTGAATAAACTTTACAAACTTTTTAGTCCCCAGTTGTATTTCCAAATGACTGATCTACAAAATAATAACTCTCTCGTCTTCTACAATTTCGCCGCATCGATAGTATTCGAATGTCATTTTACCCTAAAAT
Organism: Actinernus sp. WN-2022; assembly: GCA_030867875.1. Taxonomy (NCBI): domain Eukaryota; kingdom Metazoa; phylum Cnidaria; class Anthozoa; order Actiniaria; family Actinernidae; genus Actinernus; species Actinernus sp. WN-2022. The sequence goes on from JAOWCC010001729.1 coordinate 6,089,148, forward strand.
TTGACTTTTTGAAAAATAATTTCGGCAGTCACTTGTACATGAAAGCCTTACTCCTTGAATACTGAATATTTTTTGGCACTTATATCATAATTAAATTGCAATTGGTCGTGTTTATGCTGTAGAAACGTTTTGTGTATATAGCTTATATGGTTTGTTCAAAAATATTCTGTAAACATGACTAAAAATACATAGTGGAAATACCCCTCAAACCGAGGCAGTTCGTACTGACCCCCATATCTCTTACAGTTTTTGGAATTTTTCCAAAATATTCTACCAAGTCTAATGCCAGGCCAATAGTAACATTTATGTTGCGCCCAGAAAAGCTACTGTGTAATCACAGCCTCGATATGTGAAATGTGCTTTGTATGCCAGCGTCAAGCTCAGTTTGTTGAATGAAGACATCAACTACGCGACACCGCCCAGCTTGGGATTAATTTGCCACCAGCGTGGCCATTTATTCAAGTATCGCGATAATCACTAATCCGTTTATCTCAATGAGGTGTTGAGAGATAAATGTCATTCAACAAAGGTGGGAACAGACAACCATCATGTAGACTCATTTTTTCAGGGTGCATGGTTTTCACATGGATGCCCTCTTAATAGAAAATTGATGTGTAACGATTTCAATCATATTTTTATATTCAATAAACATTTTATAAGTCCACACTTTGCATTCTAAAAGAATTTCACGTTCTCTCATTCAAAATATTATTTTTGTCGCATTCACCGCTCGCGCGCATTCCTTTCAATGGTGTCAGAATTTCCTGCGTTGGTTTTATAATGATTTTTGTAATTTCATTATGGTCTATTTGAGTAACCATGATTTTTCATGGTTACATCATGGACATTAATATGTAACATCCATGACAAAAGTTTTGATCATCACAACTATGTTTCCAAAAGAGTTTAATTTTAAAAATCAATTTTGTGATGAAGCATTGGGGTAGTGCTAGATATCAATATAATAAACACTTTGATCTTGATTCAACTTTTTTTATGCTGATTTTAAGAAGTAAATCATCTGTCTGTACGTAATGTGGTCCAATTGTAACTTCTGACTGTGGGGACCCCCCTGAGTATGATGTGACCCCATAGGGTAAGACGTACACACAATATTTTTTTAACTTCAATACATACAATGTACTAGGCAATTTATTCATGTGTTTGTTTTCCCAAATGTTTCATTTTCAAAATGATCATTTTCTCTGCACTCATGTGGAAAATTATTAATTTGCCCCAGGCTAGCTGGTACTGAATCTTAATATTTCCTCAGTGATGCAGTTGACAGCTGTCAAATAATTTATGTTAATTTTTACTTGATTAATTACAATTCTTCCAATCAGGAATGAGGGTCAGATTCTGACCCTATAGTTTAAATCATTAATTGGTATGGTACATGTACAATCTGCTCGATCAGTCTTGAAACTGACCATTGGCCATTATACCACTGGGAGGTTTTCTCGCTGTTTCCCAGCTTGCTGATGCCACTTTGTGGCTTGAAATTAACTGCTGCTTTGTGTCTTAAGAATTAGAAAACCTCTGGTCTTGACCATGCACTCAGCTAGATACTACTAACAAAACAGCCATTCAAATGGGCATACATGTTAACAAAGATTCACACTTAAATTTATGCAGAACAATTTCCTGATATTACAGAATTTAATACTCACTGTAGGTAGTTTTAATTAATACATGAACAATTTACAGCTACATTTAAGCACTGCTAGCTATTACATATGTACATTGTACCGTCACCGGTTGGGGCAGACTTCACCGTTTGCAACCTGAAATGTTATTGGTTACCCAAACAATAGCCTACCCCTAAAACAATACCCACCCTAACCCTAAAACAATGGGATTCTTTATCAGTGAAGCCCAATAGGATACGACCTACAGAACAGTGAAGTCTAACTGCACCGGTTATAACTTAATAAAAATGGCTGCTTGCCCAACTGCAGGGCAATTAAATATATAAATCCTACCAATGGGTTTTAGAATCATCCTTGGGCCTACAGTATATACAGCTGTACTACATGTGCATGTATACCTTAATATTAATTAATTAATTTTCTGTCTTGGGCAAATCACTTTCTCTACAAATGTGAGTAGTATATGACTTAATTTACATGTACATGTGACACAGTGACTATTTATATCTGCAGGAAAATTTTCTTGTGAACAGATTATATAATTTGCAAAATATTATTACAAAGTAAAGTATAATTATATGGTGTACCATACGTTGTTGCTTAGCTGTTAATGCAGGGAGGTGCATGCAGGCAGAAATTTATGATTTCATTATAATGTGTTGGCCATTAATGCCACTGGATAATGTGTCTGCATGCCTGTAAATAATATATGCTCAGAAGATCAAGTAAATTATACAACATGTATTTCTTCCATTTCATCCTGTACATGTAGCTTCTCTAATTGACTTATGGGGCAAGTTGAATTATATAATTATGGTGGGCAACAATAATTTCACCAGGGCAAGTCAAATTAACTGACAGTTCTTGCCCTTGCAACATGTATGCAGCATGTACAATATACCACACATGCATACATAAATGTATGTACTGTTTTAATACAGACTGTAATATTTACTGAGTGTAATATATATTATATATCATTAAATGCATGTACTCCACTTACTGGTTTTCTTTATGCAGTCGTGGATAACATCAGCATTCCTGTCAAAGAGTGGTTCCCTTTCAACATTAAAAACAGAATCCGACATGAGCATTGCATTTATAATACTATATTAATATAATAATGTAGAAAGTCATAATTAAAATTAATGTACACGTACATATACCTCTTATTAACAAATTGTGTCATGGCCATATCATACATTGTAAGTACTAAAAATGTGGACCAATTGCAAGTTTTCCAGGCCAGGCCATAATAAAAGGAGGAAAATGAGGTTCCAATGTAACTTACAGTATGGACCGAGGAAACAAGCTTTAAATAAAGATCATAAGATCATTTTCTTTGAGACTTACTAGTCTGATGCACACATATGCAGACACACTTAATTAGCAGATAATTATATAATACTTTGTTAATTAACAAATATATTGAGCTTGTGATCCCCATGGGAAATGCATTGCCATGGATGCTGGACGGCTGCCAATTAAGCTATCTTTAAAAACACTGTTTTAGAAAGATCCACAATCGATTGGAGGTGGAATTAATAGCATTTACAAACAGGTTTAGCTAATAACACTACCAATCTAATACTTGTAGTGCATTTAAATCAATGAAGTCAAATTTCGTTGCTGTCCATGAGTACAACCACGTGATTGCATTCCTGCAAAAGGCACATAATCCCCCTAGCTTCCCTGGAAATACAGCCACGTGGTATCTGCAGGGATATAGAAAATTAGTCAGGAGCCAGGGAAAATACCCAGATGTCAGCTTGATTTTCCTGGCTGAAAATGCATGTATGGTCTTTGCAAACAAATACATCTTTCCCATTTTAATCTGTAAAAAAAATAACTTAACATCCCTGGGTATACATGTATATGTAATTATTTTGTATTCACTATAGGAATCCTACAATTCCTACAGAAGTACTATTATGTTACTTATAACGAGATGGGTCCAATAACAATAATAGTTATAATTATACCTGCTTTTCAGGTCGCTGTTCTGTTGATTAATATCCTCCTCTGTTGGTACGCACAACATTGTACCAATTCCATGTGCCTTTAGATTATCAACATTGGCCTGAATGGACTTATAGTCTTCACCAGCAACAAACTGACTGTACATAGTCTTTTTCATTACATTCTCAAACAACCTTTTACCAAGGACTCTTTGCCAAAAACCCATCAACTGCAAATTAATGAATTAATGCAATCAATATAATATAAATAAGTATTTGAGTACATATATGTGAATTAAGGGATGTGTGTAAAAATGGTGTAAATGTCTCCTTCTTGTTTTCTAACTAAAGGGATAATTTAAAACTTGATCAAGAGTCATTTACACCCTTTTTGCACACATGCAGCCCTTATGTCGATTATACCAGTCAATTTATAATCTGGAAATAGCATTGAGTGGAGTGGAATTAGGTCTGAAATCATATGAGTGATTGGTTACAAAACTGCACGACCGCCAAGCAGGAGTAATTTGTAATCGTGTTTTTACTTTTCCATACATTTGTCTGTAAATTTTCCCGCGTTAATAATTTATTATTGTCACAGACAAATGTATGGGAAACTGAAAACACCATTGCACACTTCCCAGCACAGCTACATCCCTCAAATTTTTATTACTTAATCTTTTACCTAGCATCTTAAGTTTGCAGAGAGAGAATATTTCAGAAATTCGATTTTACGAAAATTATTTTGCATCGGATTTGCCATACAAACACTGTATTTCACGCCGTTTGCACCCGGCCGGCCCCTTCAAGATGCGACGTAGCAGACGTTAATTTGTCTTCGAAAATACGTCGCAAAATACGTTGTTCGAAGCAAGGGTATACAGGATGTTGCCCTAATTCCGGCCGGTTTTTGCATTTATCATTATAATTTACCTTAGAATAAAAGCATCGATCAGGAAATTTTCCACGAGATTAGCTTATTCCTTCATTAACCCTATTGTAAAGTTTTGATTCGTTTTCCTTCACGATTTAACCAAGTTATTGTTCACTCAATCGCTCATCTTTGGATATTGCAAAATGGTTCAGTCATTGTCATTTTGAATGCGGTTGTGAAGAGCTATCATGAATGATATGCCCACCAGTTTCTATGACCCTCAGTGTAACGAGAGAACGGCAATAAACACGGTAATAACGCTTGTTTACAGTTTAGCATATATGGGCTCCAAAATTAGAAACCATACCGCCATGCCGGAATTAGGCACACCAAACGAAAATACAGGCGGACTTTTAATTGAAGTTGCACTCCGTATTTTGAAACCGTTCAGACTAATTTTACCTCTCAGAACTAAGGTAATCTTTAGAGTTTCATCTATGCCAAAAATCAACATTTCACATACCCTACTTTGCGAGAAAACGCTTCTGTTGCTTTATTATCAAAGTGCAGTCAAAAGACACACTTGAAGAAATTTGAGACTCGACTTACCTTTACAAAAGCTTGGATTTTCCCGCCTAAAAAGACGACAGGAAGCCCACAACAATAGTTTACGAAAGCAAACTAATCAATAATACATCGGATTGTGTCGTTTGTTATTTATTTATAGTTTACGGAGAATAATCGAGTTTCAAAGACAAAATGGCTGGAAATTTGGTTATGGTAATTTTACTCGCGATACGATGCTTATAATGTAATATGTTATCGATAATTTACTATCCTACCCTGGGTGCCAGAGGTTCTACTACCCTCTCTAAGTCTAAGCCAAAGTTTAAGATCGACGAGAAGCCTTCTCGTCGATCCAAACTTTGGCTCTGGCACCCTGCAGGGTACGGAGATCCATAACGAAAAGGCCGAACATAAACAGCACATAGTCAATATTCACAACGAATCCTGGACCGAATTAACCGTCATTTTCATAACGCTAAATCACAGGGGAAGAAATCTGTCCTCGCGATCGGCCGAAGCGGTGTGTGAAATGAGTAGGTATAAACAAAGACACTCGACACTCCTCCATTTCTTCCTAATATGGGAAACGAACTAATATAACTTTACTACTACTTACCGGCAGACTGTTTCCGACTATCACATCATACGAAGAAAGCTTCAGTACGAAAAGAGCGCGGAGAATTTCAGAACTTCGTTTTGATGCGAAGATTCTCTGTTTGTCATCGAATGTTATATTTTCTGCCTGTTCTTCCAGCGGAACGTATTTCGTGTGAACATAATTCGCGTAAGACCGCACAATGGAATTACTTTTGACTAAACCCATTGCTAATGTTCTCCTAAATACTAAGTGGGATCTAAAAATACAAGTTGTCATTGTAACAACGTTTTCTTTCTCGCTCCTTTTCTGCGTTTTACTCCGTTGAATTATATTTCGTGGAAATATGTAAAATAATGTCTCGATCTGGTCAACCCGGACAAACCAGTTTAAAAACGAGTCAAAGTCCAGGACAATGTATGTCATTGCAAGCTTCCCAGCACAATTGCACGCTTCCCAGCACAGCTACATCCCTCAAATTTCGATATGTTAATCTTTTACCTGGTATCTTAAAGGGATACCCGAGTGAAAAACACATTGGGGCTCAAAAGAATCTTCAACATGTTCTTTGTTCAGAAAATGTATTAAAATTTGATCAAACGTTTTTAGTATTAAGAACGAGCACCTCAAAGTTGGCCCCGCGAAGACATGGGCGCCGCCATCTTTGTTTGCATTTACGGAAGTGACGTCACTTCGTCCCACCAGCGTATCGCGGCTACTTGTCTTTGTATGATTTTCACACGCTCGGAATTAAAGTGGATATATTTTCATCGAGATTGCAGAGGAATTCTTACAGAAACCGGAATTATGATGAAGACGACATTATGAGAAAAGTTCAGAAGACTGGGAGGAGGAAGAAAAGCATTGGGAAGGCGAGAAATTATCAGACGAACAACAAGGTCTCGTAACTGCCATTTAATAACAGCAAAACAACATGGCTTAAAAGACTCGAGTGACTTCTGAATAAGTATAAGAACTACAATGTATGTGAGGTACAGTTAAGGCGTTTATCATCCTAAAAACACCTAATAAGTGAGAGAGTGAGAACGCTGGTGGGACGAAGTGACGTCACTTCCGTAAATGCAAACAAAGATGGCGGCGCCCATGTCTTCGTGGGGCCAACTTTGAGGTGCTCGTTCTTAATACTAAAAACCTTTGATCAAATTTTAATACATTTTCTGAACAAAGAACATGTTGAAGATTCTTTTGAGCCCCAATGTGTTTTTCACTCGGGTATCCCTTTAAGTTTGTATCTGAAGAATATTTCAGAAATTCGATTTTACGGATTTTATTTGGCATCGGATTCCCATCGATTCCAATACAAACACTGTATTTCGCGCCATATGTTTAGACAACTTTATTTATTTGTTTGCAACCAATTGGAAGTTGGTTACCGGTTACCGATTTCATAATTTCAGTTACCGGTTCTGCTTTTCTTATATTTAAGCATGTTTTCACAGTTGAAAATTCAACAAAAATGGTTGTAATTTGAAGCACAGGCAGCCCAAGCTCTAAATATCAAGCTAATACTTACAGCGTTTGCATGGGAATTTAAACGAGCTTGAAATACGAAAGAATTAATGAATAAAATGCCTTACCTTGCTTCCATAGTGTATTACTTGCTGTCTGTGTGGTAACAGGGTTGATATGAAGCGATTTTAGCGAGTTTTCATTTCCTCCGCTCTCCTTCCTAAGAAAAAAGACAAGGTAGCACACTAGTTTCGCGAGGGCCCGCCACTTCGGACGGAGTAAAACGCAGGGAGGGTACGCAGGGCACGCAGGGCACGCAGGGTACGCAGGGTGTTCAAAAAAATAGAGTTACATAATTTAGTGTCTTTGGAATATCAGATTGCAAAGGTCAATTGTTCACATGGCAAATATTATGCTAACTTTAGAGTGAAAGTAAAAGTGTATCTATTTATCAATGCCTTTGGTTGCTTTCCTGTAAGCTTTTCTCAAATACGTGTCCAGCCTACGTCAAGCCGATGTGCGAGCCAGCGAGCCATGCGAGCCACGATGCGAGCCATGCGAGCGGCGTGTCTAAAACGCAGGTAACGGGTAGCGGGTAGCGGGTAACGGGTAGCGGGTAGCGGGTAACGGGTAGCGGGTAACGGGTAGCGGGTAACGGCTAGGTTAAATTTATTTGTTTTAGAACAATACAAAAATCGTCCGGTGTTATTTTTTTTAAAAAGAAGAAAAATACTCGCTTTGATATACACCGTTATCCTGGCCAGTGATAACCATGATCGGAAATGGATGTGTGGCTGAGGTAAGCAGCTGTTAGTGGGGCGGCTAGCGTCACGCGACGACCCAGGCTAAGAACGGCTCTGAAGGAGTTACAATCCGCATGGATAAAAAATGTTGGGACAGTCCACAAAAAATACTATTATATGAAAATAAAAATTAATATCTGACGCAAAGTTAACACAGCTGCAGCTTCCCAAACCAGTGAAACAATTTTCAGATTGAAGGTGTTCAAAGGGGGGCCGGAGTGGGAGTTAAATGAATGGACAGTTTATTAAAGCGACCAGAGTAAGAAAGCTAAGATACGGATTTCGACGTAGATTGTTATAACCAATTCTTGCATCGATTAACCACATACTTGGGCACAATGTCCATGGATAATCTATCTTCCATATTCCCGAAGTAGATATTAAGCAAGCGATTAATTTAATGATAAAATTTTGGGAGACGTTTTGGTGATCTTTTTAAAAAAATCCCCCTACTCGCAATGGATCGCTTTAAAATGCATCGGACAACATAAAGACACAGAGACTGATCAATACAATAAGTAAACTTTATTCTGAAGTTAACAGTTCAAATGTGCCTTATCGATTTGAGTAAAACTCGTCCAATCACTGATCATAATATATCACTGGAAAAATCGAACCATTTACGTCCTTTTTAATACAAACATTTTAGAGTAGAACATTTCTCTAAATGTATTACTCTGTAAAATGGAGTGTTTGTAAAAAAAAAATCAATTTATACATTCACAGACATTTTGTAAAAGTTTACAAAGTCTGTATATTGCTCATATTTTACAACTGACAGTTTACATAGTTCTTAAAAGTCTGCATGTAACTGGGCCGGTTCGAGTTTTCCAGTGCATTTAAAAAAGTGTATGTTCCAAACTTTTTAAAAAGTTACAGTTCGATGCTCAAAGTAAAAAATCCACTTATCAAGACGTGTATTACATTCATGCACCGGCTATATTTACGGTAGATAAAACTAGTTCTCTTACTTAACAAACCAAACGTGATATACGTTAATTTTACTCAGTCGTCAACGTTCGCGCGCTGTGTTCACGCTTTTTGCTTACTTGAAAATCACGGACGATCCAATATGTAGTAATTAAACTTCCTGTTTTCTATAACACGTTTTATTTTTATTAGTATTTTCGGTTTAAAAGATCAGCTTCGCTAAAGATGAAAAGCAGTCATCAGCCATCACCAACATTCAAAACTAAAGCCAAAAACTCTAAAATTATAACATTGCATTTATAATTCGTACCTAACTGATCATAAAAACATACCAGACATATGCCAACACAGGTTGATCAGAACTCATAACTGTTATTTGTGTATTCACTAAGAAAGCACCTTGATTCAATATTATTTGTGAGTTGCCGTATAGCTTATGCGACCAAGCGTTAAAGAGAAAATTTCCGCATAAAAATCGATATTTTGCTCAGCTATCTTTGACGAGGCTAAAATGAACGTTTGTTTTAACTCAACTAAAGGGAGGTATTGGGACAGTAGTATCTGATGCCAGTAATAATACATAAACAAAGATTTGTAAGTCTGGTCTTTGTATGTTAGTCGCTTTACGAAGAGATATAATTAAGTATTCCGATCTCATATGTATCGATATTTATTGAAATTTATGCCTGACTAAATTACTGATCTCTGCAGGCCGGGGGGAGGGTGGGGTCTGCACCGTATTGGAAGTCATGGGAATTACTGTACCTCTTCCATAGTAGATAGTACGAGGATCTTATTTCTAAAATATTTCTAGAATATTTCCATGATATTGCCATAATTAATTTACATAGTCTTCTGCATGCCAACTTTTTTATATAATATTTTCAAGATATTTCCGTACTATGGAATAGGTCCAATTTTGTTAAACGATACCAAATATACCGGTCAACTAAAAGTTGTGGTAAAAGTGAACGACTTTTGAAAAATATACACTTCTCTCTAGAAATCATTGGATTCAGGAGCTAGTACGCTCAAGCATGTTAAGGCCTGGTTCAGGGGTCAAATTTCGGGTAAAAACTGTTTTCCTTATTTCAGCACAGCCGAGTATGGTAAGTACGCCAAGTTTCTCACGATAATAGATATTGCCATTCTTGGCTACCTTAAGTGGTTTGGTGTGCAGTAAAACGTGTCACGTGGTCTGTCACGTGACTTAGAACACGAAATCAGTAAATCAAAAACGCGGCTCCGAGTTTAAAGCAGCTAGGATGTTGAGTGGATATGTTTAGTTAAGGTTGAAGCTTTTTACCTAAATCAGCTTAGAAAAGATGACTACAATATTTCGTTAACGAGTAATTAAGGCGAACATATGCAAAATAGTCACCTGACATTTTGTACCCTTAATATCTCCTTATATTTACATGATAGTCATGTTTTCTAAGCGTGATCTGAAACACTGCTGGAGGAGTAATGTTTTAGCAGGGTTACTTTATATTCATATGTTATCGTCGCAGCCGCATTTCACTTAAACGATTTTATATAATTATGACGTCATCGATCACGTGATACGACAACCATCCACCTAACAAATTTAAAGAAGTCGATATTAGTATTATGGTGTAATTAGATTTTGTTTAAACTGTTATTTCTGTCAGAAAACATTTTTTAACGTACATCTATTTTCCGTTAAATGAACCAGGCCTTAACATGCTTGAGCGGTTTTACAGTGCCTTACGATAATAATAATAAAGTCTCATAAAATATCTCTCTTCTTGCTAAAACTCCTAATATTACTAAGCAGTTACTTTAATCAAACTTTATCCCGAATTCTTGGAAAAGAAGGCGCTTGTGTACACTATTTAGATGTTTCTGAACATCATCTTTGACAATGAGTTTACCATCTTTCACATCATGTACAGAAAGATTCGTACATGCTTCGACAGGGTGATAGTACACCATCTCCTGATTTCGGGAAATTCTTATTTTTGTCTCACCCGGCCGATGGAAGACCCTCCTCTCCGAATGTCGAATGAACAAGTCATACGGCGGGGGTGGGGGTGGTGCCGACGGCTTGTCACGTACTCGGCCTTTGCACCCATAGCATGTCGTGGCTGCCGTGTTGTTCACAAAGATGACTTCGTATGGGTTGCGGTCATCAGATTCATTATCTGTACTGGTGGAAGCCGTCTCCACGCGCTCTCCATATTGTGAGACATCTCGCGGAGCGTGTTGTGTTCTTTGACGCTTTGCAGATCTTTCATTGTCCTTCTTGCCCGATCCCCTCGGGATACCTGCTCTCACCATTCGAGCAAGAGGAACTTCGTAAGCGGCAACTAAATCTGATAGCTTGCCAACTTTAAACGCCACAGCAATAGTATGGGCACATATTCCACATTCCTTGAAACGTGGACAATTGTTGTCGCAACAAAATTTCTTTCCAGATGTTTGGATTTGAACTGTGTGTGCATTTGGATTTGTAAGGGATACAACAGTCCTCTTGTTCTCATCATTAGGGAAAGGACCTATCCCACCTAGTTCCACGATTCTGCTGGCATTCTTCCATGACCCCCTCAGGAATTCAGGAAGATTTGATTCATCAAAATTTGCAATTCTGTCGTCAATGGTGGCGGGAATACCAGTCGTAGACCCTGCTACTTCACTATCTTGTGCATCAAGTGCTAACTTGCCAGCTCTCTTGCATGAGGAATCGACTTTGGCAAGGTGATTCTGCTTCTGTTTGTCTGACATTCGAGACCACTTTAACAAGGAAACTTCAAGGTGGCTGTATTCATTGGAAAGTAGATAGGGCCCCTTCCCTAAGACAGCCCTCTGTTTCTCTCTGTTAACCTCTTCCAACATCTTCTTGTACAGGGTTATTGCTTCTACCCAAGTGCACTTCAAGTTTGGGCGGTATCCCATGGCGTCGATCATTTTCGCCTCTCTTATCTTGCTTTTATACTTGAAGTTCGCACATTCTTGTGCATTGTTGTAAAAGAACTCATCCTTCAGTCCTGCAGCTCTCCTGATTGGAAGAAGCATCCCGTTCTTCATATCCTCCTCGATGTTTTGTCTAAAGTATGCAGAAAATTCTGGTTCTTTTCTGGAGTTGTCAGAATTTTCAAGAGCGTCCCATTTTTCTGCCACACTATTGACTTTGGCAATAAATTCATCGTTTGTAGCGCTATCAACGATACCTTTCTCCTTGTTCTTGTCGCTGCCAAATATATCTTTAATTATTTCATCCTTCATGTCACTACGCCTGAGGTCAGTTAGCTTTCTAGAAATGTCACCCTCTATATGCTTCTTACAGGGAAGGAACGTAGAGCGCTTTAGTGGCTTCGTGAAGCCTCGCTGAGCCTTATCTCTGTCTCCGCCAACAAACGAAACGTTCTCAAACTGTTCGTTAATTTCCAGCAAACTGTAGCAGAAGTATTTAAAGTCCTTTTCTGATCTGCGGACATGAAACATAGCAGGCCCTGGTAGAGTGGCTGGTTTTCCTGTTCTTCTGTGAACAAGTTTACTGCTCTGGTAAGTTGTCGAAGTTACGTAAAACTCTCCAACATTATAAGTGGTGTCAATCGAGAGAATATTTTGTGACCCTAATGGGCAGCACTCTTCCACAATTTCCAGTAGTTGCTCATCTGAACAAAAGACGACTCTCGGCTTAGGGGTCCACTGAAGATTGCGCACAGCCGAGTCTTGTCTTGAAAGATCCAGGAGACTTACAAACTCGTTCTTTTCTTCTTTCTCCTTCAAATATTGACGGGCGTTTTGTACTTGCTTGATGTCTCTTGGCATATCTGCCATTACCTCGCAATGAAGGATTCCACCTGTGCCCTCGACAGACTCATCGAATATGGTTGAGGGGCCCTTGTGGCTTTTTACTTTCTCCTTAATGGCCTCTCTTGTAGATGGCGCAGTTGGGGTAAAGGTCTTTCCCGTCCTGGGGTGCTTGTGGGGGCTTATGGAATGCTCAATAGCACCGGTAAAACGATACTCCGCCATGCCTAGTTGTAGCTCATATCCGGTGCAGTCTGAAATAGTTGTAGCTATTCGTACAAAATCTTTGTATTTTTTGTGTCTGTAAAACACATTCCGTACCAGATACTCTCCTTCGGCGCGCTTAAGTTGGCTGCTTTTTTTGCCACGTACGTGTTCACTGTATATGATCTGCCCGTTCTCGACTGTGAACATTTTCGCACTTGATCCTCGATTCTCAAACGAACCAACATCCGTTATAAGCCAGTCTGCTGCATTTTTCAGTTGAGACCGATCAATAACAAAAAGGGCGTTTTCTTGAACGCCATTTGGCCTCTTTGTGCACACTTTCGTGGAGTCGACGTCCAGAAGGAGAATCAATATCTTTTCTTCAAATGTCAGCGCACATTTTCCCTTGTAGAGGTATGGAGTGGATTGATGATTCTCAAAATACAGAGTTTCCTGCCTAAAACAAAACAAAAACAAATAAAATAAACACAACGAAGACTATTGTTGAAAGTACAGTTCATTCGCTCGGTGGTGGAGGAAGGGGGAGGGGTTCTGGCAGCGGCTTCCAAACCATCTTTTCCTCCATACTACTAAGGCCTAAGCACGGTCTTCCTTAGTATTAGTGGTGCGTGTCAACGTTTGAAGTTTGTGATTAACCAAGATTCAGTTAGAGGGGAAACTGTTTGGAAGTCCGATAATTTTCCTTGCATAACTTGTTGGGTGATTCTTTTCACGTATTAACTTGATGAACATGTAAGGCGCTGCCAGCTGGGGTTCGGATAATTTAATTAGCGTTCACTTTGAACGCTAATCCATTCCGAGCTTGGTCTTGAGCAGCCTAATCTAATTGATAACAATAAAAATCAAGGGATTCTAACAAGACAACGTTTTGGATATATTGAATTACTCACTTTATGAATGGATTTCTTCTCCTCTCCGCTAACGCACTTTTGTTATCATCATCATCGCTTTCATCACTTATACTTTCATAAGTAAATGAATTTCTTCTGGAATCAGTGAGCGCACTTTTGCCTTCGTTATCATCGCTTTCTTCCCCTACACTGTTATATGTGTCGTCAAATAAACTTGCACGTTCCACTTTGGTGCTACTTTTGCTGCCATGGTCAACTTCACATTCAGATGTATCGAGTTCATCCTCTGCGGGTTCATCGACTTCCCCCAACTCTTTGAAGTAAATGTCGCCTGCAATACTATCTTCGTCACTCCCCCGACTCCGTTCGAACGAAAACTCCTGAATAACAAAAAGTATTCACTTCTGAAATAAGTGGAGACTACTGATGTAAGTAAACTGTAGATGATTTTTAAGATAACAAAAATACAATATAGTACTAGTTATGTAAGTGTTGAATGACCCACGCGTCACTCTGTTTCTGGCTGTATACACACGAGTATTTAACCTGACCACAAGTGAATAACAAGCGGCTGAGTCCGTCAAGTTACCCGAACATTAACAGGATAACGTGCATAAATAAATTGAGAACCAAAATACCACATATGCCGGTAAGCTTTCAGTATAAGAATAATAACTAGCTCACCTATGAAAGACTGATTGATAACATACCTCCTGTAATCAGTAGGGATTTATTCAGGTACGGTTATTAGGGATCACAAATAAAATTGACCACACCCATGATTCTGGTACAGCTGACGCGTAAGTGGCCACCGTCGGGCTACTGAAAGAGACGTCACCGCAGGAAGCCCAATCTTACTTAATTTAGGTCAGGTTATTATCCGGGGAGAGGGGGGTCATTGATACAACAGTGTAGAATCAACACGACTGGCATTTAATCTACAGTGTTGATGACTTTATTCATCGTTCAATAAGAAAACTAGAACCGGCTATAAAATATTCTCGATGCGGCGCGTAGCTTTGATCGGAAATGAACATTGCATTTTCGGGAAATCTTGGGCTATTTCCTACGCTTTCGATTTTCAACCAAAATAGAGTTTTTAAAAAGCTCTAACTCAAGAAGAATTAATTCGATTTTTCTGAATTTTTTACACAATGTCAATTGATATCTCTGCTGCAAAACAAAATTTGTTGGGGAATTGGGAAATTCTAAAAAGAGAGCTCTTGACGGTGTTTCCCGCATATCTACCCTTATATCTACTCGGATTTATGTTTTCGCCTTTTCACCGAAAGCATGATAACCAAATCGAATTTTGATATTCCCCTGCACAGTTTTGTAATACGATTCCTCCGAAATGCGACAAAGCAACCATAAAATATTTTTGGAGCTGGAGCTTATGAAAGCCATCTCACTAGATAGGAGAAAATTTTCAAAATTCCCCCCCCCCCCCCAAAAAAAAAAAAAAATTTGCACAGAAAATGATCGAGCGAGCCAATTGCAATATCACCCAGAAAAAAACAAAACAAGCAAGGGCGAAACTTTAAAAAAATCGTGCAAGGTTCTGATGCCAGAAAACATTCTTGCAGTAACTGATAAGTCGTAAACAAATTTCGAGCAAAAAAAAACCGGGCCCCCTCTCCATCAATTTTCAAATGGTCCGTCCCTAAATCTAGTTGCCAATGAGAATAAAGCTTTCAGCGTTAATTTCGTATTTGCGTTGCAAAAACCTTTCTTCAACAAGGGCAATGCTGAATTGGTTCAATGTTAAATGCGTAACGTTCAAAAGTTAAAATTAAATAACAAAATAGTCAGACAAAGCAGTCATGCTGAAAGATAATACCGTTAAATTAGCGTCACGTCACGGCTGCAAGAGCTCAAGTGACCCATACAACAGTCCGTTTCATACAGAAACCTGTATTTAGCGGAGCCATTTCGCGTCCGCTTAAAAAAAAGGAAATTTGAGATGTTCGTATCACTCTATCACCGTATCACCGTATCACTGTATCACCGTATCACTGTATCTTGGTATCTCCGTATCATTGTATCTTGTAACACGTTATATACCAAGCCAGTCTGGAGTAAAACAAAAACTCTGAAGTGTGATGTAAAAAAAGTGCCTGAAGCCTCCCTGGCCATCACATCTCCAAAAACAATATGTTCTTGGATTTTCTAATCTTCGATATTTACATGTAAAGATCGCCCAAAATCACTTGGGCAATGGGCCCATGACAAATTATAAGTGGCGCGCCAGGGTTATTTTCCCTTTCGTCTGGTTCTATAGCCTGAGAAAGTCATCCAGACTCGTTCTCATCGATTGGAAGCTAATACTAACCCGTGGGTTTAATCATGTTTCTGAAAATTAAGCACTTGCATGCTCATTTGTACAAAACAGATTGCTTTTATCCAACTTCATCCTACATTTGGTTGTTCTACACCCGGCGTGTCTAAAACGCAGGTAACGGGTAACGGGTAACGGGTAACGGGTAACGGGTAACGGGTAGCGGGTAACGGGTAGCGGGTAGCGGGTAGCGGGTAACGGGTAGCGGGTAACGGGTAGCGGGTAACGGGTAGCGGGTAGCGGGTAACGGGTAGCGGGTAACGGGTAGCGGGTAACGGGTAGCGGGTAGCTGGTAACGGATAGATGAAGGTTTTTTTTTGTACAAAAATATTATCTGGCATCCGTTTACGGTGTGCCACACAGGTACCCCAGGCTCATTATGCGTAAAACGGTTATTTCCCGGATATTTGAAATTACAATAAATGTATGGAGTTTTAGCTCGCATGCCCGTTTGCTCTAAAATAAATTTCAATAAATCGTCAAAATATTCTTACCTGTCTCTTGTGTATTTCTTTCAGTTTCTGTGAAGTTTCAAGCCATTCAATTCCGTTCAATATTGAGTGAGTTACAGGAATTTTCCTTCCCTTAGTATAATTATTGGGAAGGTAGCAAACTCTAGGCCGATCAGCCGCTCGAATTCGCATAAAAATCTCGTACATCGCCAAAATTCCTTCAAATAACGGTTGCCCAAACAGAAGTCCTTCACCACACTCAGCTTCCCTTTCACTGGTTTACTTTAACGGGAGAAAAATGCCACGTAGTTTGCAGTTTTCGAGTTTCGCGGATGTCCTGCAACGGGCTCAGACCTCAAACATATATACATGTACCTTATTTTTAAAATGATATTTCAACAAGCGGTCTAGTGGTCAAGTTTTTTTTTACTTCTTTTTCTCTTTTCTCATTTTTATTTAATCTTTTCGTCTATTTTAAGGTATTAGAGCCGCTTTCTACACTAAAAATAAACAAAACATTGATATATATGTTTGAGGTCTGAGCCCGTTGCAGGACAGATGGACAAGAACATCCGCGAAACTCGAAGTAAACCAGTGAAAGGGAAGCTGAGTGTGGTGAAGGACTTCTGTTTGGGCAACCGTTATTTGAAGGAATTTTGGCGATGTACGAGATTTTTATGCGAATTCGAGCGGCTGATCGGCCAAGAGTTTGCTACCTTCCCAATAAATATACTAAGGGAAGGAAAATTCCCGTAACTCACTCAATATTGAACGGAATGGCTTGAAACTTCAGAGAAACTGAAAGAAATACACAAGAGACAGGTAAGAATATTTTGACGATTTATTGAAATTTATTTTAGAGCCAACGGGCATGCGAGCTAAAACTCCATACATTTATTGTAATTTCAAATATCCGGGAAATAACCGTTTTACGCATAATGAGTCTGGGGTACCTGTGTGGCACACCGTAAACGGGTGCCAGATAATATTTTTGTACCAAAAAAAAACCTTCATCTACCCGTTACCCGCTACCCGCTACCCGTTACCCGCTACCCGTTACCCGCTACCCGTTACCCGCTACCCGCTACCCGTTACCCGCTACCCGTTACCCGCTACCCGCTACCCGTTACCCGCTACCCGTTACCCGCTACCCGCTACCCGTTACCCGCTACCCGTTACCCGCTACCCGTTACCCGCTACCCGCTACCCGTTACCCGCTACCCGTTACCCGCTACCCGCTACCCGTTACCCGCTACCCGTTACCCGCTACCCGCTACCCGTTACCCGCTACCCGTTACCCGCTACCCGTTACCCGTTACCCGCTACCCGTTACCCGCTACCCGTTACCCGCTACCCGTTACCCGCTACCCGTTACCCGTTACCTGCGTTTTAGACACGCCGCCTCTACACCAAAGATACGTAAAAGCTAAGATATATATTATAGAACGAATGCTGGAAAAACTTTTTCGACAGACAATTCTTATTCAACAACAAGTTGACTACGACTTAACAGCAAATGCATAATTCGTATACATGATTTTCGATCATCATTACCTCATAGTTAAAAGCCGACTCCATAGTCCTTACGGGCCAACGGTAGACCGAAAGAAAAAGATGCAAACTAAACCGTACTGACGAGTAACCGTGGTTGCTGGTGCAGCGCGTAAGATACACAGTTGTCAACTGATTGCGCAATGGATTATAGAGCTATTTCTTACGTCCTGGCTGGTATTTCGTTTCGTGTACACATAATCAGTCTACGCTGATAATGGTGTACCTAAGCAGACATTTGTCTCTTTTTTCCATAGACACCGTAAACGGGTGCCAGATAATATTTTTGTACTTATATAATTTCAAAAAAACCTTCCGCTACCCGCTACCCGCTACCCGTTACCCGCTACCCGTTACCCGCTACCCGTTACCCGTTACCCGCTACCCGTTACCCGCTACCCGTTACCCGTTACCCGCTACCCGTTACCCGTTACCCGCTACCCGTTACCCGTTACCCGCTACCCGTTACCCGCTAACAGTTACCCGCTACCCGTTATCCGCTACCCGCTACCCGTTACCCGTTACCCGCTACCCGTTACCTGCGTTTTAGACACGCCGGCCATGCGAGCCAGTCCTTTTTGGGGGTTTTCAAAAGTGCGAGCCAGCGAGCCAGACGCAAGCCATATCATAGCGGGTAAAATACTTACGAGTGCTGTATGGCAGCACTCCAGAAAGACCTGATTATATTGGGGGGCAAAATGATGAATTCTGGGACATTTTCATTGATGACTTCTGCTTCCACTCGCGCTTCGCGCTCGTTCTCAGAGGAAAAGAGGTCTACTGGTAGCAAGTCTAACAATGAAATGCGTTTCATTCAAACATGAAAGTCTTGGGTCTTTAGCCGGGACGGTCGACAGCTTTATTGAACAAGAGAACCAGAATACTCGAAGAAAAATCAATAGAAACGTAAACCTCACTGATTTAATTTGTTTTACAGCTTTTAGCGAATTTTGATCGTAGTTCCTTTTCATTCTTTGTATTTGCGTGACTGAAATGTTGTTTTAAGTGCAAGACTTAGTACAGCATTTAAAATGAGTGTTCATCATAATTATAAGTTGGAGAATATTTTTCTGAAAGGAATATTACACATTTTTCTAAACTGTCTTTTGATTTATTCAAGCTTATGCTATTTTTTTAGTTTCGCTTGTGAACACTTTAGTGGCTTCCTAAAATCAACGAGACGCACGGACTAGTAAAATTTGCTTAGGGGTGGACCATTAGAAATCCTGGGGGGGGGGGGGGGTGGAAAACATTTTGTGCACGAATTTTTTTTAGCAGTGTGAGTTCTGCAAGAATGTTTTTTTAAAGGCGATAGCTCTGCACGATTTGTTTTTTCGGTGCACATTCTATAGGTACAACGCTTAAATGTTCATAATAGGTCTAAGTTATGATTATCGTAAACTGAACTATGTATAGAACCCATTCTAATATAATTCACATAACAAAGAAAATACCAGTTTAACCTTGAGTTTAAATTAAATGAATGTGTAAATGTATATAATAGACTTAGTGATAATAAATTTAAGCCATACTGTAATATATGCAACTTAAACCATAGCATTAGACTGTTCCCTAGCATATTCTTGCAAATTTGGCATTTTGGAATAACCTTTGTATGCCTTTGACTTCAATAGGGTTTGAGGATGAAATTGTCGAATTATTTAGTACATATTTACAGCCTGTGAATACAACCATAATATCATATTATAATAATAATATTATTAATGTTATGAAAAATTAGTCCAATTCCGCGTGAAAATTTACAGACAATGTATGGAAAGCTGAAAACACGATTGTACGCTTCACAGCACAGCTACATCCCTCAAATTTCGATATGTTAATCTTTTACCTGGTATCTTAAGTTTGTATCTGAAGAATATTTCAGAAATTCGATTTTACGTATTTTATGTGACATCGGATTCCCATCGATTCCCATGCACCCCTTTCAACATGTCGGAATTTACCGCGAACTGGTCTATTAAGCTTGATTCTTGGAAGTCTAAAATCATTATTTCTCTTTATATTATACATGTGAATGTCACTGTTCTTTAAGAGATTGAAATCATAATCAATGAGTCCATTGACATACTTATATATTAAAATATGATGATGTACAATACGACGTTTGGATGATTTTTTTTGTAATTTTCCTGCCAAAATTTGTCGGGAAATATTCAATGTGAAACCACTTACAAAATAACTTCTTAATTCATCTTTTAGAGTTTAGAATAGTTGTTCATGAAAATCTAGCAACTTAAAGAATGCATCCAATTTTTGAGAGGAATTGCTTTAACATTCACCGTGAACAAGAGTATACGTCATGATGTCATATATTTTTCAAAACGTCTCTTAGAAAATAAATATGAGTATTTTTCGAGTTTTAACGAATAAATGTACATAAGCTCAATATGGTCATTTTTATATTTCTTCAATGTAGAAAGTATAATTTAAGTCATACCCATGGACTTAAGGACTTTAAAAGTTCTTAATAACTCTGCAAATATTTATCGTGGAGACTTCAAAATTGAATATTTATGTTGTTGTGATAACATGCTTTGTTGCAAACGTATACATAACGAAGAATTTGACCTTAAAATGAGTCGTTCATCATGACGTCACACAACGTCAATATACAAATCCGATTGAATTTGAAGACGTAATTTCATATTAATATTAACCCACCAAAATGTCGTTAAATTTGAGGTCGAATTAAATTTGTTTTTCTAGTTTATACATTTCTGGCACGCTCAGTGTGAGCGATTTCAGGGTCATTTATGCCTACCGTGTACTAAACTTATATACAAAGTAAGGCGTGTCTCGAGGGGTAATAAGTCGGCCTGATACGCTTGACCAGAACAAGCCTTTGGTTTACTTTAATAGGTAGAAGGCCTCTACCTGGTCATGCCAAGTCATATGCTTATTAATTATAATACCGAAGTACTTGATATTTTCAGAGCGTTCTAGGGGCACCGACGTTGTCTATAATGACATCGATGCTAGAGCAAGATTTCAGTTTATGTGGACTACCTATTAAGATAAACTTAGATTTAGAAGTATTCAAAGTCAGGCGATTTATACGAAACCAAGAGGCCAATTTTGCCAAGTCATGATTTAAGCAATGTTCGATGTCATCGATAGAAGGACTACAGTATATCACGGTGTCATCAGCGTACATGTACATGGCCACTTGGCAATGATCTACAGTAATAGGAAGGTCATTGACGTAAACCAAGAACAAGAGAGGACCGAGAATACTCTGTGGCACGCCAACTCGCACTGAGTACGAAAAGGACTAACAGTCGCCTATTGCAGTTATCTGGTGTCGGTTATCAAGGTAGGAGGTAAACCAAATTACAACTTCACTGCAAGCACTAATGGCCTTGAGCTTTGTCAGCAAAAGGTTGTGGTCCACATTCGCAAAAGCCTTGGACAGGTCTAAGAATACTACACCATTATCCATGTGTTGTAGAATGTTGTCAGTGAAGTGTGCCAAACCACTTTCAGTAGATAAGCTCGGGTGGAAACCAAACTGATTAGGTGTGAGGATTTTCTCTTTCGAGAGATGATGTACAGCCCTTTCAAGAATCTTACTTACAGCGCAGGTAGAATACCCAGGGGGTACTCCTGTTTGTGACGTATTATGTATGTGCCGCGGGGGTGGGTCAGGGTTTTGAGCAAAGTTTGGGCAGGTCAGTAGGGTCAGGGTTTTGACCTAATTTGGGCAGATCATGGTCAGGATTTGAGTTAGGATTTGAGTTTAATTCCTTTTCAGGTGAACAATTTATTTCACAGGGCCTATTTGTTTTTATTTAAAGAAGGGGCAATCAGGTTTTTTTTTTCGTAAAAGGGGGCAATCAGGGTTTTGGAGCTCGGATTTTGGGTCAAACAGGGTCAGGGTTTGAGATTGAAACTTTGCTGCTAACAAAGGTCCGATCGATGTGAAGTGGTTGTTAAGAGCACAAGCGATCGACGTTGGCTCTCTTAACTGTTTTCCATCAGATTAGATAAAGGTCGGGTGGGAGCCATCATTAGATCTTACAAATGTATTACTGCAAGTCAATCATTCATTTATAGTTTTCCATAGAGCACCTGAATTTCCTTTGTTTTTTCTAATCAGATCTTTATAGTAATTTGCTTTACATTTCTTGACTTGTTTATTTACTTTGAGCCGCAGTTTTTTGTAACGTCGCCCAGTGATGTGAGGAATTTAATTTGATCGCCTTAGAATTCATATAGTCCCGGTCTTTCATTGCTTGGCTCTATTCAGGCCAAATAAAAAATGCATACCCCAATATTTCATTGTCCATGATGTTTTGCACATGACTATACATGAACATATTTCCATGTGTTCGAAATTACTGGCAGACTCAGTAATCTTTGAGAATGTGCACATCAGTTGAAGTTTACTCAATGAAACCTGGCGTTAAACGCGGTTGCAAAAACTAATGGCATCAGAGAATAATTTGAGCCTTCAGTAATTAACGCCAGTTGATATTTCCATGATAACAGTGACTAAACTATTTTTATGAAGGTTGGGGAGGTTGTTTTCATCTGGAAATACCTGAAAATTAGTTACACACTACTGCATGTGTGGGTAATCTTTAGAACTATATTTGGTAAAACTGAATTGCTAGTATTTTTTCCAAACAAAAATTGAACAATGCATCAGTTATGTTCCTTTGCAATAATTTTTTTTTTGCCTTAGTGCTTGCAGGAATATTTTTGGGGGACATTTAGCCTTGCAGGATTTTTTTTTTGCACTACCCACCCCCCCCCCCCCCCCCCCCCCCCGCCCCCTCCCCCCCAGGGTTTCTAATGGTCCACCCCTTATATCTCAGTATACCTATAAAATAAACAAATAACAGCATGGAAAAGGCTTTGTACGATTTTTATTCACTCGTAAAGGCGTATCAGAAAACGAACGAGAATCTCTGTCTCTTGAATATAGATAAGCAAAAAAACGTTTTTTAAAGTGCTATATTTTGCAGTGGCTCGCATGGCTCGCATGGATGGCTTGCTGGCTCGCGATCGCACATTAGTTCTCGCCTATACGTGTCGTATCATTTTACTGATTTCCCAAGGAATGTACACAATGTCAAACAACACGATTAGTGACAAGGCGAACGAGGACTACCACAAAAAACACGAGAATATTGTATATCACCTGATACTCTGGCGTCTTGTTTTGTTCCGTAAAATTTTAGGTGGGAGCTTTTCTACGTTTTTGTCAACTAAATAAATTGTGTCTGCCAATTTATTTTTATCTCGGAAAAAGCGGGTCCCGCTGTGTACGCTCTGCATGTTAATGCCATATGCGTGACAGCATTGCAATTAGTTACGAATTCAAGGATTAAAATGTTTGTGTATCAGTAAGCTAGACACGTATACAGGAAAGCAAATAAAAACATTGATAAATAGATACACTTTTACTTTCACTCTAAAATTAGCATAATATTTCCCATGTGAACAATTGACCTTCCAAAGACACTAAATTATGTAACTCTATTTTTTTAACACCCTGTGTACCCTGCGTACCCGCACCCTGCGTTTTACTCCGTCCGCCGCCACTTAAACTATGGAAGCAAGGTAAGGCATTTTATGCATTAATTCATTCGTATTTCAAGCTCGTTGAAATTCCCATACAAACGCTGTAAGTATTAGCTAGATATTTAGAGCTTGGGCTACCTGTGATTGAAGGAATCGAATGTTTGCTAATCTAGCAACTGAAAAATACCCTTGAAATCAGGCTAATATATGAGATAAGCGATCTAGTTCTGTTATATGAATTTCGTGTCACGAAATCCATGTTGTTTATAATGTTTGCTCTGCTATAATGCGGGTATCAGCGGCCATCCCGAGGGGGCTGCCCCCGGGCTCAATGCATCCAGGGGCATTTGTCACAGCAGCCATGACAAATACATGCTAAAAACCCTCGGGTGGGGCAGAAAATTGTGACAAAATCCCCACCCCTGGGTCAACCTGAGCAACATATTATAAGTATTAGAAGCTAAACGTTTTAGAAGTGTCAAAAATCGTAATAGTTTTATACAAATATTATCCTTTATTTCTTTGTTCCGACTTCCGACAGTCAGATGGCTTAAAGTCGCAGTGTCACGGTACTGCGCATGTGTGAAAATCTGATGATTTTTTAATTACCTCGTTCCGGCCCGGAACGAAGTACTCAGAGGGGTGAAATATCGATTTTTAAATCGACTTCCATCAGTGTTCTTTTTGAACTCATCCATGCCTCCTTTGGTCATTTATGGAAATGTAAGATGTGCTTAAATAAGTTTTAGTTATTTGTTTATTCAAAATTAGTCGTTGCAGACTGCAACACAACTAAAACAAAAAAGCATAAGTGATGCTTACCGGCGGGGAAAACGGCCACTGAGTACTCTGACTACAGCAGCCGAAAAACGCAAGAAATTGGAACCTTTTTGTTATTCCAACCAGAAGCGAAGAGGGTTCGGATGTCCAGTAGAGTTCACGAAACACATGGCAACTTGTCAAGTCGTATTATAATGATATGGCGGTTTTCAACAGCGATACGAAGAAATATATATCTACGGCTTAGAAACGAGGCTGGAGTTATATGAAATGACCGGAGTGCAAAGACTGTACGAAAAGTTAGATAAAACCTTTATTTCCTGGCAAAAAAAACTCATGAACTCAAACACGATAGCCTTGTGAGCAATCGACATACATATCAAGCTATAGAAGTTATGATCGACTACGTGAGAGTGCAAACATCGATCTGCTATATATGAAACCGCTTGTCAGTATTCGCACTTTCGTGACAAGCGAACTTTTCTACTTTCGACACAGTCGCTAAACTGTACGAAATCTCCAAGAATAAATTTCTAATGTCCAAACTAAAGGGAAAAACTGAAAGAGGAAATCCTTGTGAACAATCGACATACATATGAAGCTTTATAAGTTATCATCGACTACATGAGAGTCAAATATCGAACTGCTATGAAACCGCTTGTGACAGTTTACGCACTTTGGTGACAAGCGAACTTTTCAACTTTCGACACACGGTCGCTAAACTGTACGAAATCTCCAAGAATAAATCCCTAATATCCAAACTAACGGGGAAAACTGAAAGAGGAAATCCTTGTGACCAAACAACATACATATGAAGCTCCAGAAGTGATTATTGAATACATGAGAACCCATAGAGCAAACTGATAATAATGATCTAACGTGCTATTAGTTTCACGGACATTTGTGACTACGTACTAAACTAGCGCTACAGCATAGCTTGAAATACTGTACGAAAACTCCCGTTTAAAAATTTCCTGATCCCGAAAGAACCATAGAATCTTAAACAAGATATCTTTCTGACCAATCGACATAAATATTAAGCTGTTGAAGTGGCCTGGGGTCGAGTGTGTGCTCTGACTAGTTGCGGATCTCTGTGTAACGGAACTCGTGTTAAACCTCAAGCAAAGGTTACTACATTGGCGACGAGGTAGTTAGTTAGTTTCTCCAGATTCGAGTAGAATGGCTACTTACGGTACTGTAGGTGAGTTCAAGGAGTCGGAAGAAACATGGACCCAATATGTGGAGCGTTTAGAGCAATATTTCGTAGCCAACGACGTGAAAGCCGAAGCGAAGCAACGAGCGATTCTCCTTAGCCTTTGTGGCGCCAAACCGTATGCCCTAATACGAGACCTACTACAACCCAAAAAAACAGCAGAAGAGAGCTTCAAAAAGATCATAGAAGAGCTGGGAAAGCACTATTCACCGAAGCCGAGCGAGATTGTAGAACGGTTTAAATTTCACAACAGAAGTCAAGGAGAGGACGAGACGGTTGCCGTGTTTGTCGCGGGACTACGAAAACTAACCGAACATTGTAAATTTGGAGACTCAATGGAGGATATGCTTAGAGACCGTCTAGTTTGCGGAATAAGGGATGAGAAAATCCAGAGAAGGCTGTTGGCAGAGCCGGGATTGATATTAAAAAGAGGCGTAGAGCTTAGTTTAGCACTTGAGTCAGCCACCAGACACGTGGTTGAAATGAACAAGCAACCCGAGACACCGAACAATCTCCATCGAGTCTCCAGAAATCAAGCCAGCCAAGCATACGTATGCTATCGTTGTGGGGGGAAGCACGAAGCTTCCTCGTGTAGATTTAAAGAAATCAGATGTTTCAAGTGTGACAGGAAAGGACACTTGGCGAAAATGTGCAAGGACAGGTCGAACGGAGGCCAAAGCAAGAACAACAACAAGGCTGACAAGGAGAGCAGCCAAGCGACGAATCAACTCAACGAAGCAAGTGACGGAGATGTTTACACGATGTACCATGTGAACGAAGAGAAGGTAAAAGCGTATGAACTAGACATTGAACTTTGCGGAGAACCAGTTAAAATGGAAATTGACACGGGCGCGACAAGGACCATAATTAATGAAGTGACATTCAACAGGTTACGCGACAAGTTGAAACCCCTCCAAACAACGACGGCGGTGCTAACCACATATACAGGAGAGAAAATACCCATTAAAGGGACGGCACTTGTATGAGGGGCAACTCCATGAATTGCCAGCCATGGTGGTTGAGACCAAAGGCCCAAATTTGCTTGGAAGAGATTGTCTTAAAAAGGTCAAGATTAACTGGAACACTGTTTTTAAAGTCACTGAGAGTAACACTCGTCTAACCCAAGTGCTGGACAGCCATCAGGAAGTTTTTGGAGAGGGTCTAGGCACTCTTAATGGTCCCAAAGCCAAGATTTATGTTGAACCAAACACAGAGCCCAAGTACATGAAAGCCCGATCAGTGCCATACGCCCTCAAGGCCAAGGTAGAACAGGAGTTGGAGCGACTGCAAGGCGAAGGCATAATATCTCCTGTTGAATTCAGTGAATGGGCTGCCCCAATTGTTCCTGTCGTCAAGTCCAATGGAGCAGTACGCATATGTGGGGACTATAAATGTACGGTTAATCAAGCATCTAAACTGGATAATTATCCAATTCCCAAGACCGAAGACCTACTTGCAACACTAGATGGAGGAAACAAATTCACAAAGCTCGACATGTCACAGGCATATCAACAATTGCCACTGGAAGAGGATTCTAAGAAATATACAACCATCAATACACACAAGGGACTCTATACGTACAATAGACTACCCTTCGGGGTTTCTTCAGCACCCGGAATATTTCAGCGCACTATGGATAATTTGTTGCAAGGGATACCTCATGTTGTGGTAGGCATCGACGATATATTGGTGAGTGGTAAAGATAACTTGGAGCACTTGGCCAATCTGAATGCTGTGCTAGATAAACTGTCTATGGCAGGGCTAAAGTTACGAAAGGAGAAATGCTTTTTCATGCAGCCAGAAGTTACATATTGTGGATATGTAATCAATGGACAGGGCATCAAACCTGTCTTGGACAAGGTTGACGCCATCAAGGATGCTCCTGACCCTAAGGATGTGAGCCAACTGCGAGCATTTCTAGGTATGTTGAATTACTACCATAAATTCTTACCACTGAGACATTGCCTCAGTTTTGGAGCCACTCCATGAACTTCTTAGACAAGGAGTAAAGTGGGAATGGAAAAAGGAACAACGAGCAGCATTTCAACGAGCAAAGGAACTTCTTCAATCAGCCCAACTACTAGTGCACTTTGACCCAGAGAAAGAGCTTATCCTCGCAAGTGATGCCTCCAATTATGGAGTGGGCGCTGTTCTATCGCACCGGATGGAAGATGGGAGTGAACGGTCCATTGGGTACGACGTCTCTAGATCTCTCAATGGAGCAGAAAGGAAGGGAAGGTCAAAGGTACTAACTGAACTACATGAGGCCCACCCGGGAGTCTCACGCATGAACTGGCTCTTGCACGCAGTTACGGATGGACCAGGGAATCGAGCAGGAGGTTAAGACCTGTGAGGCATGTCAACGGCATCAGGTAGCCCCAGCGGAGGCCCCCCTGCATCCCTGGGAGTGGCCCGGACAACCGTGGTACAGACTCCGCATAGATTATTCGGGGCCCTACATGGGAGAAATGTTTTTTATTGTAGTGGACTCCTACTCTAAGTGGCTGGAGGTGCACGTAATGAAATCTACCACATCAACTGCGACCATCGAGAAGCTGAGAGAGATATTTGCTACGCACGGATTGCCAAAGACGGTAGTGAGTGACAACGGTACAAATTTTACAAGTGCTGAATTTGCTGAATTCATGAAGAGAAATGGCATCAAACACATTAGAGTTGCCCCCTACCACCCTGCTTCTAATGGCCAAGCAGAACGTGCTGTGCGCATGTTTAAAGAAGGATTTGTGAAGATGAAATCTGGAAGTGTGCAAACGAAGTTGTCCCGATTCCTTCTGAGTTACCGTACAACACCCCACACAACAACGGGAGTTCCACCTGCACAGTTACTCATGAAGAGGAACCCACGTGTTCTGCTCGATCTGTTACAACCGGATATCAGAGAGAGGGTCAGGACCAAACAGTCTCAGCAAAAGACAAGACATGATTATCATGCCCGAGAGAGAGAACTACCATTGGAGGAAGCTGTCTATGCTAAAGATTTCAGACAGAAGAAAGCATGGGTACCAGGAACCATCGTCAAGAAGTCAGGCCCTGTGTCCGCTGAGGTACAGCTAGAAGATGGTACAGTCATCCGACGTCATCAGGACCACCTACGCCGCCGTACTGGTTCAGGCCAAAGTAAACTGGATATTGACATAC
This sequence comes from Actinernus sp. WN-2022, assembly GCA_030867875.1. Taxonomy (NCBI): domain Eukaryota; kingdom Metazoa; phylum Cnidaria; class Anthozoa; order Actiniaria; family Actinernidae; genus Actinernus; species Actinernus sp. WN-2022. The sequence continues at coordinate 6,117,890 of JAOWCC010001729.1, forward strand.
CGGATACCATGCTACAAGTACCAATGGCACCGACACTGGAGAAGCAGCCAGGTCATCTGAAACAAGCTGAAGAGTTAACAAGAAGATGCTCTGGACGCAAGCGGGAGACACCTGCATATTTAAGGGACTATGAACTTTGAACTGTGTTTATGTTCATTTAGTTTACATTGTTATATTGTCAATACTGTTTATCGACTTAGTGGGGAGGAATGAAGAGGCATGGGGTCGAGTGTGTGCTCTGACTAGTTGGGATCTCTGTGTAACGGAACTCGTGTTAAACCTCAAGCAAAGGTTACTACAGCTGTGAAAGTAAGTTTCCAGTCCATAACAGCCGATAGTGCAAACTAGTAAACAGCCACTCGTAGTCCGAAAGTACTGAACTTTTTAGCGCAAATGTATGTGTTACGTTTCCAAACTTTAAGACAAGAGATCGTCCATAGAATGTTCTATATTTTTTACAGCAGAGAACTGTGTTATTAGTTATGTAGAAATAAAACAATGGTGCCATTTGGAGAATTATTTAATGTCAAAAGTGCACAACGAAGACATATATATATACGGACGCGAGCAGCTTGTTTCACTTTGGTCAAATTCGGACTGTTTACGACTGGAAACAGCAAAAAATACAAGCAAGTAATGAAATATAGATACCATTCTTTACTCAATGCTGTTTACCTTGGATGTAGGAAGAATAAAATCCTTGTAAATCTCGCCATATACTGTGCATAACTACAATCTGTGAATACGGCTAACACCCGAACAGTGTGGCGTTTCCTGCAAATTATTTTGATTGATTCTCATTGGATGTTACACAATGCAGCTGTCAATTCAATGTCTGGAGACTGTGACATGCGCAGTACCCAGGGGCATTTGTCACAGCAGCCATGACAAATACATGCTAAAAACCCTCGGGTGGGGCAGAAAATTGTGACAAAAACCCCACCCCTGGGTCAACCTGAGCAACATATCATAAGTATTAGAAGCTAAACGTTTTAGAAGTGTCAACAATCGTAATAGTTTTATACAAATATTATCGGGAGACGAGGTTGCCCGCCACAATTTCTGCAGGTTTGTGTAATCTAGGTTTTGTACTTAAAATAGAAATAGAAGTTGTGCATGGCTGTTGTTGTATTTAATTTATTTCGATTCCTAACTTTTTCCCGCTTCCAGTTCATGTTTTCAACATAGCCCGTTATTTGATCAACCTTTTGATAAGACTGATATTATATAAAGCTTTCCGCAGTAATAGTATTCGGCAATCATAGCAAAAACAAAATGTCAAAATATTGCAAAAACGTTTGCCCCATCTCAGACTTTATTTAGGGCGACACTTGGATCCCATCTCAGACCAATAGAAGCCGGTCAAAATCTGACCATTTATAGAGGATATTACACGGTGGTTTGAAGATATGAAGTTTATCCTCGAGAGTCGAAAACATTTCACGAGTGAGCACAGCGAACGAGTGAAATGTTTTCGACTCTCGAGGATAAACTTCATATCTTCAAACCACCGTGTAATTTGTAATTTTGGACAATTAAACTGCTCTAAGAATTCATATCTATTCAATTTACTTTAATGACTGTCAGTACAAATTTCTTCGTGATCCTTCATGGGGAGTTTCATCGGGTTTTCTGGTCTCTTTGTTGTAGTTGAGAAAATGTTTAGAGAGTTTTTGATCGTATTTGGCTTTTTGTGATTTTTACAAACCTGCCGCCATCTTTTGTAGTTCAAAAAGCGGCAAACATGACGTCATCGATGTTTTCACTAGTGAGAATATGGAAAATACGCCACTCAGTACCCGGATATAGTTTCGTACGAGTTCTATGAGTGGTTTATTTTTCAGTAAAACACTATCGTCCATATAATATAATAAAACGATAAAACATTGATATTTTAAATTTACATTTACATTTTTTGAACGATGTCCAAGTCGCTACCGCTACCGGCAGCAGTAGTGATGCAAGTTCACCAATCATACATAAGAAACACTCAAATTAATTTTAAGAAATATTATATGGTTGCACATGACGTCACGGCGGCCATGTTGGTGTACCTTTAACAATAGATTATTCGTTAGGTTATTTTGTTAGGTACACCAACATGGCCGCCATGACCTTTGTCATTTGAATCTCTGGGGTTCAGTGAGTGCAACCCATCTAGATAGATAGATAGATAGATAGTTTATTTAACCAAAATTGCAGTCATAAACTGAATTACTAAGGTTTACAATAATGAGAAAAACAAATAATTGGTATTGATTAAGAGTAAAAGTAGCTAATATACACACTAACGTATATTTCACTTGGTCGCTAATTCTAACATTTATAATTCGAATTATAATATTTGACACTTGAGTTTATAAAGGTATTAGAGAACCTATTTGTTTTACAGAGCGGAAGAGTAAAGGGTCTCTTTTGACGTAGGTTAGGGGTGGAATTACTTACATTGTGTGGTAATAGATTGTATAAATTACTTTTATGATTGGAAGAAATCTTTCGAAATAAAGTGTGGCAGAGCTCTGATCTACGTAAAGATAAACTGAGAAGACCAGAAAGAGCAAGAGCGCGTGTGTATGATACGTCGTAACCATAGACAATACTCATTGCTCTTTTCTGAACACGCTCAAAAGAAAGGCTAAGATATTCTGGCAGACCATAATGAAAGACTTGACATGCGTAAAGTAAAACGGACCTAATACAGGCTATATAGAATTGGAGTAGTTCACTAGTTGGAACGTTTGCACGCTTCAGTTGTATTAAGAAGTACAGTCTTTTTGAGGCTTTCTTGATGGTGATATCAGTGTGCAAGTTCCACTTAAGATCATCTTGTATTGTTACACCAAGGATCATGATCGACTTTACAGGCTGAACTGGAGCTTCATTAATGTAGACTTGGTTATGAAATCTTTCCGAGCGCGCAAAAGAAATACGGAGTTCCTTGCATTTCTTTGGATGTAACTGGAACTTGTTTTCTGTGGACCATTTCTGAATTTCATTTATGGGCGTCTGAGCCAAACTGGTTTCTTTTTTATTAATTACTTCGTAGATAGTGGTGTCATCGACATATTTAAAAGTTCCATTTGCAGAGGGGACTTGGAGGTCGTCTATCATAGCAATAAACAGCCAAGGTCCAAGCTTTGTCCCTTGTGGGACTCCAGCAGGCACAGACTCCCATTCAGAAAAACAATCTTGAGCGAGTTTCACTCTCTGCAGTCTATTGCTTAAAAAATCGCAGATCCAATTTACAATAAAAGGATTTATTCCGTATTTAGATAGTTTAGTGATAAGTAGGGTGTGATCAATTAAGTCAAAAGCCTTTCTGTAATCTAAGACAAAGACCCTAATGTCAGCACCTGTTCCGTCAGTGGCTTTGGACCAGTTGTGAAGCATGTTGATTAGGGCGTGTGTAGTAGATGATTTTGGAATACAGCCAAATTGGTCTGACCCTAAATGATCCAGGATTGCCGGCTTAACGTGAACCTGGACTACATAGTCTTCGGCTATTTTAGACAGCGTCGGTGTTAAAGAAATAGGTCTAAGGTCCTTAGAAAAATCATCGATTTTTGAAGATTTAGGCAGTGGCGTAACGTTGGCGTGTTTCCAAACATCCGGTAGGACTTCTTCTTGAAGGGAGGAGTTAATTATTGCACACACAGGATCAGCTAGTTCTTGTGAGAAATCTCGCAAAATCCAGTTTGGGATGTTGTCTGGGCCTCCAGCCTTTGTTGGGTTAACGGCGCTAAGCTTTGTGGCTACCGCCTCCAGGGACACAGTTGGGATTGAGTGGCTAGATGTATCCAAGCGGTAGGTAGCAGGAAGGGGTTTAAAGTCATGTTGAGGTTCAAGGAAACAGTGATTAATTTCATTTGCAAGAGCCACTTTGTTCTCGACAGTAAGTGAAACATCTGGCAAACACTTTGCAGCCAGATCTTTAGGGGACTTTGCCATACCACAAATGCGATTAATTAACCAATGAGAGTGTTGGTAATGAGAGAAGAAAATATTAGAAGTGATTTTGAACGTTTCAAAGGCCCCGTGAATACGACAGGAAAAAAGGAAACAGCTCGCGGGTAGAGAGAAGTACCGGTTCCATGGACATTTGCCCATTTACACGAGAAATATCTTGAAACGGTTCGGATAAAAAGTGGCACCGGTCCGCAAGCCTAGGTTGAACGGCAAGGGCTGTTGACACGATAATATTTCCGAGACCGGACATATAGTTGAGTCCATGATAATGTTTAGATCACTGTCATTCGTATGCATCGCACATGACGCTCGTAAAATAAAATGGCGATTGACGAGGTAAGGCTGTTGTCTTTTATGTTTCTTTTAAGAAGGAAATCGGTTAGTTCTACTTTGAAGTAGCATTAAAAAAACATTTATAAAGCTTAGAAAATGAGACTCGGTAGAAGATACAATTCTTTTCCTTCATTTTCATTTTTTTGCCCTTCCCGTTCACTCGTTTATCGTCCGCCATATTGCGAGAAAGTGTATCTAAATACGCATGCGGAAATAAATAAACAGCTGAGGACAAAACAGTGCAGGCTCAGAAAAAAAGCAATGGAACGGGTACGTACTTATAAAGCGTCTACACGATGCACGGGAACTGAAAACACTGGTACCGAACCCAGTTTTATCCGTTCCGTTTCTGTACCATAGGCCAGGCGCCTATGGTCCCAGAACGGGTAAAATTGGCACGGGTAAAAGTAGGGTACGGATCGTTTTCACGAATGAAATTATCCGAACCGTTCTAGTTTTTATCCGAGCCGTGCCATTTTTTCCGATCGTGTAAACGGGCCTTGATCAGTGCGCAAAAACGTATTCATAAACCGGAATGAAATTGCACATGGTGTCGGAAAATATGTTTTCCTACAAGATAGCCGGCTCGCGAACGAGTACGAGGCCAAATTAAAGTTTTCGTTTAGATTTTTACATATTTACTTCAATTCAAAATTGGCGCTTTTCACCAACTGGTAACGTGAACACGAGGCTAGTCAGTCCACACAAAAGCTTTTGAACGTGTTAGCGAGGCTAGTCAGTCCTAAACAATAGTTAGTTAAATTGGACGCCATTTTTCGAATGGGTCTACATGCCAATCCTTGATGACGTCATTGCCTCATTAGAATAAATTTAACTTCAAGCCTACATCAGTTGAAAAATTATTTTAAACTTAGTAATAACCGAAAATTTGAGATCGATATGTTAAACCTTTATGGAGAAATTGACTTTCCGCTTGACTCTGGATGGCAAGAGTTGCTGACAGCCATACTTTGAGATTTTTAAACGCTCTCAAATTTTCGCTGATTATCAAAGATTAACCTACATGGTGATGGGCTGCCTGTGGAATATTTAATGTCGAGGTTGCCTGGAGCCCAGTCGTACACAAAATGGCGGACTGCTGGAGGCCAACAAGAACTGGACGCTAAAACAGAATAACGAACATGGAAAGGGAAAAGTGAGACCACTTTAATCACGATATGACTAAGTGTAATTTCTTCAGCAATGGGAAGCAACAGCTTATTACTCAGTCGTTCAAGTCATTGATAAACCATTAGATGATTCATCAGCCATGGCCATGGCGGCGAATCTGGCTGTGGATTTTATACTTCGGACCCTAATGGGGTCTATCGAGTTTCGAGATGCAGAAGACAAAGATTGGGATGCTGTCTCAAAGCTTATTCCTTGTTCTACGCCTCAGCAGGTCAGTGCCTTAGGGTACGTTCGATTGACCGTATTCCGGAATAAGAATACATAGAATGATCACTACAAATCGCTTATACTTGGAATTTTTAGCCATTGGAATACTAAATGTATCCTGAATATCATATATCAGCACGCATTTGTAGCTTACAGTGCAAAATATGCCCGAACTAGTGATTTCGAGAGACTATTCCATCTATTCCTATTCCGGAATACGGTCAATCGAACGCACCCTTAGTGTCAGTGGAAAGTTCAATGCAGAAAATTGTAACAGTATTTTAATATATTTAAATACATGTAAATTATATGATCAATCAAGCAATCAATCAATGACCTTTATTTATCCACGATAAAGTTTAAGCTTGGAGCTTGTGGGGACGTGACTTAACATAAATGTAATCAATTAACGAGCTAAAATAGGTAATTTGTAAAATTCGAAATTCATTTTCAAAGGGACAAGCAAAAAGTTGCTTGCGGGTTTGAAACCTACAAGCAAAACCACTCATCAACAAGCTAAAAACTAAAACATGTTTTAATGTGCCTGGTGCCTAATACAAGCATAAAAATGCCAGTTCATTTATTTTCGGTAAATTGACTCGCATTTTGCCAGTTTGCTTGTGCGAATTTCGAACCCTGAAGATAATATGTAAATGTGACTATAGTATTAATAAGTTTGATTGCTCATACAGTAGATTGACATTTACAGCCTTGTTTATGTTCCCAGAATAATTACATAATGTTATATAAGTTAAATTAATATTCCATTGGGATTAATTAAGACAAAATTGGTATGAGATTGTTATGGGACAAAACTTTCCCTTCCGTGACGCTGGTCCTTTTGACTTCTCTCCTAGCTGGAGAAGTTAGAGAAGTTAAACATTTGATTATTTGATGTCATTTGTTAGTTGATGAACTAAATGTTTAATAAATCTTGTGTTTAAAGTTGTAGCTTTTATATATTCACAGGAATTTGGGGTTAGTTTTGGAATTGTACTTTTTGTGACTTCTCTGTTCCCTTTCATGACAGCTAACATTAAAAATATATCTCCCTGGGTATTTTACAAAACATTTTGAAATTCATCACACCTAAAGAGCTATTGAAAATGGTATACATGATGGTTCAAAAGTTTGTTTAAATTCAAGTATCTAATTGTTGGGCATCTTTCAATCTTGTGATTTTCCCCTCCGTGACATGCAAAATACTGTGGAATATTGCCCTAATGTAGCCTGGCACTTGGCCATGAAGAGCCTCAAACGTAATTAAAAGTAACTTAAGAGTAATTCTGTCTCTGACCGGTAACCAATGGAGTTTGCGCAGTACGTACAGGGGAGATGTGATCAGATTTCTTCACCCTGGTAACATTAGTCTGGCAGCGATGTTTTGAACACGCTGGACCTTACCGGTAAGTTAGAAACTTAAGGGAAAAAGAAGAAAAAGGAAGAAAGAAGAATTTAATGGTTGAAAAAAATTTCTAGGGATCTTTTTGGATTGACTTACATGTAGTAACAAAAATATCTTTTACCTTTTACTGCATTTATGCAAATTTTGATTAGATTGTGAGGGACTGGGTATTAGTAGCACTATCATATACATGTATGGGCCGCGTCAGGCAAAAAGGGCCTGGACGGCATTCAAGTTAAATAATTCCTACAGCAGTGTTCCAATTAACAGGTTGAAGGTTGTATTGTATTCTTGACGAGAAGCGCTACATTTTATTCCTAACAATAAATGTCATTTTCAAGAAATTGACAACAAAAATCAGGGGTGAAATTTACGTGATTTTGATGCAAGCTGGGCCCGATTACAAATATGACCACAAAAATTAGGAATCCTGTCAGAGGGGATGATTTTGATGTATGACATTCATTTATACCTGCTGGCATTTAAAAGAGTAAAGAAATTATAAGATAATCACTTTTTGGTCAAAAAAAATCTTTTCTGCAGTCATTCTACTCCCCGTAGCTCATAATATGATTTTAGCAACAGTACAAGTTACACCTTGAAACAATCGTCTGATGATAAGGAATCATTTGCGCCTGCTAAAATTGTGATCACACCCTCTTGTAAAAATGTTGTAAATTTCGCCTTCGATTTCACTGGTCAATTTCATGAAATCAACACTACTTGCTACTAAGTAGCACAATGTGGCACTCACGATGCATATTGTAATCACACCACAAGTTTAAAAAAACATATTACAATTTCAAAAACATTTACATATTATGTCGTCCGGGCCCTTTTTGCCTGACGCTGCCCATATAGTAAATAAGTACAGGGGTTTCACATTGATCACTTGGTGGTCCAGTGGTTAAAGTGCTACTGAAGCGAAATTTCATCATTAAAATTAAGATCTCACTTGAAAGTCCTTTCGAAATGAGGAAGAATAGCATTTTCTGTTTGTCAATATCTCATTTCGTTCCAGAGATATTAAGGTTTTTGGAATATGCAAATTAGATGATCTGTGACGTCATAAGGTTGACACAGCCATTAAGACAATCACAAAATGAAGAATATATCTGCAAATAGTGGGTAAAAACAATTGAAACTTTGCACATGCGTAGTACTACATGTATATAAGGAAAATACACATCACTGTGGAAATCATGATCTTGCCATGGGAAACACTCTTGGCCCCAGGCTCATTTCACCTTGAACATAAAATTGTAGTTTTTAACTCTGTTACAGAAAGTAATTTACTTTAATTAAGCCACTCACATACAATGCCTACATTGTTCCAAACCTTCTGATACAGTATGCCAACAGTATAAAAAAATTGTTTGGCAAAGGAGAAATCAGGAAAAATATTTTCCTCATTGAAGGAGCCTGGGGCCTAGAGTGTTACCATGGTAACATCTTAATTTGCATAATGACGTGTATTTTCCTTTGTACCATATGTGTGAAAAGTGTCAATTGTTTTTACCCACTATTTGCAGAGATATTCTTCATTTTGTGATTTGTCTTCATGGCTGTGTCAACCTTATGACGTCACAGACCATCTAATTTGCATATTCCAAAAACCTTAATATCTCTGGAACGAGATGAGATATTGACAAACAGAAAATGCTATTCTTCCTCATTTCGAAAGGACTTTCAAGTGAGATCTTAACTTTAATGATGAAATTTCGCTTCAGTAGCACTTTAAGGCTCTGGCCAACAGATCCGGTATGGTAATTCAATATGGTAATTAGTATAGTTAATTAAAGCAATGTAGCACTGCATGTACATGTATGGAGACTTGTGGACAGAGGAATAGGGGAAGGAAGTGATAAGGGAAGAGAGAGGTAGGAAAAGACGGGGAAGGGATGGTGGATATATTTTTATATTCTTGATAATTGTACTGGTTCAAAAATAATTGAACTATGGTAATTCAAAAATATTTGAACTGGTTCAATAATAATTTGAACTAGTTAAAAAAAATTGAACTGAGATCATATTTGAACTACAACATACCCATCATTTGGATCATTAATAATTATTCATTTTCTTAAATTTTCACACAAATCTTCTAAAAACGTAACCCACCAATTTAAACAAAACATTTTAGACCAAAAATCATTCATAGAACTACTCTACATACACCTGCACTATTATAATAATGGAGAATTTAGCACAGTTTTCAAGTAATCATTTCAAGTCAGTGGTCCGTGTATTCTGTAATTATACCTATTTATTTGATGATCCTGTGAACTAATCCAAACCCTAGCTACCCTACATTTAATAACACCCTAACCATCCACAATGGGTGCTCACTAACTTAGAGCTAAGTCACTAACACACACTATAATCCTCCTTTAATAATCATGTTAACTAATCTAAACCCTATATACTACCCAGGCTACATTTAAAAACACCCTAACCGTCCACAATTGGTGCTCACTAACTTAGAGCTATTAGTCACTAACACAGACTATAATCCTCCTTTAATAATCATGTTAACTAATCTAACCCTACCCCTACATTTAACAAAACCATAACCGTCCACAACAGGTGCTCACTAATTTGAGTGATTAGAGCTACAAAATGTAGTCACTAAACGCATACATAGTTAGCAGAACAACTAGTTTAAAAAAAAATAACCTATAAAAATTATAACCTAGGTTAAAAAATTTCAACCTTGCTAGTTTAAAAATTTCAACTTAGTTAGTTTAAAAATTTCAACCTAGGTTGAAAACATTTCAACCTGAAATAAAATTTACCTGCAACATATATATACCATTTATTTAAAATGTTAACTGGTATCCAACATACATTGTAATATAATAAGTTGTGTGAAACTGTCGAGATTGAAGCTTGGTATCTGGGAAGAAATAACTACAACAAATTTGGATAGGCTTATAATTACGGGACACAATTAAGATGTCTGAAGTTGTTTTGGGATGAAGTGTGAAGGTTATCGGTCCAAGTTGTTATTTAAACCAAACTATTCGGTAATCTCCTAATCATTGTAAGGAAAACTTTATGTGTGCCATTTCTTCTTTAATAGTTAGCAGTACTTCAGTTAGAGGAAAAGAGAGATTCAGTTATTTTAATACATGTACATGTAGGACACAGCTAGAATATGTTATACCTTCCCAGGGGTTTCAATAAGTTTTTAGGCAACCGGCGGTCCTGACGTTTAAGAGGCGGTGGTTTACTAGACTTTACTCAACACTTACCAAAAAAAAAAAACGAACGTGTGAAGCAGCCGGCGGTAAGAAGCAAAGTAACTGGCGGTTTATCACCAGTAGCCGCCTTCTATACTCTATTGAAACCCCTGCATTCCTGAAAATTCCAGCAAAAAGATATTTTGAATCATGTTATAATTTTACAGTCATATATCACTTGTGTACTGTACATGTACGTACCATATAATAAGACTTGTACATGCAGTAATGTGTTAATTATTCACTAAAAATTACATTTCTTTGTTCAACACATTATGACAGTGTTCAAAGAGATGGAAGGAGCTCAAACTTTATAGTTCGACGATCCCTGGTATGAGAGGCCCTACAGTTCTGAGCTCCCCTGGCAGCCAAAACTTATCCAAATTGTTAAAATCAGCTGTACGCCACAAGGATCAGAAACCCAACTCATACTCGAGGAGTTTCAAGGAAAATATGAATGAGACAGAAAGGATATCAACAAAACAGGGATCTCTAGATCATGAAAACCAACATCATGTTACTGAAGGTAATGAAATAATTGAAGGGCTGTGTGCCACAAGGGACCATTGTGCCCTTTTCAAGACGTTTTTTCTTGTTCAAAATTTCAATTAAAAATACAAAAAGTGAGTACACACTAGTAGCTTAAAAAAAACATCCTGAAAAGGGCAGTTGATTCCTTGTGGCACACAGCCCTTCAATTGGTATTAATACTAGTTTATACTAAATTCAGGAGTTTCATTAATAGAAGCTGGCTTTAATTTGCCAGAGTTCTGTTGGCTACTCGTTCTCACACAGCAGCCTACTCTGTCTGGTACTGCTGATAAAGCTACTGACAGAAATAAAGCAAATAGAGACACCTACTTAATTTCTTTCATGGCTGATTTATACTCAAAAATGTATTTAAAGCCCAGCAGTCAGGATTTTCTGTCGAAGCTGTACAATCACGTACTGTACAATTGGTATGAATTACAATCATGTAATATCATGCTACATCCCAGCTGTCAATCATATAAACTTTCAACTCTGAACTATCACATTTGGCACTCTTTCTGACATTAGTTTTATGTAGTTTCTTGAATGTGGATCTTTATCTTCAAAAGAGGGAAGAACATGGTACAGAGAATAAAAATATCAACCACTCTCAACAGAAAAAAACTTCAAAGCAGCATTTGGTAACAAAAGCTATCAATTTTAGAGTGAATTTTCATTGCACCAATCATGCCTTCTGGCAAGCACAATCTCCATTTTGCAAATCGTGCAAATTGTGCACATCACATGTACATGTAAGTGTTTTTTAAATATTTCTTTGGAAACAAAAGTATATTTTGTATTTACTGTTTGTATTTTACAGACATGATTATATACAATAATGGTAGATTATTAATCTTAACCTACATGTAGGTTATTTTTGCAATGTAGGTTATTTTTAGTAACCTGATCAAGTTATTTTTTTTGGATTCACTTAGTATTTTTACCTTAAATTTTCGTAGTCACTCAGTGTACACCAGACGAGGGGGCCGGAGGTCCTTGAGTTGGAACCGACCATCTGCCAGTGCTTGCTATAACATATTTTTTTCACTTGTATTGTATGTCCAATAGGGTAGCTACTAAGTTTCTGTCACAAATTTTGTGCACAGTTTTAGTGAAATGCCTTGAGCTAATTATAAGCTTTTGATGCAAATTTGGACTAGACTGTGGGGGACTGGGTACTAGTAGTACCATCCTATATAGTAAACTATATAGGGGTTATCAATGGCAAGTGAAATGCTGCCGAATTGTTGGTAGAGGAATTGTAGTTTTAGGCGATGCACAAATGTAGTGAATGGAAAAATGAAGGAAATTAGTATTATTAATTATGTAATTGTTTCTTTAGAATGTAAATGTTGTTTAGCTATGGCGATCTTTCTTGAAGTCCAAATAATGCCTACAAGCAGTATGAAGCATGTGAAAGCACATTAATTACCTTCCTCTTGAAACGTCGCTAACATGTTTGTCACCCTGAATGCAAACTTCCACAAACAAATAATTAAAGATGTTTGACTGAGAAAAAAAAGCTGTTTCTTACCTGCATTTCACTGCATGGCTGGCTCATGCCATTTGCCATGCGCACATTGTCTTCTGATACTGCAGGCTGAAATTCATCTAAACCAATCGACAGCATGCAAATCTTGATCTGTGAACACAATTAGTGTTGCTGCCTCGCTCAGCTGCTCGGCAGCAATGAGTGTGGAGTTTTACATTGATCACTCAGTGGCACAGTGGTTAATAAGGCTCTGACAAACAGATCCAATGTCTGCTGGTTCAAGTACCATCAAGGACAGTTGACTGTAAATAAATATGGTAATTACCGGTAGTATGGTTGATGATACAATGTAGCACTGTAAGGAGATAGGGAGAGGGGTAGGGGAAGGAAGTGATAAGGGTAGAGGAAGGAAAAGCAGAGGGGGAGGGTGAATTTATTTTTAGTACACAGTAATGACCTACATGTACCTAGTACATATACATTATGTAGAGGTTGAAAAAAATAACCCAGGTTGGAAAAAAATTTATGTAGGTTGACAAAAATGATCTGAACACAAATTTGACTTGTGACATACATTGTACATGTAGATGTTGTAGTTCAAATATCAACTCAGTTCAAAAATGTTTTGAACCAGTTCAATTTTTTTGAACTAGTACAATTTTCAAGATTCTAAAAAGGGATTTTTAATTTTTTGGGATTTATAAAAAATGGTTTAGTTTTTTATGGGGGGGGGGGGGGATATTAAAAAGAAAACAATATACTCTCCCTTCCCTTTCTACGGTACTCACCATGCCCCGTCCCTAACTCCTTTCCCCCTCTCTATCCCCCACAATCAACTTCGTAATTCACTCATTAATTACACATCATTACTACTTACTTTTTGTTTAGTTTTTCTTCTACCGCCAGTAGTGGGACTCGAACCTGCAACCCTTCGTTTGGAAGAATGCCTTGGAAGACCAGAGCTTAATAAATTGAACTTGAACTTGAACTTGAGCTTTACCAACTGTGCCACAGAGACTTATATAGCTTTTCTTATGGAAATTAGTTACTAGTCCCCTCTCGGTCATTTGCGCATGCGCAGTACTAACAAAGTTGGACTTCGAAAACACGAGAGCATGAACACAGCAGTGGAAAACCGTGAATCACACTGACTTTTATAGAGTTAAAACCGAACTAAAATAAAGCCAGAGAATAGGATTTCACCTCTCGCTTAATTTATATTTAAAAGAAAACTTACAAGGAAGAGTGGAGTGATCTCTTTAAAAAGCGATGAAAGAAGGGAGCCCCTGACACTGTGTTTACGGAATTACAGTCTACTCTCAAGTGGAGTCGGAGAAAAATAAGTACTGTACTTTGACAAGAAAGTTGTGGAAGTAAACCAGCTTCTAACCTGAAAGTGACAGCAAAGAAATTGTTCATAAAGGATTAATGCATTTCAAAGTGTTCTCCTGTTATCAGATCTAAAGAATTATAAATATTATAGTGCAGAGAGGATAAGAAAAAGCAGGCCGTGAATGAAACCTTACCTCTCTCGCTCTCAGCTGTCTCGCAACCTCCAAAAGTTTTCAACTGTCAGTTTTGTTGCACTGTGTCGTTCTCTTACAGAACAAAAAACTATTACAAGCAGAGTAAAACCAGTACTGAGTTCACAAGCACAGTTGTTCCTAACATTGATAAAGGTGGATCTTTAGCTTATGGATTTTTACAATTTATTGTTTCTGTATTAAGTTAAGATCATACATGAACAAAAACATGAGCGAATTAACTGTACCAGACATTTATTTTCATCAAGTACTGCCAATAAACTCAAACAGTCACAATAATATAATGTTTTCTGAAGTCTTATTCAGCGAGAGTTGTATCATTCAGATAATATCGCTTTAGATCTGAAAACTAAATTATGAGTGAAAGAAATACGGTTTTGGAAAGTACTGTTAGAAGTTTGATTCTAACCCTCTAAAAACCCTATTAAACCTGAAAAGGTAAACAAGCTTACATAAATATTTTAGGGCCACTAATTTAGCATTTTTAGGGCTTAAGATCACTAAACAACACAGAAAAATAATGCTTCTCCCTATGAACTAATATATCCAAATCCTAACCCTACATTTAAAAACACCCTAACCGTCAACAATGGGTGCTCAATAATTTAGAAGTTTTAGGGCTTAAGTCACTATCATGGTAACCATAATTTTGGGTTTTATTAGGGCTAGATCACTAAACAACACATGCTTCTCCCTATGAACTAATCAAAATCCTAACCCTACATTTAAAAACACCCTAATCGTCAACAATGGGTGCTCACTAATTTAGGGTGTTTGGAGCTAGTCACTAATTTAGGGTGTTTAGAGCTTAAGTCACTAATTTTAGTTTTTAGGGCTAAACCACTAAACAACACAAATAATAATACTTCTTCAGTGGTCTTGTGAACTAATCCAAACCCTAACTCAACATTTAAAAGAACCCTAACATCATTGAACATAAGTGCTTGATTACTATCTTGAAAAAATAAGTTCAAAAATCATTTTCCTAGTTCAAAAATATTTGACCTCACAGTAGTTCAAAAAAATTTCAACTGGTTCAAAAAAATCTGAACTTAATAGTTCAAAAAAAGTTTTGAACTGAGATCATACAGTACCGCCTGGAATTATTGCGTCCAATGACTGGTTTGAACTGCAACATAGACACTACTGCAATATCAGCTATTAAATGGCATCTGTTGGGAGTTATGTCACTTGACTACAAAACAAATGACATGCATTTGTTGATGTTTACTTTTGTTATTTCTTCATACATGTATATCCTCTTGTCAATCTGTAAATGATGCACAGATGGAGAAAGGTAAATTAATTCCCGATAATTGACTGACCAATTTCAAGTACATGTATATACTGTTGTTTTATTTTAAATTATTTATAATTACCCTTTTTCTGCTGTCTTTAGATCATACAATCATGTACTATCAAATGAATGCTTAAATTCTGTACATGTCCAATACTCCTGTTTTGTATTATTATTTCAATTTGATGCTGATTGCGATGATATACTGCAAGACTCATCTCCATAGTGTTAACCTCATCTATCACGCTTGTAACACCAAACTCTTTATTAAAGTATCAAGGGTTTCAACTGTAGAACAGCCTAGAAAACGAGCTGAGATCAAACATTTGTACATGTAACTTCTTTTAAAAATGAGTTGAAACACATTTGGTATAGCCAAGTACTGAATTTTGTAACTTACTAGGGATCAATATCATATTAATTACATGTATCTGTATATTACGACAGCGTTTCTTAATTTGATTATACATATTATTACATGTTTGTATATATAATATATCTGTGCAATTCCATGTGTATACAAATGTACATATATATGTATTTGTACCATTGTGTACCGTAAAATTCTGAAAATAACCCCCTGAAAATAAGTCCACCCCAACCCTTGACACAAAGGTACCCTCTGATAATAAGCCCCCCCCCCCCCCCCCCCCCCCCCCCGAATATAGCCCCATGGACTTATTTTTGGGAATGGACTTGAAATACAATGAAAAACCACATGGTAGGTAATTTGCACAGTTTTATTCTGAAAGAAACGTAAAAAGACTGTCACTTCCTTAAAGCATTTTTCACTTGTGCCTGGTTGTCCTAATGGTTCCATACAAAAAGTACTTGTATGGCAATTCAATACCTCCGCCTTGCACCCAAACTCCTTCTGGTGCTGCTCGTTTCTCTCCCATTATTTTGACATTAGGTTAGAGCACATGCACCACACGAAATGCGTTTTGCTAGGGTTAAGCTGAAATTCCACTGTCATGACTAACATTAGACAGTGATTAAAGATGGAATCTATTTGTGTTTAGAAAGTTAGTCTGCAAACTTTTGATAGTAATAAATGCTGACTGTACTAGCTGTTTTCATGTAATAATAAAAATAAAGTTGCATGTGTTCAAAGTTTGGTAGTGTCATTGAAAAAACGGTAAATGCCTAATTCCAATAATAAGCCCAGCCAACTTTGAAACACAAATTTACCTCCGAAATTAAGCACCCCCAATAATATAAGCCCTCCCCAGAAATAAGACCCCTCAAAAGGTCCTTTCAACAAATTTAACGTAGCCCCTCTCAGGGCTTATTTTCGGAATTTTACGGTAGCAGAGTTTTATGAGTGGGACAATCTACGGCATGTCTGTTGCCTTACTGTAACTGTGTTGTACTGAGAGTCCGTAATTTGATTGGATCAGCAGGACAAAAACAATAGGAAAACCATTTCAATGACGAGTACGGCATGCTGTACAGTAACCTTGATGTCGGTAGTATGTCAGTGAGTGCTGTAGTTTGTCCCACTCATATATATGAAGTCTAGCTGCCCAGTCTATATAATTATACAGTCATTGTAAAATGTTTTGCTTCAGGTCAACATTAGGCCACCAAGAAGACCACCAGAACCAGGTTAGTACTCTTTTTTCAATTACATGTAAGTGCCATTGAGACCCCGAATACATAAATGCTGGGGGACTGGAAGACCAAACGGAAGCTCAATCAGACTCATTTTCTATCTCTTTGTTCTCTTTTATAAACATGCAGGATTTTGGGAGAACACTTGAACAACTTGAACATCACTTGTCTGCAGACTATATACATGTACATGTATATGGTTCAATATTTACAAGCTTTTCTTGTGTTCTCCCAACATTCGGTGTGTTTAAGTCTTAGTTTATAACAGCCAACAAAAACATGGAAAAGAAGCTTGTTTATAAATAATTCCTTTGTATAAATATTTATTTAATTGAAGGACTGTGTGCAACAAAGGCCTAAGTGACTCCTGATCACATTCTAAATTCTCTTTCAAATTCTTTGTTTTCTAAGGAGAATTTAGAATGTGATCATGAGGAATTGCTTACACCCTTGTTGCACACTGAGTGAGTGAGCCCTTCAATTATTCCTAGTATTCCCTCATTTAGTCCCTAAACACCACCACAGCAACACTTTGCAGTGATGGGTCCATGCAGGCCCACAACGTCAATAATACTTATTATTACATGTACCACAATCATATCCACAGGTACACACTTGACTTACATGTACATGTAATAACATACTTACTTATATTGTAAAGTGCTTACGTCATTATTAAAGGGACCTGAAGCCTATAACATCATATTAAGTAATAAATGTATATGACTGTATTTACATGTACGTCTGGGATGAAATATGTTTGAATATATATTAACTGAACTTGCCTACTAGTTATTTCATATTAATAGTAAATTGTCCTTTAAGCTGAAACACTAACTGTTTGTGAGCCAGAACCACAATGAAACTGGCTTCATATTGTATCTCCTGACAGTTTAATATAAAAATTAATTATAACCCTAATTATCATAACACTGGCTCATCAGGCCTACTTGTCCACATAGGAAATTATTTCTCTTACACATCTACTACATTGTAATTCATGCATTTACAAGAGAAATCTATTACATCTACACACATCAACTTTATTATAAATGTGTCGTACGTTCTAGATTAATAGCACTTAATAAAGGACACAATATTACATGTACTTTCTGATATTTTTCTTAAGATGCCTTCTAATAAGCAGACACCAAGATCGGACAAGTCCCATATGTTGGGCTCACTATCATCAGGCTCACATGGGTAAGCCATCAGTGACCTTTATAATGCTACCAGGATGGCAATGTCTAGGACAACTGCATAAAACAATAGTCTTAATTACAAATGAATACAAAAACTGCACATGAAATTGTACACAGTCACCTACATTTTGACCGTTCTCTGCAAAAACACAATGTGAAAATACCAAATTTCATGTTTGAAAGAGATGTGAATGTAAGAATGTTAAACAAGTTCTGATATTTGTTTGGCATGAACAGAACTCTGCTTATAAAAATGTACAAAAATCTGGATGTGAAAAGTGATAACAGCTGGTGCGAGTAAAGGAAACGTTAAACACTGAATAACTTAAAAAAATTTGTTTTCACGTCTTTTAATAATTATTGTCACCACAGCTATCGCCATCCTCAGTACATATACATGTAAAGGTCTCTACCATTAATTTTATTTCTAGTAAACTTGAGTGAAATATCATGGATCACATGGGCCTAATGTCTTTGAAATAGTGCCAAGTCCTTGAAAAGTCCTTGCATTTTAATAGACAGATTGGGTTTTATTGTTTTTTTTTTTACCAAAACTCCTTGAATTTTGTTAAAACCTCCTTGCATGTTTGAGAACACATCCAAAACTTTGTAAGAGCGGCTCTGAATGATTAATTGTGCATTAACAAGTAAAACATTGGGTCTAAATTGCATTGAATTTTGAGGTCATCGGCAATCAGTGAACCTGTGGAAAACAAGTGCTTGACAAGTGACTGGATTGTCTTTGATAAATCCTTGAAAAGTTCCTTGGAGAAAACGTTCTGAAATCTGTATGAACCATGGAGATATTACACGTACTAGATAAAGAATGAGCGGACGATCTTTATGGGATTTACAAACTCGAGCTGAAAGCAAGAGTTTGTAAATCCCATAAAGATCATTCTCTCATTCTTAATATCACACTTATCAAACGTCTAGATGTAGAGAGTAATGTTTTCAGTTATTTCGGCAATACAACTTATTTTTTTGGCCGAGAAAATCGAAGCAAAACTTTATGTAAATCATGACGAAATCTCTAGTAGAATTTATAAAGACATGCAGTGATGTTTTATTAATTTCCTTTGTTTTTGCTTCATGAATTATTAATGAGTTTGATATTAAGTAATTATATAATATGCAGTCACTGATATTCTTCAAATAAAGTTCTTACTAAATGTCTTTTCTTTGTTATGTACAATGGATTGACCGGTACATTACTTGAATGCTACAAAAAGATTGCATTCTTTGTCATGTGCAGTGGATTGAACAGTACAATGTACTTGACTGTTACAAGAAGATTGTATTTCATTCTTTGTCATGTGTAATGCATTGAACAGTACAATGTACTTGAATGCTACAGGAAGATTGTATTGCATTCTTTGTCATGTGTAATGGATTGACCTGAGTACAATGTACTTGACTGTTACAAGAAGATTGTATTGCATTCTTTGTCATGTGTAATGCATTGAACAGTACAATGTACTTGAATGCTACAGGAAGATTGTATTGCATTCTTTGTCATGTGCAATGGATTGACCAGTACAATGTACTTGACTGTTACAAGAAGATTGTATTTCATTCTTTGTCATGTGTAATGCATTGAACAGTACAATGTACTTGAATGCTACAGGAAGATTGTATTTCATTCTTTGTCATGTGTAATGCATTGACCAGTACAATGTACTTGACTGTTACAAGAAGATTGTATTTCATTCTTTGTCATGTGTAATGCATTGAACAGTACAATGTACTTGAATGCTACAGGAAGATTGTATTGCACTCTTTGTCATCATGACAAGATGTGTAATGCATTGAACAGTACAATGTACTTGACTGTTACAAGAAGATTGTATTGCATTCTTTGTCATGTGTAATGCATTGAACAGTACATTATGTACTTGACTGTTACAAGAAGATTGTATTGCATTCTTTGTCATGTGTAATGCATTGAACAGTACAATGTACTTGACTGTTGCAAGAAGATTGTATTTCATTCTTTGTCATGTGTAATGCATTGAACAGTACAATGTACTTGACTGTTACAAGAAGATTGTATTTCATTCTTTGTCATGTACTGTAATGCATTGAACAGTACAATGTACTTGACTGTTACAAGAAGATTGTATTTCATTCTTTGTCATGTGCAATGCATTGAACAGTACAATGTACTTGAATGCTACAGGAGGATTGCATTTCATTCTTTGTCTTATACAACTCTGTATAGCATAGAAATTCTAAGCTCTGATTGACTGAACTGTAATATTTATAGTGGTGTGATGTTACTGGGTATAAAAATTCTAAATCTAAACTAGAATATTTAGAAATTGTCTAAATTATAACTAAATTTTTAAAATATGATTTGCCCAACAGCTTGGTTGCAAAGTACTCTATCATTTTGCTCAAAACGTTTGGTCATTTATGTATTCTTGCCTGCTCTATCCTCACATCTAAAATGATTGTATTTTCTGAAGGCAATCTTTGTGTGTGATGTCACTGCATGAGAACACACGATAGGATAATAGTTTGTATCACCACTTCATGTGTTGAATAGATTCAAAATAGCATGACTGTGTACCAGTGATACAATGTTTAAATGCACTGGCTATATAATAAAATCATAACTTGTAGTAATTTTCTTAATGTTTCCTATATTTCTAGCCCTAATATGGTTATCCATGTTTGTGATGAAAGCAAAAACTGTAAGTACACGACTGTACACTGAAGATCACAGGGCTTTCAAAACAAGCTAGCAGGCACTGGAGCACTGGCAGTTGCTGCGAGGTACATTGCCAGTTATTTCTCTTTATCAACAGACTGAAACTTCTGCTTGACTTTTAGCCTTTTATCACAGACACCTACCGGTACTTTCGTACTCAAAAACATGTTTGAAAGCCCCGAGATCATGGTTCATCATGCAGAATTGTATATAAAATACATATATATGAAATAAGGCAATATCTAATTAAGTAATGATTTTCCTAAGAATTATGATAGAAAAAGAAAACAGGCTGTGGCAGTGGGTATTAATCCCCACATGCATATAATTATATACTGTAGGTACGATTTTGCTTGAATATGCCTTAAGACTGCTGTTTGAGATGTCCAGTCAAAGTTACAAGCAGAAAATGAAGGAAATTGCAGTCATGTACAAATGTATGATGTTGGCCAGTTTTACTTGTGGAAACACCAGCCAGCTAAAAACATGTTTTGGGGATTTACTGTCCTTTGCCATAGTGTATTTTTTTATCCCACTTATATTTAATCAATCAGATTTACTGTAAGTAATTTTACTGTACATTGTACATGTAAATTGAAACCTCAAGCATTGTCTCGTGATATTTCTTAATACTTTTATGGTTTTCTATTCGATTACGAGTGTCAACCAATGAAACTAGTCTGAGAATAGAAAATTATCACCTTTTACATTTCTTTGCCATTCATACTGTCATTCTTAGACAGCATTTCTTTTGGTAAGTCTATAAGAGCAGAGCTTCCCAG
Organism: Actinernus sp. WN-2022; assembly: GCA_030867875.1. Classification (NCBI taxonomy): domain Eukaryota; kingdom Metazoa; phylum Cnidaria; class Anthozoa; order Actiniaria; family Actinernidae; genus Actinernus; species Actinernus sp. WN-2022. Next base: position 6,139,409 of record JAOWCC010001729.1, read on the forward strand.
TAAACTCTGAATTTCTAACGAGACCTGAAACAACCATGGGGGCTGATCAAAGCCAGGTCCCGGCTAATCCACAGATCAAATTGGAATTTAGCGTGTTGGTTTTTGCGGAGGGAGGAAAACCGGAGAACCCGGAGAAAAATCCTCGGAGCAAGGGTGAGATACCAACAAACTCAACTCACATATGGCGCCACGTCCGGGATTCGAACCTGGGCCACAGAGGTGAGAGGCGAAGCGCTTAACCACTGCACCACCAGAGCTCCCCAGTAGCTGGAGGGAATCAAATCGTTAGGCCGATCTTGTACACCTATTGGGTTCATTGGAGCCCAGTATGGTAAAATATTTAAGTTGAGACTTCCATATTGGGTGAGAGGGGTGAAGGCTGAGTCTAATATATTAAAAGTTGAGACTTGAATATGTTCATATTGGGTGAGGATCAATCATATAAGATTATACTGAACAAATAATCCTCCAGTCAATAAACACAATAGCGATGTTTCGTGTTGATAAACATTACAATTGTTATGCTAATGTCCAACCATGATTTCAAAAGGCTGCTTAGTGTCAGGAGCCAATGGATCTCTGGTTGGCATGACAACGGTGACGTACAGTGAACATCGCTATAGCACAAACAGCTCATGTGAGCTCATGTCCAAAATGCAGCTGTACATGGCAAAATAATGGACTAACTGACATGTGATCCTAATGCACACATTTGATTGGTGGATTATTTGTAAGGTACAGTATAATAATAAGGTATGTGTATAATTAACAATTATTCACCAAAGTGGAGGTGAATAGTGGTGGATATTTACAGAGCCGCTTCGGCGAGGTAAATATCCACCACTATTCACCAACACTGAGGTGAATAATTGTTTTAGTATATACCACTCTCCATTTGAATAGCCAGCACCAAATAGTTATTTTATTTTCTGTCAAATGGACAAAACTCGCACGAGATGATCGCTGCTTTGCTCGGAGGTGAATATGAATTCATATTCACTGTTTGGGTAGCCAATCAGAGAACGCGAAAAGTGATATTCACTGGTGTGGTGTATAATGTGGAAGATTGGAGAGGATTGCAGGTTACACGTATCTTGCTCAATCTACGTACATGTATTAGGTCAGATAAATGGAGAAAAGCAATTTGGGAAAAAAATGGTAAAATTATATCGAGAAATAAAGAGAAAAACAAAAATTGGCAGATAAAAGGAAAATGGAGGGAACAGTTTAATAAAGAATAGAGAAAGACAATAAGAGGGAAAAACTAAAAAGCATTCCACTTTGAATTGATCCTGGAGTCTACAAAGTCACATGCACACCATACATTTTGTAACACTGTACATCGTGTCAGGTCAAAGAATGAAATTCAGCATATTGCTCTCTTGTTCTAGTATGATGCTTTTAATTACAAATGTAACATATACATTTGTATCAATCAATTTTTTTACAACAACCGTCAAATTTCTCGCAATCTGATTGGCTTATTTTCATATGCAATATTTGGACAGACAACAAAAGCTGACGTCATTTGTCAAGGAGTGCGCGTGCGGCTTTTGTTTGAAGCTAAAAGTGTTTTGTTGCTGTAAAATTGACTATTTAGTTTGTTGTTGTTGTAAAAAACAAATTGAAGTTAGTTTTGATGTGTCTGTCCTAATATTGACAATGATTTTCGTCCTAGCTAGGATTAGATCAATTCTAATTTAGGGCAGTAACTAGAACAGTAATTCAGCACTTTTTGCAAAAACCTCAAATGGAAGCAACAGTCAGGGAAAAACGGTATTTTTTCAAGGTCAGGGAAAAGTCAGGAAATTTTGCATCTGGTCAGGGAAGTTCTAATTGTGTTGTCAAAGTCAGGGAATTTCATTTTCAGGTTGCCATAATGGCCCCTCATGACTCAAAGCGTCTGCGAGGGAAGGCTACAGGTTTTGATAATGACTTTCACTTCATTCGAACAGTCTTATTATGGTCCGTTAAAATTGTTTTCTGGTCAGTTAAAATAGACCAGTTCGCGGTAAATTACGACACTTTGAAAGGGGTGCAAACATGGCGCGAAATACAGTGTTTGTATGGGAATCGATGGGAATCCGATGCCAAATCCGACGTTTTTACAGAAACGTGTCAAATTCCGTGTGAAAATTTACATACAATGTATGGAAAACTGAAAACACGATTGCACGCTTCCCAGCAGAGCTACATCCCTCAAATTTCGATATGTTAATCTTTTACTTGGTATCTGAAGAATATTTCAGAAATTCGATTTTACGGATTTTATTGGGCATCGGATTCCCATCGATTCCCATACAAACACTGTATTTCGCGCCATGTTTGCACCCCTTTCAAAGTGTCGGAATTTACCGCGTACTGGGCTATTAAGTCAGGGAAATTTTGTTTCGTGATGGGTGGCATCCCTGAGAAAGTAATCAGACCAGTGGCACGCCATGTCGAAAATCTGATCGATCAGCCATTTTTGCGAAATGTTGCATCATAGTCTGCTGTCTGACATTATAATCTGAATCTCTGAGCTTGCACAGGACTAAGGGAGCCCCACTGTACAAACCTGAACTCAAACATACATACATGTACCTGAAGTGTACTGTAGTTACTCGATTAGACGCCGGGTCTCGAATTAACACCGGCCTGGAATAAACGCCGGGTTGACGAGGCCAAATTTTAAATAGAAGCCAGGCGCGTCTATTCGAGTGAGTCGCTATAAGTGATTCTAACTAAGGTTTCAAACCAACCACGATTGACAACAGGTCATGTTCTGCTTCTTTATTATAAATTCTCGTGAACCAAGAAAGACAACGTTTACGCCATTTACAATAGTTTTGTTTGTCGCTTTTTTCCACTGAAGTTCTTTGATTATGAGAAATCTATAGCAGTTCGAGTGTTAAATTAATGTCAAAAATGGCAATAAATGAGATTGAAAAATAACGAGAAATGTACCCTATTTAATAAACGCCGGGTCTCGAATTAACGCCAGTCTCGAATAAACGCCGGGCCGACAAGGGTGTATGTTGAATAGAAGCCGGGGGCATCTAATCGAGTAAATACGGTATTGTTAGTAATAGACGTTATTATGAATTTAATAAAACTCAAAATGGTGGTCATATTTTAAAATACTACATACTTAGAATAACTTATTGTAATGGATCATTGCTTTCGTATTACAGTAAAACAGGACTTCATGTGTCCAAGAGACCTATTGATCATGGAGATGAGATATTTTGCAGAATACTTGTCTGTTGAAGCACAGCGATGGGAAGAGGTGGACATATCCGTCCACTGTGATGTGCAGATATTTGATTGGTTAATGAAGTATGTCAAGAGAGGGCTTATGGACAAGAGCAAGAAACTGGATGACAAGAAACCTAAACTAGGTACGGACATAGAACTAGGTACGGACATAGAACTAGGTACGGACATAGAACTAGGTATGGACATAGAACTAGGTACGGACATAAAACTAGGTACGGACATTAAACTAGGTACGGACATTAAACTAGGTACGGACATTAAACTAGGTACGGACATAGCACTAGGTACGGACATTAAACTAGGTACGGACATAGCACTAGGTACGGACATAGCACTAGGTACGGACATAGCACTAGGTACGGACATAGCACTAGGTACGGACATAGCACTAGGTACGGACATAGCACTAGGTACGGACATAGCACTAGGTACGGACATAGCACTAGGTACGGACATAGCACTAGGTACGGACATAGCACTAGGTACGGACATAGCACTAGGTACGGACATAGCACTAGGTACGGACATAGCACTAGGTACGGACATAGCACTAGGTACGGACATAGCACTAGGTACGGACATAGCACTAGGTACGGACATAGAACTAGGTACGGACATAGAACTAGGTACGGACATAGAACTAGGTACGGACATAGAACTAGGTACGGACATTGAACTAGGTACGGACATTGAACTAGGTACGGACATAAAACTAGGTACGGGAATAGCACTGTACAAAAACTCGGCATCTGGCGTGCTTCTCTTTGAAAAATCATATCTCCAATAGAGCCTTTCAGCTTGCCTGTTTGTTGCCTCATTTCAGACCACATGATAGTTCTCCAGAGGATTGAGTGCTTTGTTTTCCAATTATAGAAATTGGTATATTTCCTCTTGGGATACAGAAAAACAAAAACGCATTACTCAAGGGTAAAGTCATGTGGTCTGAAATGGGGCAACAAACAGGCAAGCTAAAGGGTCTATTGTAGACATTTTCAGCTATAATATTTGGTGTATTATTCTTATGAAATATTGAATTTAATGCTAAAAAAATTGAGTTTTATTTTATAGATTTTGCGGGTTTTTACTTTTTTTTACTTTTTACCCTCTCGAACGAAATACATAACACTTTGTTTATGTTTGCGCTAGCACAATTTTTGTTTTATTGGCATCTAGATTTCGTAAGCTTTGGCAAATACGATTAGCCAGTTTGGATTCTAATTCCTTCTACAACATAAAAGTACAGTTCTTTCAATTTTCACAATGTTAGTCAAGTGAATACATAACCCACATTTTTCGCTAACTTCCACCCAAGGGTGATTTGATAAAATCTGCAGTGTGCACGTGTGTTATTAGTTTAAACAGTTTCCAGTTGTTTGAGAAACATCGTTCGACTAGATATCGAGTAATGGCTCAAAATGTGAAAGTGGTGTTGACTTACGTCGTTAGTACACATGTGATCGGATCAAGATTTTGATATTGTCAGTTGTATCAGTAAATTGTGTACTGTTTGTTAAAATTTGGGCAGAATCAAGCAAAGATCGTAAAAGTTATCATCTCATATTTATTAATCCTTTTAGTCATAAATACCATACAAAAAGGTCAAACCAGCCATAGTGGCGTGAAAAAAGAAACATAAATTTAACAATAAATACAATGTATAACGTATCTAAGTAAATACGATGATCAATAAAAACAATAGACAGAAACGAAGACCTAAGTACACACTTCATAGCATTATGCTATTTAAATGACTAGTGGAGAAAATACATGTGTACTATAGCAGGAAGTGCCTCTCTAGATCTCTGGAAAATATCTACTGAACCTGCTTTAACTGCGATTATAGGAGATGATTATTCCACATTGGAATAACTCGCGGAAAAAAGAACGTATACACATTTATGTTATGACATTAAATTCACAAAGTGGCTTAATGTATAGATAGGCCCTTAGGCCCTTCGGTGAATTACATAATTATGTCGGTGAATTACATAATTATGGTTTTAGTTGAAATGAATAAGCTTTGCGTACGCATATACATGTGTACCGTTAAGGCATCTGCCAACTCTCTTTTCATCAGTGGTTTGAATAGGCCCTTTGCAGGATACAGCCACGTGCAGGTAAATAATACTTCGTTAACGAATGAATTGAGCTCGTGATCCCCATGGGAAAGGCGTTGCCATGCAGCATCCATGGCAAGCTATCTTTCAAAACGCTGTTTTAGAAAGATTGGCAATCGATTGGAGATGAAAAGTCATAGATTTCAGATTTCTTTTATTTCACACTAATTATTGACTAAGATTACATTGAATAATATTACGTTAAAAGGGGTAGTAATTAATTAAGGAGAAAAAGCTTCATAAGTAAATTGTGTGTAGTGGTCAAAGTAGGAAAGGCTTTCGAATTGACCACTACCTATTGAGAGATTAAATGGCAGGATAAGCATAATCGAATAATATTTTCAGAAACTTGTAAGCATGCAAACTGGGCCATATCAGATTTCTGTCGACCAAAATCATAGCGAAGCCTATTAATGATATTGCTTCCTGTCTTGTTTTCTCAGAGGCCAATAACGTGATCTCAATACTGATCTCATCTGACTTCCTTAAAATGGACAACTTGGTACGTACGTGAAGATAACAACATTGACAACTAGAGCAGATTCCGTATGAGTGGGACAAACGACGGTATGTCAGTCACCGTGCCTGTACTGTAATGCTGTAATTTGATTGGATCAGGAGGACAAAAACAATGGGAAACCATTTCGACGTCGCGGCATGCCGTACAGTAACCGTGCTGTAGTTTGTCACACTCATAGGAAATCTGCTCTATTACTGCTGTGGTGAAGGCATTTTCCAGGGTTGTCACCAGAGGATCAAATAGGGGGCAGGGGAGGGGGGCAATGCCCTCCCCCAAGGAACTGCCCCCTCCCTTCACTCTCATGTCAAGTCCTGGGTTATGAGGTTAGCCGTTTGCTGTGAGAGGTTAGGCTAGTTTGTACATCTATTTTCTCCTTTCTCATTTCTCCTTGATATTCTCTCTGTAAATAAAAAAAGGAAACAGGCCTAGGTGTTAAACCAAAATTCAAAATTTAGTTGGTTTCTTGCATGATATCTAATATCTAAAATAATGAGATGTTGTAACTCAGTTGCAGCACACGTGTCAGAGTTCCTGAGGAGAGGAATCGCTCACTCATTCTGATTGGCTAAAAATACATAGACTAGCAGTGGTTTTAAAATTTAAAAAATTGATAACAATTGAGTGACGATGGTTGTTTAGTGTAGTGGTTGCGACGTTACGAGCAGGAGGAGGAGAGTTCGAGTTCCAGAAAATCTCTCAAATGTTTTTACCTCGCCATTTTCTTGAGATGTCTTTCTTGGGAACCCTAGCTCTAGGTGGCCTGGGTAAGATCTTGTTCACTGACCGCTTAGGGTTTTTTTATGGTTCAGGGTAGGGTTTTTGTTAGTTATATTGAGCGATTCCTCTCCTTAGGAGCTCGTGACGTGTGTTGGCGACGCCATGTTGGATTTCCTTGTTGTGTAGCGTTCGTGTTTCAAACGAAGGAAAAACAATCGGTTTTATTGATCTTAAAATTCACATCAAATGAAAGATACATGTAAAGGGTTATTAATTGTATAGCAGCAGCATTCGTAGGTGAGATTAAGCAGGAATTCAGGTAAAGAAATGCTTAGGTAAATGACACACGTGAAAACCTAACATCCCCCGTCGAAAAATAACCTCAAACGTGATGGTGGCACTGGTCACGTGACTACCAACGGTTCGCGGAAAAAAACGTGGATCTAAATGTCTCTAATATATAGGTGTTCACCCTCAAATCTCAACCATTTTTTCACATTAGTTTTCTTACTTTGCGTGACCTTACTCCCAAATCATTGTGACAACCCTGTCTATGATTGCCATACAGTGTGAACTGGGTTTGTAATTGTACATAATCCTGGTCAAAAGGGTTGGGACATTGAGGTATCATCAGTTTTTTGTAAAACAAAAACGTCTTGTGTCACAACCCCCTCCTCCCAATCAACGTTGTTTTTTGTTGTGGTCAGAGTCGTGATTTATCATTACAGCAGCTTGTAATCTTCACTTTTATTTCTTTACTTCCTAGGTGACTGATTGCATTAGTTATTGCCACGAAAACATGTCTGCAATAGTTGCCACACCCTGCAATATGAATTGCATCAATGATAAACTGGTTACAAGGTTAGTGAACTCGGTATACAATAACTACAGTTCTGTATACACTATGTAGAATTCCCAGCCATTTCAAATTGCACCCTTTAAAATGCCTAAAACTTCACAGCTTGGCTTGTGTAGAATTTCACTGACCTGAGAATGAAATCTTATCGTTTTTAAAGTTTCTATGAATACTGGAAAAAGTACATTATCCCTCTTGCTGACTCATTAGCATAAATGTTTAGGATAGTGACTCCCTGATGAGCAGTGTGCCTGGAAGTGCGAGGTGCTAAAGTCATCAACAAGCAGGGTGGGTTATAAGGGTGGGCCGACTTTCTTCCAAACCGCTCTTTGCGAACTGACACTTTGCATAATTAGTTCTACCGTATATACATCTATATAATACTCATTTCGTCATCGGATAGTGACTCCCTGATGAGCAGTGTGCCTGGGAGTGCGAGGTGCTGAAATCATCAACAAGCAGGGTGGGTTGTAAGGGTGGGCCGACTTTCTTCCAAACCGCTCTTTGCGAACTGACACTTTGCATAATTAGTTCTACCGTATATACATCTATATAATACTCATTTCGTCATCGGATAGTGACTCCCTGATGAGCAGTGTGCCTGGGAGTGCGAGGTGCTGAAATCATCAACAAGCAGGGTGGGTTATAAGGGTGGGCCGACTTTCTTCCAAACCGCTCTTTTCGAACTGACACTTTGCATAATTAGTTCTACCGTATATACATCTATATAATACTCATTTCGTCATCGCGAGGGATAATGAGTATTCAAGTGGTTTGAATAGCAGTAATGTTATTTATATTAATAATATTTACAATTTGACCCCATTGGTCTGGCATTTTAAGTTCTTCAGAAAACTCTAACATGTGATATGAACTCCGCAACATGCTGGTTTTTCAGAGTTACAGTAAGTTACAGTGCGGTTACGGTAAGGTTACAGACATGACGTATTTTTGTCCCACTCATACGAAATCTGCTCTAAACATGTACGGTAACATTCCGTATTGTGTCCGATCAATGACAGTGATATGTTGTTGTTTTATTCCCTAGAATTGCTGAGCTCTTCAACCACAACAAACTTGAGGACATTAAAGACCGCAAAGACAAGTTCAAGAGGTACATTGTAGTAAAGACCTTACGTCACGAGTTACAATGAAGGCCTAAGTATATGAGGTATAATTCAGTGGTGCCACTGAGTGAAAAGGGAAGGAGCAAGAAGAATAACCTTTTCTTCCCAAATGGTTTGGCTGGCATTGGTAAAATGTTGGTATCTTTGAGAAAGAAAAATGAAGATTGGAAAAACCTCACTTATACCCAAAAACATTTCAGTTAAAATTTAATTATGGATTATTCTTACAACTGAGGCCTCAGTTAGTTAAGGTTCTTGTCATTTTTGTCATAATACAACACTATTAGCCATGCAATAAATGTAAAAAGCACTGAATGTAAAAAGCATCGAATTAAAAAATGAACCCCACCACAAGAACGTTTCCATCAAAATTAGTGTGGTGACTGAGTTTGGGGAGGTTTGGCTCAATATTAAAGAGGTGGTGAGCTTTCAAATAGTACAAAAATAAGAGACCTCAGTATACAGTGGAACCTGATATTTTACGCCTTTTCGATCATAAAAAAAACCAAATACTGTATTGTCACTAGACTTAAAAAATGACGTCATAAGCCCGGCCTCTATAATACGGACTCTTTTCTCCGGCCCTTCGGTATCCGTATTAGAGAGGTTCCACTGTACTCGGTAAACATGAATTTCCATATGATCTTTCTTGTGGTAGGGTTCATTTTTAAGATTTATTTTTTAATTGGATGAAAGTTAGACATTTGGTCCCAGTCCTTTTATGGTTTTCGAAATGGCTACTAACCTTACGGGTTTATTAGCTAGTCTTCTCACCAGACGTTTGTAGCAAGGGCTCCAAGGACCCACAAAGACAAACATTGTGGAACATTTCACACTGAGACACAATCGGTCATAGCAAATACATTAGCAGTCAAATATATTTGTATTCAATTTCACAACTTCCTTTACCATTGTTTTCCTTTTAGAACTAATTTTAACATCTAGTTTTTCTGCTTTGCGTCCTTTGAGCCCTCAATTTTATTTATTGCGTAATTTCGAGAGAGAAAAGGTGGAGAAACCAGCAACGGCGCAGTCAGGTGAGAATAGCAAATAAATATTGCTGATATACATGTATGTTGTTTTTCTACACAGCAAGCTCTTCTGTAAGAAGATCGAGGAGCTGTTTGATCCTGATAAGGCATTGAATGCCAGCACTATGTACAAGTAAGTGTTGTCATTTGATCAGTTTACAAATCCTCAAGTTTGTCTCGTAATACTTGGTGCTGAGCGTTAAAAACAAACTTCTGCCTATCTTATGCATAAATGTAACTTGCAGCTTAGTGTAATATACAGCTCAAGTGAAATTGCAACACAAATTATTTGCACGAGCGTAATTTCCTGGGTGAAATTCACGCATGTGCTTCGTTTGCAAACGATTCAGTGAGTTTGGGAATGGGTGACACAAATCCCCATCCCAATAACCCATTTCTGCACATGTGCGCCACCACGATAACGGATCAAGTAAAATCCTAATGCCAAGGCGCTAGAATTAAAGAGAATACAATTTGTACAGGTAGAATATTCTTACCTGTTGGGATCATAGGTTGTGGTGAACTGTACAATCGTTTTGTGTATGGTGCGGTGGAGTTTGAGGTCATTTTATTTGTGTTCGTTGTACGCGTCTATGTAGAAGACCTAGTGCGACGTAAATTATTCACGTTCTGTTCACTTTTGTTCTTTAGATGTTCTGCGTGCAAGAGATTGATCACAGTAGAGACACAGGACAAACTTCGCTGTGTTCTCAGCAGGTAACGATAGAAATAAAGTACTTCTCTTTAGGGATGAGGTAGAATTCTTAGGGGAGGCTTGGCCTTGTATACTTCCAATTCTTATCAGTTTTAATGGAAAGCAATCTCACAGGGAACCTGTTGAACTCCTCAGTATGAAGAGCAAGGGATATTCTGCCAGTACTTTGATCTGGTCTTGCCGTAGTCCATTATTTTCATTCCTAGATCAAATAGCGAAGCTTCTCATACAGAGGGGGGGCTCTAGCTTGGAAAAATATGTCACATGATGCCCAGGTCGCTTCCAACATAATCAATTTTTGCATAACTTTAGACCGCAATAGGATTGTATTTTAACTACCGGTATTTCATATAAGAATATTTAATTAGATTGTATAGAGTAGATATTATAATTTGTAATTGTGTATTATTTGGGATCAGGGACGGGATTATGTCATCCTATCTGGATTTGGAACAAGCCATTCGACCTCTATCAGGGCGTTTTAAGTTGACTGTTGATTGTTCATATTTTAGAATGACGATTGGCCAGCGAGGACACGTCTCGTACAGCCACGTTCGGTGAGTGGTGGTGTTGTTTGGTCAATAAAAGGTGTCATGAAGCTGCGATTGCATTCCGTATCACAAGTAGGGAAGTGATGCCATGTTAATGCTATGATGTCAATAGACCAATCCGAGGTCACCTTTGCCATTGCGATATCTACTAGGTTAGCGAGAGCACCGATACTGCTGACATGAGCACCTAACAATTAGTTAAAATCCCAAATTTGAGAGTCATATCTTGTATTGGAGCTAGGCATTTATAGATTGTGCTCGGCAACTTTTGGGCAACTTTTGGAGTCTCGAGCAACTTTTTGAAGTTTACGCAACTGTAAGCATTTTTTGGAGTTTTGAGCAACTTTTGAGCAATTTGTTAAAAAAATTGAGCCACAAATAAAATTTTAGAGTTTTAAAATACAAGATCTGTGTAAATACGGCAGAAAACACCCTGAACAATCCTTACAAAAAGAAAGCAGTTTATTATGTGCCCTCGATTACCTCCATGTGGTCAGCGGCTGTTCGCAAACTGTACACGCTCTTTATGGTCAGCGGTTCGAAATTTTCGGGATCGACCATTTTGTTTCACGCTTTCATTAATGGCACTGGAGGATTATTTAGAGGCCTCTGTCATGTTGAGGTACAATAATGCCAAAAGGCAGTAATAACTGAACAATACACAAGCATCTCGGTTAAATGTACTCATTGGCAAGTTAAACGTTGTACATAGTGTAAAAAAACTTTACAAAGTGTTGTTTAAAGCTTTTACTTCAATAAAGCGGTTTATATTGTAAAGCAACTTCTTGAATTATTGAAGCAACTTTTCTCCTTTTTGGGCAACTTTTTGAGCAACTTTTTCGAAATTTTTGAGCACGATCTATAAATGCCTAATTGGAGCAACGATACGGTCCCACAAAGTAAGACAATTTTACAGACAATGTATTTGCACCCCCTCATACAAACGTCTCTAAAAATAGCGCACTTAAGTAAAACCACTATATTTTCATCATTATTAAACGAAAATCATTCCTATACTAGTTCTTTCGAAGTTCAGAAAATTGTATTGTAGATAACAAGAAGTCCATATAACCTCTAACTATCACAATTTATCATATTAGTGACACCATGTGGGACGTGAATGAGTACATAGGGGGTTTACGAGAGAAACTCAAGTCCTGGCGAGATGTCTACTGGAGGTAAAGAGAACTTCCTTGTTCATTTGATTGTCATCAATAACATACCTTTCTTTGGGTCTTACCAATGTAAAGACCTTTCACAATACCATTGACCTTATTCATAAAGCCATTAAAGCGACGTCAGTCGTCCCAGCTTGACACAGGAAGAGAAACAATCTACAGTCGATGGCGGAAAATAACGTGAATTTCCTTATAACACAAAATTATAACATGGCAGCCTCAGATTCTTTTGTTCTCCGAGGCACATTTAAAGCACTAATTTTCCCTGATGGCAGGGATATTTAGAAATATGCAATGCATATTTCTAAATTTCCCCTGCATGAGTAATAAGGGAAAATTAGAAAAGAATGCAGGCTGGAAGTGAGAAGGTCAAAAGCATCAACTCCTGCTCCCCTCTGGCACGACTAGCCCTACGCTCCCGGATGAAAAATACTGAATCCAAACTGACCTGTCTTCATCATAACCTACAATTTAATCCATGTGGGATGACCTATTTCAATCTGCATATTCTTCTCTTAATTTCTCAAACCCGCTTCTTCCATGTGGGATACTTAAAACCATAAACGTGACGTAATTAAAATCCATTCATGCTCTTTGAATATTTAGTCAACCGCATAATTACATTGTATTTTAGTGTTATTCTTCTCAAAAACAACACGCTTTTCCCCAGGGGAAGCCAGGGTCGTTTAATCAATGGCGCTCAGTCAAGCATTAAACAAAACGTTTTCGAAAGCAACTCGACTGCGACGTCTTTAGTTTCGGCAGAAAAAACTAAACTTCTCAGAGATTTGTTCCGTTCCTCGGCGATCATGGTATAACAAACTTATACCATGGCATTTCGAAGCGGCCTCGGGACTTTTACAAATCTTCCCTCGGCTCTCGGGGCAATTTAAATCACTAATACCCCTCATGCCATGGTATAACTTATAAGAACACAGCATTCTGGTATGACAGAAACTTTAAAAAATTCTTATCGACTCCATGTTTATATTTTTGGTACAACGGGCCTCGTTCTGATACCATTGTTATCAGACTTCTTCCCGTGTGGGTAGGAGATATAAATAAGGTACATACAGTGTATCTTACATGTAAGTAGTAAAATAACCTTCACTTCCAAAGTTAACATTATAAATGCATGATCTCTATTCTGACTTTTGACAGCAAAATATCAAACTCGGGTCAAAGTTACAGAGTCCCACTCTGCAAAGGAAAGGAAGTTTATACTGACAGCCTATCATGATGGCAACAACTCACTTTACAAATTCTAACCATTCGCATATTTTTTATTCTCAACACTTCACCACGCTACTCTCGTAACAGAGCAGATTTCGTATGAGTGAGACAAACTACGGCATGTCCGTAGCCTTACCGCAACGTACTGTAACCGTGCTGCATCGTATCTATGTAATTTGATTGGATCAGCAGGACAAAAACAATAGGGAAACCATTTCAATGTCACGGCATGCTGTACAGTAACTGTGCCGTAGTCATTGCCGTAGTTTGTCCCACTCATGTGATACGAAATATGCTCTATTACAGTCTGTGTCCACGTATAGATTGTGGGGTTATGTTAATATCCCGTACTGCTATCTAATAACACTACAATCTGTGTGTTCATGTATAGATTGTGGGGTTGTGTTAATACCCCGTACTGCTATCTAATAACACTACAATCTGTGTGTCCACGTATAGATTGTGGAGTTCTTTTAATATCCCTTACTGCTATCTAATAACACTACAATCTATGTGTTCATGTATAGATTATGGGGTTCTGTAAACACCATGTATACTGCTATCTAAATAATACTACAATCTATGTTTTCATGTATAGATTGTGGGGTTCTGTTAATATCCCATACTGCTATCTAATAACACTACAATCTGTGTGTTCATGTATAGATTGTGGGGTTGTGTTAATATCCCTTACTGCTATCTAATAACACTACAATCTGTGTGTCCACGTATAGTTGTGGGGTTCTTTTAATATCTCTTACTGCTATCTAATAACACTACAATCTATGTGTTCATGTATAGATTGTGGGGTTCTGTAAACACCATGTATACTGCTATCTAAATAATACTACAATCTATGTGTTCATGTATAGATCGAGGGGTTCTTTTAATATCCCTTACTGCTATCTAATAACACTACAATCTATGTGTTCATGTGTAGATTGTGGAGTTCTGTTAATATCCCATACTGCTATCTAATAACACACAATCTGTGTGTCCACGTATAGATCGTGGGGTTCTTTTAATATCCCTTACTGCTATCTAATAACAGTACAATCTATGTGTTCATGTATAGATTGTGGGGTTCTGTTAATATCCCATACTGCTATCTAATAACACTGCAATCTGTGTGTCCACGTATAGATTGTGGGGTTCTGTAAACACCATGTACTGCTATCGATGCGGAGATTACTTCCCGTGCTCGGAGCTTGGTCACTGCCGTTATCACCCAGGGAATGCAGAGTTTGGCGACCACACAAGTAGCAATTTAATAGTGGGTGTATACCCATGCTGCCAGCAGCGTGTTCTCCCGTTTGATGCTACAGGCCAACTCATGGTAAGCTTAGAACACCCTCCATTTACAATCTGGAATGAACATCCACAATCTGGAGCTTGAATACTTTCTCAATCTGTAGGTATGTTCTCTGGGTCTGTGTTCTCAATGCCAAGAAAGTTTCTAGTGCTTAGCCAATCAGATCGATGGAGTTGCTGAAGCATGAAATCTGCAAAACGTTTAGACTACATTCTCAGAAAGTTTCTTGAATCAGCTATATGTCGAGCTATATCCCAATAAAACAAGATTAGTATTTTATGTGGCAGAAACTCTACAGATTAATGTCTGAAATTGATGATAAACAGTACACTCAAAGGTAAAGCAACTTTATTTATAGCATCCAGTGGGGTTTTATTTATAATGGTTCGCACAGTCTTTAAAATCCTTGAATCCGAAAATGACCCTGGAAATTACTTAAAGTAGCGCCATAAAACAACATGAACTCTTTTTGTCCCAAATTCTATTTCTGATATAATTCAGTTGTCTAACTTAGTTTTCTTTCAGAGGCAGGAGCAGAAATTAAACTAGAATAAACGCTACCCGAATTGTGGGATTGATTCATCTTGTGATGTCACAATGAAAACCTACGGGATTTTATTGTAGTAGTTTTCTCTAGGGAGGGAGTTGATTCATCTTATGACGTCACAGGATCCATGAAAAGTAACCAAAAGTAGGGATTAAATGCCAGAAATGTTACAAAATTTGCAAATTAATATTTTTTTTGAGAAACATACGCAATAGTACAATAATTGTTTTTATTTTTTTGACATGATACTTGCACTTTAAATTGTTAGAAAAGATAATGTAACAACCTTGAATGCCTTCGCTAGTAAGCACATTATTTATAGAAATATATAACATTTAATAGTTTACAAACATGTGCACAGTATTTTCTTGAGAAGCCTTAAAGTGCCCCTACGATCAAATTTTGACATATCAATGTTTTTGCATATTCATAAAGTAGAGTTCATATATTATTACCAGTTCAAATTGTTTTTCGATACAAAGACAGGAAGTCTTATTTTTTTAGCTCCGAATATTGAATCTACACGTCCGCCATTACTGGAAGCCGTGCCCTTTGTTCAGCTTTAAACAAAGGTTTATTCACCGGAAATGATGTCATACACTTAACGCTCGCCTGCAGAACACAACGCCTGGAGGCATATTTCTACTAAAAACGTCTTCACGTACATAAGAAGAAAGTTATATTTATCTTTGCGAGGTTGGCTACTTTTTTATGCACGCTATTTCGCGCCACGAGGTTGTCGTGTTAAGTGTATGACATCACTTCCGGTGAATAAACCTTTGTTTAAAGCTGAACAAAGGGCACGGCTTCCAGCAATGGCGGACAGGATTTTACCGGTAAACTCTCCTAAAATTTGTGGTTTAAGATGCCCATTTGGGAATATTTTTTACTATTTCGGATATTTCTAATACTGATTGACCTATGGACACTGAAAAAGTGGCAAATCGAAATGGTAAATTTTCGTCGTAGTGGCACTTTAAAAACATCCTCGAGCGTTGGGACTAAAGCTGTATATATGAACCGTGTTTAATTACATCTTTGTGTGTGTGGTGTGGACACATGAGTTGTGAGACTGTTTGTTGCTATTTAATCTGTCCCAGTTGTCTTTTGACCCATGTCTTGTTGAACGTCAGGGCTGTGCTTTTAGGGATCATCGTGTGAATAGGAATATGACGTCATCAAAAGTGGTGAAGTCTACGTCATCAGAAGTGGAAAACTCCAATGAGAGTCAACGTGACAAGGGAGACGAGACTGACACTAAAGGTACATACTTCTGGTTACCAGCAGCGTGAGTGGCGTAGTGGTTAATAAGCGCTTTGCCTCTGTGGCCCAGGTTCGATCCTCAAATATCCTCCGGCTTGAATTATTTATCCACTGTCGCCCCCGAGAAAACACATTACATTAATAGTTCCGGATTGTGCGTAGAAACAAGAACTCGTAGCACATCCACCCAATTTTTCGACCAAATTTTCCTTTTACGGAATCGAAGTTCAGCAAGTTGAAATGCTATTGTATTGTAATCGACACTGACTGACTCAAATTAGCCGGTAACAAAACGAGCGGGGGACTGGAACCGAGTCAGTAAAACTAATTCAATTAATAACTAGTCAAAGTGAGCATTATTTTCCAAAAGAACAGATCAAACTTAGCTAATCTGGAAAGTTTGATGAACTTTGGCTCAATATTGACAATGCTAGAAGGCATCAAATATGTCAATTTTCCCATACAAACTCTTTTATTTTTTAACGTTGTACCTCCAAACCATACTCATTCATTGTAAAAGTTTGAATGGGACAAAGAAATTTCAATTGCTTATAATTCAGACAAGATTCACTCAAACTTGGCACACATGCTAATTTCAACATGCTCTATCATTTGATGAACTTCATTTTAGAATTAGAGTAATTCTGATAAACTCGGTCCCAGTCCCCTACTCGTTTTGTTACCGGCCAATAACCAAATAACCATGCATAGTTGGAATATTTTATTTTCGTTCTGCAATGTGATTGGTTCTCAATGATCTAAGTGGGCTCAGTTACAGTTGTCACACTGTAAAGACAGTAGTGCTAATCATATTTCGAACAACTGAAACCTGATCAGTAACAGTAGTTTATATATTTGAAACTCATCACTTAGTCTGCCTACAAAACTAAGTAACAGCAGGAGCCCATTACCAGGACCGTGCATCTCCCAGATTAGGTCATTACCAGGACCGTGCATCTCCCAGATTAGGTCATTACCAGGAGCGTGCATCTCCATATTAGGTCATTACCAGGAGCGTGTATCTCCATATTAGGTCATTACCAGGAGCGTGTATCTCCATATTAGGTCATTACCAGGAGCGTGCATCTCCATATTAGGTCATTACCAGGACCGTGCATCTCCCAGATTAGGTCTGTCCAACAGCAGAATAGATGATGTAGCTATTTTTAGCTTTGTGTTTCCCGCGAAAGTGGACAAAGGTACCTGCACTAAACCAATCACACAACGAAATGTCACTACTCATTATGCATTCACGCCGCTATTTTCCTATGCAGGGGAGCGCGCAAGCAACCATGGCAACCATTTTATTTCGCGGGAATCGGATATCTATAAATAGCTACATCGTCTACTGTGCTGTGGGCGCTACCCATCACATAGGTACGCTCCTGGTAATGGCCTCCTGGTAACAGTCAGTAAAATGATGTTTTTATTACTATTGTGATGATATGTTCTTTAGCAGATAACGTGACCGAACCTGACAACGACAAAAAGACAGAAGAGAAAACATCAAATCCTGGATCATCAGCGACAAGTGAATCTAAAGGCACAGCGTGTTCAAGCCAATCAGACGACAGTAAAGGAGTAGTCAATAACCCGGTGGTGTTAGAAGACATGTACAGTCACAGGAGTACAGTGGGCGTACCATTCCAACGCCTCATGAGTGCCAGGTATTGCCTTTTAGTCTGTGTTTGGTTTTGGTTTCGGTTTTGGTCTAACGTGAACTGTTGTTATTGCGTGTGAACAGGTTATCAGAACTAAGTGTGTTTTCTGTAGAGGAGACGGCGCATGTCAGTCAATCATGCTCAGCTGACACTGAGGTTAGTTTGACGTAAAAGACACGACATTGGCTGAGGTCACACTGGACGACGTTTACTATAGTTAAGCGGACTTAAGTAATACAGAATGAGTAGCCGTGTTTCATCGGGCTGGAAGGCTGCTTGACTAAATATTTAAAGGTCATGCGTGTATGGTTTTAAGTATCCCACATGGAAGAAGCGGGTTTTAGAAATGAAGAGAAAAACGGGCAGATTGAAAATCCGGTAAAGCACGGACGCGAATTCTGGCTTATCAAACGTCTAGATGTATATATAGAGTCGTGTTTTTCAGTTATTTTGGACTTATTTCGGCCGAGGAAATCGAAGCAAACGTTTGTGCCAATCAGGACGCATCTATCAGATTTACAGATCACTTATCGCACATTGATTTCCTTTGTTTTTCTTTCCTGAATTATTACTGAGTTTGATAACTATAGTTAAAGACATTCTCAGTGTGACCTGCATTTACGGTTAGTTGCTCCGACAACGGCGGCAAAAAGAAAGAAAAATTAACTATAGTTAGCCGACCTGAAAAGATGGGTCTATCGCCGAGTTAACCTAAACTTATTGACTTTATAGTTGACAGCTTTTGATATTTGAGGTAATTAAACCCCAGTTTATGGTTTACGAACTGTCCACACTCACGTCTCGAATGCATCATGTCACTTCAGATGCTCACTATTTTAACTATAGTAAATATTCGTAACCAAAGTTTGGTTATAATTAACGCCCCAGTGTGACCTCAGCCATTATTTGTTGTGGTCTTCCCATTCTTGCCTGGGTAAGGTTCCAGAAGGAGTTGCAACATTTTTGTTGAGGTTGCGTGTATCTCGCCTTTACTCCGAGTCCAATGTTATACATATATTAGGAAGGACGTCTCAACATATGGGATTACGGCGAAACACTTCATCAGTTCTATGAACCAAGTCAAACCTATTTGCCATGGGAGAAGAAAAGAATAGATTAGTAAATACGCGTGCGTAGAGAGAGAGAGGGCTAACACTTTCAAACATTTTTTGTCGAAATGCGCAAAACATGGCACATTCTTCCAATAAAGAAATGGCAAGCGCGAACCAAATCTGACGTGAGCGTTGGTCCCATTGGGTAATTGTCAATTGTTATTAACCAATAACAGCGCGGACGCGGCGCCAAATTTGAGTTGAGTTTGTTGGTATCTCGCCCTTGCTCCGAGGGTTTTTCCCCGGGTTCTCCGGTTTTCCTCCCTCCGCAAAAACCAACACGCTAAATTCCAATTCGATCTGTGGATTAGCCGGGACCTGGCTTTGATCAGCCCCCATGGTTGTTTCAGGTCTCGTTAGAAATTCGAAGTTTTCATCGTTATAAAAGTGAAGTAAAACATGGACGTTTATGCTATTTTCTTTTCTTATAGCGACCCGGTGCACTGCCAGATGTCATCGATCCCGTCGAGAAACGCCAGGCTACCGAGACCCAAGCAGTAAGTCACCTGATGTGTGCTAACAAATGAACACCCGCGCAGAATCACGGCACATACTGATATGCACATCTCGTTAACTACTGAAATCAATGACGTGTCAAGCTCATTACTGCTATTAAAGCGAGAGATTCAAATACAGAGAAAATGGACAAATATGCATAAGGCTGCCTGTTATAAACGGCTACGAGCACGACTTTGGTTTACATTTTAGACACCAGTTACACGGCTTTTTGTTAACATAAGATTGATGGTCTCTTCGAACTATGCTTTAGAGTCGTCAGTTTCAAAAACTCTACTATATGGGCTTTATGAATATAAGCGATCTTGGTCAAATTTTGTATGAAAAAGTATGGCCAACCAAGTTCATAAACTTATTTCTCGTAAAGTATGAGACTGAGAAACGAGTTACAATCGGCTTCTTGTAGCCCTGGATATGAACTCTTTGGAATTGAACCCCCAGAACGGAGTTCCTTTCCTCCAATCATTAGGCCAACATCTAACTAATGAATTTCTAATGAAGTGACCTTAATATTTAGTCAACAACTAGTGCGGGTCCCTCGTACAAAGGCCATTCTGCGCGATGTGACGCAAAATAATGTTCTCTTCTTTGGTAAAGAAAGTGCAAAAGGAGTAGCTAGATGTCAACATTTAGATGTTCACACAATAGTCCAATTCGTACTTGTTGACCGCCATTCTGAAAGGTAACCAAGCCGTTGGTGACATCGAGGCTGGAGTTGAGTCGTCATAGTTAGAGGTTGTATCTAGTTAGCACGATACTCAAAATCTATCCATAGTCATATAAAGACGGTTTGTATTATTGCAGGGTCATTTAACTTGACTGAGTCATTTAACTTGATTGAGTATCTCAGTTTTATTGACTTGTATAAAGTGATTCATTGTACTTGAATATTAGCTATTTATATGTTATACAGATATATTTTGTTTGTATGTTTTAGTGTGTATCTTATTTTTTCCATGGAATATTATTATCCTTTTCTCTTTTCTGACCCTAAATAGTTTGTCAATATATACTAATCCCTGGGGTACCAGACTCGATTAGTTCTGGCACCCCATGCACTCTTACAGATTTAAGATTATTCGAGATAGAAGTGTATTTGGCTTAGAATGAGTGTAAATAAAAATATTGTTGTAGGGTCAACTCCAGCCTCCATGCGGAGCTAAGGCCTGGTTACCTTTCAAGAACTACGAATTGGACTATTCAACATTTCACTGAATAAACGTTCAACATTGTATAATCCAACATATTGAGATTATTGATCACCCTGTTGCGCGGTGCTCGGTGATGTTCAATGGTGCTGAACGATGTCAAGTTTGGATTCTGCCAAACCAATTACAGGGCCAGTCGATCACCAGTCCTGCTTTTCTGATTTTCGCTCAAATTATTATCTATAGCATTTTTTGATTATACGAAAAACACTCCTTGAGCAATCCGTTATACATATCGATGCTAATTTTGGAAGAGAAACATTTAAGCTGGATTAAATTAAAGTCTAATACCAACGACACCAGTTAAAAACTTGTAGTTTAAAATGTTGACTCAAGTTTTTCATCCTTGCCATCTCATGCCAGATACATTCTTTTGTAGTTTCATATCGATATCACTTACGAAGAATATTATTTCTATTAGTTTCTATTAGTTTGAATATGATTTTGAACTTCTGAAATTAATGCTATTGATTGAACAGCAGCCGACTTTGTGTTCAGTGGGCAGTCAAACTAGGCCAACATTTAATATTACCTAGAACAGTATTCATATTCAATGCATGTTCAATAGGAGACTAACAACGTTTGTGTGGATAGGGAAACGACTAATGTGGAGTAGCGTTAAAGCAGATTTGTGTTAAGGAATCGCGGGAAGTTTTTGACATCCCGCTTATAAGCCCCTTCAAAACCCTAACGCAGTTGTATAAGACCATGGCTTATTCACCAAGTCTGACTGTAAGTATGATCAGTGACGTCATCCGCGTACTTAATGTAGTCACCTGCTGCATCTTGGAGAACGTATGAATTTTATTGTCATCTTTTATTTAAGAAATCTTTAGTTAAACATTCGCGATTTGTTGCTTTTCCGCGATTGACGTCACTATAATTGATTCCAAACACTTATTCAAAGGGTGGTTAATAGGAATTTACGATAATTTTTGAGTTTGATAAGTCAGCTACAAACAATTTCGTCTTCGTTTCCTAGTGGACGATACATCCGTTCTCTCGGTCCTTTTACGTGCATCTGTTATCGAAACGATCTAACCATACTCTAGTCTCCTGGATTACGTCTTAACAATCGCTTGGGAGACTCGCCTATTGTAGTACCACTGAGACTCAGAGTGGTACTTTTTTGAAAATCTAACGTAATTGTGTTCTCTAAATAGTGCAGGAAATAAATAAACTTTAAACAGTGCAAATCGTATACGATACGTATACAGGGTATGCTAAAGCCAAGGGCACAACGGTACATCGACAGTAGGACGTTAACCCGGTATCTATCAAATAAGGTGAAACGTCCTGACAATAGACCTTATGCTTGATGATGTCACGTGATCACCACTAAACCTCACTTTTGTGTTGAGAGGAAATGTTGTGTCAAAGTGAGGCTTGGTGGTGATCACGTGACATCATTATGCATAAGGACTATTAGCATCCCTCTAGAAAGCTATGAGGCATGTTTGATGCGGTTGAATGTGAAAAACTGTATACGTTTTCACATAGCTTCGTAG
Source organism: Actinernus sp. WN-2022 (assembly GCA_030867875.1). Lineage (NCBI taxonomy): Eukaryota > Metazoa > Cnidaria > Anthozoa > Actiniaria > Actinernidae > Actinernus > Actinernus sp. WN-2022. The sequence continues at coordinate 6,161,839 of JAOWCC010001729.1, forward strand.
CTTTCAGACATCATGCAGTTCCTAACTCGATTGTCCCTAGTCCCTCCCAGCCATTGGGCGCAGTCGCAGTCGAGTACTACAACGTGTCAGCATGAGAAGAATGAGACTTGAGAACAGGGATGATGAGCACGACGCGGGAGAAGACGAAGATCAGCCAGAATCAGAAGACACTGAACCTGAGATTAGAGGTCCACCAAAGCCACGCCCTCCAAGAAAAGTGACGTCGGCATCACGCAAAGAGTACGTTTATATCTGATTAGGGGGCATTCAGTACAACCATGCACGTGATTGCATTCCTGCGAAAGGCCTTTTTATTAATTTAATTGTATACGAATAACCATTCCTTTACGTATAGTTTCAGTACATTTAAGAGTTATAAGTGGGACCCTCAACGATCGTCTAGATGGAACCAAGATGCACAGAGGGAAGAAGGTAAAGACCATGCAGAAATTCTCATCATTTTAGTAGTATTAGACGCAGTGTTTTCTTTAAGATGATCCCATTAAGCATCTACGTTTTAGTCTGACACACTCCCCCCCCCCCCCTCCAATATTTCCCTACCCACCCTTCCCCTCTGTATAATGATAGCACGTTCCTTAGCCAGATTCCGTTTCTGTTGATCGTAAACTGCATTGTTTCATTGTTGCTACAGATTACAAGCGAATGACCGAGCTGGTTGCGTTTCTAACAAGACAAAGGCAACAAACTCCACAACAAGACAAGGACAGACAAAAACCCAGAGAGGTAGTGCTAGCAAATTGTTTCCTAACGTTAATGATATGATAGCGGTGTTTTTAGTACTAATCTTTTTATCCTACAGATCGTTGTCTATTCAGAGAACAATACATGGGTGCATGGAGATATGGAATTTATCTTAAGTGTTCGACTCGATAGAGCATGTTTTAGTTTTGCGTTTACTAAGCTCTCCTATTGGCTGAGAAAATAAACCAACCAATCAGATATCCAAAGTAAAACCAAACGCAAAATGGTTTTGCTTTGGTTTGTCATTGGCTCATAGGGAAGCCATTTATGAATTACTTGTGATTACTCGCTCCTATGATTGGCTGGCTGTGGGTAATTTGCGTTTGGTCTTTCGACACATGTGAAATTCGCTCTATCTCACGAGAGTGAGCACAGTGAACGAGTGAACACTCGAAGATATATTCCGTATTTCCAAATGGCCATGTATTATTCTGTTTATTTTATAAACAATACTAAAACGTTTTCAATATTACTGAATCAATTTATATTGCCCGCTAAGGAGAAATCAAGCATGCGATTTGATCCACAATTATGCAGATGGTAGTAAATGTCAGCAACTTGCGAGGTATAAAAGCTAAAGATGAATGAAAAGTTAAAGGAAAGCAAGCTTAAAGTGCCAATGAAATGAAAATAATCGATCCCGTTTTTATTTTATTTTATTAAATTCTAGGCTTCCCTTAGCCATTTTGTGCAATTAAAAATAAATTTGGAGAGCGCGAACATATTTTTTTTCGTATCGAAGTCGGGCGGTATTGCCAAAATCAATTGTTTTGCTGTTAAAGATATGGTGATCACATGCGTGACGTCACTTGGTCTGCGCATTTATATTCGTACCATAAATACTACAAAATATGTGCATTTTTTTGGCCAGTTTTCAATTTAAATATGTCTTACTTTGAGAAACCTTGACGATGGCCATAATTTTTCTAATAGAATCCTTGCAGTCAGCCATATTTTTAATTTGGTGAACATAAATGTAGGACCTAGTGACGTCACGCATGTGATTAGCATACTTTAACGGCATAAAAAATTTCGCCTGATTTTGGCAATTATGCCTGACTTTGATACGAAATAAAATTATGTTCGCGCTCTCCAAATTTATTTTTAATTGCAGAAAATGGCTAAGGAAAGCCTAGAATTTAATAAAATTAAATAAAAACGGGCTCGATTTGTTCATGTTTCATTGGCACTTTAAGTAATGCAGGAGCACTGAACGGCAAGGAATGTGAAAAGCTGTTAATGTTCTATTCTTTCTCGTAATTTCATGGGTTGATACTCGTACATTCAATAGAAAACAAGCAAGGCAATATATTTTCATTCGATAATTTTGGATCAAACTACTTGTGGTGTGATATCAAAGAAAATCGCTATTGGGGAAAGTTCTCAAATTTGTGATGCAAATATATGTTGTCTTCCCCCTTTCCGATTGGCTGCATGGTGATTTCTTTTATAACTTTGACTGTAGCATCTCAGACATCTCAAACAGCACTTAAAGTATATTCAAGCAATTTGTTTTCGAATGCTCGTGGTTTATAGAGCGCTCGCCTTTGGGTCGAACGTTCACGGATCCACTCGCGCTTGAAGCAAGGGTATATATTTTCTTCATCTTCTTGTCAATCCAGTTTTGCTTATACTAAGGATTTTTGGCCGCCTTTCACGCCAATTTCCTTAAACTGCCCTCGTAATATCTTACTGATCCGCAAGATTCGTCTTACTTTGTACTCAAGGTCATTTTACTCCAATGGGATTATGTGATCATTATTTTGTAAGCCAGAAGAAAAACCAGTATAAAAGAAGTTACCCTTCAACTATGAACAGTCTATTAACAATACATAATGCAATGTTAGAGTATGGAATATTAAATTAAGCAAAATTAATTTCAAGTGATTCCACATTTTATTGCATTACTTTATATGGCTTATTTTTCACAATGGCAATATTTGTTCATTGCACGCAATAACATTATCTCTTTTTATAAATCATTAGGAAGCATTGTTTCCCTGTTTATTGATCTAAATTTGAGATATGCTCCCCAGATTGAACAAACACAATCTAGCCATATTATTTCTATTTTAATTGCCGCTATTAAGATGATATTACCCTTAGGGCCTAGTACATGGGATTCTACAATAATCTGTCCACGAGTTCACCATTGGTGACTATGTTTCACGTTTCAATGAAGTTTTGCTCAAACTACTTGTGGTCTAATTTAAAAAAAAAAATTATTGGGGAAAATTATCAGATTTGTGATTCAAATATATTTTGTTTTCCCCCCTTCCGATTGGCTGGATGGTGATTTCTTTCAGTTTTCACAGCAACAGTTTCCTTTATTGTTAGCTTATAACTTTGTCTGTGGACATCTCAGACATACATTTGTAGCCTGCTATGCAGACGTATTTTTTCACTCTCATAAATTCGAAGAAAAAAGTAACGTCTGCTTACCAGAGCGCTTAATTAGTTTCCAATATGCAAGCAGACGTCAGCACGTTTCTGCCCAATTAAAGCCATTGTTAGAATTTTAGTGAATTGGCGCGCAAGTGAACACTCTCCTGTGATTGGTTAATGGCAAATGAATTGTTTGTATTCTATTAAATGCAACATTACATCACTTTCCAGGATATGGAAGGTAAAATCTGATTGGTCCATAACACAATGAGGTGTGCATATTGGAAACTAATTAAGCGCTCGGGTAAGCAGATGTTACTTTTTTCTTCGAATTTATGAGAGTGAAAAAATACGTCTACATAGCAGGCTATCTCAGACAGCACTTAAGGCATATTCAAGCAAATTCGTTATTGCATGGGAATTGCTCATTGTCGCACCTTTTGCTCCTGCTGTTTGGCGAACCATTACTTTATTTGTAAACAAACAGTTTGCGGCTTAACTCAATTACAATCCGTACTGCGCATGCGTAAATTTAGACCGTGTTGCTCTGGGTATGAGAAACAGCCTCATGTTTGATGCGAACCGACATGGTCGTATAAATGGGCCTGTTCATGGCTAACCTCCTCCCCACGTAAATAACCCTGTTATCATCCAAGAGTTACCCAGCGGGTACCTTACATTTTTTCAAGTATCCGTTTTAGGACTAGTACGTGGGCCGCTGATTGAGTTTCTTGTGTTACTATTTTATGTTTATTATTTCGTATTAATTTCCTTATAACTATTTTGTACAATGTACATTTGCTTATATTTTATGTTTATGTTCAACCCTGAGCATTTTTTGTTGAAACACTTTCTAGTATATCAGAGTTCTCATCGGCCTTTTCACCCCGCTGCAATGCTGTTGATCTCCATAGCGGCTACACCATTGAACGGGGAATGCTTTGTCAAGTAATTCAACTCTTTTTGTCAGTGATTGTCCACAGTATATACCTTAATCTACATTAGTTGAAATACAATATGTATTTCTCAGTTCTATGCGCTGTTTAGTGACACCCTCTTTTCGTACTATTTCAAACACGAATTGTAGTGTTTCATCAGGGATTCCAAATATTGAGTAGTATAGTCGGAGTCAAAATGATACCACTTTTTCTTGCACAACAAAAGTCAAAAAGTGAATTCGGAAATCCACTTTTTGCCTTTCGTTGTGCAAGAAAAAGTGGTATCAGTTTTGACTCCGACTATACTACTAGGGTACTAAGGGTCAGCCAAATTGTCACTAGACATTCTTACACCTAAAAATCCAAACTTGATAACCTATTAGAGATATGATTAGCTTATAGTTATATCGACATCGACATCCTTACACCTAAAAATCCAAACTTGAGTAACTGTTAGAGATATCCTAACGTATAGTTATACCGAAGAGAGAATGGCGAGGCCGCGTAGTGAGCCACTTCCACGGAGTCTAGCTCGAGAGGCAGGTACTATTCTCGATGAGAGAGATGGAATGCTCGAGGGAGTGGAGATAGGCCGCCGTACTATTCGATGGCGCTTCTTCCAAGGTGTGGCAGGAGATTTGACTCCTAGGATCATGGAAAAGTTAGTTGCAAAGGTAACCACCAGCTTCTACCTGCGCTACAGCTACACCTATCGCATTCGCAATGTCAACGACGGACGTGTGATGCTATTCTCCAAGACTGTCCCCGGCTCTCCATGGGTGAACATCCTAGGAGATGCAGAAGAGTGGGTGGTCGACAGGGAGCTATCTCGATTGAATCCCGACAACATCAATCGGCCAAATACCCAATGGGCCTTCGTGCGTTGGATCTACGTGGATGTCAAAGTCGTGATCGATCGTCAGCCTCTGTTGGGAACAGGCCCACTGCCCCAATGGCTTCGCCAGAAAAAAGGAATGCTTGCCCTTGATCGATATGGTGACAACCTATGTCTGTGGCGCTGCCTTGCCATGCATGAAGGAGCACAAGCAGATAGGTGTTGCGTCACAGCTCGAAGACTTGCCCAGACCTTCTATCGCCTGACAGCGCCCACGCAAGACGTTCTCAGAACTTCCTTAGACCAGCTGGAGGAAGTCGAGTTGCACTTTGGAATCGGCATTCGGGTGTACGAACCTACGGAGGATGGCGCTTGGCATCTGACGCGACATACACCCCACTACAAGCATACGATGACGATTGGGATATACGACGGACATGCCTTCTACATCAAGAACATCAACAAGATAGGGAGCATCTACGTATGCAACGATTGTAAGCAACGGTTCACAAAAGCCTCGAACCTTCAACGCCACGCAGATCGTTGTAGTCGTGGCGAAACGAAGATTGTTTGCCCCGGAAAAGTAATCACAGTACCCCAGTCGGCATACGAAAAAGCCTTCTGGCCAGAGAGCACCGCCAGCAAAGTCGCTCTACGCTGGTTGAAACGCGAAGCCGAAAGGATTGGGCAACACATTCATCACGCAGCTTGTGGACATGGTGGAGAGCATTGGATCGAAGGAGCTCCGGTCGACGGCTACGAACCTCTTTCGAAAACCATCTTCCAATTTCATGGATGCTATTTCCATGGCTGCCCGAAATGCTTCCCTAGGGAAAGGAGGCTTTATCGCAAGACCTGCGAAAGAACGGAGAGTCTACGTGAGGCAGGTTATGTAGTAGTGGAGGCTTGGGGTTGCTCCACGAAGAAGACAAACGAACCGGTCCCCACGCCAACGCAAACTGCCTACCCACACGCCATAGTTTACGATTTCGAAGCCTATCTCGATAGAACAAAAGGAAGACAACCAACGGACCGATTGACCATCGAAAACGTCCATGTCCCAATATCAGTATCAATTGCCGACACGTACAATCGAACGCCAACCCACATCTGTCGACGCGATCCAAAAGAACTCATAGCTGCCTTCGTCGAAGAACTCCAGCAAAGAGCACAGGCAATCCGAGTAGCCATGGCAAGATGGTACCGGCTCGATAAGCCCAAATTCTCCTTCGACACCCTATCAAAGAGACAACAAGCGAAGATCGACGAATGGATCAGCCAAGTTCCAGTATTGGAATTCAACTCTGGCAGGTACGATCTCAATCTGATCAGGGAGCACTTCGTAGGAACCATTGCCGACACCTGTCCAAAAGTTCGGGTAGCAAAGAAAGCCAACACCACTATGTTTCTCTTGACTCCCGATTTCCGTTTCCTCGATGTGATGAACTACCTTGGACCTGGAACTTCCTACGAACGTTGGATCACTGCATATGGATGCGAGTTGCAAAAGAGTTTCTTCCCATATGAGTGGTTCGACTCTCCCGACAAGTTGGATCACGTTGGATTACCAGATTATCAAGAGTGGGGTTCGAAGTTGAAAGGTCAACACCTACTATCTAGGTCAGAGTTCGAAGACTGCAAGCGCACCTTTCTCGACAAGGGAATGGAGACCTTTGCAGACTGGCTACGATACTACAACAACCTAGACGTAGTTCCATTCCTAGAGGCACTCGAAAAGATGCGAGATTTCTATCACGAGAAGGGAGTAGACATGCTGAAAGACGCAGTGTCCATCCCAGGAGTCTCGCTACAGTTCCTGCTTCGAGGTAGTGTAGAAAGGGGAGCTGAGATGTACGCTCCAAGTAAGGAAGCCTACCACATGCTGAAAGGCGCTGTCGTGGGAGGTCCAAGCATAGTGTTCACCAGACGCCACGAAGCAGGAGTGACTAAGATTCGTAGTCATCAGGGTGGAACCAAGGTGTGTCGCAAAGTTCTTGGATACGATGCCAATGCCCTATATCTTTCCACGATGGAATTCGAAATGCCTTGTGGAAAAGAAACGGTTGTGCACTACGACGAGCCAGGTCCAGAAGCCGAAGGACTTGTCGAATGTCTACGTGGTGGAACGTGGTTTGGATATGCAGAAGTAGACATCGAGATACCAAAAGAATTGTGGAAGAAATTTGAGGAGATGCCCCCCTTCTTCTACAACAAGAAAATCCCCAAGGAAGCAATTCCTCCACAAATGTTGGCCTACCTTGAGAAGACGGGTAGAAAGCGCAGCGAGGAAACGAAGCTAGTTGGGAGTCTCTCTGGAAAGAAGTTGCTACTCTATGCTCCTCTTCTACTTTGGTATCTAGACCACGGCGCAGTGATCACTGCTGTCTACCGCACGATAGACTACGAACCCAAAGAAATCTTCGGATGGTTCGTGGACCAAGTCACCGAGGCGCGACGTATGGGAGACGTAGACAAAAGTAAAGCTTTGCTGGCAGATGTGTTCAAGCTACTAGGAAACAGCGCCTATGGAAAGTTGCTCGAAGACTTGGGACGTCAAACGAATGTCACCTATACAAAAGACGAGAAGATTGTGGACAAAGCTTTGCGAAGTGTTTGGTTCGAAGACCTGGAAGAGATTGGCTAGGCATACGAACTCGAGAGTAGGAAGGACCAGATCCGAATCAAACGCCCTTTCCAAGTAGGTATCGCTGTGTACCAGCTCGCAAAACTGCGTATGCTCGAGTTCTACTACGACTTCCTCGATAAGTACATCGCCCGCGAGGACTTCGAGTACATACAGATGGACACAGACAGCGCCTACATTGTCATCTCTGGAAATAGCATCGATGAAGTCGTACGATCGGAACTGCGAGAGGATTTCGAAGCCGAAAGGAAGGAATGGCTAGCTTGGGACAAGTGGAGCAGTCGTACCCCAGGACTCTTCAAACTCGAATTCGAAGGACAGCGCGCCATTGCCCTATGCTCGAAAGCTTACTACGTCGATACGGGTGGCAGCAAGAAGTATTCCGTCAAAGGTATGTCTAGACGGCACAACGACATTTCGTGGGATCGATTCGAAGCAGACCTCCAGGGTAGTATCGACATGGCGAAGAACCGAGGCTTCCGACTATTGCCAGAAGGTATGGCAACCTACGAACAACGGAAGCTTGGGCTATCGGCTTACTACGACAAAAGATACGTTCTTCCCGATGGAATCCACACCGAGCCAATAGAGTACGCTGTCTAGCGTCTGGGTACAAACAGAATTCCTTTTGGTGGTAGTTCCGTATCCCTAGGAACGACTTGTAGCTCTTCACGAACGAATCCACGTTTGGGTGCATCCTTCTCCCCTTCTCGCTTCGCAAGGTAGTACAGCACAGGCTGTCCCGAAGATACTACACTTCGCGAAATAACGTATATCTGCAAACTCCACACAGGATCAGTAGCTCTACGTTTTTCACCCCCTTCCAATTCTCCTGGTGCGTAGAGATATCGAACTAAGACGTCGAATGGTAGGCGCTCTTCTCTCAAACCAACAGTGCGCGAATATGTAGGAGTCTTTAGATCTACTTGTTGCGTCACTACAGAATTCGAAGGCTCCTTTCCTGTAAGTCGAGTCACCTCACTGTTCATGGCTTTGATAACCATTGGTAAACGAACTACCCATTCTCTACTACGCGCATCTGATCCTTCCGAAGTAAGAACCATCTCTTGTGCATACTGATACCCAAACAATCTCTCGGCTAGAGTTCTATTTGCTCGTTCGACGAAGCCTTGCGCTCTATGATTACCAGCCTCACCTCGTTGAACTTTCGTACCATGTAGTTCTAGCGTTTCAGACATACGTCCCATGAATTCTCTACCAGGATCTACTTGCAACGTCTTTGGCCATTCGAGTGGACTACGTTTGTAGATTCGTTCGAATGCCGCAGCAACTTCACCACTATCTTTAGACGCTAAAGGTTCGGCTTCTTTGTATCGAGAAGCTACATCGATTACTACCAATGCGTACTTGTATAGCTTTCGTCCACGCCCAGGTCGATCGTGTGGTAGAAATATCAAATCAGCTTGGTGGACTTCATTTGGTTTCGATACAGTCCAATGCGGTCGTGGAATGTGTTTTGGTGGTGGTAGATATACTTGCCATATAGATTGCTTTTCCAACCAACTCCTAGCTACGTCTTCTGATGCTTTCGCTGCTACCGATAGCTTGCCAATTGCAGAGTGACCTTTCCAATAGCCCATAGGACCATAGAAGATATTCGCAAGTTTAGAATCCATCATACATCTATACATTCTAACCTTCAACAGATGAAAAAAAGAGAAAAAAGGAATAAGGACTGGTTGGATGGGAGCCCAGAATGGAAGGGAGTGGGGTGTGTCCACGGCATAGGACGAAGAAGAGTACACCGAATTCGGAATGGACTGGAAGCACCACCCACCATGTTGTCCTAGTACGTCGTGAGTTGGTAGGTGTGGGTGGTGCTTCCAGTCCATTCCGAATTCGGTGTACTCTTCTTCGTCCTATGCCGTGGACCCACCCCACTCCCTTCCATTCTGGGCTCCCATCCAACCAGTCCTCATTCCCTTTTTCTTTTTTTCTTTTTTCTTCTTTTCTTTCTTTTTTTTCTTTTCGTATTTCTTAGTAGTGACCTAGTACGACCTAGTACGTTACCTAGTACGTTACCTAGCACGACCTAGCACGCTACCTAGCACGACCTAGTACGTTAGCTAGTACGACCTACATGTAGTACGACCTAGTACGTTACCTAGTACGTTACCTAGTACGACCTAGTACGTTACCTAGTACGACCTAGTACGTTACCTAGTACGACCTAGTACGTTACCTAGTACGACCTAGTACGTTACCTAGTACGACCTAGTACGTTACCTAGTACGACCTAGTACGTTACCTAGTACGACCTAGTACATTACCTAGTACGACCTAGTACGTTACCTAGTGCGACCTAGTAGTAGCCTAGTAGTAACCTAGTAGTAGTGGCAATGGCTATAACCATCTACTAATGGCGTATCCAGCGCCTAGCATTCCACCACCGACGTAGAGCAACTCACCAGTCTTCTGATTGTTTGAGGGTCTATAGTAGTCAGATAAGCGGGGTTCTTTCATTCCTTCGAGCTGTTCTAGCGCCTTACGTAACTTATCGGATTGCACAAAGGCTTTGTTGGTATCTCTTTGAACGTTGTATGCGTCGCGTTCAAGACTTTCCTGATTTTGTGCAAAGTCGTATAGTCTTTGACGTTCGGTTCTATATGCTGTCATTTCAGATTCTTGTCTTTCTAGGGCCCTATCGTGTCTCTCTCGTTCCGTATCTGTATCACCCTTTCCAATCATTCTAGCTAGTATGCCACCACCAGTAAATGCCGTCGCATTCAAAACAGCGCCGAAAACTGTCATAGCAATTGCTGCCGCCATTATGGTATGATCTTTTGTTTCTCAAGATATTGTTTCGCGTATAAGCTACCAAGTATCACGGCGTTCCACTTTGTGAAATTGACTAGGGAAGAAGAAGGATCGTTAAGCATAGATTCCTTGGTAGTCTTCTTTACGATCCACCCAATACCAGTAGCAAGTCCAACGATTATGACTGCATCGGTTGCCGTCTTCATCAATTCTTTATCCATCTCGACATATATAAGTATGATCTCTAGTCTCTAAGAGTTACTCCATGTCTAGTGCCGTTGGCTTTGCCGGAGCTGCAGGTTGTGTCGTGCTAACGTCGGCAGCTCGCGTGTTGCCATCTACATACTTCTTGTACGCAAAGTACGTGCCAACCAATGTAGCGCCAGTACCGATGACTGCGAGGATAGCCAGATTTTCGAACCGACCTTTCTCTACGTTGCGTGGTTCGCTTTCACGCGTCGACTCTCTCTCCTGAGCTTCTCTAGCGAGTTTGTTGCTTAACGCTAGTGCCTTTCCGGCTGCAACGCGCTTTGGGGTTTTTACCTTAGTTGGTGCAGTCGTCGGAGGATTCGCAGTTATCTGGTCCGCTTCTTCCATCTTGATTCGGTATAGTAGTTACCTGTAGAGGTTCAACAGGTGTTGTAGGAACGACTATGTGATCAACTACGTGGAACAAGGCACTAGCTAGAGCCACTAATCGACCTGCTTTGAGTGATAATAGACCGGCCACAGCAGATATCTCGTTGCGAACTAGGTGGTCTTCTCGTAGGTCCTTAAGCAGTTCTTGTTTGTCATCTATTGGAACTACGTATGCGACTGCGCGGGTAGCTAGACGTAGTGCTCCATTTACTAAGCATCCCGTTATTTGCTTTGCTACTACGGCCTGGTACCTACTATGCAAACGTTTTACGTCCTTCTCAGATAGCTTAGATATATCTACTATTGAGAAATTCTGCCCTAGATATTCTTTCGTTGTACCCATTGCAGCTAAGATTGCAAGTGCTTCCCGACAATCTTCGACACCCTCCAATTTGGTTGGATGTTCCAACACGACTGGAGGGCAAACAATAGCGCACTCATCAAGCAGTTCATTCATGTATTCATCCATGATAATATGTTGTAGGTGCTGGGAGCTCTAACACTACCTCGAAAGGATGGCGTAGACAGAAGCACATGCGAGCGAACTTATGAGATCCAAGTATAGTTCGTAACTCTTTACATTCTTGCGAGCCTCCATAATCCTCAAATATCTTTTTACCATCTACAGCCGATGCTGTATGGAATGCTACTACGATAGCTACGTTCTCGCGGAAGGGTTTACATATGCTCGTTAGTTGTTGGGACAGCACCCAAATAGAAAGCCCTATATGTCGTGCAGAAAAGGCTAAGTCCACTAGCTTGTCAGTTCGTTTCTTGACGTCCTTCGATGCGGCGCAATCGTCGAGAATCAATAGAGTATTGGTACCTGACCAAAATGTTGCGCAAATACTCAAAGTAGCATCGATGGCATCCTGCTGTGGTGATATGACGAAGAAACGAGGATCTCGATTTGCGAATCCGCGATAGGTTTTGTTGTGGGCATACGTAGGACAAATCAGTACTATGTAATCGAACTTGCCACGAAATGATCCACGAAGTTGTTCTATGAGAAACGCAGTCTTCCCACAATTCGTTGGACCGACTATGAGTGCGTTGAACGGCACGTGCTCTACGAGAGAATCCATCAGTATATTATACTATGTAAAGATCTGTTCAATATCGTGACCTGAGCATCCGCAAGGACATAGATGTGCATGATCACCTTTCCACTTCCCTTCGCAGTTCTATGTATGCGAATGTCGATGTCCTTTCCACTGCCGGTTTGTGCCAATCCATCACCATGAACGGTGGAATCTTTTGCTGTGCGACAATCAATTAGGATAGCGAATCTATTTTCAAAGAACTTCTTTGGAGTCATGGAAGTATTGGGCGTACCAAACCAGCCTTTTGCAGCCTCCCAGAAATCTAGGGGAAGCATGCCGCTTGGAAAGAGTCTGTTGGGAATCCCGTTGACATCTACTTCTACCTTTAAAATATCGGGATTCGAGAATGATTCGCTATCTCGCGTACCATGAACGTGTGGCTCTACGAATAGTAGAAGTAGTCCAGCAAAGGATCGTCGTGGAACATTGACGTTTTGAGATATCAAAGTATCGGATGTTTTAGCGATATCTACTGTCTTGAAGTGAACAGCGTAGTTGTATAGGAATGCAGTACCTATTTCGTATTTGTGAAGTGCACTACTAGCCAGCGTTCCATCCCTGATTGCTTCGTATTCTAGTTGGATGTTGGTAAGTTGGTAAGTACCTATCTTCGTCGCATCCGATCCAACTATGACATAGTCGGCATTGGCTAGAGTCAACTCGAACGTAATGGTATTTTCTAGGGTATATGTATATAGAACTCCATGTTGTGTCAGAATGTCGACATCTAATGGAATCCTATATTTGGAACCACATGCAGCTAGGAGCGCGTTGTCTGCAGCAGACGAAGTACTTTTATCGCCAGCTTTCGATCGTAGCTTGTTTACGTTCTCTGATTGAATGCCTTGTTGTACTCTCGACTCTCTCTCCTGCGTAGATAGGTATACATCGGAGTACGTTTGTAGGAGGTCTGGCCTGACAAGGTCTTCTACTGTTTCAGCTCCCATCCTACAGATTCTACGTTGGACCAAGCAGCGTCCAACGTTCGAAACGACTCTGTTATTCGCATGTCCACCAGATAGTACGATGTCGACCAATAGCGCTAAGCTACCAGGTACTAGTACTACACCTTCTGCTAGCTTTGGGACTTCTACGTATAGAGTCTCACCTGGATTGGCAGATGATCGAGTGAAAGTTTTCCTATACAAGTCTCGCGGAGCCTTGAGTGCACGAGGCTCTCTTCGTGCTTGTGTGGGATCCAACTTTGATGAGATCATGTTGAATATAACTATATATATAGTTATGTCTAACATGGCCTTTGATGGGAGGTATGAGGAAAGAACTGATGAAGCTGAAAGAGGAAAAGATTACGATGATGACGATGCTATCGATGTGGAGGAGGAGTGGAAACGTCTCTTTCCAGACTCGACAAATGTGGAGCCTAGAGAATCGCTCAACATGGAAACCATACGCGACTACGCTAGAGAAGGCGCTAGACCAAAGGATCAGGAAACCTCGTTTTCTATAGAAGATGATGATTACATCGACGAACTCATCGACCCGAAAGACTCGAAAGTTTCTAGATACGAAAGAATCCTGGAAAATCTGGAAAATGAGAAACCTCCTAAATTTTCTGATAGGGGGGTGGTCTTCAAACAAGGCATCCAATCAGACGAAGCAAAACAGGAGACGTTCGAGATCGTCTGGGAACAATATCACGATGTGGGAATTCGAGGCACGCTTGATATAGCAACCATGTCTGACGGTAGAGTCGCTATCCACGAGTATGGAAGTAAGATAAAACCTATTCCTTTGTTCACCAAGAAGGGTGAGTTATATGCGAGGACTGGGAAAGGGAAAGGGAAATGGAAAGACCTCAAAGTAGTCCTAGGACCCTCGAGGGAAGAAATGGTAGAAGAAGTCATGAAAGCTGAAGACCAAAAGAATGAGAGGATCGAACGAAATGAAGGAATACTCAAAGACCCTACGTCTACTGAAACTCAGAAAGAGAATGCTACTAACGAAATAAGGACCGCTCAGGAGGAGCAAGCAGTCCTAGAACGAATAGAAGAAGCCCTTACAGAACGGATGCCACTTAGGGATCGTATAAGAATCATCTTCAAGAAGTATGGAGTCAGTATAATTAGCGTGGTAGCTGCGGTAAGTACTGTGATCGGCGTAATAGTTTCCAATCTGACGAAGGCAGTTTCCGAGATAGTACCGGGCTTGGGAGATGCTGCCAAAGCAGTCGCTAAAACAACTGCCAAAGCCTTAAAAGCAGTAGGCAAAAAGTTAGAGGAGATTCTACCTAAGATGATTGGGCCAATTGCGAGTTTCGTATTTAGTATGGCTGCCGACGTTGTTGGAGTCTTAGCAAACAACATTTGGTTGTTAATCGTAGCAGCAGTGGTCTTCGTAGTGGAGCAATACAAACGCCGTTAACGAAACAACGTCCATGCGATTCCAGCTGCGGCAATGGATGTCACCGCGAGATTTATCTCATGTTGTGGGACAGCCTTTGGTACAGGAACTCGTTTCTCCAGAGGTGGTATTAATTTCTTATCTGATGGTCCTTCCATAGGAGGAGGTGGGCGTCCTTTGACTTCTGCATTGATGTCGTTAGTGCCTAGCATCATATCTTTCGTGGCTTTTGGGGTTGGATTCCTATAGCCATCTTTCTTACCAAGATAGTACACTAGATTGCTTGGCAATAATCGCACGCCTATAGCTATTGCTAGATCGAGCCTCTTATGCGTCGTCGTTATAGCAGTAAGATAGTTTTTGTAGCTCACCACTAAATCGTTTTCGAGAATAGCGCCTTCGACTAAGCTCTTAAACTTTTCTTTGACGTTGAAACTATCTACGATGGATTCGTTAAGATCGTTTTGAGCGCCTAGAATACAATATCCGAAAGCCTCAACAGATCGATTCAATCTACCTAATCCAGCATTCGTCAAACCTCTACCGATTGGTGGCGTAAACCAATTGTATTGCTTTCCTTCGTGTTCGTCGTTCCGAATAAAGGATACTAGATCGCCCTTGTCCACCCTTCCTCCCTCGTCTGCAAATGAGTTATTATGGTTGGGCCATGTATCTGCTTCCTTGTCGTAGCCTCGGATTACGTGGACGTTCTTGTAACCATCACCATACAAAAGAAATACGTCTCCTAATCCGCGATTCCTACCTCCGTGCCATCGGAAGTCTGGCTTTCGAGATATGCCAAATTCGATGCACAATCTCTCAAGAGCTGATTTGCTGTAGAGGTTATCGAGTTGCTTGAAAGCACTGTCACCAGGTAGAGGGCAACCAAGTTCATGTAGAATTCTTCGTATCGTGAAATAAACATGGAATCGTAGGAACCCCTGAATGACTGATGGATACTTTTTGAAAGTAGGGTCGAACAATGACACTCCACATCCGGAAGTTG
Organism: Actinernus sp. WN-2022; assembly: GCA_030867875.1. NCBI lineage: Eukaryota > Metazoa > Cnidaria > Anthozoa > Actiniaria > Actinernidae > Actinernus > Actinernus sp. WN-2022. The sequence continues at coordinate 6,177,290 of JAOWCC010001729.1, forward strand.
CACACCACGTTGCGAAATTCAATTGTTGAGGCCAGTACTTGAAATCCGGACCTGACAACCACGCATGGGACTCCTTTGCTGTCACATGCTTTACGACGGTCTCCTTGAATATGTTAGGAACGCCAGCCTTGAACTTCTTCGTTGGGGTGACATATATCCATAGATTAGTGAGATCAATATCTTGTGCCGGTCCAGTAGAAGAAACTGCTGTAATAAGATATTTCGCACTCTTATCTAGGGTCAACGTAGATGGGAAGCCATCAACCATTCCCTGCAATGCGTCATCGATGCGTTTTCGAGTGACTGCAGGTAGCTTGGAGACATCGTCACCATAGACCGCATAGCCAGAATCCCCATCTCGAAACCAAATACTCGTCGAATATTTGTCTGGACCGTTCACTTCCGTAGAGGCATAGAACTTGTGAAGATCTGCATGTGGGTATCGTTTCTCGAACTTCACCAACAGATTAGCATTCAATGTTGCGACCACATCTGCCATGTTGAAGCTATACGTATATATAGTTATACCTTCAACACATACAATGACGCTCCTTAACGTTACCACCACATCAGCTGACCATACTGTCTACTTCGACGACCCTATTCTTATCAATAATATTTCGCTAGTCGAGGTCGCTTTTGAGAACAGTTGGTGGAACCTAACAGAGGCGGGCTCGTTCAGGTGGAACGCCGGTAGTATTATGTTCCCACACGACGTTGCTGTAGGGTCTTACAATTTTAAGAAAATCAAGAGTGCCTTAAAGCCTGCAAGTAGTGCTGGTATCGTGGAATTTAAGAGCAATACCCTCTTTAGGTCCCACGTCATAATAGTTAAGAAACCAATCAAGTTCAATAAAGATTTCTACACACTATTAGGTCTCGAAGGTGGAGAAGAAGAGAATAACGAGTTCCTGCTAAAAGTTGGTAATTACCCTATTAAGATCAAAGATATCTACACAATGTATGTCTATTGCGATGCGGTGGATTCCGGTTTCTCACTCCTAGAGGGAAAACGATCGAAAGTCTTGGCTAGCATAGAGGTCCGAGGTCCTTGGTTTCAGAAAACGATCTATACTATAACGAATCCCCAAGCCCTGCAAGCTCTAGGTACAACGCTAAACAGCCTTCGTCTGACAATTCGTGATGAGAAAGGCAACGTGGTAGACTTCCGGGGTCGATCGATACGATACGTGTTGAAGCTAAACCTCTTATAAGTTATAAGATGGAAGGCGACTCGATTCCACCGTTTCCCTCAGCACCAAGTATCTATCCACAGATCGCTAACGACACTGGAAAGAACTTTAGACTGCAAACGATCCGAGACACGCTTTCGGACATAGAAGTTCAAGAAAGGCACTACGAAGGTGTGCGCAAGAAATATGCACGTTCTCAAGGAATAGTTCATGGTATCGCAGTGGTAACTGGAGGTCTATCTGTGATCTTATCTGGATCTGGATTGGGCGCAGCGTTGACTGGGGTTGGAATAGTGATTGGTCTACCACTTGGAGTTATTGGTGGGCTATGTGGATTAATTTCAGCATCTACGACCCTTGGAGCTAAGAAGTTAGGAATGAAGGTTTCTAAACATGAAAGGACAACTATGTTGGCAAAGGCGAAAATCAATACGATTCGCGATCTAGTATCGAAGGCCCTACGCGATGAAAACATATCCGACTCCGAATACAGTCTCATCCTGAACGAAGCGAATAAGTATGAGATCATGAGGTCTGAAATTCGTCGAGAGACTTCCATAGGTGAAAAAAGTCCGGATCGGGTTCGAGCCGAACTCAAACAAGAAGTGCAAAAGGAAATGCGAGAAAAACTTGGCAGCTTAGTAGGGTAAGAATCGATATTTCCTATGAAAGGAACGAACATGGTTCTCACTTTCACTTCGCTAAGTCCTACTGCTAGTTAGCCCATGTCTAGTGTAGATTGGTTCAAAGTAGGAATGGTAAGAAAGCAACTCCTTGACAAAACGCTCGACCGCACTTCCAAATATGTCACAGCGTTTAACGACATCGCCAAGAGACATAGACGATCCTAAGCGACGTAGCACCTCGTAACTTGCTCCAACGACTTTCGTCTTAAGTATTGATCTGTGTCCTACATTGTTTTCTATTGCCGTAGTAACAACCTCGTAGACTATTTGTTGAACGTCCATAGGTACTCCTTGAGGATCGAGTTTAAGGAAAGTCGTTGCAATGTGAGGAACTATGAGCTCGACATCCAAGTCTACATCAATCTTATCATCGTTATACAGAGAACGTATAAAGACCTCTCCGCTACAGATGCTTCTGTCGTTTAGTTGCATGAAGCGAGCAACCTCGCCTCTAGATCGGACGAACCCACATTGTATGCATGCATGGTAGAGTAGAGCAGCTAAAATATTTTTCTTAACATCGCTACGCTTGAGACAAACTTTCATTACTTGGATAAATGCGTCGGCTACGATTCCTAACGTGTTCATAGGGAACGATAGGTCATAACTTTGTTTGTAAATAGTGTTGTATGCTTGTAGTTCTCGTAGGAGCATTCGTCGTTTCAGTTCTGTGTCATCGCTTTGCTTTGGTTTTGCGCGGTCTAGATCATTTTGATACTGAAATCCGTCTGGACCTACTATACGCAGTCGAGTAGTAGTAACATCGATCTTCGTTTCTTCACATGGTTCGACCTCGGAAACAAGACCACATGTGGGACACACGAATTCCGTTCCTTGTATTTCCAAGGGGCAGAGACAATCAGAACATGTTTCACTGGTGTTAATATGCAATTGTGGTTTGATATGCAGGCTTCTACAAGTCCCAGAACCAAACAGTCTGATGAGCTCGTCCATGATACGCTGTAGATGTCGTACGTTTAATAGAAAGAAGAAAAAAAAAAAAAAGAATGAAGAGGGTCACGCAACGACTTTCTTCATTCTTTTTTTTTTTTTTGTGGCTATTCCTAAGCGTCCTTCTCGCTCCTCAAGGCAGCCAACACCTCGTCGAGCGCATGGCTGAGAGACTCTCCGAGACCTTCCTCTGGTTCCATCACTCTTGGTTCCGCGGTCAATGGTACCTCAGCAGGCTCCTCCGGTTCCACCACGTTTGGCTCTGCAAGTTCCGCCTTTCTTGGCTGTGGAGTTTCCTCTAGCGTCTTGCTGGACTTCTTGGCGCGTCTTATATGGGGACACTTCTTGATGGCGAGACGGTCGCATCCTGAGCAAAGCCCGTAACTAGTACGACATCCTTTACCGCACTTCGAGCATGGCACGAATGGGGCACAGCCTTTTGAGATTTGGCAGTTGTGCTGGGCACAGAACTTCGATGTCTTCGAAACCCTCTTTATGCATTTCGTGTCTTTTCCCCTCATCAACCAATCACAAGTTATTGCGGTGTCTACGTTCGAGTTCTTCTTCGACATGTTCGATCTGTATGGTGTTAATGCGTACTAAGATGACAACGAATGCTAATATCGTGGAATAAAGAATATATACTAATACCATTCGGTGGCGATATACAGTATACTAATCATTCCTTTAACAGTTACTCAAGTTTGGACCTTTTAGGTGCAGTTAAATTCAATCGGATTCTTCTTCTTCCTATATGGCAGCATAAGCATTCACATAGTAATCTAGTAGGGCATTTTCGTTCTCTATGGTGAGATGGGAGTTCTTAATGAGCCACTTAACGAGCCATTTAGCGGTATCAAGATGACCATTGCTACAGGCGCATAGTAGAGCATGATGAACGTATTCATACTCTATGGTTATCTGAAAACGTTGAATGAGCCACTTGATGATATTAAGATGACCATTCGTACTGGCATCTAGTATAGCAAACGTGACGGCTTTACCCTCTTTGGTGAACTGGAAGTGCTTAGTGAGCCACTTAGCGATACCAAGATGACCATACGTTAAGGCAGCGCATAGAGTATGATTGGTGTATCTATCCATTTTATCGAAACGTAAGTGCTTGGTGAGCCACTTAACAATATTAAGATTACCATGTTCGCTGGGGTAGATAAGAGGAAGGCTATCGTCGATGTGGCTTGCGGAAATATCGAAAGTCCTAGCCAATTCGTCTCGATCTTTGTCATTACGAGTAGGCCTCAAACCAAGACATAGTACTTGTCTACGGAACTCTTGGTCTACGTCTTTGTAGCGCGCGAGAGATGCGGCACCGTTTAGGCGTTTCGATGTCCTTGCGATGCTTGCGAATGACGTAGGACCTGCATGCTCTACGATCTTAGTCAAGATTTCTAGAGGGAGGCACGATATATTATCCATAGTGGAAGAGATCGATATGCAGTATAGTAATCATATCTCTAATAGGTTATCAAGTTTGGATTCTTAGGTGTGAGAATGTCTAGTGACAATTTGGATATAGAAAAGGAAAAAAAAAGAAAAAAAATGAAGAAGGGTCATGCAACGACTTTTCTTAATTTTTTTTTTTTTTTTTTTTTTTGCCCTCCATTACCTACGTGCGTTCGGTTCACTCATCTTCTGCGGCTGCGTCCACACTGGCACTATGCTTAGTATTGGCGGCATAAACGTCTCGTTGGTCGTATCTATTCTTCTTCGATGGTTGTCGTACTATGTCGATCTCAACATCTAGTGGGTATGAAAGTCCCATACTACTTGCACAAATACTTGAGGCGTTGCAAATACCATCGTGAATAGAACCTGGTAGGATGAGTTTGCTTATGTTGTCGATGTTAAGACCGCTAGAGTTCTCATCGACGAGAGGTTCGTACGTAGTGTTGTCCCCATCGGAGTACGACTTACTTTTGTCAAAGAATTGACCGTTAGGTGTTCCAGTCTTGTAGTCGCATTTCGCTCTCATCCTCATTATAGGATTAGCTAGTCGACCTCCAGCATTAACAGTAGAATTCATAGAAATAAACCTTTGAATCATTGGAGCTATCCTAGTATTAGGGACGATAATGGCGTCGTCCTTTCCAGGTGGACTGCGTTTACGTGGATTGCGCATGCAGATCTTTTTGTCTTCGATGAGTTTACTTACTTCGCAATCGAAAGCCCAATCTAGGTGTTCGACTAGTTTGAAAGTAGGACTTAGCTTGTCGTCGGAAGGAAGATCCAATTCTCCATTGTCATTTTTCTTAATCGTGATTCCATCGTCCTCCGTACGTACAAAGTCGTTCCACTTCTGAAATTGTAGGCAAGGATGTCGATCGCGTTTTTTGTCTACGTCTTCTTCGTTGTATGGTGCTATCCGTCCCACGTGCTTTTCCCCTTCGAACCGAAAGACCGCCGGATGAGGTCCATCGCCAATGTCGAAGAATACGGAAACGTACTTGCATCCGTTCGGTCCGTTTCTAGGATGGGTCCAGTCGAACGATATGACGGATCCATGGGATTGCCCATCTTCTTTGGCCCTTTCGAATGCTTCGACCACATCGCCTACGTTGAAAAGCTTTGAACTCGCCATTCTCTCTTCGGTATAACTATACGTTAAGATATCTCTAACAGTTACTCAAGTTTGGATTCTTAGGTGCAAGGATGTCGATGTCGATATAACTATATGCTAATCATATCTCTAATAGGTTATCAAGTTTGGATTTTTAGGTGTAAGAATGTCTAGTGACAATTTGGCTGACCCTTAGTACCCTAGTAGTATAGTCGGAGTCAAAACTGATACCACTTTTTCTTGCACAACGAAAGGCAAAAAGTGGATTTCCGAATTCACTTTTTGACTTTTGTTGTGCAAGAAAAAGTGGTATCATTTTGACTCCGACTATACTACTTATTGAGAAAACAATTGAAGCCCGAGAGGTGTAGCCTCGAGGGTTTTATTGTTTTCTAAATATTTGGAATCCCTGATGAAACACGAACAGTGAGTGTTTGAATTTACGCGGTAAATTCGCGGTAAATTCCGACATTTTGAAAGGGGTGCAAACATGGCGCGATATAGAGTGTTTGTATGGGAATTGATGGGAATCCGATGCCAAATAAAATCCGTAAAATCGGAAGCGTGCAATCGTGTTTTCAGTTTTCCATACATTGTCTGTAAATTTTCACGCGGAATTAGACTCGTTTTGACAGACAATGTATGGAAAACACGATTGCACGCTTCCGATTTTAAGGATTTTATTTAGCATCGGATTCCCATCAATTCCCATACAGCACAGCTACATCTCTCAAATTTCGATGTGTTAATCGTTTACCTGGTATAATTAAGTTTGTATCTGAAGAATATTTCAGAAATTCGATTTTACGGATTTTATATGGCATCGGATTCCCATCGATTCCCATACAAACACCGTATTTCGCGCGATGTTTGCACCCCTTTCAAAATGTCGGAATTTACCGCAAACTGGTCTACTAGCGCCGTACCAGTAGTGTAGTGGTGAATAGTCGGTACAAGCAGTCGGAAGCGTCGAGGTGCGAACTCCAGTGGAGGCACACTTTTTCTTTCTATGTCGTTTCTTTACTTCTTCACTTCTTACTTGTAGTTTATCAGTATGTAAGTAGTTAGCAGTTCATGAATATGATGATTAAAGTGCCTATCACCCTTTTGCAATTTTGATAGCTTATGAACCTCCGAAAGGTTTTGAGCACTTCTGTGAAGAAAGTTTTGGTTTAAAGTGAATACTTTATGTTCTACGCTTGTTTGAAATCGTGTAAATGTGACCTTTCCTGACCCATGACCGCGTAAGTAAAAGCCTGGGTCGAAACCTGGGTAGTCGTCATCTCATTAATGCATTATTCTCCATGGCGCCTTTTTATCACAACAACATCGATGCATAGAAAATATACACAGTTCTCGAGTTGTTAGTAAAGAAAAAAGTCATTTTAGTCAACATATTAAAGTATTTCTTCGAATGATTGCAAAGCCGAATTAATTATATGACGTCAAGATGACGTCTACCCAGGTTTCGACCCAGGCTTTTACTTACGCGGTCATGGGTCAGGAAAGGTCACATTTACACGATTGCAAACAAGCGTAGAACATAAAGTATTCACTTTAAACCAAAACTTTCTTCACAGAAGTACTCAAAACCTTTCGGAGGTTCATAAGCTATCAAAATTGCAAAAGGGTGATAGGCACTTTAAAAACAGTTTCATCACTAGTGATGAAAATCTGTTCCAAACACTAGCGATTTTCAACTGGTGTTTCATTGGGTTTCCAAACTCATCCACCTGACCAAATGTCGAGATGATGGTGATTACAATAATTGATTGCTTCCTTGAATTTTCAGTTCATTGGTGGTCATTTTTCCAAGCTAGATTACCAGTTTCGCATGTCACAACAACCAGTCAACAGTAAATCCCAAGCAGGCAGCTCGCAGTCACTTACAAGGTAAGAATTATCATTGCAGTGAGTGGTTACATTATGGGTTAGAAATTATAAATTTACTGCAAATGTTTATTTCAAATTTTGTCTTCCATTTCATTTCACGGTCATCTAGAGGAGCCCATGAATCCTATTGACATTCCGGGCTGTGATAGTACTGGTATTTTCTTTATTACCTTTTAACCAATTCATAATGCGGTATCATAACATAGAGAGAAACCTACTACATGATGCGAACAAACCAACAGATCCACCAGTCATTCTTACAAACTAACTCTTCGTGGTCTCGTTTTTCTTCCAGCCAGCGCAGCCGTAAACAAACAGTCAAGTAGCCTTCAAATTGCCATGTTTTAGAAACCTGGTGCATTCTCCTGTCATAACGACATGATAATATGTCAGTATGAAGATCTCGACACCAATAATTATTTATTGTACTTTATTTAACAAATAAAGAAGCCTTAGCCATGTTTAATACTATCATAAAACACAATGGGCATTTGAGAACATGAGAGAAATGTTAAAGCACAAGCCGAAGGCGCGTGCTTTCAACATTTCTCGAGTGTTCTCAAATGACCAGAGTGTTTTATGATAATATAAAACATGGATTTAAAGTGCAACTAACCCCTTTTGCAATTTTTATACATATGAATCTTTGAAAGGTTTTGAGTACTTCTGCGAAGAAATTTTTGGCTTACAGAGAATACTCTGTTCTATGCTTGTTTAAAATGGTGAAATTTTGACCTTTCCTGACCCATGACCGCGTAAGAAAAAGCCTGGGTCGATTCTGGATCTTACGTCATCTAACTCCTTCGACTTTGCAATAATTTGAATAAATATTTAACATTTACTCTAAAATAACTGTTTTCTTTACTAACAACTCACAGACTGTGTATATTCTCTATATATCGATGTTGTTGTGATGGAAAGGCGCCATGGAGAATAATGCATTAATGAGGTGACGTAGGATCGACCCAGGCTTTTTCTTGCGCGATCATTGGTCAGGAAAGGTCAAATTTTCACAATTTCAAACAAGCCTAGAACATAGAGTATTCTCTGTAAGCCAACAATTTCTTCGCAGAAGTACTCAAAACCTTTCAAAGATTCATATGTATAAAAATTGCAAAAGGGGTTAGCTGCACTTTAAGGCTTCTTTATCTGTTTTATAATATAGATTTACACGTGCGATGAAAGGAAACCGCCAGTTGAAAACAATAAAACACGGCAAACCATGTTATATACTTTGATAAAACATGGCTTTTTAGCCAATCAGAGCGCGCGTACTATATTATAAAGAGTAAACATAATTAACTGTATAACTAACTGACAAGGAACTGGCCACCTTTTAAGCACTATATATTGTTTATTTACATCAGCACTCGCAGTTTTTATGAACAAGTTATTTATTTGATCACTAACTATTTTAAAAATCCGTTATTCGTTATACTGTTATGTACATTACACAAGGATGAATAAATATCTATTTTAAGTTTCTCCTTCTTCAGTTACATGTACATATCCACTTCAAGAGGACAATCCTTTCTAATGTTTTTCTAATGTAACTAGTAGCCATAGCACGCCCGCAGAACTGAGCCGTCAATACAGAAACTTGAACCAGCTAAAGTGCATTGCCCAGCTCGTGTCAATCTAGCTTCCACGACCCCATCACCGGTTACATCTTCGTTACTCTTTGTTTAGTTGTCTTCGGTTTATATACATAGACCCTATGCATAAAGCTGGAACCTAATTTACATAAATTCAGAATTTTAACATATGAAGAAAAATACTGTAAAATACTGAAGAAAAACACTAACCTGAAAGAGCAAGTATTGGCAATTTAATAGTTTTATCACAAATTTCTCCAAAGTTATTACCATTTAAGGCTCAGAAAAAAAAAATTAAAGCGAGGCAGGTAGGGCCATGGCTGACTATTTTCATACAAATCTCTTATTTCAAAAGTTTATTAATCTGTAGCAATGTAACTTATGACACTCAAATTTCACAGGATTACTTATTTTTGCATGTTCTTTTACGTGACAGTGTTGGTTTTCACAAATATTCATTGCTGACATGAGAACTCCATTCGTAATCAAAATGTCCTTTATATGCATAGGGTGTATTGCTAGATAACATCCATCTAACTCATGTAGGAGATATTTGTGTTTAGTCACCGCCGATATAGATACTGACATAACAGCCCGATTAACGCCACGATGAATAAACGTGGTGCAATACGTGACTCAGGGTTTGTTGGGTTACCTGTGGTCTGTTCCGCTAAGATCTCTGTGCATTTGTCATACTTGTGAAATTCACAAATAGACCTGTATGAATGGTTTTTCCGATACCTATGTTACCTTTACCGTTACTGGGTCTGTACAGGTCCGCAAATGATCCCGGTCCGCAAATGATCCCGGCCCGCAAATGATCCCGGCCCGCAAATGATCCCCAATGAGGACCGCAAATGATCCCCAATGAGCACCGCATATGATCCCGTGAAAAAACGTAGAATGGCATGGATTTTTGCCGCTGGATAGTGGATCTAAAGTATGAATGAAAGAAAATGAAGAACAGATTTTAATAATGATGTAATGATTTTTAACTATTCGCTCCGGCAGGGAACCCCCTTGAAACTTATCCATCAAAATCTCCGGCATGACGTCACGCTTTCGACCAATCAGAGGGCGAACTCATTCCTCCCGGTCACACCTGTCCATGGATTAACGTGATTATTAAACATGTCAATCAAACTTAGTAACTTTGTCGGTATCTAAGATATGTAGTCAAGATATTGCACAGTTGATTGTTATTACCTTTACTTCTCCTGTCCAAGTCTCTACAGGATTGGATTTATTCATGACCAGTGCCTCTATAAAGTCGCTCAGTCCCCGCTCAGTTTTTCCTTCATCAGTTCATTTACTCGACCCTGACTGACTCTTTCACTCGAACAGCCTCTGACAGCAGAAGCGAAAATTACTTTAGGGAACTCCGTAATTTCCTTCAGTTCTACGTCTAGATCGTAGAGGGAGATGGCTTTAAAGTCCCAGTGTATTTAGTTTCGATTAACTGATCCTTCACAATGCTATGCAAATAGGCGGGACAATGCCGAAGCGCTGCGTCCTGTCTGACTCGACTTCCATGGCAAACAGTTGGAAAATAAGGCTTTCACGTGTTGGTAAAACCGCCAAAATATCTCGCCTAGAAAGTACAAATGTAGAGTATTCACTGCCTGCTTTGTTCTTCCAGATACTTTCCTGGATTAATGCTCAACTGCTCGATCACTTCTCTCTTGTCGCCGCCATTTCAGTCAGTTCGCAGGAGGAATGTGCGACATTTCGTGACACATGACAGCTAATTGACCAATTTATATTTCCCGTACAGAATCTGTACGGGAAATGAAAATGTATAAGGATGGCTGCAGGCCCTCCTTCTTCTCTCTCGTGCCAGTCTCCTTTTTCCATTTTCACGCGGCCAAATCATGTTATCACTTCCTTTGCGTTGAAATAACACAGTGCCTGTTTCGCATGCTAAGGTCTCGCAAGCCAGAGGCTTATGATTAAGTATTCCAACAAACTCCAGGGTGGAACTGGAATTTAGGTTGAAAAATCCCCGAAGCAAGGATGTGTAACAACAAATTCAGCTCATATGACGCCAGGACCGGGAATCGAACCGCGGACCACAGAGGGGCGGCCTTCACCTCCTCGGAACCTGGAATAGTACTGGCTACCCAAAAATGCCAAACCCTGAAACAATACAAACCCTAACCCTAAAACAATGGAATCCTTTGTCAGTGCATTCCAATGCATGGAATCCAATAAAATGCAAGGTTTTGAGAGGTGAAGGGCTCCTGACCACCGAGCACTCGAACAAACTTTATTGCGGGCGGCAAAAGGAGCCCGAAAACCTAATCTCGGCACTGGCGAGCGGCATGTTAACCGTGGTTCGAAAATTCTTTCTTCCAAATGATATGAATGGAATGCAAAGAACGTTAGCCACCAGGCACTGTGCGTGCAGCTGATATTTTATAAAGGATTTTGGTGAGTATTCCTTCATAAAATATTCAATTATCAACATGAACAGTAGGAGTAACAAGTTCTAAACGTTCTGGAGAATCGTGTAGGCCTTCGCATCCTATCCTATGCCAGTTTACCATGCACGCTGCTACGCTTCGCTACTGCCGGAACGCTCGTTCAAATTCTGTTCTTAGTACAATGACCAGTACCAGATCGGGAAAAAGTGCCCGTGACGTCTAGACCACATTTTCTAAATAATAATTAAAAACGAGAGATTTTGTATTAGTGATATTATAAAACGTTTTGTAAACAAATATTATAACTTTATATATTATAACAGCGTTACAACTGTCAGCGTGACTATGATAATTGCATGTCATTGTACCGGCTAAGAACAGAATTTGCACGAGCGTTCCGGCAGTAGTGAACCGTAGCAAACTTGTTAGTTCAAAAGCACACAAGAATGTAGAACATTTTTGGAAACACACAAGCTGCAACAAAATGACACAGCAATGAAGCTTGCGTGGATTAATGTAAAAGTTCCCTATGTTTTGGTTTTATTCCGCGCCCTTAAAATGATTCAATGCTCTTGAAATTTACAGGGCCAGGGTAGTACATGTTGAATTTCAGGTGAAAAGATTAAAAAATATTTATCGAGTAGTTTTCGAATTACAGCTTCCTTAGCAAATACGTTACTATTTTGAGTAAAATGAGCATATTTATGATATTACTTATGATTCCATAAACCGAAATCGAATAAAGTAAATGGAATGAAATTTTCATAGGACTGAAGTAGTCCTATGCCTCGGGTATGAAATATGCTAAAAACATCGCTTGAATCGGTCCGGAAAACACAGTTCTCGACGACTAAACAGGAAGTAAGGCGAATTGTTAATTTTTTTAACTAAAATTTCAACCCATTTTTTAAACTTTGCAGTCTTGCAGGCCTACATTTAGACTACAAGGGACGCTAGGTTGTTTCAAAAGTTTAGGTCTAGATTTCGAGAAAATTGATGATATGTAAAATACATGACGTCAACGCTGTGTTGCTATGGTAACGCCGATATGAAACAAACCTACATTTTTGGAAAGTTTATTCTATTTCTAATAAATGGGTAAATAGGCCCTTTGCATCTAACACTTCACGTGGTTGTACTGGAGAGCAAAAAATATCTTACTTCATTTATTTAAATGCCTTGTACAAGATTGGTATTGATATTAGCAAAACCTATTTGTAAATGCTATTTTCCACCTCCAATCGATTGTCGATCTTTCAAAAACATTGATTTTAAAGATAGCTTGCTCTCCAGCATCCATGGCAACGTCATTCCCATGGGAATCACGAGCTCAATTCATTCGTTAATGAAGTATTATATCAGCACGTGACTGTTAGCTGCAACTCTGACAGTGGAGTATCAGCCGTTCAAAGTGTAGACTGCGAACAGTCCCTCCTTTTCCCTCCATTGATTGTAATTTGCGAGCGGAACGAGCGAAGAGAAAATATGGCAGGCGTTCGGGCGGAGCGAGATGAAGAATGGGACGAGAAAGAGGAGAAGAAAAGGAGGGACTGCAGGCATCACACAGAGGAAATGATTACCGCCCCCTTCTATTTTTACGATATATGCTTTTATCGAGTTGCCATTGTCCCACCCCTTTTCATCAAGTCGTCATTCACAGCTCCGCTCCTTTCCGTGAAAGCCGATGTAAACATATTAGCTGCGGTTACACTAGACTAGTTTTACTTGGTATATTGGAAATTTACCCGGGTAAATTCGTGTTTTCGTGTCTACCGATTTTCCCAGGAGAAAACGTACCTAGGTATATTTCCATAGTTACGAAAGAAAGAACAATGGAACTTTCCCTTGATAGCACCCCAGATAAGTCTTAGGGGGTCGCTGCCGACACCAGATAGTTCAGCCAATGAAATTTCGAGGATTTGACAGTACAATAGGCCTTCGCGCCACAAAGTTACTGGGGCGTGATATTCAACGGTCTTCGTGTAACTGCTGTACCCATGTAAATTCAAACCCCAGATATATTTTATTGGGGCCAGGTTTACAGGGTAAATGACTTTATCTGGGGTAGTGTAACCGCAGCTAATGTATGGAAAACTGAAAACACGATTGCACGCTTCCCAGCACAGCTACGTATATACATCCTCAAATCAGTTTCGATCAGTTCATGTAATCTTTTTAAAGGGGCTGGGTCAGCGCTCATTCGTTACCAGTCTATCGCACGGCCAAAGGCAAAATTTGATTTCCGACTCCGGGAGTACGAAATCAAACCTCCCTCCGAAGGAACCTTTCAGGAATCCATTTCCATCGCTCTTATTTCGAACCTCTAAAACATTTTTTTTTGCAGGAACGTTTTGTTTAGCATTAATTCTAAATGTAGAGTATTTCATTTTTACATTTTTTGTTTGAAATTCTGATGAATGAAGGCTCTGGAGGAAGGGGAGGTAAACGAGTCGGGGCAGGAAGAAAGAAAACGCCTGCCTTGAGGCAATTGACGAAAAAAATAAATGACAGACACTGGAAAAGTCAACATGCTGCTATATACTTAAGCAAACAAATATTCAAAACCTGGCGGGAGCTAAAGGCCAAGGAACTTTTGGTAGTGACTCGGCCTTCGCGACCGAGTCACTTCAAGAGTAGTTGATTGAGATTGTTGCCACACGAAACATTTAGTGTTTGACTCAAGGTATAACAAAAAGTAACGCCAGAAGATAAATAACATTGCCAAAAACCTTTTGCTAAAAAGCAATGTTTTATAAAACGGACAAAATGAAAGAAAAGAAAGAGTTTATTTTGCGACTTTTCTGAGCACAAGCCAAAACACACCAAAGCCAAGACAAAGGACAACCCGAACTCACCTGAAAACGTTTTCCAGAATCAAAACAAGGTAATAAAACATACCTGAAATTTAGCTGAACCTGCTACTTTGTCGGCTCTTCAAAAATAATTATTTAGGAAACGGCGAAGTTCGAGCCAAGCTATCTCACTGACTTTATTCCAGCGAAGCATTTATACACACTTCACGAACGAACCAAGGCTTCACAACAATTATCATGAAAGGAGGTGAATTCCAACTCTCTTTACAAGTCTTTAGAACTCCAAACGATGGGAGTTTTCCGTTCAGCAAGGCAAGGAACGACGACTAAATTTGAAAACCATGTTTCGCAAAATGTTGACGATTTTCACAAGAAATGGCGCCAGATTGTCCTAAGCGATGACAAGTAAACAATCCCTAGTATTACATTTGACGAGGTGAAGAGTTTTTGTACACATTTAGCCGGACTTTCATTGCTGTATTTTCGGAAAAATCGAGGTGAACTTCAGTAACTGAATTTTACTTTCTTACACAAAATCTACCCGCTAACATTGAAAGGGTTTCAATCTTACCCTCAACCAATCAGAAATGAGCTCTCATTGAACTGACCAATCAGATACAATGCTACTATTGCTTGCGAAAGAAACCATTGCGATCGCAGAAGAATTTTGAATATTTATGATATGCTAATTACCTCAAGAGCATACTTACTGCGCACGGGCACCAGGTCACCCAGCCCCTTTAAGTTTGTACCTGAAAAATATTTCAGAAATTCGATTTTACGGATTTTATTTAGGCTACCGAGAACTAGTTTATATACTTGAGGGGCTGAAATCCGTCTTTTCGTTTTTGATTCATTCGGGGAAAATCAATTTTGTTATTGGAAAAATCAATGCGACTTTGTCGTCAGTTCACAAGGTGGAAGTAATATGCCAAAAATAACCACTCTTTGAGTTGGACTATCAGACCCGCGATATGTGGTCACTAGCTGTTGATCCTCGATAGTATAGTTACGTACTGAACATGAAAACAAATCAACGTGAACCAAGTAATGGCTAGGACATAGGACAATTCAAAGAAGGTAGGATAGGACAAGTCAAAGAAGACTAATTTGGTTGTAAAACTCAATTAATCCAAATAGACGAGATAGTTGTGTGTAGGTTACAAGATTCTTAAGACTTCACATTGGGTTTACTGAACATTAGTCAGCTCGCAACACGGTTGTACTTTTCCGCTAAACTGAACAGATTCTTTTCTCACAGTAGAAAGGAGATTTAATAAGTGGAATTTCACACTACTCAGCGCAGCGAGTCAGTCAACTGATTTATTCTTTAAGTTAAATGTTTACTTCATGAGGTTGTCAAACTGTCGGTCAACTTGTTCGGTTCTGTTGAATAGATAAAATAAACTGTTACTCAAGGCTTTGTACATTTGAGTGACCATCAGCTTTATTAATTGCTGTTTTTACTATTCAATTTTTCGTAATAACTCGAAGGACCAATGGGTGACTTGGGTGGATCTCACAAAATTAATGTTAGCATGAAAGGCCGGGAATGAAAGAAATCAACTGGTATGCAATTAATTATTACATGTAGATGTGAGCTATTGTACTGTAACGAATATAAGTTAATGTGCTACACTTTTCTCTCTTTTATCAACTTAAAGACTCTCTGTCCGAAACCATGATTCATAGCGTGGAATGTTTACGTGAAACTAATGTTCTCAGAGGTTTCAAGCACATTCGCTGCAGGGCACAAAACAGCTGATCTAAACAACGTGTTACTTGTAGAGTTCAAGTTCATTTTATTTTTCACTATTTTTTAAAGATAATTACACAAGAAAATAATTGTAGAAAGAAAAAGAGAGATATACGGTAATAATAAAATAGTTAAGAATTTCAAGAATGTGCATAGAGGTCAAAGGAGCCATGCATAGGCTTTCTAGTTGACCCCTATCACAAGAAAAATAAATGAGGATATTTGGAGCACAGGAAATACATAATTTATATCTATTTTACAAGTTTGCTTGAGTGGTAAGCGGCTGGAATTAATATTAATAGGAAGAATAATTTATTTACAATATTGATACATAGTTATATGGAAACGTTGATTCATTATACCCTCTATTCCCCCACGTCTCCCTAACACTACTACTGACAAAATCGATGAGTGAATGTTATCATATACCAGTAGAGAATGATTTACTTTTACCTTACTTAGGACACAGGCCACAGGCTACAGGGCATAATTTGTAGAACGATATCCTCTTGTGATAAGAGCTCGTCTCGCAAGTGTTGCCGTTGTTTCTCACGAACCTTCCGCAGGTGATTTTCTTGTCTTTACACGCTACGAAGGGAAAAGAACGCACTGTGAGAATTGGTAACCTTGTACCTAGGAGCCATACGCGCATAATCTAAGTGGCATCGAAAAAACCCCTGGTAGTACAACTGAGCATGTGCAGTTCAGAGGCGAGTATTGAAAACACCGAAACGATTAGCATTTACAATTTGCAGTCGTTCAACAAGTTTGAATGCGCATTCGGCAAGGACACAATCAGGGTATACGAATTAACATACCTATGTTATCATGTTGCAACTTCCTGCAATGTATTAAAATCTTGTTACATATACCTTTAAACAGACTAGTTCTATACCTGCAAACCATTTGAGACTTTGATTCTTAGCATAGCCATTTTGAAGCGTTACCATGTTGCAACCCAAATTAAATATAGCTAAAGGCTTCAATAGATTTTAGTGTGTAAAATGCAAAAGCTGGATGTTTTTAAACCTCTGAAATGTAGGAGTAGGAGTACATGAAGTGGGTGCTTAGTTTTCGTTAAAATCTCAATCTTTTCAGAACTTGTTCAGATGCTTAGTTTTATCCAGAAAATGCATCCCACCCTTTGCCATTGCCGCGATATTTTTAATTACCATGACTACTTACGTGGACATGAACCATTCGAGTCTGCCACATTTCCATTCCAGCAGCATTTCATCAGGGGATTTTCTCGCTCGCATTTTTCCTTAGGCTTATCGTGGCTCTCTAAAGATATAAAGCCAAGAACAAAAGGTTGTCTTCTTCATTGATGACAAGATCCAGAGGGGTACTCGTATAATAACTGGGTATATGTATGTTATAGACATGAGTGCACGATCAATCGATCAATCTGTTTTGAATTCAACCTATATTCGAAACTTTTTCGTGAACTGAAATGTGAAAAACAATAATGGACGACTTTTTTGGTAAATTATGAAAAAGTTTGTTCAATTTTCCGTCGACTGTGAAAATAAAAAACTTAACTTTCACGTATTTTTCTTAACTTTTGGGGGTAGAAGTGCACAAGCCGAGTTTTTTTTTAAACGCCGGGTTGCTGTCAGTATGTTTCAAGGTAAATTTTGCGCGGGAAATTCGCGGGGCCGCCCACCAAACTACCGTAATACGCACGCGCAGACGTTTGACCGCTGTGTGCTTGGCGCTAGCCAAAAGGTCGCGGGTTCTGGGAACGAGATTGCCGTCGTCCCTAAAGGTGAGCATTCTCGATACCATTCTTGCGTGAGCACGACAACGCGGGAGAAAAATGACCGACCTTTTCCTGGTAATGAGGTACAAGGGTTCTCGGCAGGAGCGTCCATCTCCCATACTGAGTCTGTGAATCAGCACATTCCCAGATCAGGTTATTTTTAGAACATACGAAGTGAATAAATCCCATACCCCTGAGCAGAAGACCGATAAAATGATTCTTTTTTCACAATAGCGAGGTTTTCTCATTGTATGTAATAATAATATCTGTTTATAAATGATTAGGAAGCATTGTTTGCCTAGTACATAGTTTCATGAAATTACTGTTCACAAGGCTTCTCACTGTTTGTTGCGGCTAAAAATAACCTGATCTTGGAACACGCTATCTCACAAATGCATAACAGATCAAGGGCACCCAACGAAGTTTTCGGTTAAAAAGCTGTTCGGGAGAGTAAGTTAATTACCCTAAAACTTTCGGATTTGAATTTTTTTTTCCTAGAAATTGTTTTCTGAAATACTGGCTAGAAAATTTGTTCTCAATCCCTAGAAAATTATAGAAAAGGGAGATTAAAAGGTTTCCCCTAAAATATTCGTACGTCCCAATTCGTCTGATCAATAGAGTCAGAACAACACATTTTCATTCCCTAGGAATTGCCTAAAGGAAAAAAGAATCCCTATACAAAATTCGTACTTTGCAACATGAAGTTACTTGGGCTAGAAAATTCTTGTTTCTGTTCTAGACTACTACAGTAATATTTTGCCATAGTATTTTCGGTTGACGCGATTTCCACCTAGAAAATCCGAACAGCTAATAGCTTTCTTAAAATGGCTAGATAAGCTGCAGACAACTGGTTTCAAACGAATTTCAAAAAGTACTCGTTGGGTGCCCTTGACAGATGGCCGCTCCTGGTAATGGGCTCCTGTTCTCGGTCGTTGCTTCTTTCTCTCAAAATAATTCCAACATTATTTAAGGAAAAAGTGTAGAAAAATAGTGCGCAAGGGGTTTTTTCGAAGCTAGTGAATGAATTAAATATGTCATGGTAGTAGCCTCCTCTGCAGGCATCTCCATTTTTTGAAGAAATCAGACTATGGGCTCCCTGTGGCAGGTGAAGTAAAGATAGGGATCACAGGTAACTCAATTCACGATTTTTTAAATCTGATTTCTTCGAAAATTAGAGATGCCTGCGGAAGAGGCTATCATGGTAGCATTGCTAATGTTTTCCATTTTGTAGTTTCGGCTACTTTTGAAATATCTCCTCAAATGCCATAGTATAAACCTCCTCCGCAGGTATGTCTAATTTTCGAAGAAATCAGATTTAAAAAATCGTGAATTGGGTTACCTGTTCTTCAAAAATTAAAGATGCCTGCGGAGGAGGCTACTACCATGATATCTTTAATTTAGTTGTATCTCCATGTACATGTACACTGTACGGGCCCGGGTGGTTCTTATAACCAACTGTACTAAGAATATATGTGTACACCTTGCTGATAGGACTGACTAACTGGCTATACCTAATGTACTTACTCTCATCGCAAGTGTTACAGGAAAGGTTAACTAAAGAAGTTGTATCTCCATGTACATGTACACTGTACGGATGGTTCTTGTAACCAACTGTGTACCAAGCATGTGTACACCTTGCTGATAGGACTGACTAAATGGTTGTACCTAATGTACTTACTCTCATCGCAAGTGTTGCAGGAGTAGTAGCAGTGCTTATACGCGTTGCTGAATCTACAAACATTCTCTGTCAGCTTCCCTTCCTTCTTTGCTTTTGGGCACGATCCAGAGGGTATATCGTAACAAAGCCTCTCTAGAGAACAGCGTATAGTTAGGTCGTTCCAAGAACATGTACATATATAATAAAGGATTGTCTAAGGAAACATTACTGGAAATTCTTCAAAATTATCCCAATGTGTGAGCTTGTATCCTCTGTTAATACAACAAAATAAATAAAGCTTTAGCCGAATTCATTTCAAAGACATTAAAACGGTAAAACCTATTTCCGCCTTTGCAATCCACATGTCCGGTCTAGTTCAGGGCCGGGTTGTTCGAAGCAAGGTTAACTTTAACCCTTGTTTAGCGCTATATCTGTAATTATTGTAATCTGTACAGTTTAACCCCGGGTTAGCGATTTAACCCTGGGTTAGCGCTACTAACTGTAAAACATTTTCCATCTATTCCATGGTAGCCATTCGGTAACTAAATTACTTCACTACATTTATTATTCTAATTAAACTGGACCACATACATGAGATGTAAAACAGATGATGTTCATGCAGCTACAAAATAACTTTTATTGTTACATAGCCATAAGTTTTCCAGACACAACGCACGCTCTCATTGGCTGATTCAGGGTCACGTGATAGTCATCAAAATCCAATGTATCCCGCGCCGCCACGTGATCACATCGTGACAGAGGATGGTGTGATGTGTCGCGCGCGCCACTGGCTACTGAGCTAAAGGCGGGAAATATTTGTTTACCAAAACGTCTAGATTTTTCGTCGAAAGAAAGCGGAAAGCGTTCATAATGACACCAGCTCCAAAGAGACAATTTACATCTTTATCAAGCGCGCGCGAGAGACATTGGTAGCTAAAAAAGGATGCAAGAAAGACACAAAACGATACTAAAAATGGCAGCGTTTTGTGTTGAAAAACAGCTTACCGAAGAGAAGACGACAAACCTCGCTCGTATATCAGGGAGGTCCTGTATTTATGCACAACTTTGCCTCTAGTAAAACTTATATCTATAACAAATCACTTAATGACTGTCCCCTCGGGAACCAGTGAGTTTTTTTGTTTCCCTCGGAGCCAGTCATTAAGTCAGTTTAATGCGTTTTGATATTATACATTTGAGCATGACAAGTTTGAAGTCAAATTACTGGACACGCTCGAAACTTCTTCAGACGTATTCTACACTACAACTCAGTAGCGGATCCAGGGGGCTTAGGGGGCTTAGGGTCCCCTCCCCCCCACCCACCCCCCCCCCCCCCCAGAACTCCTGGAGATCAGTGCAAATAACAGTCTAGATTCCGAAAAGTATATTTTTGTAATCCCCCCCCCCCCCCTATGATTCGCTCAACCACCCCCTCCCCTTTCACAAAATCCTGAATCCCCAAATGACTACAATACGAATACTCTTAATAGTCCAGTCAATCTATAATATTTTTAGGGTTCAGATAGAACTAATTGCAAGAGAAAGTTTCTCAACTGTCACCTTCACATCTGGCATCGAGGAAAGACGAGTACCTGTCCAACGCGTCAAATAAACAAAGTTTTATTAATCTTCTTAGCGCCAAACTTAAAGAAGTCGGACATACGACAGTCCATACCGCTGGTGATGCGGATCTTCTGATCGTCCGCACAGCGTTAGAGTCGTCAGCGAGGGTTACAAGAACCGTCTTATAATTAGTAGGTGATGATACAGACCTGTTAATTCTTCTTTGTTACCATGCAGACATGGATGCCCATGACGTCATATTTAAGTCGGAACCAAAGCAAAACTCCAAATGAAGGAGAGTGTGGAACATAAAGGAGACAAAGTCCGCCTTGGGACTAGAAGTGTCCTCTCACCTCTTGTTTGTTCAAGCAGTACTTGGATGTGATACGGCATCGCGTATCTATAGACTGGGCAAAGCAACTGCACTTAAGAAGATCAAAGAAGTTCCGAGCTTCAGAGAGCAGGCAGATGCCTTCCGTAACTCATCCGCTTCGAGAGAAGATGTGATTCTGGCAGGAGAGAAGGCGCTAATCTGTCTGTACGGCAGCTGGTCTGCAACTAGTCAGTTGGATTCTTTACGCTATACATTCAATTTTGCCAGAAGGTCGCCACTGGAACTCCTGCCTGCAGCCTGATCATGAAAGCCTCCCACCTACATCAGAGGCGGCCAAGTATCACAGCAAGATAGTTTTTACCAGGTGCGTTGTACTGTTTTTCTATTCCTTTTTTAATGTTTATTTTTCAACATTAAAAATGAATATTTCAATGTTACGATTACTGTTGTTATTATCATTAGGTTCAGTAGTGGAAAGGCAACGACGAGCTTCGGCCTGAGGATGGAAACTGTCTAGTGGTAAGCTTCTTCCGTTGAGAACTGACCAGCCACCAGCCCATCAATCTCTGCTGGAGGTCATCCGTTGCAACTGCAAGACTGACTGTAGAACCCAGAGGTGCACGTGCAAGAACCACGACTTAGATTGCTCTCCTGCGTGTGGCGTGTGCAAGGGACAAAGTTGTGCTAACTCATCTTCCCTAGATCTCGATGCTGGCCTAAATGAGGACGTGTAACTCTCCGGACTGCATATTGGTTTAGCTTTCTACATGTACATTTGTTTTTGATTCGAACTTGTACTCTGACCAGCCTGGTTATTCTATGAGGCAACTAAAATGCATAACACTTAAGCTTGATTAGAATTTAAATGGCATAGTTTATCCACCACTGAAGAGCTGGTTTTGCGAGGTTATGTTTAGATGCGACTAACTGTAATTCAGTCGATATGAAAGTATAACAAGTAAGAAAAGTTAAGAAATACACAATAGTAGTGCAAACAACCTAAAGAACACTCGTGCTCTGTGAGTACCATTTTCAAGTCAGGAGATCAGACTGATAAAACGTCAGTTGAAAATATTGACTTTCAGTACTAGGACTGCTCGTATACCTCAAAATATGATTGAACGGTGCTCTGTGCATTAACAATTATTATATGTGTATTATTCATTGCAGTGAAATGTTTCAGTTACAACGCTCCGCTCTATACATTTTTTTAATGGTGTATTTGTTCGTTTTAAATATTTATTTAATTTTCAGAATATGTATAAAAAGTCATATAAAGTATTTCGTAAAAGAAAAACAAAAAAAAACACGACAAATTGTTTTTCGTTGATTCGTTAGTTTCTAGACGCGGGATACCTGTGGTAAGAGCTCAAAACTGGTAATCCTAAATTTCGACATATTTCACTGAAGGGATTTTTTGGATTTTTAGTATGTTGATATGTTCGTCTTCCTCGATTGTATGACGGCGAAAAAAAATTATCTTGCAATTTGTTCCATCACAAACCATAGATTGACTGCTTATCACGCAGTGCTTTATATGGAGTGAGTATCAGTCCAAGATTGAAGCAAGACACCATTAACCTAGAGAACTGACGACAACCCTCGGTTACAATTCAATCAATGGAGGTCAGCCTCATACAACAGAAACAATATAGTTGAGTGCTAAAAATGAGAGGAAAGATTGTACCCAACGTGTTAAAGCGTGTGGTAAACATAACAAGGTACTTACTCGCACAGTTGGTAATATCGTTATTTCTTGCTATCTTTCCATCTGGACAGCATCGTTTACCCTGCTTGATACATTCTGGATGAAAGGAATGAACGAAGAGGAACTTTTAATTATCATTTGCAGGACAGATAACGTACACCACACAACTAATGACAACCTACCGTTAGTCACCTTCCCAGCATCAAGGTCTGCGAGAAAGCGACGATTTTCTATTAAATAAACAGAAGAGGAAATAGATTTTGAATTTTTCTGGCACAGTTTTATCTCTAAAATATATGAACGTTCCATCAGAGTGACCTTTAAATATATTATTTATCCATTATATAAATGGCCTAATTCTAACCTGAGAGTAACATTTTCCAAAGCATTTTAAACTATGATCCATTCAAAAATAAATACATACATCCGGTTAAAGCGAATACCCAACGATTATTACCTGTAATCGAGATGAATAAGGGCAGAATATTTACCGAGCTGCGAATAATTATGATCCCCAACAAGGGCAAATCCAATAGTCAAAGACCATTATACTAGGTGTCACATAGCTAACTTCAGTATTAACTTCAGTAATTTGTTCAAAGCCGGAGCTTGACAGTAACGTCAGTTTACTTCCGAAATGAGGGGGAATTTTTGACCAAAAATACTTTATCATGCTAGAAAAATGTTTCAAATGTTTAAATCAAGATATTGGCAACACATACATTCCGACTTTTTCGAGAAGTTAAAAACTAATTACACATCATAACGACTGCAAATGGTAGATTAAACGTGGAGAAGCTTACCATCAAATATCTCGGACAGCGAAGCACCAGTGAGGCACAACAGAACAGCGATTGTAAACTTCATGATGAGACTCGTCTGATAGAAGGTTCCTCAGTGATGTTACTTGGACGGATGTGCTCTTTTTATAACGTTAGTTTCTCATTAGAACACTAAAGTAAAATTATCTCTGGACATTATGTCTGTGGAACTTTGAGTACCATTTTTCCTTATGAATGGTAAAGTAAATTGTAGTAAATTATTAAGGTGTTAAACATGATTATTCTTTCGACTCATTAAGAAAAGCTGTTCATATTAAATGCAAAATAATTAATATGAATATACTTTAGAGATGGTCCTTTATAAGAACCAAGCCTGGTTCACATTCAAAGCAAAAAGTTTCTGTGAAGAACATTAACTAAACTTTAAGTTCCTGAATATTCTTCTTCACAGTTCTATAAATATTTGACAACTGTTCGAAAAATACTTTCTGTTATCAACCAGGCGTTGTTAAAGTATATACGCTAAGCGGTAAGCGACCTGCATCTGTTAAGTGCTAATGTGCTGAGATGGAAAATAAAGTTGTGTCCTTTATTTAGGATATCAGTAGTGAAATAATGAAACCGAGAGACTCCATAGAAAGTAATTTAGGTAAATAATATATCTGAGAGATATTTTTTGTCCCATAAAGGTCTACATCAACGAAGTACTCACGCTAACTTGATCTTTTGTAGATAGTTTTCGCAAGGATGGTCTCTTGTTTTCGTTATTAATGACAAAGGAAATTAATCATTAAGGTTTGTATTTTATGTCTTTCAACTCATCAAGAAATGTCTTGTAAGTTATATCTAATGATTAATAGTACTATATTGAAATTAAGGGTGCGTTCGATTGTCCGTATTTCGGAATAAGAATACCTAGAATGATCACTACAAATCGCGTTTACTGGGATTTTTAGCCACTGGAATACTAAATGTATCCTGAATATCATATATCAGCAAGCATTTGTAGTTTACAGTGCAAAATATGCTCGAACCAGTGATTTCCAGAGGCTATTCCATCTATTCCTATTCCGGAATACGGTCAATCGAACGCACACTAAGACAGGCCTTCCATGAGTGGTTCCAATTGATCAAAGGCAAAGGTCCCGTGAAGGAACATAACTTTATATTTATTTTTGTGAATTCTTCGTCACAGTTCTCTAAATGTAAGTTTGGCTGTTGGAAAAATATTTGATCAAACAGGTTTCAGTATATGCTAAGCGGGAAGCGACCTGCGCCTATTGCTTGACTTCCGTGTAGTGCTAATGTGCCGAGATGGCAAATAAAGTTGTCCTTTATTTACGGGATAACAGTGGTGCCATAATGAACCCGAAGTCATCATTTTAATGTAGGTAAATAATATATCCGAGAAGTGTTCCAAAATAGTACTTAGTCCTATACATCAACAGTGCTAAATTGATCTTCCCTTTGATGAAAAGCTTGTTAGAAATGGAACAGGTGCTGTCATGTAGTGACTACCAAAAATGTCGTCTCCAGACAAAATAACCAGACATTAATAAATCATTTCTCGGATGAAGAAAGCTAATTATCAGTTGGTTATGTCTCGAAAACAAATTATAAATTCGACTGATGATTGCGCAACGAACGGTTGCAAATAGACCACACATTTCAATGTGTTTACGGTCGAAATAAAGCACGCGGGATGTTGGGAGAACACAAGAAATGCTCGAAAATCACAAGTCGAAGTGCTTTATTTCGCCCGTAAACACATTGAAATCGGTGTGAACTATTGCTTTTATGATATAACTACGACACAACACAAGCAGGCGTGCCGATTTCTATGGTTTACCGGCACAATAGACCATAGATTTTTGAGTCTATAAGCCAATCAGAGCGCTGGTACTATCTGGACTATCAGTATAAATGGCAATAAATTACGGATTGAGAATCGTTGGCCCACGTGGTTGATCAAGATTAACAAGGCAACGTGTTTGCTCAACATATCATCAGCAATAAATATTTCTTTTGATATATTTCGTTTTACTCTAGTCTATCTCTGTTTAAAATGGCAAACGGAAACGAGTGATAATATACAGCTAGTGAACTCGTTTTCTTGGATTGATAAAGTTTCGCATTATTTGTTTCTTCGATATTCGACAGCGTGAGCATTGTAGCCCGTAGCCTGTGTACACACCATTTTTCTTTGAATGGCATGTTCTCAACCCTGCTCCCGTTTTTCTATGGTTTCCCGCCATTTAGTAAAAAAAAACACGAGGTTCCATCTATCGTTAGTTCTCATCTTATATCGCACAATGGAGATAATCTCGTGTTAAGTTATTATTGCGGTTAGTATTACTGGAAAGCTAGTCGTAAAACATGATAGAGGGAAAACGATAATATTCATATATTTTCTATATAGAGGGTAACAGCCACCCCTCCTTTAAAAATCCTGGATCCGCCCCTGCTAGTGTTGATCTGCGTCGGCGGGAAGATCAACACTGGTATTAAAGGGGCATGGTCACCTGGTAGTCATGCGCAGTAGGCGTGCAGAAAGTACTAATTAGCATATCAAAATCTTCCCTTGAGCGAGCGTACGTGAGAAGGCAAACTGAGAAGGTCGCAAAGGGGAGGGTTTGTAGTAGCATTTTGAAGGCTGACGGCCCTGTATTAGGGAACCACGTTGTAACAATGGCTTCAGAGTCGATGGAGGAAGAAGTTGAGCTGGATACGATAACATTTGGACAAATAGTTCTGTTCTTAGAATGTTGAACATGCTCGGATTTGGATAATTTTGCAGAAAAACTGATATCGGCGAATTATGTCCAAACATTACTGCACGAAAATCGACCAAAAAGTACATTAAAAAAACTTTCTGATGTCAAACAAACCACAGGAACACAAAGAGCATAGTCTTGCCCCTACGTCTGTGACGGACCAACAACTTATACTTTCTTCTCTACCGGTGAAATACGCTCTATCAGAACTAATTTGACGTGTAACACAAAAAATCTAATCTACATGATTCAATGCAACCGCTGCAATTTACAATACATAGGTGAGACTAAACGACGTTTGAAAGACAGATTTAACGAACATCGACGGACCGTAGACAAGTCTAATAACATATATAAACCTACAACAGCTGGTGAACATTTTCTCTCGACACCTAATCACACTGCTAATAACATGCAACTGATCCCCATCGAAAAAAAATTCTCTAATAGAGACTCAATTCGTAAGGCCAGAGAAGCTACTCTCATTGCTACTCTCATTACGCAAGCTAGAACACTCGTACCTTATGGTCTCAACATCCGTGACGAGTCATACTAGCTGGTATATATATATATAACCTCATTATCTTATTATTTCTATATTAATAGTGTCAATCATTTGTCATCTATTTCCTATATTTCGTAACCCATATTTCTAGTTAGTCACGTTCGCCAATGTAATAACATTTCTTCATATTACCTGAAGAAGGCTGGTTTGGCCAGCCGAAATATCGTTTTATAAACCTCTAAAATTTACGTTGTGTCGGCTTTGCTATTTTTAGTTTTATGTGTTCAGCCGATTAGATCAATCACTGATCCAACGTACACCAGCAGGATCGTCGTCCACGGTTGCTTGCATTCTATTTGTTCTTCTGATCAACCGACATACATATGAAGCTGTGTCAAGCACTACACAATGCTTCCAAAACTGTAGGAAAACCGGCTCCCGTTTAAAAATTCTCTGAGGTCCAAATAACCACAGCAGCTCACACAGGATAGTCTTCTGAGCAATCTACATTCATTTGGAGCTATCAAAATTGTTTTGGAGTCCATAAAAACCGATAGATCGAACTAGTACAAACAAGCTCGTTAGTTATAAATAGACTTCCGTTGCAAATAAACGTTCTATGGTCGAGCGCGCTACAGTATGCTTCCAAAACTGTAGGCAAACTTCCGTTCAAGCATTCCCTGATTCCAAATAACTACACTGAGCAGCTCACACAGGATAGCCATGTGAACAATCCACATTCATTCAAAGTGATAAAAATTGTGTTCAAGTGCATGACATCCGATAAATCGAACTAGTACAAACATACCGTTAGTTCACGCCACGCTGACTTCGTTTTTTTTCTTCGAAATTTTCTAGCTCATTTTTGCAAATCAAACCAAAAAAGGCTATAGAACTAATAAATATATACATCTAAAATACTGTACGAAGTTTGGAGGACTGATGGCCCACACAAGCTGTTAAATTGGACCAGATTATACCATGCTCGCATTGATGGCGGATAAGTTGAATTTCCCGTGGCCCACGGAAAACTCAACTAGCTCGTGTCTACTGCGCATGCGTATAAACCGATGCCATACCCTTTAAATCAACTGGTCTGATCAACTAAAAGTCGATTAAGGTATGCTAACCGCCGTGGGAAGCGAGTAGCAGCTGACGTTTCGATCTTTAGACCTTCGTCAGAGTAAAAAAGGGAAGAGCTAGCATGTGTTTAGAATAAAACAATCGTCTTTTTGGTACAGCCTCGTCATTTCATGTTTTTCCTCTGTCTGGCCTAAGGACATTCTCACAAAGATATTGTTTTCAACCAGTCAAAGCGCGCGTTCGATCTACTGAATCCATTCACCTGATGCGTATCTGTACCCGCGCGGGAAGAAGTCTGTTAGTTAACAATGATATGTCCTAAATATTATCCGCCATCGACTGTAGGTTTTCCCTTCCTGTGAGCTGGGACAACTAGCCTCGTTCTGATGCGCTTATGAATAAGGTCGATTGTCATGAATACATTTGACTCCTCTTTATAACATGGAACAAAAGAAAAGAAATAAATACACGAGTATTCGCTATCCAATCTTTAAATTCTTAGAGCAGTTTCGTGAGGTAGTTTTGACTAACAGTAAGATATGCTTTAGTTCACAATAATTATATGTCCGGCTACAAACCGGTTTTGTTTATAAACAACATTATCATTTCTGTTAGAACACTCACAGTGAAACGTTTTGAGTACTCCTGCGAAGAAATGTTTGGTTTACAGAGAATACTCTATCTTCTACGCTTGTTTGAAATCGTGGAAACGTGACCTTTCCTGACCCATGACCGCGTAAGTAAAAGCCTGGGTCGATACCTCGGTCGACGTCATCTCATTAATGCATTATTCTCCATGGCACCTTTCTATCACAACAACATCGATTTTTAGATAACATACATAGTTTATGAGCTGTTAGTAAAGGAAAAAGTCATATTAGTGAAAATTGTAAGTTTTTATTCAAATTGTTGCAAAGTTGAATTAATTAAATGACGTCTACCGAGGCATCGACCCAGGCTTTTACTTACGCGGTCATGGGTCAGGAAAGGTCACGTTTCCACGATTTCAAACAAGCGTAGAAGATAGAGTATTCTCTGTAACCCGGCCAAAAAATTCTTCGCAGGAGTACTCAAAACGTTTCTGAGATTCATAGCTATGAAAATTGCAGGAAGGCTCATATGCACTTTAACGCCTAGAGATCGCGTGCTATTGCCGGACAAGACTTCGTGAGTGTTCTGCCGCCGGTGTAATAGGCCAATTTTATAATATTTCTTCACTTGAGTCCCAAAATATACCGCCAAATGCAATTTTTTGAAAGGGCATTGTTGAGCCGCGTCCAATCATAATGGAGCAATCAGCGTGACCGTTAATCGCCTGCACACAGAAAACACAACTTCGAAAGCTAAACTTTCATTCCCGTTCGATCGCCTAGCGCTTGGCCATGTACATGGATTTTCGCGTGGTCGGTATGAAAAGAAGGGAAAATCTATTCTCTTTCCTCGTGATGGATTTGGAAGGCCGGGCAATGCGATTTTCCGGCTGAAAAGTGCCTCGGAGTTTGGACCTATCGAAAAGCGTGTTTCCTCCCTTGTCTCTGTACTGATACATGGGAAGCGAACTCAAGACCCTCATAAATCGCCAAAATTTGAGGTTTTAAGCCACTAGGACGACAAAACACAACAGATAAGGTAAATTAACGTTTATTTTATGTTCAAATATGCATGTTGTTGCAATACTTCGATCCTTTAACTTAATCCTCATACATTCCCTTATAAAATCAAATACAAACGTGGGCTCCCTGTCTCAAAACTCCAAAAGCAAAACAATTCACGCGAAAGCAAATTCAAATTTGTTCAGGCGAAATCTTAATATAATCACTCCAAGCAGTTACCAGTTGCAGATTAGATGTTACTTAACTTTGATTTAAAGGTAGAAATGTTTCATAAATCATTTTATTTGTTTTAGAAGGCAAAATAGCTCACCAAACCATGTATTTTCGAGTGATTTGACTGGGCCGATACCGGAAGTGAGTCACCGGATATCGATATGTAGGCTTTTGTACGCAATGACTTTGATATGTTAGCTCTTCTAAAAAAAATCGGTCGTTTTTTCCCAGATTGGGTCACCTGTGGCACGCGGTCAAAATGGGGTGAGGACAAAAATGAAGGGATTTCACCACTTTACTCGAAAATATAACTGCATGCAGATCTAGATAGACGGGACTATTTCACATTTTAAACAACACATCTGGCGTTTTTATAGTGTTTTAAACACTGAACTAGCTAAAATCGGACCTATTGATTTTTAATAACGAATGTAGAGTATATTCACAAGGGATAGCTATTAGCTAAAACGTTACATGTACCTGTATGCTACAGTAGCACCTGCTTGGACAGTGAAGTTAGATATAATATTATCAGTCCATGAATCCCACTGAAAAGCATTGATTCCTATAAACATGTTGATAAGTATGCGTTGGTAAACCCTGCTAAAAGAATTGTTTTCTAAAATACAAAAACACACATCTCAATTAATATTGTAAGTTAAGTTCAGAGATAGTGTTATGTGAAGTTGATTTATTATAATTACTGGGAGCAGTTGTAGTAGGCCTTTTGCAGGAAACAGGCCTGTGCTGGTATAATACTGTGTTAACGAATGAATTGAGTGATTTCCATGGGAAATACTTTAATTGCTAT
This sequence comes from Actinernus sp. WN-2022, assembly GCA_030867875.1. Lineage (NCBI taxonomy): Eukaryota > Metazoa > Cnidaria > Anthozoa > Actiniaria > Actinernidae > Actinernus > Actinernus sp. WN-2022. The sequence goes on from JAOWCC010001729.1 coordinate 6,207,980, forward strand.
GGATGCTGGATGGCAAGCTATCTTTAAAAAGGCTATTTTATAAACGGATCGACAATCGATTGGAGGTGGAAAATAGCATTTACAAACAGGTCATTGTTTTGCTAATAACACTACCGATCTCTTACAATTGCCTTTAAATATATGAAATATATTTGTTTGCCATCTAGTACAACCACATGATTGCATTCCTGCAAAAGGTCCATCCATTATTTATAAATTATCATGAGCATCAGTAGTGAATCAATTATCTGGCACCCCTAGCACAATCTATTTATGACACAAACATATGATAGAACTCCATCATGAACTACATGTATTCACCTATTCCTACAGGTACGGTGGCCCATGTTAAATACAGCTTAACCCTTTAGGGACCATATTATTTTGACAATGTTTTTTTTCACCCGACCGGTCATCACAATTAAATTTCTCAAAAAATAAATATAATATATAAGTATGACAAACCATATATTTTTTGTATTCTTGACAAATTAACTTTATTTTAAAACTATATCTAGCTTCATAAATTGAATGTCCTGCATTTTATGGGTTGTGATTATGAGCTAATACATTTTTACACAAAACTTTTTTTGTTTTTCTCAACATATTGCACTAAGAAAAATACCTGATACCCATACATTTACTAAATCAGAACACTTGCTCATTGTCTTAGCAGCAAAATACCACAACAAATAGGCTGCAATAGCATAACTGTGTCAAAAGTTATAGCGGTTTCCATCTGATATGCCGGATATCAAATTTTAGGCAAACTAGTAATAATATTACTGCTCATGTAAAGAGTGTGCTAGTAAAGCTAAAAATATACTTCAAACTTTGCACAAATCAATTTCTTTTTACATGAAGATGAAAACAATTAAAAATATAAATGATGGCATACCCCTTACATTTGGTGGCAGAGGGGAGCGTTGGAGCAATACTATAATAGCCTGCGCTACTGTAAGTAAAACACTTGGTAGCACTGATTATAACAATAACAACGTTCAATCTAAGTTTGAAATAAATATCAATAAAGATATTATTTATATCCTATAATACATGTACATGTACTTATCTCCAGTACTCCCTTGTAGTATGCCATTTTTGCCAGCAGTTTCGTGCTTTGTTTACACATAGAGGGGTGTTGTCACATATCTTGCAAACAATTATATGGACTTATAGCGATAGTTCTTGCCTAGTCCTTGCACATTTGCTACCTTGGCACAAACAACACAATCCTTCCTATTATCACACACTGCAATTTCATGTTTCTTGTCATTTAATCTTCTCTCATCCCTTTCTGAGGCTGCATATATTTGTGGACGTCCGGCACGAAGACGGAATGACTGATTGCCAATATAAGCTTCCTTGCGATATCTAGCCTGTACTCAACAAAGTCCTTGGGAGAGCGAGTGGTTTGCTTCATAATAATGAATGAATCCAGAAGGGAATTTCCATGCTTTCTTAGATTTTCTTATCACAGAAAAGTTTTTGATGAGCTGGTCAGACAAATCTACTCCACCCATGTATTTCTGATAACCAGCATGGGCAGGTGGACATGGTACATCTATCTGTTCACCATTTCTGGTTCGGCGCTGTGTAGTAAGGAGGCTGCCATCCTCATTCTTAGGAGGGTGGATATTTGACAGAAGGTCAAACCAACTCATAGCCAGGAGTTGCCCATTCATTCGCCATTGGTAGTGCCCCCGCTCCAAATGCCTTTCTTGTTGTTTGGATATCATTATATCTTTTGGAAATCCCTTTCTGTTTGCCTTGACTGTTCCACAACAATGTATATTGGAGGCCATCAGTTGATTGAAGAAGTGGGGATCACAGTAAAAATTGTCCATATACAAATGGTGGTTCAATCCCCCCAGATCAACAGTCAAATCCTTGACAACACGTCGAGCCAAATGCTTTTCTGCATTTTCACCTTCTTTTCCAAGATAAACTTGGAACTTATAGATATATCCAGTTACCGATTCGGATAGGACCCAGAGTTTGATACCCCATTTGGTTGGTTTGTTCTTTATGTATCGTTTGTATGATAGCCTTCCTTTGTGAGGAACCATTGTTTCATCAATAGCAATTTCCCGTGATAGGTTGTACTCTCGTGCGATGTTGTTAGATATAATGTTTAAGATGAAAATAGAGCGCTAAACAACATTTGCTAAATACTTCTTGCAAATATTACTCGAAATTTAGATTTTACAAACTTACAGAACCGCCTCCCGGTTAACTCAGTGGTTAAGCTCCGGTCTGTCGTGAAGCTACCATCACTTGGGAATTTGACACT